>CM062820.1:29164307-29764307 GCA_031772625.1 Pinus tabuliformis
TTTGAAGACTTTCATAGAAACTGACTATAGCCCTCTTTTAGTGAATCTGAAAGTGAAGAAACCCTTCCTGAGAACCCCGAAGTAACTCCACAGTGTTCACCTTCCAGCCTGAAAGTTCGTTGAAGCCAGAATCGAGTAATAATCAGGGTGCTTTTGGTCTTCTCCATCTGCCTATACTCCCTAATCCCCCTATCCGGCATTCCCCTCCCCTTACGAATCCCCCTCCCCATCTCCCTCCCCTTATGAATCCCCCTCCCTATCCTCCTTCCCCTCTGAGAACAAATATGGCTGATGATATTAAGCTACCTATTTTTATAGGAACTGGATCAGAAGATCCACAACAATTCTAGTTTTTATTTGAAGAAGTATGGACATTGAAGCAGGTCCATGATGAAAATATAAAGAAGGCGCAACTTGTTATGACATTATGAGATAGAGCATTGACGTGGTACATGAAATATTCAAGCAATCAGATCAGATCATTCGTAGATATTAAAATAATTTTGGTAAAAGAATTTAAGAAGCCAAAGTCTCAATCGCAGTTTATCACAGAGTTAAAGGAGATTAAACAAAGGCCTACTGAGCCTGTTTGGGAATTTGACTAGATATTCAACGTATTATTGGATCAGGTGAGCTTCAACATAGATCCCCAACAACATAAGGAATGGCTCATAGTTGTGTTGCTGCCACACTTTAGATTGCCTTTGACACAATAGAAGATAGAAACTCAAGCCGAAGCTCTAGAGCTGGTGATGAAATTAGAATCTTCACCTATAGGAGATACCAATGGAGGTATGTAACAGATTCAAGTTAGATGGAAAATTTGACCATGCAGTTACAAGATATCAAGAAAAGTAAAGAAGTAAGAGAATAAGTGTGGTGTATAAGTGAAAATCAGAAGGCCACTCTAAAGAAAAATTCCCTCTCTTCAAAATTACATGGATAGTGTAGCATCGAATCCTTTGAATGTCAGATCTAGCCTATGGTGTGAGATATGCAAAACTAGAGGTGAACATAGATCACAAGATTATTATTTGTTGCAAAAATATGTGCAGAATCGCATGAACTTGTATTGCAAGTTCTGTAAATCGGTAGGACATGATGAGAACCATTGTTGAGCTTATGAGGTAATGATGGAGCGTGGTGCTAATACTTATAGAATGAAAGTGGAAGAACATGGTCATTAGGATAATGGATAGCGCGGTAGTCGAGGTGGTTATCAAGGAAGAGGTCGTGGAAGAGCTAGTCGAGAGCATGGACAGACTATTTTCTATAACTACGATCGACCATGAAACTTTGTGAGAGATTGTTAGAATCCCACTATGACATGTAAGTTGTTATCACCAAAAAATTGATCATCTATCCTAATTTACTAGATGGATCGAAGTACACCATGTAAAGTCAATTTTACCATAGTAAAATTTCTTTCACTGTGAGAAATTACTTAATAAACCACCTTTGTTAAGTAATTTATCATTAAATCCATGAAGAATAATTAAATAAATCACCATTTATTTGATTTTCTTATAGGAATAATTAATTAAACCATTGTTTAATTATTATTCCTTGTCATATATGACCCAATTATGAAAAATAAATAGACAAATCATTAATTATCTTATTTTTCTCTAAGAATAATTAATTATTATTCTTTGTCAAATTGGACTAAATCCCTTAGGAAAAATTAAATAAATCATTATATGAGATGATAAATAAATCATTTATTTATTTATTATTTCTAAATAAAATTTTAAATAGCTTTTCCCTCCTAACCAAATATAATAAAATATTCCAAGTGGTTATTCCAAGAATGGGGTTAATAATATTTTATTATTGCTCATTATTCGAGGATAGCTCAATATTTTGTTATAAATAGAAGGGAATTCCATTCATTATTCACTTTTCATTATTTTCATTGTTGCACTCATTGTTGTAACTCTGATTATTTTCATTGTCGCACACCATTTTTGTTGGGTTTTCACATTATAAAGGAGAGAGAGACTCTACACAAGATGAATAAGTTTGAGGATAGCCAAGAACACATCCCATAGAGGGGGACTGGTAAAATTTATTTGTTCCCTTCACAGGTGTTATAATAAAAAATATTCTTTGTATATTTGGTTTCCATTGGATGATTGGAGTTATTACTATTTCTTTTTTCTATTTAACTATGATTGTGGCATAGATCAGGGCTTTGGAAAGTTTTGTTTCTATCAGCTGTTACAGATCTACAATGTTCAACAACCATTTATATTGTTGATATTGTTTGTCATTCACATGGAAGACTGTAAGCCAGCCCCTTCTCCCTTTCAGTCTGGAGTCAAACTTTCAGTCTCTTGTACTTCTCCTGAAGTTGATGCTACCTTATACCGTCAACTTGTAGGAAAACTCTTGTATTTAACCCATACTCGTCCTGATCTTTCCTTTGTTGTTGGCCTTGTTGCTCGTTTTATGCAAAACCCCCGTGAAAGTCATTGGAAAGCAGCTAAAAGAATACTTCGTTATGTTCGAGGTACAATACAGTTTGGGATTCATTACAGTACCAAAGCAGCTCCTCTGTTAGTTGGTTTCACTGATTCTGATTGGGCTGGTGACCCTGATGATCGGAAGTCTACTGCCGGTTATGTCTTCACTCTTGGTTCAGGACCTATTACATGGGCTTGTAAGAAACAGGCTGCCATTTCTCTTTCGTCAGCAGAAGCAGAGTATCATGGTGCCGTGGAAGCTAGTAAGGAAGCCTTGTGGCTTCGTCAGATCCTATCAGAGTTTGGCTTTGAGCAGCAGCAGCATCCAACCACACTTTGGTGTGATAATCAAAGTGCCATTCAGCTATGCAAAGATCCAGTCCAGCATCAGCGCAGCAAACACATTGAACTACACATGCACTTCATCAGAAAGCTCATTCATGACCATGTTCTTGAAGTGCAATATTGTTCAACAGATGATCAGGTTGCAGACATCTTCACAAAGGCTCTCACAGAGGCGAAGTTCACTAAACTTCGATATATGCTTGGAGTTCAGGAAGTTGTCACTAAGGGGGGATAGGCTCTAGTGCCTCCTTCCTTCTCCTATTGTGTCATATTTGTAAATCCTTCAATCCTATCCCAAGTTGTTCTTAAGGGGGGATGTTAGGATATTCCGACACATAGGATATAGTTAAGTTCAACTTGGTCTAGTATAGAGTTAGGTAAAGTGTCTTTCTTTACCGTTGTACATTTTGTAACTTACAATCCGACGGTCACGATATGTAGTGATCTGACGGTTCACTCTCACCTCGGTATTACTGACACTTGATCTGTGGCTTGACACCCGATTGGTCCATGAGTTCTATTTAAAGCACATGGAGGGTCATTGTTCGGGTAATCCGTGCATGAGAGAAGCTTATGTAAATTTTCATTCTTTGATTAATAAATTGCCTGTAGTACCCACGTTGGGACAGGCCGTGGACTGTTTCCCTCTTTGAGGGGTTTTAACCACGTCAAAAATACTGGTGTATTGATTTGAGATCTGGTTGTGAGCGGTGTCCTTTTGGTGTTCTTTCTGAGGAACTTACCCTGTAAATTCCTACAGTCTGGTAGCTAGCCCTACCAAAATAGGAGAGGGCTCTCTCCGAGTCATGCTCAACGAATAAATAAAGGGAATGGTCTGAGATGACTAATAGTGAAATATTGATCTTAGGCTAGTAAGTAAATATGGATACAAGAAAGCAATTTTTTATGAATGACTGAGTTTCTGGGATGGTATGGGACCAACGGACAGCAATGAACAGAGAATTTAATACAAAGGCACAGATTATTTCGTAAGGCAAGATAGGCGGAAAGTCTAGCAATTTAGTTTGAGATAACATGGAATGGAGGAATTGCTTAGGAGGGTGAAAAGGGCATAAGTACATGAATCATTTTCAACAGAAGAAGAACACTGAACATGAAATTTTCCCATAGGCAGAGCAATAAAAATGAATTCTACCTTATCTAACTTAGAAAATTTCACTGGAACTCAATATGAAATGAAATGTGAAACATTACGAGATACATATGAAACATAAGAGACACATTTGCTACACTCACAACCACATGAATCTCATGAAACAGAGCCGATGCCTTTCATTAATCCTCTGTCAAAATATACAATGAAGAAATGAGTTTCTCTCCCATAGTCTCCCAGGAATTACAATCCAACCAAACATTTGAAAATAGTTTGCATACAATATATATATAATGTGCAATGAAGAGATGGAACGCCCAAGGGTTGGGGAGTTACTTGAATCATTACAAAATGGAGGTGGAAAGCCAACCATTAGCTACAGGTGCAGCGTTACAAACATGACAAATGGCTTGGGTGACTGTTCGCCTTCCTTTGCCACTTGGATAGAAGCCAATCTGGAGTGAAAATACTTTAAATGCCGCCTTAGGTGCCGAAAAAGTGAAGTGTATATGAGAGGGCCCACTTGTGAAAAGTCGCGAAATTTCGCGAAACGGAGGTGAAATTGGCCTTTTTTCCTATATGCGCCACTCCAAATTCTATATGCACCACGCCACTTTGGAGGCTATTTTGAGGTACCTGAAGGAGTCCAAAATTTTCCTAGGTGTGCTTGTTGGAAAGCCTAGCCTGTCTACTTTCCAACCCAAATGGAATTTCTGAATTTGGTGCTCATTTTCCCCTCCAAATCTTCATTCTCCCAATACTGCTTCCTGTGTGTCAAAATAGGGGCAGAGAGGTCATTTTTTGAGTGTTTTTGACCTCCTGGAGACTCAAATCATGCCAAAATTTCTTTTCCAAGCACCAGTGGTCATGATTTTGCATGTTGAATCCAAAAATGCAAACCATTCATGATTTGGAGCTCCCAATCCTAAGCGCCGTGCCACTGGAGAAAAAACCTGTGTTGTGACCAAAAATTCGCCATGTGACCAAAATTGCCCCAAATTCCTTGAAATTTGGGCTGGAGATCCTCTATGAGGTGCTATGCTGGGGCAAAGAGGCTTCGGCCAATATTTGAAGTCGATCGAGCTCCCTTTTCCTCTTTTGCTTCTTGAATGCTTTCCTCAATTTGGCCTTCAAATTCCTGATTCGGGCCTTGCATACTTTGTTTCGCGCCATGTAGTGGAAAGCCATGTGTCTCAGAAATGCATGGTCGTTGTCGCCATTGTCTAGCAGCCTCTCCAAGTGCATGTTAACTCTCTCGAGATTGGCCTCCCGGTCCTCATTAATCTCTTGCTCCAATGACGTGAGCTCAACTCTTCTCCTTTGTGCAGCTTGGTGATGCTCACGAATGTTTTGTAGCTCCATGATCGCTTGCTGATCCTCAAGCTGTTTGTTACTCTACTCTAGATATTTCATGTTCCACTTAGCCTTCTCCAAATCAAGGGGACAAGTCTTCGATCTCTGATTGTTGCTCCTGGATGATCTCTTTGAGCTGTGCACTGGTCGGTTCTGTATCTGTATCATCATCATGAAGGAGAACGAATTCGGTCTCTCGTTCACCTGATGCCTCACCTGAAGGCCCTTCATCATGCATTGGCTCCTTACTTCTGTCCTTTACCTGTAGTGTTGATGTCGGAAGTGAGACCCCTTCCACCCGGGTGGAGATAACACTCGCTTTGCTGCTGCAACAAATGTCTAGCACCCCTCTGATATGTGATGAATACTGGCATAGTAGTGGTCTCTTGGTGCTCATACTGATGAGAAGGACCACCTATCTCATGTTCAACCTTTGACTCTACCTGTGAAGTGCTGAAGAAGTCACGGGAGATGAAATCATCCCAAGCAATGCCCTGCAATCCTAGCTGATGATCCACCAAAATCCTAATAAGAGAAAAGTGATAAACACTGTTAAGTTGCTACTGAGGGGTCTTATGCTGCATGAAGGTGTTCATCCTCTCTATGTTCTTGAAAATGAAAAATGGGATGTTCATCATCCGTACCCTCGTAAAGTGCATGAACAATCTGATGTGATAGGCATATAGACGAGAGAACCTCCCCTCACAGCTGAAGTACTTCATGATCAACTTCATGACTGGAGCATATTCATCTTTGAAATATCAGAATGGAAAGACTCTTGTGAGATGCCTCAAGAAACTGGCCTTAATTTAAGGCTCATAATGCTGCCGATCAACTTTCTGTTTCTTGTGCCATGGTTCTCCAACATTCGGTATGCCGGTTGCTAATGAGACAGTTTCAGGTGTCAGTGTGAAGGTGACCCCAGCCAAAATAGGGTGATCTCCATGGAGGTGAAGCACAAAAAGACAGGCCAACTCGTGATGAACTCTAACATTAGCCACCCTTTGACAAAATTCAAAACATGCTAGGTGTTGGAAACATGACATAGCAAGAGGACATGCCTGCAATTTTGTAAGAGTAGTGGGCTCATCCCTAACATGTTTTCCACTCTTGTGATGTCTCTTGGGAGTCTGCTCTTCCAAGGATGAGTCACTTTGTTTCTCCATCTCATACTCTGATGAATGCTGTGATGCCATGACTGTTGTGTGTACTGTACTTAGGCTGCCCTTTGATGATGGTGTGAAGATGGGTGCTTTTGTGATATCTGCCACCAAGGGGAACAATGAAACAAAAGGGAGTATTAGGAGGGGAGTAATTTGATGGGAATAGGGGTTATGGGGAGAAGTTTGTTTAGGGATATGTAGGGGTTTTGGGTATTTGATAGGGTAGGGTTTTGGGGTGTTATGTTGACAAATAAGAGGAGGGAAAGAGAGTAGGGTTTGGTAGTGTTTTAGGGTAGGGATAATAGGAAGAATGAGAAAGGGAGTATAGGGAAAATGGTAGGTGAGGAAAAAATGGTGGGTGAAAATGGAACCTTGGCCTCAATACCACAACTATGCAACCCTAGCAACAATGGCTTTGGTGTTTTCTAGTGGTTGGTTTTATGAATTTTAGTTGCCACTATAACTAGCCATGGACCACCATAACCTTCACAAAAATACATGAGCCATCGAGATTTAGAGCCTACTTGTCGATTAGAGGGGCTTCAAAAGGAGTTTGAGGAAATTTGGCATGGTTCTGGCCCTTTGTGGGTGTGCGCCGTGCGCAAAACCTAGTGTGCCGTGCCCGTTGAAAAATTACATTGAGGGGTGGCTCTGTGTGCGCTGCGCCCCTGTGTATATGCGCCGTGCCCTGAAAGCTGCCTCCAACGTTGCTCCAAACATGCACGATGCACACTCAAACACTTTGCAATGTTTCCCTATGCACTTGATTTGCACAATGACTTTGATTTTGGTGGAAACTTGTATATAAAGACTTGGAAGACATGGTTTAAATTTTTTCTTCTTCAAAAATCCATTTTTCTAATGTTATGTTTTGACACTTTTTCACTGACTAAAGGCAACACTGATTTTCACTTTCCCTTTGAAATTTTATCTCAAAAGATGAAATTTTCGGCACTCTTTGCAGGGATTGCACGACAAGACATTTGGCCACGGAAACCATGCCTGCATCTGAAGAAATCAATTGACGACTTTTTAGAAAATTTTATCACCAATGACACTGTTTGACTTTTCTTCAAAACAGAGTTTTGAAGAATAGTCGAAGTTTATCAATATGACGATGAAACTCTCTAAATCATTACTTTGTAAGGGCCCCACTCTGGCCTGCATGGCTTTACTGGACATATTTAAAGACCAAATTGATTAATCCCTAGACCTAATGATCGAAAATGACTTTTGTCCATTAAAGGACCAGACCTTGACTGTCATGGACTTTGGTGATCATTGACAAAAGACCTAAGCCAGCAGGAGCCAGACATGAGGGGAAATACTAGCATGACATTTTCCGTCAGATTATGGCATGCCCCTAGCGGAATGAAGCTGAGTGAATGGAGCGGGACTCATAAAAAATGAAATGCATAAAGAGTTTTGATCTCTGACGAAGGACTGACCAGATCGACTCTAACATTGGCTCCAATGGGGGATGGTAGCTCCTTGGAGGTGCCAAGAACAATAGATCTTTGGAAGAGCTAGACAGTGCCTTCGTCCATTAGGCTATGGAGTCATTTTTTCGACAAACAACACAGGACTCTGACTCATTTATGAAACTAAAATGACCAAAAAAAAAATTGACTCAAACTTGACATTGAAATGACTTGAAGACTAACTTGACAAACTCAAACCAAACTGAAATAAAAATGGTATTTACAATGACAGTGGAAGCAACGTTAACAACTCAGAAATGGTACCGCTTGAGTAGCCGACCATTGATCGGCCCTCCTGGACAATATTCCCCATTCATTTCCTTTAGAAGAAAGGCATTCTGACCCCGATATGCTGCAATTTTAAAGGGACCTTTCCAGAGGTTCTCGAACTTACCATGCTTGCCTTTCTCCTCATTCCTTGCATCCCACTTCATCACCACATCATCCAACTGAAATTTGTCCACCTTGGCCTTTCTATCATAAATTTTCTTTATTTTCTCCTACAATTTGGATGTGTTCTTGAAAACTTCTTCTCTGGTTTGCTGCAAGTGGACCATTTGATTCAATCTTCTCTGCATGGGATCTTCTTTACTGCCGGCCTCTTGAAGAAGTTTGACTATCGGGGCAGCGAGAGAGGTAAGAAATACTGTATCAACTCCATAAACAAGCTCAAATGGTGACGTACCAATGGATTTCTTCTGGCTAACCCGATTTTCCCAAAGTGCATTGACCAACCTCTTATGCCAGCTCTTCTTATTTATTTCCAGCAGCTTCTTGATGATGTTGACTAATGATTTGTTCGAAGACTTTGCCAATCAATTGCCTTGCGGATGATAGGTAGTTGAGTGACCCAAAATGATGTTATATTTATGACAAAACTCTACCATCCTTTTTGATTTGAAAGTTGCTGCGTTATCAGTGATTAACTTATTCGGGCAACCAAAGCGAGACAAGATGTTTTTTCAAGGAATGAAATGATTACCGCATCAGTAGCTTGTCTGGTGGGAATTGCTTCGATCCATTTCGTGAAATAATCTGTCGCTGTGAGGATCCATTTATGCTGACCGGAAGAAGCGGGATGAATTTCACCAATGAAATCCAATCCCCATTGCTGGAAAGGAGCACTCACCTCAATAGGCTTAAGTGGCAAAGGCTGTAACTTCTGCTTTCCTTCAAAAATCTGACACTTATGACAGCGCTTGACCATCTTATATACATCAGCGAACAATGTCGGCCAATAGTACCCTGCTCTCAGAATTTTATTTGCTGTTGACTTCCAAAAAAGGTGACCACCACAGTCTCCTTGGTGGCAGTCCTCCATGACCTTCTTTGCTTCTTCTTCCACCAAACAATTCAAAAGAACGCCACCGGGATCTTTCCAATAAAGTGCAGAATTAAGAATGCAAAACTTGGCAGCTTTCAACTTGAGTGTTCTTGCTTTGTTTCTAGTCATGCCGGGCGGTGGTGACAAATTTTTAAGCACATATATGATGTCTGAATACCATGGAGAAAGAGCAAACATTTCCGATACCTGAATTGATGATGCTTCCTCATTCTCATCGGACATAGCAGTGATCAGATTTATGTCCAAGGTGTGCAAGTTTGATTCGGCCATTAACTTTGCCAATCCCTGTCCTTTAACCAGCTTTGTGGGCTTTATTTCCACATCATATTCCAGCAAGGCTGCAATCCATTTGCCTCGTCTTCCTTCCGGATCGGTCTGCACTAAAACATCTTTGACAGCAGCGTTAGGAACATAGGCCAAAATATGAGAATGTAGAATATATACCTGGAAATCTTTCAATGCCTTCACAAGTGCAAGGGCTTGCTTCTCAATGATGTTGTATTTTAAGGCTGCATCTCTTATAGCTCTGCTGAAGAATGCAATGGGTCTTTCATGATCATCTCTTTTCTGCAATAACACAGCTGCCATAGTGTGCTCCGAAGCAAATGAAAACAATATGAAATCTTGAGTGTAGTCTGGGCTGACTAGAACAGGAGCTGAAGAAAGAGCCAATTTGACTAAATTGAAAGATTTTACAGCCTCCTCCGTCCACTTCACTTGGCTATCCTTCTTAAGCATGTTTGTCATCTCTCTTAGGTGCTCAGCAAGATTAGGTACAAAGCGGCATATGAAATTCATTTTACCATTGAAAGATTGTATCTCTTTCTTATTCTGGGGTAGATCGATTTGCTGAATTGCTTGTACACGTGCTGGGTCAATACGAATGCCATCTTTTGAGATAATGTGCCCGAGTAGTTTTCCTTCCTCCATGGCGAACAAGCTCTTTTTCGGATTCAGCGATAAGCCATATTTTCTGTACTTTTGAAAGATAGTTTTTAGATGGTACATGTGATCTTCATCAGATTTGGAAAACACCGTCAAATCATCCAGGTACACAACTAAAAAGACATCCTTCTCATTTGCAAAATCCAAGTCCATTGCACGCTGAAATGTGGCACCCGCATTCTTTAAACCGAAAGGCATTTTAGCGTAATGGAAGGTTCCCCATGGAATGGTGAACGCTGTCTTGTCTCGGTCATCTTCATGGACAGAAACTTGGTTATATCCGGAATAACCAACAAGTAGTGACATACGAGATGCTCCCACTACTCGCTGAAGTATATGGTCCATTTTGGGCAGTAGATAATTATCTTTCAACGAAACTTTATTGAGATTTCTAAAATCAATGCATAAGCGAATCTCACCTGTCTTCTTCCGTATGGGCACCAAATTAGAGATCCAATCTGAAAATTGATGGGAACAATGATCCCTAACTTGTATAACCTGTTTATCTCCTTTTCAATAGATGGCAGCAACTTTGGATTTAGCCTTCTCAAAAACTTCTTCCTCCTCTTGCAAGTGTTGGAAATTGTTTTCTGTGCCTTGTCTGATTGCTATCCATTACTTTCAGCTGATTGCCCAACAGTGTTCTGCTGTTCTTGTCCTTCTTTCTTTAAAATTTCTCTGAAATTTTTTGTTTTTTCAGAATATCATCTGCTTAAACTAACTGACTATCTATATCATTTAAACTATCTGAATACAAAACAAAAGACTCTAAATCTGTATGTACATAGTTAATTGGATGATTTATTGGTTTCTCCTTGCTTGTGATCATGTATTTCATTTTTTGTTCCCGATACAATTTCCTCATTTGTCCAAACACCAGAATCATTGCATAGGAGAAAATAGCTGTAGTGTCCCTTTCAATTTCGCTACCCAAGACCTGGAAAGAAGCATGCCAAACCTGGGAGGAATATCTGCTACAACAACATCCGTCAAAACATTCTTCATTGGGAGCTGATCCAGACTCATAAACCAAGTCTTTGATGAGTCCTATACATCTTACTCTGCTGGAATCAAACAAATAGAGATCATGGTATTGTCGGGTGATGTCCAGACCAAGCTTATCCATGATAGCCTTGGGCATGAGATTGTGAGAAGCTTCGGAATCGAACATGGCATTATGTAACACAAAATCATGTAATCTTAAACTAATATAAAAGGGTGGCACATCACTATCAGGAGACTCACCATTCGATGTTGGCCCAAAAATCATTTTAGGTTGATCATCTTCAACATTCACCATGTCGGACATTGGTTCCAAATTCAACATTTTAGATACTTGCCCTCTATAACCGTTGTTCCTCATTATTTCAGTCAAGGGAATGGATACTTTCAATTTAAAAATCTCATTCTCTAAACTAAAAGCGGGGATCTTTTCTACCTCTTTGACTGGGATTTCTTTCTTTTCCTTTTCTTTCGCTGCAACTTGCTGATGTGATTGTTCTGCTGATGGTGATTTGCTACTCTCTGGACCAACCACCTCCTTTCCTTTCCTTTGTGTAACTGATGAATCATTCTTTGATGCCTCAACATCCTTCCTTTTCTGAATTGGTTTGACTGGCACATCTCTGTTTCTAAGTGAATATCGTTGCTGCTGGGCAGACAGAGCATTCATGTAGCCTCTTTGGTACTCATCCGATTCTTCCTCCAAGACGGTGTCATTTGCTAGAATGAAATCTACATCTTTGTGTGCAGCCTAACTTTCTTCATACTCCTCCTCTTCAGTAATGTAAGTAGGCAAATCATCAGGAGTAAAGAGGTGGTTTTCTTTACCTATTATATTCCCGTCCTCATCTGACTCTGGTCCATGCACAAATTTTTACTGCAAAGGTGTTTGTACTGGCTGTTGTGCTGTCTGCTCTTGGGCTCGTTGATCTCTCTGTCTTATTCTATATTGGGGTTGTTGCTGACCACAAAAGTTAGGATTTCTAACTTGTGGCTTCGGTTTGTCAAGTTTCACCCTTTCAAGCATCTGCTCTACCTTCTTGAGTAATTGATCCATCGAGGAAGACTCTTCCTTGACTGTGACCTTCTTTTCTGCTTTCGCTCTAACTCTTTTGGACAGTAGATTTGCTTCAACGCTGACTGCTATCTTCTGCATATCTTCCATTGTGGCCAGTTCTCTCTCTCTTAATTGATAAGCCATATCAACATCAAAACCATCCGGGAACTTCACCATGGCTAGTCCCACAGGTGGCCTTAGATGATCTGGAATTTCGTTATAAATTGAATTGAATCTAACGCAAAAGTCTTGGACCGACTCACTAGCGTTTCATTTGATTTGCTCATATTCAGCCAGAATTTGAAGAGGATTCTTTTTCACTTCCCATCGGTTTATGAATTGTCTTTGTAGGTCGCCAAGGTAGTGATACTTGCCGCCGACAAACCTCTGAACCATTTCCTCACTTCACCTGCAAATGTCTGTACAAAGAGTCTCATTGCCACATTCTCCACATCGATCTCATGAAGTTCATAGAAATCTTCCATTCTGTCCACATGTTGCTGAGCAGTAATGCTGTTAGGAGTGCCATCAAAAAACGGGATTTTTCTTTGATAATCTGAGGGCATATCATCTAGAACTTGAGGCAGAACCAGGGGTGCAAAACGGGCAGCCATCACTCTTGGTGGATTTGGCCTTGGAGGTGTTGGAGGAGTGTGCACAGTTTGTAAGGGACTAGCAATTGGAGTTTGAAGCTGAGCTATAATGTAATTATCAATTGACCGGTTAGCCCTTTCCATCTCCAAGTCTACAAGAAATTGTGGATTGGGGACAGTATAGTCAATAGCTCTTTCGGATTTTCTCTCGAACAATGATATTTCAAACCGCTCATCAAACTCAAGCTCTTCAAGATACCCAAAAATGTCAGGACATGAATGGGATTTGAACAAGGGAGTTATAGTGCTCTCTTGACGAAGGAGTCTTGGAATCAAGTTGGGGTTTTCGTAAATATGAGGAGGATCCAGATCTGGATTGGCTCTGGTATATCGTCTCGAAGCCAGCGTGCTATTTTCGAAAAAATCAGAAGGACATGAACAACTTACTCAGCCTATCAAATCCTAAACTTATCATCGGAAGCTTAGAATTATCAAGAAGTAAGGGGATTAATTTTGTCCCCAGTATGGTCGCCACTATGTTAGCACCTAAATCTGCCTTAGGCTGAAGGAAGGCAAAATTCAGGGTAACCACAAACCACGCTCAGTCTGGTAGCTAGCCCTACCAGAACAGGAGAGGGCTCTCTCCGAGTCACGCTCAGCGAATAAATAAACGGAATGGTCTGAGATGACTAACAATGAAATATTGATCTTAGGCTAGTAAGTAAATATGGATACAAGAAAGCAATTTTTTATGAATGACTGAGTTTCTGGGATGGTATGGGACCAACGGACAACAATGAACAGAGAATTTAATACAAAGGCACAGATTATTTCGTGAGGCAAGATAGGTGGAAAGTCTAGAAATTTAGTTTGAAATAATGCGGAATGGAGGAATTGCTTAGGAGGGTGAAAAGGGCATAAGTACATGAATCCTTTTCAACAGAAGAAGAACACTGAACATGAAATTTTCCCACAGGCAAAGCAATAAAAATGAATTCTACCTTATCTAACTTAGAGAATTTCACTGGAACTGAATATGAAATGAAATGTGAAACATTATGAGATACACATGAAACATAAGAGACACATTTGCTACACTCACAACCACATGAATCTCATGAAACAGAGCCACTGCCTTTCACTAATCCTCTGTCAAAATATACAATGAAGAACTGAGTTTCTCTCCCACAGTCTCCCAGGAATTACAATCCAACCAACCATTTGCAAATAGTTTGCATACAATATATATAATGTGCCATGAAGAGATGGAACGCCCAAGGGTTGGGGAGTTACTCGAATCATTACAAAATGGAGGTGGAAAGCCAACCATTAGCTACAGGTGTAGCGTTACAAACATGACAAATGGCTTGGGTGACTGTTCGCCTTCCTTTGCCACTTGGATAGAAGCCAATATAGAGTGAAAATACTTTAAATGCCACCTTAGGTGCCGAAAAAGTGAAGTGTAGATGAGAGGGCCCACTTGTGAAAAGTCGCGAATCGAAATTTCGCGAAACGGAGGTGAAATTGGCGTTTTTTCCTATATGCGCCGCGCCACTTTGGAGGCTATTTTGAGGTATTTGTAGGAGTCCAAATTGTGCCCACGTGTGCTTGTTGGAAATCCTAGCCTATCTACTTTCCAACCCAAGTGGAATTTATGAATTTGGTGCTCATTTACCCCTCCAAATCTTCATTCTCCCAAGACTGCTTCCTGTGTGTCAAAATAGGGTCAGAGAGGTCATTTTTTGAGTGTTTTTGACCTCCTGGAGACTCAAATCATGCCCATTTTTCTTGTCCAAGCACTAGTAGTCATGATTTTGCATGCTGAATCAAAAATGCAAACCATTCGTGATTTGGAGCTCCCAATCCTAATCACCGCGCCAGTGGCGCGGCACATAGGGAGAAAAAACTTGTGTTGTGACCAAAAATTCTCCATGTGACCAAAATTGCCCCAAATTTCTTGAAATTTGGGCTGGATATCCTCTATGAGGTGATATGCTGGGGCAAAGAGGCTTTGGCCAATATCTGAAGTTGATTGAGCTCCCTTTGCCTCTTTTGCTTCTTGATTGCCTTCCTCAATTTGGCCTTCAAATTCCTAATTCGGGCCTTGCATACTTTGTTTCATGCCATGTAGTGGAAAGCCATGTGTCTCAACAATGCATGGTCCTTGTTGGCCTTATCCAACAGCCTCTCCAAGTGCATGTTAACTCTCTCGAGATTGGCCTCCCGATCCTCATTAATCTCTTGCTCCAATGACGTGAGCTCAACTCTTCTCCTTTGTATAGCTTGGCGATGCTCACGAATGTTTTGTAGCTCCATGATCGCTTGTTGATCCTCAAGTTGTTTGTTCCTCTACTCCAGATATTTCATGTTCCACTTAGCCCTCTCCAAATCAAGGGACAAGTCTTCGATCTCTGATTACTACTCCTGGATGATCTCTTTGAGCTGTGCACTGGTCGGTTCTGTATCTGTATCATCATCATGAAGGAGAACGAATTCGGTCTCTCGTTCACCTGATGCCTCACCTGAAGGCCCCTCATCATGCATTGGCTCCTTACCTCTATCATGTACCTGTAGTGTTGATGTCAGAAGCGAGGCCCCTTCCACCCCGGGTGGAGATAACACTCGCTTTGCTGCTGCAAACAAATGTCTAGCACCCCTCTGATATGTGATGAATACTGGCATAGTAATGGTCTCGTGGCGCTCATATTGATGAGAAGGACCACCTATCTCATGTTCAACCTTTGACTCTACCTGTGAAGTGCTGAAGAAGTCACAGGAGATGAAATCATCCCAAGAAATGCCCTGCAATCCTAGCTGATGATCCACCAAAATCCTAATAAGAGAAAAGTGATAAACACTGTTAAGTTGCTGCTGAGGGGTCTTGTGCTACATGAAGGTGTTCATCCTCTCTATGTTCCTGAAAATGAAAAGTGGGATGTTCATCATCCGTACCCTAGTAAAGTGCATGAGCAATCTGATGTGATAGGCATATAGACGAGAGAACCTCCCCTCACAGCTGAAGTACTTCATGATCAACTTCATGACTGGAGCATATTCATCTTTCAAATATCTGAATGGAAAGACTCTTGTGAGATGCCTCAAGCAACTGGCCTTAATGTAAGGCTCATAATGCTGCCGATCAACTTTCTGTTTCTTGTGCCATGGTTCTCCAACATTCGGTATGCCGGTTGCTAATGAGATAGTTTCAGGTGTCAGTGTGAAGGTGACCCCAGCCAAAATAGAGTGATCTCCATGGAGGTGAAGCACAAAAATACGAGCCAACTCATGATGAACTATAACATTAGCCACCCTTTGACAAAATTAAAAACATGCTAGGTGCTGGAAACATGACATAGCAAGAGGACATGCCTGCAATTCTATAAGAGTAGTGGGCTCATCCCTAACATGTTTGCCACTCTTGTGATGTCTCCTGGGAGCCTGCTCTTCCGAGGATGAGTCACTCTGTGTCTCCGTCTCATACTCTAATGAATGTTGTGATGCCATGACTGTTGTGTGTACTGTATTTAGGCTGCCCTTTGATGATGGTGTGAACATGGGTGCTTTTGTGATATCTGCCACCAAGGGGAACAATGAAACAAAAGGGAGTATTAGGAGGGGAGTAATGTGATGGGAATAGGGGTTATGGGGAGAAGTTTGTTTAGGGATATGTAGGGGTTTTGGGTATTTGATAGGGTAGGGTTTTGGGGTGTTATGTTGACAAATAAGAGGAGGGGAAAGAGAATAGGGTTTGGAAGTGTTTTCGGGTAGGGATAATAGGAAAAATGAGACAGGGAGGATAGGGAAAAATGGTAGGTGAGGGAAAAATGGTGGGTGAAAATGGAACCTTGGCCTCAATACCACAACTATGCAACCCTAGCAACAATGGCTTTGGTGTTTTCTAGTGGTTGGTTTTATGAATTTTAGTTGCCACTATAACTAGCCATGGACCACCATAACCTTCACAAAAATACATGAGCCATCGAGATTTAGAGCCTACCTGTCGATTTGAGGGGCTTCACAAGAAGTTTGAGGAAATTTGGCACGGTTCTGGCCCTTTGTGGGTGTGCGCCGCGTGCAAAACCCAGTGCGCCGCGCCCTGGGTGTGCGCCGCACCCGTTGAAAAATTACACTGAGGGGTGGCTCTGTGTGCGCCGCGCCCCTGTGTATATGCGCCGCGCCCTGAAAACTGCCTCCAACCTTGCTCCAAACATGCACGATGCACACTCAAACACTTTGCAATGTTTCCCTATGCACTTGATTTGCACAATGACTTTGATTTTGGTGGAAACTTGTATATAAAGACTTGGAAGACATGGTTTAAATTTTTGCTTCTTCAAAAACCCATTTTTCTAATGTTATGTTTTGACACTTTTTCACTAACTTAAGGCAACACTGATTTTCACTTTCCCTTTGAAATTTTAGCTCAAATGATGAAATTTTCGGCACTCTTTGCAGGGATTGCACGACTGTTACACTAAAAAATGTCACCATGGCTATGTACAGTTAGTATGGCTCTATCAACAGTCATGCTATCCTCCTGGGCAAGTCTTAAGCCTCTGCTCTCCATGTCAAACTCCAAAAAGAGAGAAAGTCTTTATAAATGTATTTATCTCTGGGTACGCAGGTTCTCTCAACCTTACCTGCGGGTACGCACCCAATGTTCACAAAAGCTGCGTCCTTGGACGCTCTGTATGTAAAGGGGCAGGTGCGTCCCCCTGTAAAGGTCAAAATGCGCAAGTTTCATCTTTAAAAAGTTACTTGTGGTCATTTCTAGAGCATTCTAGAAGGTTGTTCGACGTGTATTGAGCGCCTCCAGATGGTTCATGTACCCCTACCAAAGAGGAACTTATCCCATCAATAAGGGAGCTATCCCATCCAAAGAGGGGATTATCCCATTGATGGTGGACCTGAATAACTTCCTCCAGACCACTATAAATACAGGCATTGGGCCAGAAGGAGGGGAGGTTGAAAGCTAAACATTTCTAAGGGTAGATGCTGCAGGAATTAGGACTCCCATTTAGAAGCTTGTGAGGAGAGATTGTCATCTTTACTTGTTCTATTTGGAAGTGGGTGAGCTTTGTCAAAGTAAAGGAGAACTCTTGATGGACCCTGGGAGGGACTTGCACAACACCAAGGCTCAGGTTGTAATTGTTCCTTTTGTTTCCTATTAATGCAAATGAGTCCATTCTTCTCAATAACTTGTTATTTATGAGTTGTTTCATGTACTCCTTGGTCTATGTGTTAAATATGTTTTATTCTATGAGATTATCAAGTGCTATTTAATCGTTTGATTGTTAGTGGATGCAGGTTTCAAAGTGAAGGAGGAGCTCATCCGGATCCGCGGAGCTGGACTGCTACAACAGCGTTGGACTACAGGTAGGATCTAAACACTTGATTTCTTATATAGTAAATGCATGTTTAGAGAAGGATTGCTCTTGTTTGTCTTGTTTGTCACTAGAGAGTCTTAGGCTCCTAGGGAGGTTGATTTGTGTCCGCACTATCGACTCTTTCCGCCTGACAAAATGGCGACTGCACTGGGGATTCCATTGATGTGAAAGTCTTTTCCTTTGTATGTAACTTTGCTCTGAGAAAAGTCATTTATTTTCTGGTTTTTGGCTCTGTGACTTTGTTTTTGGGTGGGTTAGATTACGGTTAGATTCTTTTTGGTTTTTCTTGGTTTTTTCAGTAGGACGCACCCTCTGAGTATTGCACAGTGCGTCCCTGGACGCACTGTCGCTGTGTGCACAGAGCGGGCCCGCACCTGTCTTAACGGGTTGCCTGCGTCCCCTGCTAAAATTTAAGAAAATTCCATTTTTTACATTTTTTCTCTTAGATTTTGCTTTTTCTTAGTTTTTACTACCCAGATCCATTAGTCTCTTGTCAAAGATCTTCACCTGAACTTGTTTCGATAGCATTGAGTGTTTTAGTGGATTTCATAGAAGTTTAAGCCCTAGGGTTTGATTTTTGAGTAGGTCTTGTAGTGACTTTGGCGGTAGAAGTTGTCAAGCCTTAGATCTCTCTGGTTTTGTCAGCATTCTTAGAAGTCAGACCTGTCATGAAGTCTACCTGTGAGAGCAACTTACCTTTGAGTGGTCTCTTTGGCAAATTTCGAAGTGCTTATTGATTGAGTATTGAATTCCATTTTACAAAAGAACAAAAAGATTTGAGTTTTGTTTTCACTGGTCTTTTGATTCTGCATTAGCTGGTCCTTGACTTGATTGTGGTCAAGTAAAACAACCTAGAATCATCTTTGTAGGCTTTTGCCTCGTTAGGTTTGCTTAGAGTAAATTTCTTTTTGATTTGCTTGTGAGTCAAGTTTTCATAGATTTTATAGCTTTTGAGATTGATTTTTGTTAAAATAGATTTATATGCTTTATTAAATAACATAAAATACAAAAACATCTCCTTTGAAAAGTTTTGTTTCAAGTAGCTTTGAGGCATTTTGAAAGAAAAAGAGTTTTTCGTGCACGTAAGGAGTGGTCATGTTTGTATGCTTGAAAAGATAAAGAGAATTGTTTCTTTGATTGTCTTTACTAAGAAAGTTGTTTTCTATAAAATTTGCATCTCTCAACTCTCTTAGTTAGGAATTTCATTGAAAGAAGAAAGTAGCGTAAATCATCCTAGGTGCATTTTTGTAGTGGTTTGAGTCGAGTCTACACACCATTGGTTTCACTTCCGCTACCTTTTGTCTTTAAGAAAAACCATAAAATTAACGCTTAAAGTAAAATCAACGTAGTAACTTTTATTTACTAGGGCTCTGAAACACCAATTTAGATCAGGCTAGTGTCTTGGAGTAGGAGAGTAATTACCTCTCCAAGACAACAAAACCAAACAAGTAGCTTATCTTGTGATAGAATAAATCCAATTGTCTCATTTGTACTCTGGGAAAGCTCCTCTTAAAGGAGAAGCACGAGCTCGTGTCCGAACCAGTGAGGGGATCAATCCTCCCTCGTTGGGAACGACGCCAGACACGCACGTATTACAAACGGTAAACCTCGGATTAACCATTGTCGAGGAGCCAGGGGTCACTTGTCGGTAAACTTTGGATTATTGTCAAGGAACCGGCAAGGGGATTGAGCTTGATACTCTGCCCTTGTGTGCTGTCGGAGTGTAGACTGTTCCCCCAGGTGCATTTGTTGCGGTTGGTAACCTTAGTGACCATTATCTTTAGGATTCTACTGAGGTGACGGTGGAGGGAAGATCCCACTGTACCTGGAGCAGACGTCGGCTAGACTCACTTGGATTTTCCGGGGGGTTCACTTCACTCGAGATGGTTAAAGTGGAGGAACTTGTGCCAGTCTATTCATTAAGCAGGTTGCCGGGGTAACTGTTCCACCCGCCACTTCTGTACTGAATCCAGCGATGTTGGGTTTCATCTCCAACTAGCGTTTTCGGTCTGGAAGGCTACTATTTGTGCTTGGTTTGATGCCCTAGATTCTTTAGGCGTGTGATTCAAATTTGTTTGGTTCTTTAGCGACTTTAGGTGGTTTGATTTGAGATTTTACTTTGTTTTCGTGTGTAGTAGTTAAAAAGTTTTAGCTGTGGCGGAATTACCGAGACAGTCCCATAGACTTCGGGGCAAGTCACCTGAGATTGTTACCGGAACTGATTTGTTGAGGAAACTCCGTAGATCACGGGGTGGATCTCCTGAAGACGTCCCAGGTCAATACGAAGGATTGAAGGTCCTTGTAACTCCTCCTAGTGGCAGTAAAGTAGGTTCACTTGAAGAAGGAGAATCTTCCTTGGTAGTCCATCCAGATTACCAAAGTCTAGAGACAGGTTATAATCCCGAAGCTGTTACAGTTTCTGAGCTTGCTGGTAGTTTTTCGTCTACTAGTGATATAGGCGAAGAACCTGAAATATCCGAACCTGTTACTCCGACTTCTAGTGTTCCAGATTCACCAAGGATAGAACGAGTTATCACCGAAAATCTTCCTACTGGTTTGATTGCTATTGAAGAACTTGCTCCAGAGGAAGAAATAGGCGTCTCTAACCTTGAAGATCAACTTACTATTGAGCTCAGGGAGCGTGAATCTATCTTTTACAGTCCTCCTAGAAGTACTACTTGGTACCTTTCGTTAACTAATTATTTAGACAACTCAGGGATAGGTTTTTCTCCACCTCGTACTCCTTTTCCACCAGGAGGTATTTATACTCCTGTAAATATGTCTGGTCAGTCGTCCGTGTTTACTGAAACTCCTGAATCTTTCTTACACGGCGGTCCTTCTGTTCCCACTGGGTATCAGTCGCTTTCTGGTACCTTTGCGGGGGCATCTCCTCAACCCGTCGATCATGGGTTATTAGCTGGAAACAATGGTAATAGACCATTGGGTGTAGGGGACATTTACATGATGTCAGGATCAGTTCCCGTTTCTCAACCTCAAGGTGGCCAATTACCGCCTGGGGGGCAGCCTCAATTAACACCTGGGGGGCAACCTCAAGGTACACAAATTGTGTCTGGGGGGCAACCTCAAGGCCAGTATGTACCTATGGTACAATACATGCCTCAAGGTCAACCCCAGCCTCAATATGTACCCCAAGGTCAACCTCAGTATCAATATCAACCTCAAGGGTATCAACCTCAAGGGTATCAACCCCAAGGTCAAGGTCAACCCCAGTATCAGTATTTACCCCAAGGTTATCAACCTCAAGGTCAATACTCGAGTCAAGGTTATCAACCACCTCAGGGTCAGTCTTATGTTCAAGGTCCGGGAAATGTACCTTTCAATTATCAACCCTACCCTCAACCTGGTTACGGATCTCAGTATCCTCAACCTGTTACGGGTCAATACCCCGGAATGATAGTGTGGGATCCATCCCAAGGTCAACAGGTGTTGCAGCCAAGTATACAGTTGGTACCTCAAGCTGGACAACCCATAGTTTCTGGTTCACCCCAGCAACCGCAACCTGTCCAGTCAAATGTTCAAACTTCTGTAACTTCGGTAGTTACTCAGCCGCCAATTGCACCTAGTACTCCATCTCAAACGGCTGCTGCAACTACCGCTACATCTACCGCACTTACTTCTGGAGTATCGACAGCTCCGGTTTCTACTGTCTCTGCAACCACTCCTCAGGCATCTTTACCGTTGTCTGGATCTACGATTCAAACCACGGTCCAAATGCCTATAGGTCAGCCTGGTATAAGTACGGTTGTCACTACTCAACCTCAATTTGTTCAACAACCGTACCAGGGACAGTACCAACAAGGGCAAGCTGTCCAACAGCCGGTTTACCAGTATCAACCGTATCCTGGGTACACTTATCAACAACCTCAACAACCCCAGTACGGTCCGGTTAATCCTGGTTTTCCAGGAGGATATAATATCCCTAATGCGATTCCTGTTCCTAGTTATCCTGGATATCCTCCTCCTGGGGCTGGTGTTATGACTCAGAGTTTTAGAGATCCTAACCGGCAATTACCATTTATCGCAACTTTGGATTTACCAGATTTGACGCGCCTAACGAATGATCCAATTCAATATCTTCAGTTCTGGCCGCCAATGCCAAATAAGTTGCCCAGTGATATACCCAAGTTTGAAGGTAAGCCTGGAGAGGATCCGTCCAATCATGTGATGACTTACCACCTCTGGTGTGCTTCGAATTCTATCTCGGATGATTCGATCCGCTTACGTCTTTTCCAGTGTACACTCATTGGTCTCGCGGCCAAGTGGTACATTGAGTTACCACGAGCCTCTTTTTACAATTTTAGCCAGTTAGCTACCTCGTTCTTAACTCACTTTCAGTTGCCGGTTAGATACGATAACGGCACGGAGTTATTAACTTCACTAAAACAATCGACGTCCACGTATATTTCCGATCACATTCATGAGTGGAGACGTCGAAGGAGGTTAGTGAAAGTTTTTATTCCGGACCAAATCTTAGTTGAATGGTTTGTTAAATCATTATTACCGAAGATTACTGAAGATGTAGCTAAGGCCGGAGTAGTTACTGAGGAGCAAGTCATTGCTCAGGTGCAGTACCTTGACTTAGTTTATACTCAGTCAGGTACGTTACACGAGAAGATCCCAGATCTTCCAAAATCGAATCAAATCACTGCTGCTCCTTCGGGATCTCATGCCGCTGATGGTATGATTGGTACGGTGAACACAAAGAGCAAGAAGAAGTCTTCCAAGAGTTCTACTACTCCTATAATCACCTTGCCTGATTCCCCGACAGGAGAGTCTTCTCCTGAACTTTCCGCCGATATTCATGCTGTAGAGTCATCTACGGCCAAATCAAAAAATGGTGGAAAGAAGAAAGGGAAGAAGAAGGCTAAAGCAGACAAGGCTCCGAAGGAGAAAACAGAAAAGTCGGAAACCAATGACGAAAAGCGCAAACCTCGATATCCTTGTCTTATTTGTGAAGAGGATCATTTTACAAGAGATTGCCCTCATCGGGCCGAGGTTGTGAAAATAGTCAAAGGTTCTCCCACTCCTGCTGTGTTGAAAGATCCATTTCCAAAGCAGGAGAGTAAGATGATAGGTTCTTCCTCGACTGCCAGTGAAGAACCCATTTTGATGATGTCTCATGTGAGGATTGCGACTCGGTCGCAAGATTATGGTAGTAAGAATCCTGTTGATGGTAAGGAAGCAGAATATTCTCATTCTAATCCATCAACCTCAGCTCCTGGTTCCGATCCACTACAGATCGAAAAACCTAACCCGGACTTAGTAATCAAACTGCCTGCCAAGGGTGTACTTCGAAGGTCTGCTTTCAATCCACATGCGAGAGCGGCCCAGAATTACAACATTGTTGAGGACTTAGCTATTTCACCCTCAGCAATGTCAGCTTTAGAAGTGCTGCAATCATGCCCAGCACAACGGAAATTACTTTTGTCGGCTATCGGAGCTGTTGATGTTCAGGACCTGAATCTGATAATCTTCGATCTAGAAAATAGTACACCGCGTCTACCCCATCAAATGGCTTTCCAAATTCCAGTGATAGTCAAAAACAGGCCTATTCATCGGACTGTGATTGATGAGGGAGCTTCTACGTGTATTATGTCGATTTAGTGTTGGAGATCGCTTGGTTCTCTTTCGCTGAACCAATCCCCGACCATCCTTAAGGCCTTTGATGGCCGTGGGTTCCGTCCGTTTGGTATTCTACAGGAATTGCCTATAGGGGTAGAAGGTAAAACCGTTAGTCTGGATGTGGAAGTGGTTGATGCCCCTCTAGACTACAACCTTCTTTTGGGTCGAAGTTGGTCATATGCTATGACAGCGGTCGTTTCGTCGGTCTTCAGAGTAATAAAGTTTCCACATAACGGTAAGATCGTGACAATTGATCAGCTGACATACTTTTCATCCGACCCAGCCTCTTCAGAGAGTATCCAGCATGTCGGTAAGACGACAATCCCTTATAGGGACGTTGGCGTAGGTTTAGTTAAAGATTCCGGTTTACTGGGAACTTTTCCTTTCCCTCCAATCAACGCAGACCCTTCATTTGCATCAATTCATATGATTACATCAGACAACATTATTTATGATGATCCTTGGATCGTCCCATCTGAATCTGAGATAGACTCATTCGGTGATGCTATGAGTCCATATGAAATTGCTTATGAAGTTGTCATGTCTTTTACCGACTCGCCTTCAACCCAAATCGACCAAATGAATGTGGTCAGTGAAGAGTCACTTTTCACATCATCCTTAGAACGGATAGCGTTTCCCGAAGTCGTGTCATCTGACGAGCAACTTCGCGAAATCCTAAGTGTAGACGATCTACCATGGGAAGATCTTCATCATAGATCTTCATTTTTACCTGAGGATGATGCTTTTGAAAATGATTTTTCATCTATCTTTACCGCTGAATATGTCAAAGACGCTCAGAATCCAACGAAACATCCTGATTCAGAGTTGAATTTAGGGAATATTTCTCGCACTATTCCCATTGACATTTCAGTGAAGCCCGGAATTGAGGAAAACATTCATATAGGTGCCTCATGTACAGAAGATGAAATCCAGATTTACAAGGCCCTATTCCAAGAATTCCGCGATGTGTTTGCCTGGTCTTACGAGGAAATGCCAGGAATCGACCCTGCCATTGTTGTTCATGAAATAAAGACCTACCCGGATGCTAAACCCGTCCAGCAACGGTTGCGTCAGATTCACCCTCGGAAAGCGGCTGCGATTAAAGCAGAAGTCGAGAAGCTGTTGAAAGCAGGTTTCATTTATCCGATCCCGTTAACGGATTGGGTATCGAATATTGTTCCGGTTAACAAGAAACAAGGAACAATAAGAATCTGTATCGATTATAGGGATATAAATCGAGCTTGTCCAAAAGACAACTATCCAACGCCTTATATCGATCAAATAATTGATGATTGTGCCGGAAGTGAAATGTTTTCCTTTATGGATGGTTTTTCGGGCTATAATCAAATCAATATTCTACCTGCCGATCAACCAAAAACGGCATTCATTTGTCCATGGGGGACATTTGCTTACTGCAAATTACCTTTTGGGCTTAAGAATGCCGGAGCCACTTTTCAACGGGCGATGTCTTACGCATTTCATGACATCAAGCACATTGTGCAACCGTACCTCGATGATTTGCCTGCTCATTCTTTACATCGAGCTGATCACCTTGTCCACTTACGAGAAATCTTTATGAGGTGTAGGCATTATCGTATTCGGTTGAATCCACACAAGTGTGTTTTCTGTATAGAAGCGGGTCGATTGCTGGGATTTGTTGTTTCAAAAGCCGGCATTCGCGTCGATCCCTCGAAGGTCGAAGCCATCATCAAATTGCCTCCTCCTTCGAGTTTGCGCCAACTCCAAAGTTTGCAAGGGAAAGCAAACTTTTTACGCCGATTCATTCCAAACTACGCCGAGGTCACTAAGGGTTTTACACGGTTGTTGAAACAGAATGCTCAATTCTTTTGGGACGAGATTGCCCAACAATCTTTTGATGCACTTAAACACGCGTTGACCCATGCACCGTTGTTGCATCCTCCCAACTACAACCAGGACTACTTCTTATACCTCGCAGCTTCACATTCCACTATTGGAATGGTGTTAGTTCAAGAAGATGAATTCGGAGCGGAACATGTGATATATTATCTTAGTAGGACATTAAACCCCACTGAGCTAAAATATTCGCATGTGGAGAAATTGGCCCTGGCAGCCGTTCAAGCTATCCAGCGTTTTCGTCACTACATTCTTCTTCGTAAAACTACAATTATTTCGGATTGCAACCCTATGATTTATATTTTGACAAAACAACTGCTAGGGGGCAAGTACTCTAAATGGATCGTTATCCTGCAAGAGTTCGACTTGGAGTTTGAGAAGTCCAAGTCTAAGAAATCCTTAGTTTTTGCGGAATTGATGTGTGATTTCCCGCGTACTGACACAGAAACTGTGGCAGAGGAGTCCATTGCGGACGAATCTTTGTTTCTTATCAGTACTTTAGATCTGTGGTACGGGGATATAATCATCTATCTCCAAACCCAAACCTTTCGGCCTGAAGCTTCAAAGTCGGAACGTCGAAAAATTCGGTTTCAATCCCAGCAATACAAGATTATTGGAGATACACTTTATCGCCGAGGGGCAGACTTAGTTTTTCGACGTTGTTTAACTCACGAAGAGGCTGAGAGGGTTTTGAATGATTGTCACTCTGGAGCATGTGGCGGTCATATGTCTGGGTATGCCACAGCTCAGAAGGTGTTGCGCGCTGGCTATTTCTGGCCGTCCATGTTTAAAGATTGTATCATTGCGGTCCGGAAGTGCCACAACTGTCAAGTGTTTGATCGCAAGATGCACGCACCACCTACTCCTCTCCATCCTATAATTGCCGTTGGTCCTTTCGCCAAATGGGGTATCGATTTTATTACTTGTAACCCTCACTCGGCCGGGGGGCATGCGTATATCATCCTCGCGGTTGATTATTTTACTAAATGGGCCGAGGCGATGCCTACATTCGACGCAAGCGGCAAAACAGCTGCAGTTTTCGTATTCAATCATATTATAACTAGGTTTGGTGTCCCACAAGCGATTATCACTGACCATGGGAGCCATTTTCGAAACATCATGATGACTGAGCTTACAAGCCCGCTTGGTTTGCGCCACGATAGCTCTACTCCTTATTATCCGCAAGCCAACGGTTTGGTTGAGTCTATCAACAAAGTTCTGGTTATCATGATCCGACGAACCATTGGTATTCATCGGTCGAATTGGCACAACATGTTATTTTCAGCGCTATGGGCATACCGAACCTCAGTGAAAACTTCAACAGGGTTCACTCCTTTCCAGCTAGTTTATGGCTTGGAAGCTGTGTTACCCATTGAATGCGAAATCCCATCACTTCAAATGGCTGTCGAATTACTCCCAGCTACTTCCGAAGAGGAGAAACGTTTATTATACTTAGCTCAGTTAGATGAGACTCGACGTAACGCTGCATTGGCAATCGAGACTCACGCGAAGCGAATGAAAGCTTAGTATGATAGAAATGTGACCCCTCGAAGTTTTTCGGAGGGAGACCTAGTGCTATTATATGATCAAGCTAACGATAAGCTAGGTGCTGGAAAGTTCGTTCCTATGTGGCATGGACCCTACATTGTAAAGCGAAAGCTAGCAAAAGGGGCTTATGAGCTGGTAGATTTTGATGGGGACTCTTTGGGTAAACCCAGAAATGGACTTTACCTAAAGAGGTATTATGCTTAAATGGTGGGTATGGAGAATTTTTAGTTAGGTTAGGCTTTCTTTCTAGCTAGTGTGTTTGTTAGTTTGGTTAGTGTGCTTAGCTTAGAGAGTGTGTTTTTCGTCGTTATTCTGGCTTATCTTGGTTTCACTCTTGATATTGCAGATGTCGACGCCTCTCCAAACATACATCGGATTTGCTGATGGTGCTTGTCGTAGTACACGGAATATCTCTTCCGTAGCTTGGGTTATCTATTCGCCCTCTGACGAGTTAGTTTCTATGCATGGGGTAAGCCTCGGTCAAACAACGAACAACATTGCAGAATACAGTGCAGTGGTTGAATTATTATCCGAATCTATTTCATTTGGAATTCGACGTTTGATAGTGAGGTTAGATTCTGAACTTGTTGTATTACAGCTTAATAGAGTATATGCCATTAGAAATCCTGTGTTATTAAGGTTATTTTTGAGAGTGCGTCTCTTGGAACGTGAATTTGATTACATTGAATATCAGCATATTCCAAGGTCTTTAAATACATTAGCAGATGCAATTGCTTCTCGAATGTTGGACAGACATTTACGATAATCATGCAAGTAAATTTAAAAACATTTCATCACATATGTTAAACAAGATAAGCCAGTAATAATGATATATATATATAGATAGGAGTGTGTCAAAAATATACATCGTCTTCGATCATAGGTTGAAAAACACCTTATGATCGGCAAAAATGATAAGTACAAAAAGCCAAAAATGTCATATGTGTCTACAAAGGTGACTAGCCAATCACTGGTGGTGCTCTCTATACGACACCACTGCACGGGCTACCTTACACAAAAACCTCCTAAACGGTCCAGGGACTGCGACTACATAGCGCTGAAGTCTGATAGGAATATCATCTATGGTAGTCTCAGGTATATCCACCGTCAGACGCTCTAGATCCTGCTCCAACTCAGCTAGCGACTCTGCAGCCGCGTCTTGTGGGGCCGGTACCGGTGCAACTGGATGTCTCCTCTGAAAAGGCCGGAGGTTGGCTGGGCGCTGTGGACCAACATCTGCATTTTGAAAATTTTTACTGTCAGTTTTGAGACGATATATATAAAAAACAAAAAAATATATAATTTGAAAACTTGTGAAAAATAAAGTACCTCTGTCATCCCATTGTTCTCCCGGTGGAAGAACCATGTCCGGATCACCTCGAAAATCTACTTCGGCATACGGAAAGTCCTGGATCGCAAAAACCTGGTCCTCTAACCAGTGAAAATAACCAACAGGGAATCGAACAACTTCCGCGCCCTCGTCAGGATGCCGGGCCATCACCGTAACCCATCGTATCAGCTTTGGCTCCCGAGGACCCAAGATATCAACAGTGAGATGCTGAGGGATCAGCATCGGAACTCTCTCCAAGGCAAAGCTCACAACTAGAGGCCCATATCCAAAGGTCTTCAGTTGTCCGTTCTTTGCCCTAGTCAGTTGGGCCTTCATATTGGCCGACACAGCATCGCACCAGTTGAAGATGGTACCTCGGAAACAGTCAATCGCCATCCGCATTTGGGACCCGGTGGAAATATGTAAAGCGGCTGCACCGCAAATTCTGGTAACCGTGAAAGCTATCACCTTGAGTTCACGCAGAGAGATGTGTTTGATTTCTACGCCTTTCGCATGGTGTGCATTGGGTATGCACCAATCTGCCCGAAGACTAGCAAGGGATTGGCCACCCGGCCTAGTCCCGGCTAGATTGAGTTGCTCGCCCCTATTTGGCAAGCCAGTGAGAAAGTATATGTCAGAGGGCTCTATCTCGAGCTGGTGCCCTCCGATGTAAAAGCATTGCTCATGAATGTTCCATCTCTCAACCAGCCACTCCAAGAATCTCACCTGAGCCCTCATGCCAGGTATGGCCCAGTATTTATATAGTCCGCATGCTTTTAGGGCATCAATGGAAGGTTGATGATTGATTGCGGCTAAGTCAACGTCCTCATGCTCTCTTTCTCTCCAATCCAACATGGTGAGTACCCTACACACCAAGAAACAAAGATTAGAATTAGTTTGGGAAAATTCAGATGGTTCTTTTTGGGGTTTGGGGTTTCAAATTCCGCCTTTCGCGGGGGACGCACCCCACGTTTAGGACACAGAGCGTCGGGACGCAGCTGGCCTGAAGGTGCGCTGCGTCCCCCGACCTTTTTCCTGTGTGGGAAAAAGTCGGGGGACGCAGGTCACCCTTAGGGCACCTGCGTACCCCGCAGAGCGATTTTTGAAACCCAAAACCCCCCAAAAATCAAAACTAAAACCTAAAACAAACTTTTAATCGGATGAAATTGAAGAGGAGGATGTTGTGAAATACCTGGAAGAGACGGCGTTCGATTCTAACGGTCGGATTCTCCGCAACGACCACGGGAAGTTTCTTGCCAAAAGCCCTTTTCTCAACCTCAACAGTAAAATGGTAAAAATGACATGGTAAAAAGTCTTTTTATAGGTTTTTTGGATGAATGAATGCTAGGTTTGTTTATTTTTCACCATGGAAGGATATTTTTCAATGCATTTTTGCCTATCTTAAACAGGTATGAGTAATGTGTTGTTTTTGTACAGGACAAAGGGATTTAGAGGGAAAATTGTCATTTTTCACGAACCAAAATATCAGAGTCATCTTTTAAGCCCTTTTTTGACTCCTAAAAAATGAAAAGATTGCCGAGCGTTTCTTTTACACTCATTAAAACGGAATTAAAAGACGGTCCCCTTATAGCCCTTTTCTGATCGTAAAAACAGGAAAAAATTGCCGGGTTTTTGTCGTTTCAAACTCGATACTGGAAATAAAACGACGTGTCCTTGATCGCTTTTTACTTTTCAGGTCAGTGGCACTAATTATGAAAGTACTCCTTGGTCGCAAGATCAAGCGGTTCCCCCAGGTATTATTTTATACTTTTTCGGGCTTGAGGGACACAAATCTACGAAAAAGTTCAACTTGGAGTCTTCTTAAGTTTTTCAGACTCTCTAAAATTGAAAACGCCGAGTTTCTCCTATACTGGGCTCGTTAAAATTTCACAGTAAAGGACCTGTTCAATTACAAACAGGAACGAACCACTCCTTCCTAGGGTTCGAATCATAACTAGGTTGGACTCATCCGAAGGATGAGCTTATAATCAAGCATATGTTATCCTCCTCAAGCTTGTTAAAAATAAAGAGGTACTTGCCAGAAATGGTGGGGGAAAAGAGAGAAGAATGAGCCTATTTGTTATCCTTTGTCTCAGAAGAAACCTTATTACCACTCTTGAACACGACACTTTTCATTCACCTGGGTTGGGAAATCCTTTACCTCACAGTTGATCAAACCACATTGAAAGTCTTCAGCCAGGTTCCGGGGATTAACTTTGAGTCATTCGTCACCAAGCCATCTGTTGTGTCGCTATGTGTTCAAGAGGTCTGCAAGCAAAACTTTCATCTGCAAAATACTTGTCATCCATTTGACCATCCCTGAGTCAGTCCTTACAGCAACATTTCTTCAACTTGAACAATGATTTCGTGTTGTGGGCTTGCCTGCAACGGGTCGCTTTCTATCGACATCAGCACATTATCTAGAGAGATGACTTAGAAATCGTCAGTACCTTGAAGTCTGCATGCATCAATGGCAGGTTTCTCACCTTTGACGTCAGTTTACATCATCGACTTTCGATCGAAGGATTCCGTGAAATGTTCGACATCAACTCATTCATTCACATCTCATGGATTGTACTGGGTACTTTGAGAACCATTGACATTACTGGTGGCCTCTCTCACACTTGTTAACAGTTTACATCATCGACTGGTAATCAAGTGGTTTCTACCATGTTCGACATCAACTCATTTATTCGCATGGCTGGAATCGTACCAATTTGGGAAGTAGAAATGAAGACCCTGGATCTAGTTTCCACCATCCAGGCTGCGAGGAGTTTTGTATTCATTATCTAAGTAGACTAATCATAAACAGATGGCTGCGCCCATACTGTGTCTACAAAAGTCTATGATTATGATGTACTGCAATATCATTCCTGTATCAGAGTAGTTAGTCAGTTAGCTAAAGTTTTGATCTGAGTATGGGAATGCCTACCTCAGTGATGATATAATCTTATACATGTATTTTGTGTTGAAAATTGCAGGTTCTGACCAGGCTCTCCACGAGATAATCCTTGAAATGATAAAGCGCTTCACCCTTCATAGATTTACAAAACCCTAATCTACTACAGGCTTCACACTTTAGGGGGCAATCTGTTACACTAAAAAATGTCACCATGGCTATGTACAGTTAGTATGGCTCTATCAACAGTCATGCTATCCTCCTGGGCAAGTCTTAAGCCTCTACTCTCCATGTCAAACTCCAAAAAGAGAGAAAGTCTTTATAAATGTATTTATCTCTGGGTACGCAGGTTCTCTCAACCTTACCTGCGGGTACGCACCCAATGTTCACAAAAGCTGCGTCCTTGGATGCTTTGTATGTAAAGGGGCAGGTGCGTCCCCCTGTAAAGGTCAAAATGCGCAAGTTTCATCTTTAAAAAGTTACTTGTGGTCATTTCTAGAGCATTCTAGAAGGTTGTTCGACGTGTATTGAGCGCCTCCAGATGGTTCATGTACCCCTACCAAAGAGGAACTTATCCCATCAATAAGGGAGCTATCCCATCCAAAGAGGGGATTATCCCATTGATGGTGGACCTGAATAACTTCCTCCAGACCACTATAAATACAGGCATTGGGCCAGAAGGAGGGGAGGTTGAAAGCTAAACATTTCTAAGGGTAGCTGCTGCAGGAATTAGGACTCCCATTTAGAAGCTTGTGAGGAGAGATTGTCATCTTTACTTGTTCTATTTGGAAGTGGGTGAGCTTTGTCAAAGTAAAGGAGAACTCTTGATGGACCCTGGGAGGGACTTGCACAACACCAAGGCTCAGGTTGTAATTGTTCCTTTTGTTTCCTATTAATGCAAATGAGTCCATTCTTCTCAATAACTTGTTATTTATGAGTTGTTTCATGTACTCCTTGGTCTATGTGTTAAATATGTTTTATTCTATGAGATTATCAAGTGCTATTTAATCGTTTGATTGTTAGTGGATGAAGGTTTCAAAGTGAAGGAGGAGCTCATCCGGATCCGCGGAGCTGGACTGCTACAACAGCGTTGTACTACAGGTAGGATCTAAACACTTGATTTCTTATATAGTAAATGCATGTTTAGAGAAGGATTTCTCTTGTTTGTCTTGTTTGTCACTAGAGAGTCTTAGGCTCCTAGGGAGGTTGATTTGTGTCCGCACTATCGACTCTTTCCACCTGACAACGACAGGACATTTGGCCACGGAAACCATGCCTGCATTTGAAGAAATCAATTGACAACTTTTTTGAAAATTTTATCACTAATGACATTGTTTGACTTTTCTTCAAAATAGAGTTTTGAAGAACAGTCAAAGTTTATCAATATGACGATGAAAATCTCTGAATCATTACTTTGTAAGGGCCCCACTCTGGCCTACATGGCTTTACTTGACATATTTAAAGACCAAATTGATTAATCCCTAGACCTAATGATCGAAAATGACTTTTTTCCATTAAAGGACCAGACCTTGACTGTCATGGACTTTGGTGATCATTGAAAAAAGACCTAAGCCAGTGGGAGCCAGACATGAGGGGAAATGACTAGCATGACCTTTTCCATCAGATTATGGCATGCCCCTAGCAGAATGCAGCTGAGTGAATGGAGCGGAACTCCTAAAAAATGAAATGCATAAAGAGTTTTGATCTCTGACAGAGGATTGACTAGACCGACTCTAACAGCTTATATCCTTGAAAATTTGCCTCCAATTCGGCATTAATGAACCGATTTTGGGGGGAATGGTAGTATTTGAATTCAAATTGCCCTATAAATTACAATTGGCTACCAAGTGAAAAACACTTGGCATTTTGAGCATTCAGCGATTGAGCTCTCAACTGCCTATGAATCATGAGAAATACGAGCTTATGATAGTTTCTGGGGTATTTTCAACTTTGCTGGTGAACACACATGAATTTGTGTGGAAGATCATGTTTGTGCCCCCATAAGTTATCAATACACAACAAGTAGTAGATGAGCCAGCATAGGGAATGGAGAGAGAGGTAGAAGTAGCTACCCTGGAAGTAGCTGAAGTATTAGCAGAGGTCCCTAAATCCCAAAGAAAATTGAGACCAAAACCAACCCTAACCAAGGAGACCATGAAAGACAAGAAGGGCAAGTAGCCTGCCATACTAGTGTGCGCATCGCTAAGACAAAACCCACCAAAGCTCACTGCTCAGGAGAAAGGCAAGGCTATAAACCTAAAAGCAGAAGAGGAGGATATTGAAGACATCCCCATGGATGATGAGGATGTGAGAGTGGAAATAGAGGAGGTTGAAGCCGAGGGTATAAACCCTATTACACGGTTTTCGGAGTATGTCCCTTTGCGCAAGCCTAAGTCCAACGTCCTAAAGGGCATTGATGAAAGTAAGACTCCCCTGCAAACCCCTCTACTACAAGATGAAATCACTTTCGATGGTCTGCGTTTGGCATGGGTGTTGATTTTGAAGCTCGAAGACTAGGACTTGGAGGACCATGAGAAGTTCCTGCACTCGGCGACTGAACAATTGATACACTGCATCATAGACAAAAATACAAGGATGACAACACTGGAGCCATGGAAGTGGTTCAGAGGAGTAGAGAAGGCAAGATTACTAAACCTGCTCTAGGTGCCGCACTATAACTGCACCCCGTGACAGTTTTAGTCATCAAGCAGCTATTGTGCTTAGTGCATGATGGGTGTCTATGGCTGGAGGATACGATACCCATCACTGATATGTTGATTCACTGCATAACACATCTGTCGTATACAGGCAAAAATCTAGCTATGATCTTTGGCGGTAAGGGTGGCGAGCTGGCACTCGTAGAATTAATGAAAGAAAAGTTCAAGCTAATGAAGAAGCTGCGCGGGTACACTATCTCTAGCATCTGTGACCTTGCTGTGAAGCTGGCAACACAGGGCTTTGTAGGGAAGGTGATGCAGAAGTGCCATGCTGATGAGGTACCAGTGCCTATCGTCACGCTCGCACAATAGTGTGTGGAAGGAGTCCAGTTTAACTGGCCAAACTACCTTCGCAGAGAGTTCCTGATGAACTGCCACGAAGCGCAAGAGCAAAGCAAGACATTCCACTATGCGTGGCTCTTGCTGTCGATTGTGCTCGTAGCGTGAGAGCTACCAGAGAAGAGCCAATTCCCCTCAATTTCGCCAGACCTTACTGAAGCAAAAAAGTACGCTTCGTTGTGGGTGACCAAGGACGTGGAGCGCATTCAGGATAGCAAGATCTTCTGGATTTTGATGGAAATGAATATCAGGATGGCCATCAATCACAAGCCATGATTGTCACCTACAGTATATGCTAACTTGTAGAGCTATGCTGAATTTAAAGCTAATTTCCATCGGATACCAATCAGGGCACGGAAGGATCCTGCGTAGAAGTGGTACGATTTGCCGTACCTAGCCACAGATGATTCCATCGATGTGGTGTTGGATAAATGGTCAGTAGAGTGGCGCACCTCAATGGGCTTGGCGATGGGTGGAAGCAAGTCCACCGCACAAAATAAGAAGGAAGAGGCCAAGCTAAAGATGGCGCAGCTGGTCAAAAATAGGAGAAAAGAGGCTGCTAAGAAGGCCCAGGTGGAATAGGCAAGAAAGGAGGCAGGAAAAAAAATAGGTGGCGCATAGCAGGGCTCTAAGAAAGGCGCATAGTCGCCTTCACCTAAAACTAAAGAGGAGGACATAGAGTAGCATGACGCAGACCCTCAAGAGACGTCCAACTACATTAAGCATCTGAGAGAGCTGGAGAAGGGAGGGTCCAGAAAGAAATCCAAGGCAACCAAGAGCTCGCTGGACCCTATCACACTAATAGAGGGTGACTTATATGAAATCAGTGACATAGTTCGAGATGTCACCATGGAAGCCCTACAACAATTCGAAAAGTAGCAACAAAGCATCCTAGGGGTCATCCAAACAGGACTGCAGGAGTTGTAGACCCACGTGTCGCAAGTTGGTACAGTCTCTACTTGCTTGGCTATGAGCACATCAGAGGCTGTCGATATGATGCACATGAAGGCTTCCAGTGTGCTAGTGCTACCGGATGGAGCACCAACAATAGAAAATGAGGCTGACAGGCCCACTATCAGCACCTTGAAGGGAGTGGGATTGAACCTAGCAGCACTCTCGTGCGAAGCACTCCACCTCTTGTAGGATGGAGTCATTGTAGAGATGAGGGCCCATGAGCACTACATCCTCTAGGTGATTAGTGAACAGAAAATAAACAATGAGCAGATGGCCTTATAGAGGAAAGCTTCCATCATTGCTGAGGCTGAGGCGACTAGCAAGAACAAGAAGATCATACAGATCGTGGAGGAGGCCTGTAGAATGGTCCCTAAATTGGCCATTCTGGAGGAGGAGCTAGTTGAGGTCCAAATCCATAAATTGGCCACATAGGTGCACGACACTTAGACAGAGATGGCGCAGGTTTAGTTGGATTTGAACCTACAGACTACAGAGATCCAGTTGAGGGCTCAACCTTCAACACCACCAGAGGTAAAGGAACAGCAGGCGACTGCTATCACAGAAGTAGTTGCGGTAGTGGAGAGTGTAGTAGCAGACTCCACATAGTTATTCAAACAATCGTTTGAGGTCCTGACTAGTTTGTAGGAGGACCCAAACATCTAGAGGCTAGAGACGGAAGCACGCAAACTCCAACAGTTCTATGATGAAGTTAAGGACACAGCACGAACCATCATGCTAACATAGAGCTTAGCGAAACTGCAGGAAGCCAAGCAGCTGAAGGAATAGGTGGACACAGCGCTGCACAAGGAAGTAGTGTTGAAGGCACGACTAAAGCCCTGGCTAGAGGAAGCTTACATAGTCACAAGAAACATTAAAGGCAAGCTTGCGACTTTGCAAACGATGCAACAACAAATCCAGGCTGACAACGCAGAGGCAGTAACCAAGAAAACAGTTGAAGATACGAAACAGGTAGCAGCTAAGTGCACAACCAAAGTTGTGGTCATCAGGGTCGAGCTGGATGGGCATTGTGCAAAGATCTCCGCGCCTACCGAGTGACTCGAGGGCAAGTCACGATGTTTGTGTTGGGGGAGCGGGATCCCCCAAGGGAAGTTTTGGGGCTAAAAGCCCATGTATAAGACAGTTTTTGTAATATTATTATAAAGACTCCGCATTTTTTGGTCAAGGAGAGTGAAGGTGTTATGTGTCATAAAGGGTAGTCCGCCCTTAGTTTTTTAAAAGCAAAGTCAGCTGTAAGAGAACTACCCATGGTCCACAGACCATGGGATTCTATAAAAAGAGCTAAGCTCTAAGTAGTTTAGAGGAGACAGACAATGATGGATGATGTAATAGAATCATAACTTTAGAGCAAGAATTCTAAGTCTTGGGTTGTAGTGTAGGTAAAGGCTCTGCAGCTGAGTGTGCAGAGGCCTAGGGTAGAAGTCCACAGCTGAGTGCACAAACCCCTGCAGCTGTGTGCGCAGGGCAGATAGAGTTTGTAACCACTTGGAAGATATTAATAAAGAGAGATATTCTGCAATTTCTGTGTCTTTGTTCTATTGATGCATCTTACTATGTTATGTACGAATTTTCTTTATTATGCTTATATGGTGCGCGAATCAGTGCAATTACATTGAATAACCAAACGCATATACGAATATCTGTTTATGTGGGGATAACTATAATTGTTTGATAAGATAAGAAAGGCACTTAGATTAATTGGGGAATTTGTACAACACGTTGCTGTAGCAGCGTGAAAGTACCTGAGCAGTAGGCTTGAGCTGCACAAAGGACGATCGTATCCTTTCACAGAGGTATTGAAGAACGAAACGTAGGGTTTATCTTACAAGCCCTAGAGCGAAGCAACCTATGCAAAGGCAGGGATAGAGGGAATTAAACGACATCACAACCATCTCAGGGTGTAGAAACTTGGTTCCAACATCCCCCCATACTGCTTCGGGTGAGACTTCGGTCCGCGCTCCGCGGGCTGATGCGAAAGGGCCAGTAGTGTAGGGATTTGTTTGGCTAATTAATGTTGAACCTAGGTCAGGCCCCCTCAAGCCAACACGCACATAGCTACAGAGCCTTCCTTCTTACTCTCTGCGCTAATTCTCTATACTCTTTCCATAGACAAAAACTCCTTCCTCCCTTAGAAATCCCTAAGACACACCTATTTATACGATTCCATGGTTAGCTGACCATGGGTAGTTCTTCAAAAATACCACTTAACTTACATAAAAGAGGGTAAAACCATTTTTTACTCTTTAACTATCTACATGCTCCGCAACCACAATTTGCGGAGACTTTACATTCTTTTACACAAAACTTGGGCTTTTACCCCAAAACTTGACCCAGGGGACCCCATCCCAACACTAAAGCCAACAAATGGTTTCATTGTCAGGACCGAGAACTCTTTGAGGGATATGTTTATGTGGCATCCTTCGAAGAAGGAAATTCAAGATCAAGTAGAATAGAAGGAACAAGAATTTGTAGATCAGGAGAATAGAAGTGCTCTTCTATCATCTGAAAGGTGGTTACATAAGTATATTTTTGAAGATCAATACGATTTTTTCTTTGATTCATTTTATGTGGAGCTTTACAAGTGGATATCAAGGTTGACCGAAATAAAATATTGTTTTAAAGGAGACAAACCTAAGGAGTGGATTCCTAAATTGATACAACAACTCAAGAACACTGACAATAAGATTTCAAGAGTTCTTGATTTATGGATTGATAGCAACTTCGGAGGATTCATTACTAAGTTCGCCGTAGACCTGACCGTGTCCTACAGAAAAGAAGAATGACAAATTTTCAAAGGGTCATGAGGTAAGTACTTGAGATCTCTAAAACTCTAGATTAAGATGCCTTGTGAGAAAAGGGAGTTTTATGAATGCAGTTAGATTATTAGTTCACTTATGTTTTGGAGAAGACCCGAAGAAGATACTGGAACAATGCAAAGTGGAAAAATTTATAGAATAGACACTAGAAATAGATCTTGTGGCCAAGGTTTGAAGACTTTCATAGAAACTGACTATAGCCCTCTTTTAGTGAATCTGAAAGTGAAGAAACCCTTCCTGAGAACCCCGAAGTAACTCCACAGTGTTCACCCTTCCAGCCTGAAAGTTCGTCGAAGCCAGAATCGAGTAATAATCAGGGTGCTTTTGGTCTTCTCCATCTGCCTATACTCCCTAATCCCCCTATCCGGCATTCCCCTCCCCTTACGAATCCCCCTCCCCATCTCCCTCCCCTTATGAATCCCCCTCCCCATCCTCCTTCCCCTCTGAGAACAAATATGGCTGATGATATTAAGCTACCTATTTTTATAGGAACTGGATCAGAAGATCCACAACAATTCTAGTTTTTATTTGAAGAAGTATGGACATTGAAGCAGGTCCATGATGAAAATATAAAGAAGGCGCAACTTCTTATGACATTATGAGATAGAGCATTGACGTGGTACATGAAATATTCAAGCAATCAGATCAGATCATTCGTAGATATTAAAATAATGTTGGTAAAAGAATTTAAGAAGCCAAAGTCTCAATCGCAGTTTATCACAGAGTTAAAGGAGATTAAACAAAGGCCTACTGAGCCTGTTTGGGAATTTGACTAGATATTCAACGTATTATTGGATCAGGTGAGCTTCAACATAGATCCCCAACAACATAAGGAATGGCTCATAGTTGTGTTGCTGCCACACTTTAGATTGCCTTTGACACAATAGAAGATAGAAACTCAAGCCGAAGCTCTAGAGCTGGTGATGAAATTAGAATCTTCACCTATAGGAGATACCAATGCAGGTATGTAACAGATTCAGAGTTAGCTGGAAAATTTGACTTTGCAGTTACAAGATATGAAGAAAAGTAAAGAAGTAAGAGAATAAGTGTGGTGTATAAAGTGAAAATCAGAAGGCCACTCTAAAGAAAAATTCCCTCTCTTCAAAATTACATGGATAGTGTAGCATCGAATCCTTTGAATGTCAGATCTAGCCTATGGTGTGAGATATGCAAAACTAGAGGTGAACATAGATCACAAGATTATTATTTGTTGCAAAAATATGTGCAGAATCCCATGAACTTGTATTGCAAGTTCTGTAAATCGGTAGGACATGATGAGAACCATTGTTGAGCTTATGAGGTAATGATGGAGCGTGGTGCTAATACTTATAGAATGAAAGTGGAAGAACATGGTCATTAGGATAATGGATAGCGTGGTAGTCGAGGTGGTTATCAAGGAAGAGGTCGTGGAAGAGCTAGTCGAGAGCATGGACAGACTATTTTCTATAACTACGATCGACCATGAAACTTTGCGAGAGATTGTTAGAATCCCACTATGACATGTAAGTTGTTATCACCAAAAAATTGATCATCTATCCTAATTTACTAGATGGATCGAAGTACACCATGTAAAGTCAATTTTACCATAGTAAAATTTCTTTCACTGTGAGAAATTACTTAATAAACCACCTTTGTTAAGTAATTTATCATTAAATCCATGAAGAATAATTAAATAAATCACCATTTATTTGATTTTCTTATAGGAATAATTAATTAAACCATTGTTTAATTATTATTCCTTGTCATATATGACCCAATTATGAAAAATAAATAGACAAATCATTAATTATCTTATTTTTCTCTAAGAATAATTAATTAATCACTAATTAATTATTATTCTTTGTCAAATTGGACTAAATCCCTTAGGAAAAATTAAATAAATCATTATATGAGATGATAAATAAATCATTTATTTATTTATTATTTCTAAATAAAATTTTAAATAGCTTTTCCCTCCTAACCAAATATAATAAAATATTCCAAGTGGTTATTCCAAGAATGGGGTTAATAATATTTTATTATTGCTCATTATTCGAGGATAGCTCAATATTTTGTTATAAATAGAAGGGAATTCCATTCATTATTCACTTTTCATTATTTTCATTGTTGCACTCATTGTTGTAACTCTGATTATTTTCATTGTCGCACACCATATTTTTGTTGGGTTTTCACATTATAAAGGAGAGAGACTCTACACAAGATGAATAAGTTTGAGGATAGCCAAGAACACATCCCATAGAGGGGGACTGGTAAAATTTATTTGTTCCCTTCACAGGTGTTATAATAAAAAATATTCTTTGTATATTTGGTTTCCATTGGATGATTGGAGTTATTACTATTTCTTTTTTCTATTTAACTATGATTGTGGCATAGATCAGGGCTTTGGAAAGTTTTGTTTCTATCAGCTGTTACAGATCTACAATGTTCAACAACCATTTATATTGTTGATATTGTTTGTCATCCACAATATTAAGTGGGTTCTTTTCATACATCATTGAGAAGAAAACACTACAACAAAATTGATGACTCCACTGGGTTTTATAATTCAGATCCGAAAACCTGGGTGACCTTTGGTTTTCAGCTTAGGGTTTCTTATTTTTTGAATCTCTTAATGTTTCCTAGTTTTTTAACCCTATATATTTTAAATTTTTGACTTCCATAAGCTTTCTGGTCATTTCCGTAGGTCACAAGAACCAGGTGCAACAAAGGCATCAGTTTTTTCCGATATTTGTCGACCGGGATCCACGAAGCAGAAATCACACTTTTTAGCCCAAAAAGTATGATCTGGAGGCTAGAGTGCACTTATCAGCCCAAAAAGTGTGATCCCACCTGAAAAACAATTCAATACCTACAATTTTTGGGTTTTCGGGTTTTTCTTAGATCTGTTTCTGGGTTTTGCAGAGAGTTGTCTGCTGGGTTGTCTGACCTCTGTCCCATCCCGCTTAGGCCTTTATCTACTCTGATTTACTCATCGAAGTGGAATTTAACCCCCTAGGGCTTCTAGTACGCTTCCACCTTTATAGGAGGAGTTTAGCTGAGTGAGTAGTCTGATTTTTTGCAGCGCTTTCAACCATATTTTCTAGATCTATACCCTTCTTTTTTAGATCTATAAAGATAGGTTGTAACCATCCATAGTTTCACATTAAAACTTGTTTGGTCATTGGCCTTAGGGTCCCATCAATTGCCCTAGATGTTTCACCCATCTCCCTATCTTTTTGCAGCTATCTTCCCCTTTGGTTTTTTGCTATTGCTGCACAACTATCCAGTAGCCTAGTGTCATTTGATCCCAGTCACACTGAAAATTAGGTCTTTTGACCTTCTTAGCATTTCTTTCAGTCAATTTCACCACCAACTAGCACATTATTTGTGTTAGGTTCCTATCCCAATAGGAGTTATAATTTTTGAGTGTCTAAGATTAAACCTGTAATATGTACATACCTTTGCTTTTTGCAAATGTTTTCCATATTCAAAAAATTAAAAAATGTAAAGAGGGTATGTCCTAACAAAATAATCGAAGAAAAAAAAGAACAAAAAGGTCAAAAAACATGAAAATATGAACCCCAAGAAAATAAAAACACCATGAAAGTGAGCAAGCCAAAATGCCACTACTATTTACTTTTTGTGCATAATAAATGATTGTGTGCAGTTTGTAATCTTTGCCACAATCCATGATAGTCAAAATGTTTAAACTTGGCTATTTCATGTTTTAAATTTCATGTCCATAGATAGAGAATAAAAATATGACCAATTTGTTTAATCTTGGCAGATAATTAGATAGGTAGAGTAAATAAAAGGAGCTCAACTGTGTAATCTGAGCCCTTGGATGTAATACGGTTAGATTTAGTTAGTTTACTATTGTAAAAGAGAAAGAAAAAATATTTGATAAGGGTTTGCTAGCTCAAATGCACCCTAGTAAAGAGAAGTAGAAATGGTAGGATGAGTAGATGGGTAAGTAGTGGAAAGGTTTCAGAAGCATGATGATTGATAACACAAAGCATGTTTATCATCTTTTCCATCATAAAAGTTCTATAGATAAATGGACAATCAAGCATGAAATTGGGTGTCAAAGTCAAATAATTAACTGAATCCCTCATTCATTTCACCTTTTACTTAACAAATTTCCCACAATAAAGTTCAAAGTACCAAAACCTTTAAGTCAAAGAGGCTCAGAGCATTTCTCTGACTTTTGGAGGGACTGAACCCTTGGCTTAATGACTTATAGGCAATAAGTACTAAAACGCCCTCATAAAAATTCATCCCCCCCCCCTTTAGTTCATTAGTTTTCCCTAATAATACTTCTTTCCTAAGGTTAAAATATTTTTACCTAGAAAAAGTATTTATCTCCCCACATAAATCATTTCATATCAAAAAACCCACAAAAAACACTTTATCCTATGTATTTATGTTAATGTTGGAAAAGCACCAAAAACATGAAAAAGCATTTACTTAATGGTATTGTTCCCCTTTCTGCTCATTTTATTTGTTAAATCCCGCAAATAAAAATCCTTTTTCCCCATATATATTTAACTCTCGCATATTAACTAGCCCTATACCCTAGTTTAAATATAAACTACGATGTTCTACCCAAACCCTGAAAAAATCCACTAACTAATCGATCTGCGATTGAGTTAGGCTAAAACCCAACTAATCCCTCCGCTAATGACCCTGATGCCTTAACCCCGCCCTAATCCACCATTAATCCAAAAACCACCACACTTAAACACTCGTCGGGCCCCCCACTACCCTCCGTGCAACTCCCCGCCGGATCACCATACGATCGCTCCCCTCCACATTCGACGACCCTTATCCATTTCGAGCAGGCCTGACGTCCAAACAATACCACTCGAAAAGTTGTTCTCTACTGGGCCCCCGATGCTACGTGTCATCAACATATGGAATCGGGCAGCCTCCCCTCAATACCACCGAGCGCCCAAAAGCAGTGCGATGGAAACCACTTACCACCCACCCGCTACGCGACGAAATAGTTACTGTTCACCCCGCTACACGAGAAAATGATTATTGTTCACCCGTACTCGCCAAAATTGACTTTCGCGCATAAAGCCAAAAGCCCCAAATCATTTGTTTTTATCGTTTTTTCAACTGTAAACCTTCATGCAAGCACCTACGAATGTCAAAGCTACCAACCTATGTCCAATTGCACCTTAAAGACGACACAAAGCTCCTAGTTTGGTTTCCAGCCTACTTAAAGCATTTTCATCCATTCGCAGTTGCCAGTCACCCTTTTCAAAGCTAGTTCTCCTTAATTCCAGGTATTTAAGGCATAATTCACTAGAAAACCCTGTCAATTTCAGAACCAGATACTAAGTTTTCTTAAGTTAAAGTAAAAAATTAATTAAAGAAACTCCAGCAACTCAAACCTACTCTGTGCTGAAACACCATTGCCCTAAAAAAGACTGAAAATCACCTCCCCCATTCTCAAATCCACAAGAACTGAGAATGGCCGCCCAAATCGCTATGGATGTTAGACCTATTTCCACTCCTCATCTGGACCTAGACCACCTCCCCCTAGTCGATAAGGATTTCCAAATAAAAGACACCTCTGTCCATGAATCCCCTCTCAAACTATACTGTCAATACAAAGACCAATACTTGAACCATGTTGATAAAATTGGTCTTTGGGAGTCCAATTTGCCCAAGTACCAATTCCCTGAAGTTCACATTTTCCCAGAAATTGTCCATTACTGCCATGCAAATTATATCCCCAGTCAAAGAGTAGTGATGTCCCCTAACCAAACCATACTTTTCACCATCACTGCTAAATCTATTAATGAGATGCTGCAACTTCAACCAGGGAAAAACCTAACCCCTATTTCAATTGGAGACCTATTAGACTGATTCCCCAAGCTTACCACTGCAAAACTTGCTGAGATGTTCCAAACTTTCATCAAGGAGGAAAAGCATATCCCAAAAGATCCTCCTCCATATGTGTATACCATATTTTCCCAATTTGGCCAGGACATTGTAGCAATGATATCCAGTATCCTAGGTTATACCACCAGTGAGTATATAGATGAAATCATCCTGGCTTTCATGTCCATCTTCACTCCAGGACAACCTCCTGCTGTCATTTATGATTATGCCAAGTTTATAGCTGATAGGATGCATGACCAATTCCTTAGGATGAGTAATGAGCGAGTCTTCAAGTATTCCTCTGTGTTGTATCACCTTTTTCTATACTACCAAGCATATAAGTTCCCCTTTACTCAACAGAAGCTTGACACAAAAGGTCACCCTAGATCAGTAATTTTCTAGACTCCATTGATCCATAAATATGACTCTCAATATTCATATGCAGACTTCATAGACCTATTTGTACAACCCATTGTGACAATGCTAATAGGAATCCCTCCTCCAAGAATCAATTCAGATATAAAGAGGATCCTGCAACTCTCAAAACAATACAAAGCAGGTGATTGGTACTTTTACCAAAACCATACTGAGATTAGGATTTATGGCTGTGAGCTAGCCCCATACAAACTACCTAAATACCTCCCAATGAGGTTATTTGATCTGGAGTACTGCAGGAAGATAATATATTCAAATGCGGTAAACTTCGTTAAAGCCAAAAAGAAAGCCTAGCTCAAGATCAAAGGCCAATTAGGTCCCTTCATTTGTAATAGCAAGGAAGCTAGAAAGGAGGCAGACCAAATCCTTCAAATATTAAAACTAAAACAAAGCTTCATTTGGAGATATGATCCCTTGGATTTCATCTGCAAGAGAAGGTAGAAAAATAAGATGGCTCCCTACATTCATCATCGCATCCCTGAGATAGAAAAGTATGCCAACCAATTTCAATGGGTGGAAAACAATTTAGAGGACAGGGATAGTACTAAAGTTGTTGTGTAGAACACATTAATTGACCTAGAGAAACAGATTGATGAGGGTTATTTCCTACAAGTGCCAGGAGAATCACAGGTACCAGAAGAATCATAGGTACCAGAAGAATCATAGGTGCCAGAGGGATCAGAAGTACCAAACATGTCAAAGGTACCAAATCAAACAGACATACCAGAGAAATCAGATAGACAAGAGGCCACCATGACTACCCCCCCAGTCTTACAAACTCCTCTAAATGAGGAAAAAAGCCTCAAGAGAAATAGGGAAGGGGCCACTACTTCAGAAAGAGCAACATCACAAGCCTATGCAGAGACAAGCCAGGCTAAGAGACAAAGAGTCAATCCTGTCTCTGAACAGGAATATACAGAGGAGACAACTGAGGTTACAAGCATAGAAAGAGATGGGAGTAGGCATGCCACTCCATCTGGAGGCACTCTAGAACCTTCCACATCACACACTCAGATGTTGGAAAGGTAGCAAAGTGTTGAGGTATCCTCTTTCATAATGCCAACAAACAAAGACCAAGATATTAAGGAGAGATACAAAGAGATAAAGGCTAGAAACGAGAGGCTGAAAGCCCAAACCTATGCACAATATCTGAAGATGACCCCTACCAATCAAACAAGGCTTATGTCAGCCTTTGATGTTAAAGAGGGGAAAATGCAGATGACTTTCATCAAGCCAACAACTCAGCAGCCAAGAACAAAATCAGATTTTAAGAAAGTAGATTTTGAGGTACTGGCAAGGGATATTCATCCCATTAACCAGATTCAGTTGCATAAACAAATAGGTGAAATGATTTATTCTACATTGACAGGGAAAGCTATAGTAGCCCACCAATTTCAGAACTCTTTAAACAATATGTCAGCTCAGTTTCAGTTGGAGAAGGCCTCCTCATAGGCCAAAGATAGTAGAATCAAGTCCTTAGAGGACTTAGTTATAGAGTTGGGACACGATCCCAAAGATGTGAAAGTGACATAATAGCTAATAAAAAAGAAAAATGATGACATTGTTGCACTTAAGAAACAACTAAAGATACCCCAACTGCATCATCCTCAGACACAGGAAGTCCTGGAGGCACAGAAAGGACATGAAGAGCTCATGGACTTGGTCTTGAAACTAAATGATCAACTCAAGGAGACAGAGAAGGAGTTGGACACATTAATTCAATTGAAGCAAAGTGACCTGGCCACAACTTCCAGAATTATTATCCCCACAGTATCAACAACAGTTCCTTCCACATTGGCAGCATCATTGGCACCTACAGCTCCACTTGCCATAGCACTACCAATTACAACTGAGTCCACTACAGTAGCAGGTACATCAACTGAGAAAACAATAGCGCTGGTAAAAGCCATGGAGGAGATTTCAATCCAGGCTATAGAGCTCAAAATATTAAAGGAGAAAGTTGCAAGTTTGGAAATTGATTGCCAACTTGCCCAAATTCAGCAAAGAGAAGAAACACAAAAATCCCTAAGAATGGGTGAGAAGATCAAAGTCTTGGAAAAAGATTTGACACTGCAAAGCCACTAGGATAGACTAAAGAGATGCTCTGGTCCAACATCATTGACTTTTTCAATGATATTTGGCCATCAATCCAAGTTATATTTGAGCAAACAGAATTGGTGAAAATAGCCACTGAATCCATTCAAGAAGTAAAGGAAGAATTGGGAGATAAACCAGAGGATGCAAGTAGACTCATCCACTTCCTAAATAGCAAAAACAGATATGAGCTCCAGGATCTTAACATAGAAGACAAGACCGAAGACATTCTAGAGATTAGAAAGGTTCTTTCCAAAAGGAACCTCATGCACAACTTAGAAGAGAAGTGCCACAACATGCAAGTAGCCATTGACAGGTTCATGGCTAAGTTTCAGACAAAGTTCTTCCTAGTCCCATGGTCATCAATGACAAACTCATGACCCAATTAGACTATAGTGATAGGTTAAGAAGATTGGAAAAGGAACAAGCAAGTACATCAGCCATTAAAGCTTTGCCAACATGCAAAGTACTATATGATACATTAGAGAACCTATTTTTCCTAGAGCATGAGTTGAAACATTTGTTTCTCACCAAGCCTAATTTTACAAAGTACACTGAGGTAGATGAAATTTACAGAAGAATGTTGAAAGTAAGATTACCTGAGGATGAATGGTGGGAGAAAATGATAGATTTACTATGAAAAAGTTTTACATCAGAAAGTTACCTTGGTAAATCCAAAGTCAGCCAGGTGAAATAGGTAAAAGATAGATCAACAGGGTAAAAGAATAACAAAGTCAAAGAGTAAAAGTGAAAGATCAAAATAAAGAAGATTCTAGCATATAAATACCACAACTATTAGCCAGCTTAAAGGGCTCAAAACTCAACAGAAACAACCTATAATAGCATAATAACAGGGACAACATGAAGCAGTTTAAACATCTATCTCTATCTTCATGTAAGAAGATATTTTAATTCCCTAGATTAAATCTCAAGTTGTTTTGAGATATTTTGTAATCAAATCAAGTTCTATTGTATCAATCACTAGATTGGCTTGCTGGATCAAGGAATAAAGATCACATATTTTACAGGATTCTTGTGTAAAGCAAAAAACAAATAAGTATTCTCTCATTTTTATTGTTGTTTTTTATTATGTTTCTTCATAATCTTGTTTGTTTCTCTAAAAAATCAATGTATAACAAGGCATGATATTTCAGAAATTTCTTAAATGCACTCTGTCTTGACTATTTTACATTCTAAATGTTTTCTCCTAAACTATCTTAGCTAGGGAATTATTAACTGCTCCTTAGCTTCCATAGTTTCTCCTATGGTCTATAGCAAAGGATTCTTAATTTCCCTTTGTTCATGATCACCCTCTGTTCCTCATTCTGATCCTGGTCAAAGGATTCTTAAGTGCCCTTTCACCCTGGTTAGAATCACTTCACCCATTAGACATGAAGATTTGCCTTTTGCTTTGCTAGCCCTCCCTGTGAACATTCCCTTTAATGATTTGGTCCAGTTATGCTATCCATTTATTGACTCCATAGCCCAATGGCTTGAAGACCTAGCTCTATCCATCTGCTCTAAGAGTTCCACCACCCAACCTTCAATCCAAAATCAAAACCCCATAAACACTAAGAACTAGCCTAAAATCTCATAAAACAAAGATAAATTATAAAGAGAGAGCCCTCTCTGGACTTAGGTTGGCTAGAATGTGAGCCTAAAAGATTGGTTTGTGGTTACCTCAGATGATTCCTTATTTTGATAACTTCTAGGGAAAACTTCTGAGTGATAACATAGTGGCGACTCCACTGGGGAATCAAACCCTCAGTCTTAATAAACCTTTGAGAAAATTTCAAATGTTTATTTCAAGCCTCTTGAAGGGTTTATTAAAAGTTATTTACAAAATTTCACAAAAAAAATTAATTAGAAAATCTTGAAATTTTGGCTTCAAGGAGATCTCACTATACTAGGGCTAATCCAGATCCAGACCTTGTCCCAGTAGTGGATAATCCCAACCTGATTTCGAGAAGATCCAAAAGACAAGAAAGTTCAGTAAGTCCAACAACTTCAACCAAAGAAGATTCATGCCCTGATGAGTGGTTGTTCCTAGAATACCTCCCCTTTGATGAGTCATTTGACCTTTCCTTATTTAGAACCAGGTCTGAAAGTGCACTTGATGACATAGTTCTAGATCCAGAGTTTATTGCAAATATCAAAGTCCAAAAGAAAAACTAGTCAATTAATGAGTATATTCTAAATTCCCCTCAATCATACCTTACTACCTGTTACACAAAATATTGTCCCCATGACTATTTGCAGTCAATATGGGTCTATCATCACTTATATTGTCCTCCTAAGCAAGTCTCAGACCTCAGCTCTTCATGTCAAGCTTTGAAAATGAGAGAAAGACCTTAAAAATCATTAAAGTTCTGGTTCCGCACTTTCTCTCACTGTTACCTGTGGTCCTGCACCCCCTGTTCACATTACCTGCGGACCTTCCTGCTCTGTCTCTAAAGGACTGGGTGCGGACCCCTGTGAAAGTTAAAAAGGCGCAATTTTATTCTAAAAAACTCACTTTGGGTTAATTATAGATGATTCTAGAAGGAATTTTGATGTGGATGGTTCGCTCTTAGGTGGTTCATGCATCCCAAAAGAGAAGGAGCTAATCCCTTGATGAGAGGAGCTATCCCTTTGAAGGAGGGCTTTATCCCTTTGAAGGTGGACCTAGTAACTTCCCTCCATTGCACTATAAATTAAGGCATTGGGCTGGATGCTAGGGAGGTTAGAAGCTGAACATTTTTTAGGGTAAATGCTGGTGGAATTGAGACTTCCTAGTTAAGCTTGATAGGAGAGATCACATACCTTTTGGCTTCATTGGGAAGAGAGTGAAACTTGTAAAAGTAGAGGAGACTTCTTGTTGGACCCTGGGAGGAGCTTGTACAACATCAAGGTACAGGTTGTAAAGTTTTTCTTTGATTTGAATTAATACAATCAGATTCATTTTTCTCAACAAATTGTCTTATGTCATTTTTTTCATGAATTCCTTGATCATCATGTTAAGTATGCTTTATTACATTGGTTTTTCAGGTGCTATTTAATTTGTTTGCTTGTTTGTGCTTGCAGATTCGCTACAAGGGAGCTCATCTGGATCAAAGGAGCGAGGCTTCCACAAACTTGCATTGGACCCAAGGTAGGCCTAAAACACTTGTTTGCCTTTGTTTATAAATTGCATATTTAGAGAAAGATAGTTTTTTATTGGCTTTCTTGTCATTAGATATCGTAAGATACTAGGGAGGTCGATCTTGTCCGCAAGAACGACCCATTCCATGTGACAAAATGGCGACTCCACTGGGGACTTGATTTCTTGATTTGCTTTACTTTGACCTCAGAAACTGTGTTTTTGTTTCTGTTTTTGGCTTGTTGTGTGTAGAATTGGGTAGATTTAGTAGATCTTGGATTGTTTTTTGTTTTTCATAACTTTGGGAGAGGACCGCACCCTCGGCTTGCAACACAGTGTGGACCTATCCGCACTTTTTCTTTTCACACAGAGCGGTACCGCACCTGTGTGAACTGCGGGCCTGCGGACCCTGTCAAAATTTTGGAAAACTTAAGATTTTCTCTTTTAGTCAGCTTAGTTTTTGTTTAGGTGTTATTATCCCCTACCCAGACCTGCATGTGACTTGTTAGAAACTTTTCTTAGGTTAATTCCATTGGTGTTAGGGTTTTAGGTGAAATTCCTAGAAGTTTTGGTCGTCGGGCTTGATTTTCATTTTGGTTTTGTAGTAGCTCAAAGCTTAGAAGCCTTAGAAGCCTCAGATCACCTTGGTTTTTACTGACCTTCTTATAAGTCTAACCATTTGCAAAATCTACCTTTGTTGAGGAATCCATCTTGTGTTTCCTCTTTGTGAAACTTCGAAAAGACTTGTGTTAAAAGTTTGGATTTCATTTTTAGAAAAGAAAACAAAAATTGGTTGTTTTTTGACTGATTTGTGATTCTGGACAAATTAGTCCTTAGTTTGCTTATAGCTAAGTAAAACATCCTTGAAAATACATCTTGTAAGATTTTACTTCAAATAGTTTTTTATAGTTTATAGATCTCAAGATTAGTTATTTCCATAGTTTTGAGTGTTTTATGAAAAAAAAAAAAAAATCTCTTTTGGAAAAAAGTTTGTTTTTGTAGTATTTGAGTGTTTGAAAGAAAAGGGAAATTTTTGTGAGCATAACTAGTTGTCTTGTTTTGAGTGCATTGGAAAAGACAAAAAGCTCTTCTTTTGATTTGTTTGTTAAGGAAAAGATTTGTGTTTACAAGTATTTGCATTCTCAAACTCTTTCCTAGCTAGAAATTCATTGAAGGGAAAAGATTGCTTATCATCTTAAGTGCATTTTTTAGTGATTTCGAGTCGAGTCTTCACACCATAAGTTTCATCTCCGCACCTCTTTACTTAAACAAAAACCAATAAAAATAACGCTTAAAGTAAAATCTATTTAGTAATCTTTTTATTTCTAGGGCTCTATTACACCAACATAGCTTAGGCTAGTGTCTTGGAGTAGGCAGTAATTAACTCTCCAAGACAGTAAAACAAACAAGTAGTTGTATCTTGCGGTAGGAGAAAATCCAATTGTTACATCTATGCTCTGGGAAAGCTCCTCTTAAAGGAGAAGCACGAGATCGTGTCCGAACCAGTGTTGGAATCAATCCTTCCTCATTGGGAATGATGCCAGATATTCACGTATTAAAAACGGTAAACCTCAGATTAACCATTGTCGAGGAGCCTGGGGTCACTTGTTGGTAAACCTTGGATTATGTCAAGGAGCCTTCAAGGGGATTGAGCTTGTTACTCTGCCCTTGCGTGCGTATCGGATCGTAGACTGTTCCCCCAGGTATATTTATTTCCGTTGGTAACTGTAGTGACCATATTCTATAGGATTCTTTCCTAAGGTGACGGTGGCAGGAAGATCCCAATGTACCTGGAGCAGACGTCAACTAGACTCACTTGGATTTTCTGGGGGGTTCTCTTCACTCGAGACGGTTTAGTGGAGAAACTTGTGCCAGTCTATTCATTAAGCAGGTTGCCAGGGTAACTGTTCTAACCGCCATTTCTGTATTGAACTCTGCGACATTGGATTTCATCACCAACTATTGTTTTCAGTACGGGAAGTTATTGTTTGTGTGTAGTTTGATCTCCTAGATTCTTTAGGCGTGTGATTCAAATTTGTTTGGTTCTTTAGAGGCTTTAGGTGGTTTTAATTGAGATTTTACTTTGTTTGCATGTGAAGTAGTTAAAATATTTAATTGTGGCTGAATTACCGAGGAAGTCCCGTAGACTTCGGGGCCAACCTCCTGAGTTTTCACCAAGCCAGCCTGAAGGGTTACGAGCCCTTGTAACTCCTAGAGACAGTAGAGTTGGGTCACCTAAAGAAGGAGAATCTTCTTTAGTGGTACATTCTGATTATCAAGCTTTAGTAGCATATTATAATCCACAGTCTATGTCTGTTTCCGAAGTTACTGGTAGTTTTTCATCTACTAGTGATTTAGGTGAGGAACCTGAAATATCTGAACTTGAAACTGAATTTGCTGCTACTCCAACATCGGGATTTACCTCTCCAACTTCTAGTGGTCCTGGTTCACCCAGGGTAGAAAGAATAATTACCCAAAATCTTCTTTCTGGACTTATAGCTATTGAAGAACTTGCTACTCCAGAAGAAGAAGGTATCCCTATCCCTGAAAATCAACCTGTTATAGAACTTAGGGAGCGTGAATCAATCTTTTACAGTCCACCTAGGAGCAGTGCTTGGTATCTTTCATTGACCAATTTTTTGGAAAACTCGGGACTAAGTTTTTCACCACCTCGTATTCCTTTTCACCCAACACCTAGTGGTTACTATCCTCCGTTAAATATGTCAAGACAGTCGTCCATGTTTTCTCAATCTCCAGAAACCTTTTTGTACAGTGGTCCTTCTGTTCCCTTTGGGTATCAGTCACTTACTGGTACTTTTTCGGGAGCATCTTCTCAACCTATTGAAAAAGGGTTATTAACTGGAAATAATGGAACTAAGCCATTGAGTGTAGAAGATATTCTTATGATGTCAGGTACTATTCCTAATCCTCAACCTCAAGGTGGCCAGTTACCGCCTGGGGGGTAGCCTCAAAGTTCTCAATTATCGCCAGGGGGGCAACCTCAAGGTACCCAATTTGCGCCTGGGGGGCTACCTCAAGGACAGTACATACCTACGGGACAGTACATTCCTCAAGGTCAACCCCAGACTCAATATGTACCTCAAGGTCAACCCCAGTATCAATATGTACCTCAAGGTCAACCCCAGTATCAGTACATGCCTCAAGGTTATCAACCTCAAGGTCAGTACCCAACCCAAGGTTTCCAACCACCTTCCAGTCAATCATATGTCCAAGGAGCTGGAAATGTACCTTTGAATTATCAACCCTACCCTCAACCCGATTATGGTCCTCAATATTCTCAACCTATTATGGGTCCGTACCCCAGAATGAACTTAGTGTGGGATCCATCTCAAACTCAATAGTTCTTGCAACCGAATGTACAGTTGTCATCTCAAACTGGACAACCCTTGGTTTTTGGTTCACCCTAGCAACTTGTCCAGTCTACTATTCAAACTTCTGCACCTTCTATAGTTTCTCAGCCTGGGCCTAGTACGCCTCGTACTCCGCCTCAAATGGCTGCTGCAACTGCTACAACATCTGTTCAATCTACCCCACCTACTTCTGGAGTATCGACAGCTCCAGTTTCTACTATTCCTGTATCAATTCCTCAGACATCTTTACCTTAGTCTGGATCCACAATTCAAACTTCGGTTCAAATGCCTGTAGGACAACCTGGTTCAAGTACGGTTGTCACAAGTCAACCTCAATTTACTTATCAACCGTACCAGGGACAGTACCAATTCGGTCCTGTTGTGCAGCAGCCAGTCTATCAGTATCAACCAAACCCTAGGTATACGTATCAGCAACCTCAACAACCCCAGTACTTTACGGTTAATCTTGGTTTTCCGGGAGGATATAATATCCCAAATGCAATTTCAATTCCTAGTTATCCTGGATATCCTCCTCCTGGGGTTGGTCTCATGACCCAGAGTTTTAGGGACCCTAATCGTCAGTTACCTTTTATTGCAACTTTGGACTTGCCTGACTTGTTGTGCCTTACGAATGATGCCATTAACTATCTTCCGTTTTGGCCGCCAATGCCGAATAAGTTGCCTAGTGATATTCCTAAGTTTGAAGGCAAATCAAGAGAGGACCCGTTGAACCATGTGATGACTTATCACCTCTGGTGTGTGTCTAATTCCATTTCAGATGATTCAATCCGTTTAAGGCTTTTCCAGCGCACTCTAATTGGTCTTGCGGCCAAGTGGTACATTGAGTTACCATGAGCCACTTTTTATAACTTTAGTTAGTTAGCTACTTCATTTTTAACTCATTTTCAGTTGCCAGTCAGATATGACAATGGCACAGAATTATTAACTTCGGTAAAGCAGTCTACGTCCACTTACATTTCAAATCACATTCATGAATGGAGACGTCGACGGCATTTAGTGAAAGTTTTTATTCTGGATCAGATCTTAGCTAAATGGTTTGTAAAATCTTTATTTCCAAAGATCACTGAGGATGTAGCTAAGGCTAGAGTCGTTACTGAGGAGCAAGTAATTGCTCAAGCTCAGTACCTTGACTTAGTTTATACGCAGTCAGGTACGTTACACGAGAAAATCCACGATCTTCCTAAACAAAATCAAATCGTTGCAGCTCCTTCAGGGTCTCATGCCGCTGATGGTATGATTGGTACGGTTAATACCAAATGTAAGAAGAAATCTTCCAAGAATTCTTCTCCTATCATAACTTTACCAGATTCCCCGACAGGATATTCTTCCACTGAAATTTCCGCCGATTTTCATGTTGTAGAGTCATCTACAGCCAAATCAAAATCTGGTGGTAAGAAGAAAGGGAAGAAGAAAAATAAAACAGATAAAAATTCAAAAGAGAAACCAGAAAAAGCGGAATCAAATGATGAGAAACGCAAACCTCGTTATCCTTGTCTCATTTGTGACGAAGAGCATTTTACAAGAGACTGCCATCATCATGCAGAGGTTGCGAAAATTGTCAAAGGTTCCCAAACGTCTGTTGTTTTGAAGGATCCTTTTCCAAGTCAAGACAGTAAGATGATAGGTTCTTCCTCAAATGCCTTCGAAGAACCCATAATGATAATGTCCCATGTTAGGATTGCAACTCGATCGCATGATTATGGAAGTAAAAGTCCTGTTGATGGCAAACAAGCAGAATCTTCTCATTTTAACCCATCAACCTCAGCTCTCAGTTCCGATCCGCTACAGATTGAGAAACCTAACCCAGACTTAGTAATCAAATTTCCCACCAAGGGTATACTTCGAAAATTAGCTTTCAATCCACATGCGAGAGCGGCTCAGTACTATAACATTGTTGAAGATTTAGTTGTTTCACCTTCAGCAATATCGGCTTTGGAAGTGCTGCAATCATGCCCAGCATAGCGTAAATTACTATTTTCGGCTATAGGAGCTGTTGATGTTCAGGACTCGAACCTTATAATTTTCGATCTAGAAAATAGTACACCGTGCTTACCTCATCAAATGGCTTTCCAGATCCCAGTGTTAGTCAAAAACAGACCTTGTTATAGGACTGTGATTGATGAGGGAGCCTCAATGTGTATTATGTCGATACAGTGTTGGAGATCGCTTGGTTCTCCTTCGCTAAATCAATCCCCAATGATTCTAAAGGCCTTTGATGGCCTTGGGTTTCATCCTTTTGGCATTATATAGGATTTACCTATAGGGGTTGAAGGCAAAACTGTTAATCTAGACGTGGAGGTGGTTGATGCCCCTCTAGATTACAACCTTCTCTTGGGTCATAGTTGGTCTTACGCTATGAAAACTATCGTTTCATCGGTCTTTCGGCTTATAAAGTTCCCTCATAATGGAAAGATCGTAACTATAGACCAGCTGACTTACTTTTCATCTGACCTAGCCTCTTCTGAAAGTATTCAGCATGTCGGCAAAACAATTATCCTGTACAAGGATGTTGGAGTAAGACTAGTTAAAGATTTTGGTTTACTGGGAACTTTTCATTTTCCTCCTATCAACGCATCGTCTTCTACTACAACCATTCATATGATTTCATTAGACACTATTGTTTATGATGATCCTTGGATCGTACCTTCCGAATCTGAGATAGACTCATTTGGTGATGTTATGCCTTTGAGTCCATATGAAATTGCGTATCAGACCGTGCAGTTGTTTTTCGACCCATCTTCAACCAAAATTGACTTAATGAATGTGGTCCATGAGGAATCACTTTCAACATCAAACTCGGATTCAACAACGTTTTTCTAACTTGTTCACACTGATGAGCAAATTCGTGAAATCCTATGTGTCGATGATTTACCATGGGAAGATCTTCATCATAGATCTTCGTTTTTACCCGAGAGTGATCGTTTTGAAAATGATTTTTCATCAATTTTTATGATTGAATATGTCAAGGAACCTCAGAATCCAATGAAAAATCCTGATTTTGAGTTAAATTTGGGAAACATTTCTCGAACTATTCCTATTGATATTTCGGTTAAGCCTAGAATTATTGAAAACATTCATATAGGTGCCTCTTGTACAGAAGATGAAATTCAAACATATAAGGCCCTATTTCAAGAATTCTGCGACGTGTTTGCCTGGTCATATGAGGAAATGCTAAGAATCGACCCCACAATTATTGTTCATGAAATAAAAACTTACCCGGATGCTAAACCCGTCCGGCAACGTTTGCATCAGATCCACCCGAGAAAAGCTGCTGCTATTAAAGAAGAAGTTGAAAAATTACTCAAAGCAGGTTTCATTTATCCGATTTCATTAACGGATTGGGTATCGAATATTGTTCATGTTAACAAAAAGCAAGGGACAATAAGAATATGTATTGATTATAGGGACATTAATCGAGCCTGTCCGAAAGACAATTACCCAACTCCCTATATCGATCAAATCATTGATGATTGTGATGGAAGTGAAATATTTTCTTTCATGGATGGTTTTTCTGGATACAATCAAATCAATATTCTACTTGCTGATCAACCAAAAATGGCTTTCATCTGTCCATGGGGGACATTTGCTTATTGCAAATTACCTTTTGGGCTCAAGAACGCCGGGGCAACTTTTCAAAGGGCCATGTCTTACGCGTTTCATGACATCAAGCACATTGTGCAACCCTATCTCGATGATTTTCCTGCTCATTCATTACATCGAGCTGATCATATCATCCATTTACGAGCAATATTTATGAGGTGTAGGCATTATCGGATTAGGTTGAATCCACACAAGTGTGTTTTCTGTATAGAAACGAGTCGGTTACTGGGGTTTGTTGTTTCGAAAGCCAGCATTCGCGTCGATCCCTCGAAGGTTGAAGCTATTGTCAAATTGCCTCCTCCTTCGAGTCTTCGCCAACTCTAGAGTTTGCAAGGGAAAGAAAATTTTTTACGTCGATTCATTCCTAACTACGTCGAGATCACAAAGGGTTTTACCCGGTTGTTGAAACAAAATACTCCATTCTTTTGGGATGAGATAGCTGATAAATTTTTGATGCACTAAAACACGCGTTGACCCATGCACCGTTATTGCATCCTCCCAACTACAACCAGGACTACTTCTTGTATCTCGCCGCCTCCCATTCCACTATCGGAATGGTGTTAGTTCAGGAAGATGAATTCGGTACTGAACATGTGATATATTACCTTAGTCAAACTTTAAATCCAACTGAGCTAAAATACTCACATGTGGAGAAATTGGCATTGGCAGCTGTTCAAGTTGTCCAACGTTTTTGTCATTACATTTTACTACGTAAAACTACAGTAATTTCTGATTGTAACCCTATGATCTATATTTTAACCAAGCAATTGCTAGGGGGCAAGTACTCCAAATGGATTGTCATCCTGCAGGAGTTCGACTTGGAATTTGAAAAGTCTAAGTCGAAGAAATCTTTACTTTTTGCGGAGTTAATGTGTGACTTCCCGCATGCTGACACGGAAACTGTGGCGGAGGAGCCCATTGTGGACGAATCCTTGTTTCTAATCAGCACTTTAGATCCATGGTATGGGGATATCATCGTTTATCTCCAGACCCAATCTTTTCGGCCAGAAATTTCAAGGTCAGAACGTCGAAAAATACAATTCCAGTCCCAACAATTCAGAATTATTGGAGATACTCTTTATCGTCGTGGGGTGGACTCTGTTTTTCGACATTGTTTAACTCATGAGGAAGCTGAAAGGGTTCTAAATGACTGTCACTCTGGAGCGTGTGGCGGTCATATGTTTGGGTATGCCACAGCCCAAAAGATATTGCGCGCTGGCTACTTCTGGCCGTCTTTGTTTAAAGATTGTATTAACGCGGTCCAAAAATGCCACAACTGCCAAGTTTTTGATCGAAAGATGCGCGCTCCACTTTCTCCTCTCCACCCTATAATTGCCGTCAGTCCATTTGCAAAATGGGGTATCGATTACATGTAACCCTCACTCGGCTGGGGGGCATGCGTATATCATCCTTGCGGTAGATTATTTTACCAAGTGGGCTGAGGCGATGCCTACATTTGAAGCAGATGGAAAAACAGCTGCGATTTTCATGTTCAATCATATAATTGCTAGGTTTGGTGTTCCACAAGCGATTATCACTGATCATGGGCATCATTTTCGAAACATTATGATGACTGAACTTACAGGCCAGCTTGGCTTGCGTCACGATAGTTCAACTCCATATTATCCACAAGCTAATGGTCTGGTTGAAGCCATCAACAAAGTTCTAGTCATCATGATCCGACGAATCATTGAGATTCATAGGTCGAATTGGCATAACATGCTATTTTTAGCGCTTTGGGCGTATCGAACCTCAGTAAAAACGTCAACAGGGTTCACTCCTTTCCAACTAGTTTATGGTCTGGAAGCTGTGTTACCCATTGAATGCGAAATCTCGTCATTGCAAATGGCCATCGAGTTACTTCCAGCCACTTTCGAAGAGGAAAAACGTTTGTTATACTTGGCTCAGCTAGATGAGAATCGACATGATGCTGCATTGGCGATCGAAACTCATGCCAAACGTATTAAAGTTCAGTATGATCGAAATGTTACCCCTCGAAATTTTTCGGAAGGAGACCTAGTCTTATTGTATGATCAAGCAAATGATAAATTAGGCGCTGGAAAATTTGTACCTATGTGGCATGGTCCTTATGTTTTCAAGCAAAAGCTGGCAAAAGGAGCCTATGAATTGGTAGACTTTGACGGGGTCTCTTTAGGTAAACCCATAAATGCTCTTTACCTGGAGAGGTATTATGCTTAAAATCTGGGTGTGGAGATTTTTAGTTAGGTTAGTTTTCTTTCTAGCTGGTGTGTTTTAGTTTAAAAGTGTGCTTAGCTTAGAGAGTGCTTTTCATCATTATTCCTGCTTATCTTGGTTTTACTCTTGATATTGCAGATGTCGACGCCTCCCCAAACATACATTGGTTTTGCTGATGGTGCTTGTCGTAATACACGGAACATTTCTTCCGTAGCTTGGGTTATTTATTCGCCCTTTGACGAGTTGGTATCTATGCATGGGGTAAGCCTCGGTCAAACAACGAACAACATTGCAGAGTATAGTGCAGTGATTGAGTTATTATCTGAATCTATTTCATTTGGGATTCGGAGTTTGATAGTGAGGTTAGATTCTGAACTCGTTGTATTACAGCTTAATAGAGTATATGCCATTAGAAATCCAGTGTTATTGGGATTATTTTTGAGAGTGCATCTCTTGGAACGTGAATTTGATTATATTGAATATCAACATATTCCAAGATATTTAAATGCATTGGTAGATGCAATTAATTCTCGAATGTTAAGTAGACATTTGCAATAATCATACAAGTAAATTTAAAAACATTCCATAACATTTTTTACAAGATAAGCCGGTAATAGTGATATAGTATAATATAGGAGTGTGTCAAAATATACATCATCCTCGATCATAGGTTGAAAAACACCTTATGATCGACAAAAACGATAGTACAAAAAGCAAAAATGTCATATGTGTCTACAATAGGCGATCATCCTATCACTAGTGATGATCTTAATAAGAAACCACTGTATGGGCTATTGGCTAGTTGAATTGTTTATCAATTAAACAGTCAAGTACCACATTAATTTGTCAACCTGGGAAAGTCTTTTATTTCAAAGGCTACCGCGTACTGTATGTACTTAATTTTTAAAAGCATTAAAGAGTTGTAGTATACACGATTTTGTTTCTCACTCTATGTTATAACAGTGCATTGCAAAAGTAAAATGAAAGCAGTTGACTAAGAATACAAATCTAAAAAAAGAAGTGATGGATGCTCTGTTAGCAGAGGATCAGGACCCTATCCTCCAGGTAAGGACGTTCAACACCTGCCCCTGTAACCAGATTGCTAATACACACTGCAACTCTAATTAACCGGTGAAATATCCTTTTACAGCTCCAAGCAATTAACAAAACAGAGTACCAGCAAAAAGGAAATCATCAGAGGTAATGCTACAGAATCCAAAACAGAGTACCAGTAAAAAGAAATTATCAAACACACTTACACACTTGACAAAAAAAGTAAATGGGTGAATCTTGTGAGGAAGGTGGGCCCGGTCCCTCTCACAAGATTCCCCAGAACACAAATGCTAGATTAGGTGCTCAGAACAATCTTCTATTCATCTGCCAAAAGATCCAGTTACAATAGAAGTTCAGAATTTGCTGTTGTCTTCAAAATTTCCCTTACAAACTATTTTTCTCCCCCCCCTTCTCTAATGTAGATGTCTCCTCTTTATAGAGGAGACACCTATTACAATAGATTGTCATAGTTCATTCAGTTAAACCTTTCTGTCAAAAATAAGAAATCCATCCTTGTTACAGGATGCTGTTACAATAGTGTGACAGTGTATTCTTTCTTGGGTCTCTTACTATTACACAGCTGGTAACCGAACTTCGACCGTCTTCTTGGAATCCTCGCACTATCCTTTGTCGCTTCCCCATGGTTGCTGATTTAGTAAACCCATGTTGTTCCTGATATTTTAGCAACTGTAACTGTGTTTTACCCTTTTTGGGCAGTTGCTAATCATGTTGCGTCAACGTGGAATTCTGGCGATCTTTTGATAGTTGCCGTTTGTTATTTCCGGTATTGTTGCAAAATAACATTTCCCTGTTTTAGATAGTTGTTGTTGCTGGCTGTAGCAACTGCGTAGTTGTTGTTTCTGGTGTTGCAGCAACTGCGTAGTTGCTATTTCTGGTGTTACAGCAACTATGAATTATAATTCCTGCAGATTTTAGACAGTTCAACGGTTACTTGGCAACTTAGTTAGCTTTTCCAAAGATAAATATAAAGATATCATGAATATGTAATGAACAATTAAACATATAGACATGCAGAGAATTACTTCATACCTTGGGGTGATTAAGTCATTATGTAATCAAAGCTTTCAACTTATGACTGAAAAAAGGGTAATATTATGGCAAAAATATAAGGTCAAAAATGGTCAATTCTGAGTCCTAACATCCCCCCCAACTGGAGAGATTGCATGTCCTCATGCAATGCTTACTCTGAGTCTGAGTCGGAGTACTGGGATGAACAGTGTAAATTGCTGAGACAATAGTTATAGGAAGTGGCATCAAACTTATCTCTGGACCCACAGACAGTCTGTATTTGCCTCCATGATGCTGCCTCTTCCTTTTTGGATAATCCAAACTGGCCCTTGTATTGTTCACCAGATAACCATAGAAGTGGAAATTTAAATCTGTAGCCAATCCAATTTTCAGCACATTGTTGCATGCATCTAACATAGTAAGGTACCCTTGAGATTGCTGCCTGTAAATTAGGTGGATTATAAGGGTGATATTCCTGCCTCTCCTTGGGGCAGTTTTCCCAAAATAAATTATTGGCCTTAATAGCCAAAGGTGCCTTGGTTCTCACATATTGTTGGCAATCTCGCAGGACCACTGCTTGTAGTTGCCTGACATGATCCTTCATTTCAGGGTCACTTATCATTCTTTGGTGCTATGCAATGAAAGTGGCCGCATTTTGAGGTTCAGCCCTGATCCACAGAAGGCAATTCTGTTCATTATGTTGAGCTGAGGTAAAAGCATTTTGCCATGTAAGTTGGTTGGCTAAAAAGGAAATAAAAGCTTTGAGCTGTATGTCGCCAACAACAGGTAGCATATTCATGTTTCTCTCTTCGGACATGGCTTCATTATGGAGATAAAGCTCGCATAACAGATTTTGATCATTTTTAGGTGCCTCTGCAAAAGTTTGCATAAATTGTTCTGATGTAACCACCTGATGAGGTCTACCTTCTCTAACTGCCTTTATCTGTAAGAATGTCAGTCGTTCCCTTAAAAATGTTGCATAATTGAAAGAGGGTTTCCTTGTGGCAAGTATTCTTTGGAATAACTCAAACATCTGGGACAATCTGGCTTTTAGTTCCTTAATTTCTTTGTACTGAGCTCTACACTACTCAAGTGCTTCCCAGTTCTTATATGCATAATTGAACCAGATCCCCTTTTGCTGTTGGAATGCTTTGCCTTGTGACAGCTCATATTCTCTCCACCATTTTCCTTTTAATTCTTGAAAACTATCGGTTTCTGTGCATGCATCACTAATAGAGGGAAGTTCTATTTGTGTAAAGGCATCAACAAGGATAATCTGCTCTGTGATAATTGGAGTAGGCTGGGATGATCCGATGTCTTCTTTTCCATTTCCAGCTACTGTTTCTTCTTCTTGTTCTATATTCTGTACTGATTGTTGTGTAACTGCTTCTTCTTCTCGTTCCATGGCAATTTGAGTAGGCCTGGGTGAGTCTATGCCTTTTTCTTCATTTTCTCCTGATTCCTGTGTAACTTCTTCCTCCTCTTGTTCCATAGAAATTTGGGTAGGCCGGGGTGAGTCTATGTCTTCTTCTTCATTTCCTCCTGTAACTACTTCTTCTTCTCGTTACATGGCAATTTGAGTAGGCCTGGGTGAGTCTATGCCTTTTTCTTCATTTCCTGATTCCTGTGTAACTACTTCCTCCTCTTGTTCCATAGCAATTTGGGTAGGTCGGGGTGACTTTATATCTTCCTCTTCTTTATTCCCTGTTACTTCCTATGTAGTTTCTGGAGAACTTGCTGGTTCTTGTGTTTTAGCAAGTTCTTTTGTTTGCTCCCGTGCAGTTTTTGGAGAACTTGCTGGTTCTTGTGTTTCAGCAAGTTCTTCTGTTTGCTCCTGTGCAGTTTCTGGAGAACTTGCTGGTTCTTGTGTTTCAGCAAGTTCTTCTGTTTGCTCCTGTGCAGTTTCTGGAGAACTTGCTGGTTCTTGTGTTTCAGCAAGTTCTTCTGTTTGCTCCTGTGCAGTTTCTGGAGAACCTACTGGTTCTTGTGTGACAGCAAGTTCTTCTGTCTGAGCAGAGGGTTGTGGTGTTTCCGTCTGTGTAACAACAAGTTCTTTTGTTTCAACCACAACAGCAGGGACTTCATTCATTGGTTCTGCCACTACTTTGTATCCTGCTTGAGTATATATCTCACCACAATTGGCACACACATATTCATTGTCCTTACTCTTCTCTGCTGCGGATGCTACTCGTGCTAAAATATGCAGGCTAAATTCATTTTGATAGGCTTCCTTGACCCTTATTATTTCCTCCTGGTAATCCTGAATTTGAGATTTCAGAAATTCAATTTCTTCCTGCAGGGCAGATATGGTAGGCTGATCTTGTGGAGCGGCAGATTCCAGTGGGGGCAGAGGTTGTGTTTCATCATTTTGATCACTTATATTCCCAACAGGTGGTTCTTTTGTGTCACCTGGGGTAGTGGTTGTTTCTTGTGTTGCAGCCACTTGGCCAATATTACCTTGGGTGTCGGCAGCTGGTTCTTGTGTGACAGCTTCCTTAAAAGATGATGTCGCGACACTGTGAACACTCTGCATCTCAGCCTCCGAGGGTGAGGGAGAGGAATTTTCAGGGCTGGTGGGAATGCGGGTTTTTAACGTGATGGGTGGTGAGCTAGGGAGAGTGTGGCTAGGAGATTCAGCTATCACAGACGACCGAGTCCTTTGCTTGGGTAGAGAAGCAGGGAATTCAGACACTTTTCTTTTCAGGCTGGCTTTCTTTAAGATAGGGACAGTGGCAGAAATAGCAGCTGCTTTAGCCGAAGCCCTAGTTCTTCTTCTTTTTGGTGGGGTTTCATTTTTCTGCTGCATTTTTCATTTGAGCAGGGTAATAGGGATGTTTTCATCAGAGTCATCGGTAGAAATACCAAGTATGGGAATGGATGGATTGGTTCTATTGGGGGATGGAGTTGTTTCCGTGGGTATTTCTACTGCTGATTGCTCATTTTCAGCAACTTGTGGGGGTGTTTGCTGGAGGACTTCTTTGGGAATTTGTTCTGGAATGTTGTCTGCTTGCTGAGGGATTTCTTCAGGTATTTGCTCAGGAATGTCCTTTGCTTGCTGAGGGATTTCTACATCTTGCTGAGGTATGTCTTCAGCTTGGTGAAGAATTTCCTCTTCTTGATGAGGAATTTCCTGTTCTGGCTGGGGGATTTCTGCCTCTTGATGGGGATTAATGGGGGGTGGAGGGTTATTTAAGGCGAGGCCTCTATTTATCAACAATTGAGCTAGATGGTGGTGTTTCAAGGAAAGAAGCGGACGCTTTGTGTTGACAGTGTAACGTGACATATTTTTAAGACATCCCAATAAATAATATGGCATATTTATCAACTGACCATTCCTCAAATGATTCAACAAGACGAAATCGTGCTGGTAAATTACCTAGTACCGGCCTTCGCACGTAAGGTATTGCTTCACAAATTCAACAACTTTCGGTCACGGTTGAGGCAGTGACTGAAGTGCTACGCCTCTGCCCTTGGGTTCCACCTGCTCGCCTGGTTGAAGAAAATCCTGCTGTGCATTAAGGATCAAGTGCTTCCTACTGAACCACCGTATGCCATTAGCTGGTAGCCCGGTGACTTGGGCTATGACTTCCTCCGTGACTGGGATTTGAACTCCCTGAATGATAGAAAATCCCTCTGTTAAATTGCATGCAAACTCGAGGACTTGCTGCGCGTCGAAGTCTGGAAGTCTCCTAAAATAATCTAGCCATCCCGCTTGCAGAAAGATTTGATAAACCTCGCGATAGAGCTCAAGAAGTGCTGTTGTGCCAGGTTCATATGTGATGAGATTTCCTCCCATAGCTGCTGTTTCAGTGAAATTCTCAGTTCAGAGCCGAGCTTCCGAGTTCAGTTTAGAGTAAACGTTGCAAATGGTAACATGCCGTGATGAGGTGACTTTTACATATTACCAGGAGAGTTAAAGGCGGCGGCAGTTGGCGTAGTATGCAATTATGAGAGCGCTTTGGTAATCCTCCCCCTATGCATAAGTGATATGATTGGAAGTACAATTATTCGGTAGTCCTATCAACATCACCACATTAACTATTATTTAATGTCCATACATAATCATGCGTACCTTTATGTTTTACCTTTTTGGTTGCTGCGTCGAAAAGTCTTGTCTTATCTTTTGTTGGATCATAATGATTACAGCGGGTCTAAGAGCATGAGAATACCGACGATTTTTAATAATAATGACGGGAAGTGATAGTGGAGTATTGTAATCATCACAAGAAATGGTGTATTTTATAAAAATTCGTTTCTTGGGGGCTGAAGTTGAGAGACTGGTGTTTTTATAAATGAGAGAATTGCTGAAAAAGGTATTACGGGATCGGGAAGTGGTGTTGCAGCAACGGGAAATGGTGTTGCAGCAACAGGAATGGTGTTGCAACAACGGGAATTGGTGTTGCAGCCACTGGAAGTGATGTTACATCATCGGGAAAAGATGTTGTAGTAACGGGAAAAGGTTTTGCAGCAACGGAAAATGGTGTTGCAGCAACAAGAATGGTGTTGCAGCAACGGGAATTGGTGTTGCAGCAACAGGGCTTCCAAGTCCGCAAAGTGATTCCTTTGAAGCTTTCGTTCTCAGCTATTTTCCACAGCTCAAATCTACAAAATACTAAAATGTAATATGGCAACCCTTGGCAGGGATTATTAGTAGTTAAAAAAAAGAATATCTAATCTAAAAATGCATAAATAAATAGAAATTTAAATGCCTTGAGGGACAGCAAGTTCCCCTGGAAAAGAATACTGTTTAATTGCCATGCAAGTGGCTTTAAAATCTTCTTTAGAAACAGGCCGGTGATATAAACGGAGTCGATATCCATTCACTAGTAGTGGTGTTCTGCTGTCATCAATTGTTAAAAGTCTGACTGTCCCATTTGGAAAAATAGCATCCACTTCATAAGGCCCTAACCACCTTGTTCTTAACTTACCTTGGAAATTATCGAAACAGGAATCATAAATTAGAGCCCAGTTACCTTTCTGGAACTGCTTTTGCTTGATGGTTCTGTCATGCCACCTGCTTCTTTGTTGTTGTATCATGGTTGTTTGATGGATGGCATCCAGTCTTTTCTCGTCCAATTCTTGAAGTTGCTGCAACCTGGCTGTCTGTGCATCAGTCAAATCAAGGTTAACAGCTAAAGCAGTTCTTAAAGTTTTGATCTCAAACTCTACAAGGAAGATAGCATTCTTTCCAAAAACTAATTCATAAGGTGAAAAGCCCGTAGTATTCCTCCAAGTAGTTCTATAGGCCCATAATGCCTCGGGCAACCTTTGAAACCAGTCCCTCCTATTCTCCTTTATCGTTTTTGTCAAAATGGCTTCTATGACTTTATTGGTGCTTTCTACCTGCCCATTTGCTTGGGGGTGATAAGGTGTAGTCATTTTGTACTTAATATGATATTTCTGAAGTGTGTCTTTGAAGCCATGAGAGTTGAAAGGAGGTCCTCCATTCGTGACTAATTCTCTGGGCAATCCAAATCTAACAAATATTTCTTCAAACAAAAATGTTAGTACTGCTTCTTCATTAGCTTTAAGGAGTGCCTTAGCTTCTACCCATTTAGTCATATAATCTGTGCATACTAATATGTACATTCTTTGATTGGATGGAGGATTAATGGGACCTATAAAATCTAATGCCCATTTCTCAAAAGGTTCAAGAATTACCTGGGGATTGAGTGGCATTTCATCCCTGTGATTAGGCTGGCCCATTCTTTGACAGCTATCACAGGCCTTTACGTATTTTCTGGCATCTTTGAAGAGTGATGGCCAATAATAACCCATTCTGAGTACCTTGTGTGCTGTTCTTTTATCTGCAAAATGTCCTCCACAAGGGCCATCGTGACAAGCTTTTAGTACATCATAAATTTCATCTTCACCAATGCATCTCCGGATTTCCTGATCGATTCTTGTATGGAAAAGACACCCGCTTATCCAGCTGTACCTAGCACTTTGCTGGATGATCTTTCTTCTTTCCCTGTGTGATAGGTGTGATGGTAATTTTCCTGCAACTAGATAATTGGCAATATCTACATACCAAGGTGAGTGAGCAGATACTGCAAATAAATATTCATCAGGAAAAGAATCATCTACTGGAGCATTTTCATCAGTTTTTAATCGAGAAAGGAAATCAGCAACTACATTTTCTTTTCCTGGCCTATCTACAATTGTGATGTCAAATTCTTGTAATAATAATAACCATCTGGTGACTCGGGCATTTGTAACTGATTTATTCATCAAATATTTAATGGCCGAGTGATCAGTATGCACAAAAGTAGTGTAGCCAGTAATATAATGTCGAAATTTATTGATAGCATAAATGACTGCTAGGAATTCCTTCTCAGTGACTGTATAATTCAATTCAGCTGGTGTCATATTCTTACTGATAAAATAAATAGCATAGGGAAGACTATTTTCTTCCTGACCCAAGACAGCTCCAATTGCAGTGTCTGAGGCATCAGAGGATATATGAAAGGGTAGTGCCCAATCAGGTCCTCTCAAAATGGGAGCTGTAGACAACTGATGTTTAAGTTCATTAAATTCTTTTTCACAATCATCAATCCACTTAAATTCAGCATTTTTCGTTAATAACACAAATAGAGGAGAAGCTATTTTGGAAAAATTCTTAATAAATCTTCTATAGTATCCAGCATGTCCTAAAAAGCTTCTTACATCAGTTTGTGTTTTGGGGATAGGGAGGGTCTGAATTACCTGTATTTTAGCTAGATCGACTTGAATTCCTAGGAATGAGATGAAGTGACCCAATACAATACCTTGATTCATCATCATATGACACTTTTCAGTGCTTAAGGCAAGGTGTGCTTCTATACATCGCTTGAGTACTTTTTCAACATTCTGCAGTGCATCCTCAAAGGTCACTCCATAAGGAGTAAAGTCATCCATAAATATTTCTAATGAATCATTTAGCATATCAGAAAAGATCCCTATCACTGCTCTTTGAAATGTTGCCGGAGCATTACATAGCCCAAATGGAAGTACCCTGTAAGCAAAGGTCCCCCATGGGCTAGTAAACGTGGTCTTGTCCTGGTCTTGGGGTGCAATCTTAATCTGATTATATCCACTAAATCCATCCAAAAATGAAAAGAATTTCTTACCTACCAAATTATCTAATACCTGATCAATGAATGGTAAAGGGAAATGGTCTTTCTGGGTGGCTTTATTCAATGCTCTGTAATCCACACATACTCTTCATTTGCCATTTTTCTTGGGTACAATTACAAGTGGGGAAACCCACTCACTATCAGATATAGGGTATATAAATCCTGCATTCAACAGTTTTTGAAGTTCCTCCTTCACAATTTCCCTTAGGTTGGGGTTCATCCGCCGTTGGGGTTGACAGACTGGCCGGGATCCCTCTTTAATATAAATACGGTGAGTGCATAGCTCAGGAGAGATCCCCTTCATGTCTGTATAGTCCCATGCAAATGCTTCTTTATTTTCCTGGAGTAACTTTATTAACTGCTGTTTTTTGTTATCAGTTAAGTTAGGATTTATATTTAATGTTTTGCCAGGATCAATTTCTATTGTTGTACTTTTGGAGGGGCTGCCTACTGTTGTCTGAAATAAATTTTTATCTTTCAGGTTCTGCTGAGATTCAGATTCCAAGATTGCAGTGAAGTGATTATACATTTCTGGGTTGACCGAAGAAGGTTCAGAAATGAAGCTGCTGATTAATTCATCTTCGGTAGAGTCTTTGAAAGTTAAGGCTTGTCCGATAGTCAATATAGGTTGGGTTTCTTCATCTTCATAATCTACCCATACAGAATTGTCATTATTAATCATGGGTGTAGCATGAGGATAAAGGGTAAGCTGTTTGGTTTCTTGCCCATTAGAGATGGTCATTGATCCTGATCTACAGTTGATGAAAGCATCTGCTGTAGCCAGCCAAGGTCTTCCTAGAATCAGCGGATGACCCCCCAACTTTGTTTTAGTTTGTAACACCACAAAGTCAGCTGGGTAATTCCAGGATTCTACAGAAATTATTAAATCTTCAATGACCCCTTCTGGTTTAATTGTAGAGCGATCAGCCAATTCTAGGATGGTTGGAGTTTCCCTAATAAAGTTTTTTAACTGAAGCAATTGTGTTGTTTCAAGTGTCATAATATTTATTGCAGCACCTAAATCTACTAGAACTTTAGAGACAAAAGTTTTTCCAACCTGGACTGTTACTGTAGGGTGACCAGGGTCACCATACTTCACAGGATGATCTTTTTCTATCATTAAAGCAGTCAGTTCTCCCATCACATGAACTGTGAGGGGGTCCTTAGCTTTTCTTCCAGGTTTTTTTATGAAAATATCTCTAACAGTCCTAGCATAAATGGGAACATCTCTTAATGCTTGCAATAATGGGATTTTAACGTATAAATTCTGTAGCTCGCCTAAAAGGTTAAAAGCAGGTTGCTCAAGTGTTTTAGTGAGAGCCAGTCGTTCAGGAAATGGCGGATCTGCTGTTTGATCATTGTTGTTAGATGCTGCTTCCACTGTTTCAGCATTATTGTCAGCTGGTTTTTCTTTTGTAACTTCCTCTTTATCAGAGTCAGTAATGTCATCAATGATTGGTTCAAAAATTCTCCCTGAACGAAGGTGGATATCGTTACATTGCATGGGGGAGACAGGCTGATTTTGAATATCAATTGCTTGCAAGGATTTATTACTATTTGGGTTGGGGTTGGGTTGCACAGGCAGCTGCAGTCTAATTGCCTGGTTATTTGGAGGAGTATTGGATGGTAAGGAAAGAGACTATTGATGTTGAGGAAATGGCATCTGTTGGGCTGCCCAGCTTGGATTCCATTGATTAAAATACGGTTGCTGGGGAGCCCAAGGATTCCATATGGTAGGATCAGGAAAAGGAAGATTTGCTTGTTGCATAGGTGGAAAATTCATTGTGTTAAAGGGTGGGTACTGCATTTGGTTCATGGGTGGGTAATTTGTTTGAAAAGGAGAGTAATTATTCCAACGACTAAATGCTGTGTTAGAATTCATACCTTGTCTTTGTGGCCATTGCCTCCTCTGTGTCATCAGGTACACTGCTTCAGCCTCTTCTTCAGTTGACTGCAATGCTGCTTTAATTCCAGGCAGAGAGGGGCATCGCTGGGTCTCATGGTCCTTTTCGCAGATCATGCAGATTGGTACCTTATCTAGTGGGCATTCCCTGAGTGGGTGTTTTTCTCTGCATTTGGAACAAAAAATAGCTAGGGCAACTTTTGCTTCTGCTTGTTTCTTTTTTACCTGCAGAGCATCAATTTGTGAAGCAAAAGAGCTTAACATATCAGTTTTAAATTCTTCTAACAAATTACCTATTTCAGCCCTTGTTGCTCCTCCACTTGCTGACTTCTGAACTCTTGAATATACATTGTCCCTGCTTTTTGATCTGCTCACTGCTCCTCTTGAACATCTCATGCAGAGGTTGACAATTTCATCAAATGGCTCTTTAGAAATGTCCCCTTTTCCTAACATATTCAACATATCCAGGCAGTCATCTCGTACCCCTTTCAGCAATATTGTTTTCAGGATATCTTTACTCATGTTAGGGTGGTCAGACCGCTGCAGATTATACTGCAGTCTTTCCACAAAGTCTTCCAGATTCTCGTCCTCCTTTTGAACCATTTTAAACAATTCTTCCTTCCTTTCTCTTGTCCGGCAGTAATCCTGATATTTGGCCAGAAAGCTTTCTTTCGTCTGATCCCAGGTAGTGATTGCCTGAGCTCCTAAGCTCATAAACCACCTTAACGCATTCCCTTTCAGTGTTGCTGGAAACAGTTTTAGTTTCTGATTAGGGCTCACATAATCATAACTTCTACATAGTATATTGAATTCAAAGAGGAATTCATCCGGGTCTTCAGAGGATAACCCATGAAAGTTGGGTAATGCTGAGAGTGAAATGTTCTTCATGGGGGTTGCTCCTCTCGGGAGCTCCCCAATAGGGAACTCTAGGGTAGAGAGCGAATTTTCCCCTCTTCCTTCTGTTCTGTTATCCTCCATTGGTCTTTTTCCTGAATCACTTGCTTTATCTTCTGTATCTTCTGTTTCTTCTACCAGTTCCTCAGTGTATTCTGGTACTTCCAGCTTCCTTTCAGGTCCTAGTACTTCCTTCGTCTGTCGATCTGTTTGTGAGGAATACTGGATCTGAGGTCTCCGGGAACTTGTCCTCTGTGATGTTTCGGCCTTTGAGATGATTTCGTCAATAAAGGTTTTTCTTCCTCCTCCGCCCTTGCTGCCTGTGAAATTAGGTTTCCTGCGTCCTCTCATGCACTTGTTATTCTCAGAAAGAAATCATTAATGCTTTTAGAAATCTCTAGTCGCCTTCCCCGGCAACGGCGCCAAAATGTTGGCTAGTTGAATTGTTTATCAATTAAACAGTCAAGTACCACATTAATTTGTCAACCTGGGAAAGTCTTTTATTTCAAAGGCTACCGCGTACTGTATGTACTTAATTTTTAAAAGCATTAAAGAGCTGTAGTATACACGATTTTGTTTCTCACTCTATGTTATAACAGTGCATTGCAAAAGTAAAATGAAAGCAGTTGACTAAGAATACAAATCTAAAAAAAGAAGTGATGGATGCTCTGTTAGCAGAGGATCAGGACCCTATCCTCCAAGTAAGGACGTTCAACACCTGCCCCTGTAACCAGATTGCTAATACACACTGTAACTCTAATTCACCAGTGAAATATCTTTTTACAGCTCCAAGCAATTAACAAAACAGAGTACCAGCAAAAAGGAAATCATCAAAGGTAATGCTACAGAATCCAAAACAGAGTACCAGCAAAAAGAAATTATCAAACACACTTACACATTTGACAAAAAAAGTAAATGGGTGAATCTTGTGAGGAAGGTGGGCCCGGTCCCTCTCACAAGATTCCCCAGAACACAAATGCTAGATTAGGTGCTCAGAACAATCTTCTATTCATCTGCCAAAAGATCCAGTTACAATAGAAGTTCAGACTTTGCTGTTGTCTTCAAAATTTCCCTTACAAATTATTTTTCTCCCCCCCTTCTCTAATGTAGATGTCTCCTCTTTATAGAGGAGACATCTATTACAATAGATTGTCATAGTTCATTCAGTTAAACCTTTCTGTCAAAAATAAGAAATCCATCCTTGTTACAGGATGTTGTTACAACAGTGTGACAGTGTATTCTTTCTTGGGTCTCTTACTGTTACACAGCTGGTAACAGAACTTCGACCGTCTTCTTGGAATCCTCGCACTATCCTTTGCCGCTTCCCCATGGTTGTTGATTTAGTAAACCCATGTTGTTCCTGATATTTTAGCAACTGTAACTGTGTTTTACCCTTTTTGGACAGTTGCTGATCATGCTGCGTCAGCGTGGAATTTTGGCGATCTTCTGATAGTTGCCGTTTGTTATTTCTGGTATTGTTGCAAAATAACATTTCCCTATTTTAGATAGTTGCTGTTGCTGGCTGTAGCAACTGCGTAGTTGCTGTTTCTGGTGTTGCAGCAACTGCGTAGTTGCTGTTTCTGGTGTTACAGCAACTATGAATTATAATTCCTGCAGACTTTAGACAGTTCAACAGTTACTTGGCAACTTAGTTAGCTTTTCCAAAGATAAATATAAAGATATCATGAATATGTAATGAAAAATTAAACATATAGACATGCGGAGAATTAATTCATACCTTGGGGTGATTAAGTCATTATGTAATCAAAGCTTTCAACTTATGACTGAAAAAGGGTAATATTATGGCAAAAATATAAGGTCAAAAATGGTCAATTCTAAGTCCTAACACGGGCCACCTTACAAAGGAACCTCCTGAAAGGTCCTGGGACCCCAATCACATAGCGCTGTCGTCGAAGAGGAATGTCATCTATGCCGGTCTCTGGAATGTCTCCTGTCAAATGCTCTAGATGGCTCTCCAATTCGGCCAAGGTCTTTGCTGATTCGTCCTGTGGGGCTGGTGCTGCTGCAGCTGGTTGTTTCTTCTCATAGGGCCGGAGAGTGGCTGGTCGCTATGGACCCACATCTGCATTTGAAACTTTTACTATCAATTTTGGGACGAGATAAAAACAAAAAGAAAATTAAATTAAAAAAATGTTGAAAATGATTTTACCTGAGTCATCCCATTGCTCTCCTGGTGGAAGATCCATGTCTGGGTCACCATGAAAATCTACCCCAGCGTAAGGAAAGTCCTGAATAACAAAAACCTAGTTTTCCAACCAATGGAAATACTCAGGTGTGAATCGAACGACCTCTGTTCCCTACTCAGGATGACGGGCCATAACTGCAACCCATCGCATCAGTTTGGGCTCTCGAGGAAGTCCAGCTCCAACAGTGAGGTGTTGTGGGACCAACATTGGGACCCTCTTCAGACCAAAGATCACGACTAAAGCACCATATCCAAAGGTCTTCAGTTGTCCGTTCTTGGCTCTAGTCAGTTGTCCTTTTACATTAGCCAACACAGCATCGCACCAGTTGAAGATGGTGCCTCGAAAGCAGTCAACTGCCATCCGCATTTTGGATCCAGTGGCTATATGTAGTGTTGCGCTCCCGCAAAGCCTGGTAATAGTAAAAGCTATTACCATGAGTTCAGGAAGGTATATGGTTTTGATATCTATCCCTTTGTCTCTAGTCTGGTTGTTACAGAACTCTAGCCGGAGGCTATCGACAGACTGGCCACCTGGCTTAGTCCCGAATAGAGTCAAGTGTTCACCTCTCTTAGGAAAACTAGTCAAAAAGTATATGTCTGCCGGCTCCATTTCGAGCTGGTGACTACCAATGAAGAAGCATTGGTCCTGTATGCTCCACCTGTCTACCAGCCACTGCAAGAAGTCCACTTGGGCCCTCATGCCAGGTATGGCCTAGAATTTGTATAAGCCGCATGCCTTCAATGCATCGATCGAAGGTTGATGATTTATTGTGGCAAGATCTACGTCCTCATGCTCTCGTTCGCGCCAATCAAGCATGATGTATACTCTACATTCAACAAAAAAGGCGAATTAGAATATGTAAAATTGAAATTTTTGGGTGAAATTTGAGTTTGTTAGGTTTAAAAAACCTTTGCGTGGGGTACACACCCTCTCTGTTAGAGACAGTGCATGGGTCCGCACCTTGCCTTCACGGCAGGTGTGGACCCCTGACTTTTTCCCCATTGCGAAAAAGTCGGGGTCTTCGGATCCCCTGTATTATACCTGCGGACCCCCGCGCGTGGGTTTTTTGACCTAAAAGCTCCTATGTCGTGCCGAGCGAGGGGACGGGGCTCGATTAGGATGATGTAGATCCCTTGTATGCCGTGCCGAGTGAGGAGATGTTCAGGAATTCTATTTCTTCCTGGATGTACATGTGCAGGAAGCCGCGGTATTTGAGTATCAAATGTTGCTCTGAATCCTTGATACCCAACTTCGTGCGAAGGGTATGGAAAATATTGGTGAACTCCGGCACATTTTGGTCCCTTCCCTCTCGCAGCGTGGTCCACTTTATGTATTCATCCTCATAGCTTCCAACAGGGTAGTACTGCTCATTAATGGCATCCCGGAATGAATTCCAGGTGGGTGCAGCTAAAAATAGTGACCCAGTATTTTCATCCTTCTGCTCGCAGTAGGTTTCCCACCAGTCCTTTATGTTGGGGGCTGCTTTGAGAAGAGCGAAAACAATCTTTTCCTGACTCGAAAATTCATGAACAGAAAAATAACCCTCTAGCAAATTTAACCATTTATCTACGACATTTGCGTCTATCTGACCCTCGAATATGGGGATTTCAAAATTAACTTGTGCCTTAAAGGGTGTGGTGTTTCCAAAGTAGCTACTGGAAGTCGAGGCTTCGCTTCTGGGTAGCCACTGAAGGATCTGGGCAAAGCTATCCATCATCGCGTTCCATTGTCACTCGAGGGCTTCTTTGAGCAAGATTTTGATAGGATCTCCTGCCCCCTCGTCTTTCTTCTCATCCGCCATGGGAGGTCGTCGGGATTTGCGAGGCTGGTCTTGCAAAGGTTCGACCAGTTCAAGCCCTAACTCCTTATATCCCGACCTCGTTGGGGACATGCAAAGAAAAACAAAGAAAAAGCAGACCGCTCTGATACCACTGATCTGAACTTAAACAGGAACGCAACAAATTACAGAGATAACCATAAACACAGATATGCAGCGGAAATAATACTTCATTTAATTAATGTAAAATACTGAAATATGCTTACAAATAGTAATGGAAATAAACTAGTTAGGGCTATGGTAGCTTATCTCTGAGCAGAGATGTGGTGGCTACATGCCTCTGAACTGTCTTACAATGAGGCTCAAGGGCCTTTTTATTATTGAACAATAAGAGAAAACCCCAAAAAACCAAAACCCTAACCCGAGGAGATGTAACACCAAGAGTTTGTGGGCCCCGTTGGGGTGAGTTGGATAACCAACTTCCTGGGGTCGCGAATTGGTCATATTATCTCCATTTGACGCGCATGAAAGCCCATTGGAAAGATCTCTCTGAGGACTACGACAGAAAAGATGATTTTTTGACAAAAAAATCGCTAAGCGGTAGATTTCCCAAAAAACATCGTTTAGGGCCTCAAAACGGCTCCGGAAGTTTAGGACCCAAAAATTGCTAAAAATAGTAAACTATGCTATAAACTGAAAAAATGAAAGAAGCACTGGTAGGGCTCCAAGTGGAATTAGTGGGTGGCCACCAATATCCACCTAGATCATTCCTCCCCCCTTAGGAAGCAATGGTCCCCATTGCGTTGAGTTCCTCCGTGAGATGAGGGAACTTCTGCTGAACTTGGTCGCTGGTGAGCCACTTGCCCTGGTGAAGGAGTTGGCCTGCTTTGACAACTCGATACAGTTGGATATGCTGCTGGCGAGTGTGCTTTACCTGTGTGTCCATGATCCAATTAGTTGCAGCTTGTTCCATGCAATTTGGATTTAACTCTATGGGTGTGAGTTGTTCTGCAATGTCAGACGTGTCTTGTAATGGTGGAAAGTATGGTTGAAGGCGGTCCATATTGAACACTGGGTGCAGGCAAAGGAATGGGGGAATGCTGAGCTCAAATGCATTGTCTCCCACAACCTTGGTAATGGTGTAGGGACCATATCAGAGTGGTCTGAGTTTTCGATAGGCTCCGGTAAGGCATTCCTTTTGCAAATGCAACCAGACTTTGTTGCCCACCTAAAACTTGTGTGGCACCCGATGTTGATCATGTCGTTGCTTGTACTTAGCATTTGATTTCTCTAGAATATCATGGACCTGCTGGTGAATATGTTGGATGTGCTCAATGAAGTTGTTTGGCTTATCTGTTTCGGACTGGACATGAGCAGAATCTGCTTGAGTAGCTGCAGATGGCATGGCCACATCGATGGGACATAGTGGCTGGAATCCCATGCCCACCTGAAAAGGGTTGTGGCCAATCGAGCTGTGGAGAGCCTGGTTGTAGCTATGCTGAACATAGGGGAGGCTCTCATCCCATGTGCGTGGATGCTTTGAGTTGTACATACGCAGAATGTGTACGATCATCATGTTGACAACCTTTGTCTGGCCATCAGTTTGAGGATGGAAGGCTGTGGACTTAGTGAGTTTGGTGTCCAGCATCGACCAGAGACTGGACCAAAATGTACTGAGGAACCTGCTATCTCGATCTGAGATGATAGATTGTGGGTGTACCCACACTCATTCAAAGAAGAGTTTAGCTGTGGCTTCTGCTACGATATTCTTCTTGCAGGCCGCCATAATGGCCATCTTTGAGAACCTGTCGACGACCACAAAAACACAGTCATTTCCATGCTTAGTGGAAGGAAGGCCTGACATGTAATCCATGGAGATGGATTCCCAAGGTCGACTAGGGGTAGGCAGCGGGGTATAGAGGCCTTGCTTCTTGATGGTCGGTTTGGCAATGGCGTAGGCAGTGCATGATCTGATGTACTTCTCGACATCCTGTCAAAGATTCTGCCAATAGAAATACTTCTGCAGTAATGCCACCATTTTTTCCACCCCAAAATGCCCAATAGCTCGATTGTAGTGCACTTCCCAAATCATCTTGGCACGCTCGCTTGAAGGAACACAAAGGTGACCCAGGTGGCATAACATGTCGTCATGGAGGTGAAAATCTAGAACATGCTGACCCTTCAAGAGGGTCTGGTATGTGTGGCCAAATTCCGAGTCACTTTTGTAGAGCAGTGGCCAATCAGAAGTCTCGTGCCCACAAGAGTTGGGCACAGTGGTTAACGCCATGATCGGTGGTCGACTGAGGCAATCTACAACATTATTGGTTTTTCCCTTCTTATACTTGATATTAAAATGGAACTATTGCAGGTATGTGGACCACTTCTGATGGCGATCATTCTGCAATTTCCCTTGGGTCTGTATGAACTGCAGGGGTCGGTGGTTTGTGTGGATGACCATTTCCTTCCCCAAAATGTAATGCTTCCATTGTCGGTAGGCCTGCACAATGGAATACATCTCTTTATCATAAGTGGGATACTTTCGGACTCTGTCTGAAAGTGTTTCACTGTGATATGCCACTAGATGCCCGTGTTGAGTAAGGACTGCCCCAATAGCATAGTCAGAGGCATCTGTCTCGACCTCAAATGGTTTTTGTAAATATGGTAACACAAGCACTGGTGCCGTGCAGAGGTGATCTTTCAACTCTATGAATGCCTTCTGTTGAGATTTAGACCAAAAGAATTTCGCTTTTGCTCCTCCCTTGGTGACTTGACTCAAAGGCCAAGTGATATGAGAAAACCTCAACACGAACCTGCGGTAGAAGTTGGCAAGACCTAGAAATCTGTGGAGCTCTGTCAGAGTGGTTGGAGATGGCCAATACGGAATGACTTGGATCTTGGCTGGATCCACATGCACCCCCTGTTCATCAATAATGTATCCTAGATACCGAACCTGGGTCATGCCAAAAGTGCATTTCTCCAAATTGGCACATAGCTTGTGTTGCCGCAGTGTTTGGAGAACCTGTCAGATGTGGTGGAGGTGCTCTTCCCAACTTTGGCTAAATATTAGAATGTCATCCAAGTATACCACTACAAATGAGTTGGTGAATGGTCACAAGATGTCATCCATTAGCCTCATGAAGGTTGCAGGAGCATTCGTCAATCCGAAAGGCATAACCAACCATTCGAAAAGGACCTCCTTGGCTTTGAAGGCAGTCTTCCACACATCGCAGGGTTCAATTGGTACTTGGTGATATCCTGACTTCAGATCAATCTTGCTAAAATATTTTTCCCCCTTTAGTTGGTCCAGGAGGTCATTAATCCGCAGGCTTGGGTACCTATTACGGACAGTGATCTTGTTTAGTGCCCGATAGTCAATACAAAGTCTCCAAGTCCCATCCTTCTTCTGTACCAACACAATTGGGTTCCCACAAGGTGATGAACTCAGACGGATGTGACCTTTCTGCAGCAGCTCCTGAATCTGCCTCTTGATTTCATCTTTCTCCAGAATAGAGCACTGATAAATTGGTCCATTGGGTAGCGGTGCACCTGGGGTCAGATAGATGGAGTGCTTGACCTGAGAGTGCAGAGGAACCCCTGCGGGGGAGGTGAAGATGTCCTCGTACTCCTCCACGACCTTGTCCATCTGTAGTTGTCGTGCGGAGGGGCCCTGTTTGGAGACTGTGGCCACCGTCTTCTTCTTTCCTTAAGGGCGTATCATCAGGAAAACAAATTTCCCAGTTTTGGAAATGAGCTTACTGCATTGTTTTGCAGTAATCAAAGAGATGGCGGTAGGCAGTGCTACCTCTGGTATCCTGTACAACTTATTTCCCAATGTAATAATAATAGCACGGGGCCTTGATTCATACATAGCATGTCGCTTCCACAAGTATGGTTTTCCTAATAATACATCACAAATTTCAAGGGGAGCAATGTCACACAATACCTCATCCGTGAAGGGCTTGATGTTGTATGGAAGGCGACACTGCTGGCTCACGCGAAGATCTCGTCCTTGGTGAAGCCACCGGATGGTGTACGGTTATGGATGTGCTGTGGTCGGTAATCCCAACCGCTTCATGACCTCTGCCGAAATGAGGTTCTCTTGGCTCCTGCTATCGACAATGAACTGTAGCGGGGAGCCTTTTACCCACATCTGGGAGTGGAAGAGATGCTCCTCCTCCTCTGGATCTTCGGGTTCATTTTTTTGGATCTTGGCAGTAGCAACAGTGATGTTGGGATCCACATCAATGATCTGCTTCCCTTTGCCATTCCCCTTGTCGGGTTTTGACTCAGAGTCGGAACATGCATCTGATTATGAAACCTTTAGGTCAGCCACCAGTGACTTCTTGGCTCGACACTCACTTGTGTTATGAGTGGAGCTCTTATGGAACTCACACCATTTTCTCGTGTCCTTTTTCAGCTTTGCGGCACTGTTCTTTGCTTACAGCTTTGGTGGGTTGTCTTGGGCTGCCCGCCTTGGCTTTGTCCTTTGTTCTGCGGTTTAGGGGCACCATTCCCTTGCTTTGGATTCGCAGATCCAATGTCTCCCTTCTTTTGTTTAAACTTCTGCTCGACCTTGACGGCATATTGGTATGTCGTGCCGAGCGAGGAGATGTTCAGGAATTCTATTTCTTCCTAGATGTACTTGTGCAGGAAGCCACGGTATTTGAGTATCAAATGCTGCTCCGAATCCTTGATACCCAACTTCGTGCGAAGGGTATGGAAAATATTGGTGAACTCCGGCACATTTTTGTCCCTTCCCTGCAACAGCGTGGTCCACTTTATGTATTCATCCTCATAGCTTCCAACAGGGTAGTACTACTCCTTAATGGCATCCTGGAATGAATTCTAGGTGGGTGCAACTAAAAATAGTGACCCAGTGTTTTCATCCTTCTGCTCGCAGTAGGTTTCCCACCAGTCCTTGATGTGGGGGGCTGCTTTGAGAAGAGCGAAAACAATCTTTTCCCGACTCGAAAATTCATGAACAGAAAAATAACCCTCTAGCAAATTTAACCATTTATCTACGGCATTTGCGTCTATCTGACCCTCGAATATGAGGATTTCAAAATTAACTTGTGCCTTAAAGGGTGTGGTGTTTCCAGAGTAGCTACTGGAAGCCGATGCTTCGCTTCTGGGTAGCCATTGAAGGATCTGGGCAAAGCTATCCATCATCGCGTTCCGTTGTCGCTCGAGGGCTTCTTCGAGCAAGATTTTGATAGGATCTCCTGCCCCCTCGTCTTTCTTCTCAGCCGCCATGGGAGGTCGTCGGGATTTGTGAGGCTGGTCTTGCAAAGGTTCGACCAATTCAAGCCCTAACTCCTTATATCCTGACCTTGTTGGGGACATGCAAAGAAAAAAAAAGAAAAAGCAGACCACTCTGATACCACTGATCTGAACTTAAATAGGAATGCAACAAATTACAGAGTTAACTATAAACACAGATATGCAGCAGAAATAATACTTCATTTCATTAATGTAAAATACTGAAATATGCTTACAAATAGTAATGGAAATAAACCAGCTAGGGCTATGGTAGCTTATCTCTGAGCAGAGATGTGGTGGCTACATGCCTTTGAACTATCTTACAATGAGGCTCAAGGGCCTTTTTATTATTGAACAATAAGAGAAACCCTTAAACAACCAAAACCCTAACTCGAGGAGATGTAACACCAAGAGTTTGTGGGCCCCGTTGGGGTGAGTTGGATAGCCAACTTCCCGGGGTTGCGAATTGGTCATATTATCTCCGTTTGATGCGCATGATAGCCCATTGGAAAGATCTCTCAGAGGACTATGACAGAAAAGATGATTTTTAGATAAAAATTCGCTGGCGGTAGATTTCCCAAAAACGTCGTTTAGGGCCTCAAAACGGCTCCGGAAGTTTAGAACCCGAAAAACTGCTAAAAATAGTAAACTATGCTATAATTAAGGAAACTGAAAAACTGAAAGAAGCACTGGTAGGGCTCCAAGTGGAATTAGCGGGTGGCCACCAGTATCCACCTAGATCATGACATCATATATGTTTTACAAAATCTACAAGCTCCTCCTGAATTGTGTAGGACCAAAAGTAGATATTTAAAAATGAAAACTTTAAAATTTTCATAATTGACAATGCTTTGTTTTGGAGGAATCATGAAGGTATCCTTCTTAACTATTTATTGAAAGAAGAATATGACAAGGTATTACAAGAGTTTCATGCAGGCGATTGTGGAGGACATATTTTCTGGAAAACCACTGCTGACAAGATTCTTAGAGCTGGTTTCTATTGGCCTACTTTGCTTTCTGATGTAAATAAATTTGTAACCTCATGTCATAAATATCATATTTTTGAAGGAAAGAAAAAGCTTTTACCCCTGCCGCTAAAACCAATCTCTGCTGAAGAACCTTTTCAACAATGGGGTCTTGACTTCATTGGTGAAATCCACTCACCTTCCTCTACCCAACACAGATGGATCCTCACTTCTACAGACTATTTCACTAAATGGATAGAAGCTATACCATCAAGGCAAGCCACTGACACCATTATAATAACCTTCCTTGAGGCCAACATCCTATCTAGATTCGGTTGCCCAACCAAAATCATCATTGATAATGTAGCAGCTTTCAAATCTAAAAGAATGCTTGGTTTCCGTAATAAGTATCATATAACCCTGGGCCACTCAACAACTTATTACCCTCAAGGAAATGGACTAGCAAAGTCCTCAAACAAAATTCTGGTAAATATCATCAAAAAATTGTTGGAGGATAACAAGAAAACATGGAACAAAAAGCTAGTAAATGCCTTATGGGCAGATAGGCTAACCACAAAGAAATCCATTGGTACTAGTCCTTATCAATTAGTTTATGGAATGGAAGTTGTTTTCCCATCTTCCTTGGGAACACCAGTGATGAAACTGCTCCAAGAGTTGCAGGTTGAACCAAATGACATCCAAAGAAGAATCAACCAAACAATTCACTTACAGCAAACTAGGGAAGAAGTGTACATTAGATCTCAAGTTGTGCAGGAAAGGATCAAGAAGAATTTTGATAAAAGGACTAAGGCAGAAGATTTTTACCTAGGGGACAAAGTTCTAAAATGGGATTCAAGGAGAGAAGAAAAAGGTAAACATGTGAAATTTTCTTTCCTATGGAAAGGCCCATATATCATTTATGCTTTCAAGGGTAATAATGCTTTCTTCCTTAGAGAAATGGATGGTACAGAAGCAGAAGGAGGACCAGTTAATGGTCGAATACTCAAACACTACATTGAACCTAGTTATTGATTTCACTGATCATTTGTACATACTTTATTTTTCAAAAGTTTAGAGTTGATTGGATGGTGATTTTTGAAGTTGAAGCCCAAGGAGAAGGCCCTAAGCTTCAAAAGTTGTACTGTCATAAATAGTAATAATGCAGAAGAACACAAAGGAAAAGTTACAGGGTAACATCACAGCAATTTACAAGGCCATTGGTCTACAAAGTTCGTGACATTTCACAAGGAAATGCCATCCCCAAGTGGAGCCACTGTTAGGTTCCTATACCAATAGGAGTCATAATTTTTGAATGTCTGAGATTAAACCTGTAATATGTACATACCTTTGCTTTCTGCAAATGTTTTCCATATTCAAAAAATTAAAAAATGTAAAGAGGGTATGTCCTAAAAGAATAATCAAAGTAAAAAAAGAACAAAAAAGTTAAAAAATATGAAAATATGAACCCCAAGAAAAGAAAAAGACCATGAAAGTGAGCAAGCCAAAATGCCACTACTATTTACTTTTTGTGCATAATAAATGATTGTGTGCAGTTTGTAATCTTTGCCACAATCCATGATAGTCAAAATGTTTAAACTTGGCTATTTCATGTTTTAAATTTCATGTCTATAAATAGAGAATAAAAATATAACCAAACTGTTTAATCTTGGCAAATAATTATATAGGTAGAGATAATAAAAGGAGCTCAATTGTTTAATCTGAGCCCTTGGATGTAATAAGGTTAGATTTAGTTAGTTTATTATTGTAAAAGAGAAAGAAAAAATATTTGATAAGGGTTTGCTAGCTCAAATGCACCCTAATAAAGAGAAGTATAAATGGTAGGATGAGTAGATGGGTAAGTAGTGGAAAGGTTGCAGAAGCATGATGATTGATAACACAAAGCATGTTTATCATCTTTTCCATCATAAAAGTTCTATAGATAAATGGACAATTAAGCATGAAATTGGGTGTCAAAGTCAATTAATTAAATTCCCTTATTCATTTCACCTTTTACTCAACTAATTTCCCACAATAAAGTTCAAAGTACCAAAACATTTAAGTCAAAGAGGCTCAGAGCATTCCTCTGAATTTTCGAGGGGCTGGACCCTCAGCTCAATGACTTATAGGCAATAATTACTAAAACCCCCTCATAAAAATTCATCCCCCCCCCTTCAGTTCATTCATTTTCCCTAATAATACTTCTTTTCTAAGGTAAAAATATTTTTATGTAGGAAAAGTATTTATCTCCCCACATAAATCATTTCATATCAAAAAACCCACAAAAAAACACCTTATCCTAAGTATCTATGTTAATGTTGGAAAAGCACTAAAAATGTGAAAAAGAATTTACGTAGGGGTATTGTGCCCCTTTCCGCTCATTTTATTAATTAGTAATTTTATTTCTTAAATCCTGCAAATAAAAACCCTTTTTCCCCATATATATTTAACTCCCACATATTAACTAACCCTATACCCCGATTTAAATATAAACTATGATGTTCTACCCAAACCTTGAAAAAATCCACTAACTAATTGATCTGTGATTGAGTTAGGCTAAAACCCAACTAATCCCTCCACTAATGACCCCAACGCCTTAACCCCACCCTAATCCGCCATTAATCCACAAACTGCCACACTTAAGTGCTCACCGAGCCCCCCACTACCCTCCGTGCAACTCCCCCACCCGATCACCGTACGATCACTCCCCTTCATATCCAATGACCCTTATCCATTTTGAGCGGGCTCGACGTCCGAACAATACCCGCTCGAAAAAGGTGTTTTATGTTGGGCCCCTGATGCTATGTCTTGTTCAACGTATGGAATCAGGTGGCCTCCCCCCTATACCACCGAGCGCACAAAAGCGGTGCGATGGAAACCACTTACCACCCACTTGCTACGCGATGAAACAGTTACTGTTCACCTCGCTACATGAAAAAATGATTACTGTTCACCCGTACCCGCCAAAATTGAATTTCCCACATAAAGCCAAAAAGCCCCAAAACATTTGTTTTTATCATTTTTTCAATTGTAAACCTTCATGCAAGCACCTGCAAATGTCGAAGCTACCAACCTATGTCTAATTGCACCTTAAAGATGCCATAGAGATCCCAGTTTGCTTTCTAGCCTACTTAGAGCCTTTTCAACCATTCGCAGTTGCAAGTCACCCTTTTCAGAGCCAGTTCTCCTTAATTCTAGGTATTTAAGCCATAATTCACTAGAAAACCCTGTCAATTTCAAAACTAGTTAGTAAGTTTTCTTAAGTTAAAGTAAAAAAAAAAATTAAAGAAACTCCAACAACTCAAACCTACACTGTGCTGAAACACCATTGCCCTAAAAAATACTGAAAATCACCTCCCATATTCTCAAATCCACAAGAACTGAGAATGGCCACCCCAATCGCCACGGATGTTAGACCTATTTCCACTCCTCATCTGGACCTAGACTACCTTCGCTTGCCCAATAAGGATTTCCAGATAAAAGACACCTCTGTCCATGAATCCCCTCTCAAACTATACTGTCGATACAGAGACCAATACCTGAACCATGTTGATAAAATTAGTCTTTGGGAGTCCAATTTGCCCAAGTACCAATTCCCTGAAGTTCACATTTTCCCAGAAATTGTCCATTACTGCCATGCAAATTATATCCCCAGTCAAAGAGCAGTGATGTCCCCTAACCAAACCATACTTTTCACCATCACTGCTGAATCTATTAATGAGATGCTGCAACTTCAACTAGGGAAAAACCTAACCCCTATTTCAATTGGAGACCTATTAGACCGATTCCCCAAGCTTACCACTGCAAAACTTGCTGAGATGTTCCAAACTTTCATCAGGGAGGAAAAGCATATCCCAAAAGATCCTCCTCCATATGTGTATACCATATTTTCCCAATTTGGCCAGGACATTGTAGCAATGATATCTAGTATCCTAGGTTATACCACTAGTGAGTATATAGATGAAATCATCCTGGCTTTCATGTCCATCTTCACTCGAGGATAGCCTCCTGCTGTCATTTATGATTATTCCAAGTTTATAGCTGATAGGATGCATGACCATTTCCTTAGGATGAGTAATGAGCTAGTCTTCAAGTATTCCTCTATGTTGTATCACCTTTTTGTATACTACCAAGCAGATAAGTTCCCCTGTACTCTCCAGAAGCTTGACACAAAAGGTCACCCTAGATCAGTAATTTTATGTACTCCACTGATCCATAAATATGACTCTCCATATTCATATGCAGACTTCATAGACCTATTTGTACATCCCATTGTGACAATGTTGATAGGAAGCCCTCCTCCAAGAATCAGTTCAGATATAAAGAGGATCCTACAACTCTCAAAACAATACAAAGTAGGTGATTGGTACTTGTACCAAAACCACACTGAGATCAGGATTTATGGCTGTGAGCTAGCCCCATACAAACTACCTAAATACCTCCCAATGAGATTATTTTCTCTGGAGTACTATAGGCAGATAATAAATTCAGATGAGGTAAATTTTGTTAAAGCCAAAAAGAAAGCCCAACTCAAGACCAAAGACCAATCAGGTCCCTTAATTTGTAATAGTAGAGAAGCTGGAAAGGAGGCAGACCAAATCCTTCAAAGATTAAAACTAAAACAAAGCCTCATTTGGAGATATGATCCCTTGGATTTCATCTGCAAGAGAAGGCAGAAAAACAAGATGGCTCCCTACATTCATCACAGCATCCCTGAGATAGAAAAGTATGCCAACCAATTGCAATGGGTAGAAAACACTTTAGAGGACAGGGATAGTATTGAAGTTGTTGTGGAGAACACATTAATTGACCTACAGAAAAAGCTTAATGAGGTTTATTTCCTGCAGGTGCCGGGAGAATCATAGTACCAGAAGAATCACAGTTTCCAGAGGGATCATAAGTACCAGACCTGTAAGAGGTACCAGATCAAACAGACATACCAGAGAAATCAGATAGATAAGATGCCACCACGAGTACCCCCTAGTCTTACAGACTCCTCTAAATGAGGAGAAAAGCCTCAAGAGAAACAAGGAAGGTGTTGGCATTATGATACAGGTGTTGTCCTTGATGGCAACTCACTCAGATGACAGATCAGAGTATAGATAGAATGATCAAAGTGGTATATGCAAGTTGGCTGTGACAAGGATGTGTATACACACGGATTCACCATATACCAAGTCGTGCATTTGTACGCACACATGTTTACAGAAGGAAAGATGTGTACATGCTGGAAATCTAAGTTTTGGTCCGTGGTATTTGGTCCATGGTATTTGGTTTGAGGTATTGGGTCCAAGGTATTGATCCTACGTGTTTTTGGACCACGGTATTGAGAGAGGCCTAAACCTATATAAGGAGAAGAAGATCATTAGGCCAAGGAGCAAGTGTGCAAGTGATGAATCTCTGATGAAGTGTGATATCTAGTATGATGGTTATGGGTTTGTAATGCTTTGCTTGATCTGAACCAAGGAGGCACCTATGCAGTTGATAAAGGTTGATGGACCGGGACCATGAAGACTAAAATGAATTATCATTATATGGTATGATCATAAACAGATCTGAATATTGACGCATGTCTTATCCTTTATATCTTATGTTCTGGGTATATCTGAAGTTGAAAATTGCAGCGAAGGTATAAGTAATTATTTTCAGATCTGTACGCGGGTTCTCTCTGGTGAAAGTGCGTATACACGCTGGTTCGACACAGTCAAGTAGCGCATATATTATGATATTTGATATTTGAGGTTGTTGTTTGTTCTAGTGGTTGTTGTAGAGTTTTGGGCTCTGCTCTGTATTTTGGTGACTGTGTTTTGATGACAGGGTTTCAGTGATTCAGTTGTTGGGTGATTCAGAGTTAATGATTGTATTGCAATGATGATTGTTTTGTATTTATGGATCCAGTATGAAAATTTATGAAACGTGGTCCCTAGAAGAAAAGAGAAGGTTGTAGCCTTCTGTAGGTCAACACCTACGTACTAGTACATCAACTAGTACAAGAGCTAGGAGGTTGTAGCTCCCTTCTAGTGGTAGCTGGAGAACGAGAGAAGGTTGTAGCCTTCTGCAGGTAGAAGCTTGCGTACTAGTATAAGACTATACCAATATAGAAATATTGTAAAAAGAAGTTTCTTATTAAATAAAGATAGAGACGAATTGCAGTAGGTGATTTTCACCCACATTGGGTTTCCACCTTATATCATGGTGTTCATGTGTGCTTCTTATGTGTGGTGATCTATTCTATTTTATTGCACCTATTTACTCTTCATAAGGTTAGTATTGTTCTGATGCACTCATTGAAGATCAACTAACTGAATCATAATTTTACGGGATATACGCTATTTGCATTAAACACAGTTGCATATACACGTGGGTATCCTTAATTGAAGTAGTGTATATGAATCTGATAATGGAAATGAAAAGATTATTGATTTGCTAATATTGATTCACCCCCCTCCCCCACCTCTCAGTATTATTCCCACAATTGGTATCAGAGTAGGTCCTTTGGAAGAAGCTTGATCGCTTGAAGGAAGATCCATCAAGATGAGAAATCAAGAAAGAGAGGAAGCCATCAGACCACCAATCTTCGATGGGAGCAATTTTATGTACTAGAAGATAAGAACCACAGCCTATCTATAATCTCTTGGAATGGATATTTGGGGAATCATGGAAGGAGGATATGCATATCCATCAGCAATTCCTACAGATGCGGCAGGTAGAAAGCAATATGAAATCAATGCCAAAGTTGTTACTATCTTATTGGGAAGTTTGTCACAATCAGAATTTGTCAAGGTCATGCAGTTCAAATCAGCCAAAGAAATCTGGGACAAAATCATTCTAAGCTATGAAGGAGATGCTTAGGTAAAACATGCTAAGCTTCAAACTCTCAGAATACAGTATGAAACTCTTAAGATGCATAGTAATGAAAGCATAGCTAATTACTTCCTATGTATAGATGAGATTGTCAATTGTATGAGGAATATGGGTGAAGAAATTAAGGAAGTTGTCTTAGTTGAGAAAATTTTAAGATCCTCGTCTGCAAAATTTGAATCCAAAGTGTCTGCCATAGAAGAAAAGGAGGACCTGCAAAAAATCACTATGACACAGCTTCACAAAATCCTAACTGCTTTTGAAATGAGAAAAGGAGGACCATTAGATATGAGAGAAGCCGCATTTAAAGTATCAGCAAAGGGAAAAGAAAAAATCAGTGAATCAGGATACATTTCAGAAGAAAAATATGAGGTAAATTTTGTCAAGAATCTTCAACGAGGATCTAGAAGGTTTGAAGGTAAGCTACCTTTCAAATATTTTTCTTGTGGTAGAGTTGGTCACTATGCCGCTAGATGCCCTCATAACAAAGGAAAGATTTCTGAAGAAGGTAATAGAAGTTATTATACTCATGATAAAAGTAATGACTCATCCAATAGTGATTAATACATTAGACTTCTCATGGCATATGAAAATGAGGACGTAGAAATAGAAGAGGTTACCAAATTAAAAGATCAGTTGGAGGCAGTAACCAGAGTAAGGGAGCAACTACAGGATGTAGTAAAAGATCAGTGCATAACAATCCAGAGACTTGAATCTAAGATCCTCTCTCTAAAGGAATACCTTGAAAAATCAAAGAAGTAGAATGAAGGAGCTCTTGAAGAACAAGAACATGAAATGCTCGAATTAAGGCAACAAGTGGAAGAAGGAAGAAAAGCTGAAGAAAACATAAAGAAGCAATATTTGGAAAAGGAAGAACAACATCAAGTTGAGGTAAATATCTTAAAAGGTAAATTAGAAGAAAAGAATAAACTGTTACGATTTTAGGACAGTACTAAGATTTTGGATGATATTCTTAGTAGTCAAAGATCCCCTACTGTCAAAACTAGTCTTGGTTTTTATGAAACTGTTGAAGATGAGTCTAGCTCACAAGGTGAGGTAAGGAATTCTAATGCAAAATCTAAAATGATCAACAAGGAGATAAATGTCAACCCCAGCAGCAACCAAGGAAAGAAATTTGACAAAGAAAATCTTTTGCTCCTAACTATGGAAGTGATAGACAATTATTTCCTCCGATGACTAATATTGAATGTTATGAATGTCATAATCTTGGACATGTTGCAGCCAGATGTAGAAGAAGAGTGCTTCAAGACCATCACATAGAAAGATCATCAAATTCCATGTACTTTAAGGGATATTGTTTTGCTTGCAATATGTTTGGTCACAAAGCTATTGATTGCAATAAAAGGAATATGAAACATGTAAGATGTTATGCATGTAACAAGTTTGGACATAAAGTAGGGGAATGTAAGAGAAAAATTCAGACACCAAAGCAAAATGATCATACATCATCGCAATTCTAGGTATTGAAGAAGACATAATTAGAGTCAGAAAGAGGTGGCATAACTCAGTTAGCAGACGTAACAGACATAGGGGAAACTGAAAGTATAGACCTTCAGTATTCCAATTTTCATATGCAGATATTATAAAAGAGAAGTCGCGTATATGGAGCTCTAAAGAAAAAGTAGCAGAACAGGAAAAGAAGTCTGATATGGTGGATGGCACAGGTTCAGGGGGAGCATATGCTTCAAATAATGCATTGTTGGCATTGTGGTTAGAAGATTTTGGTGATAATGATTATGTGGCTAGATGATACATCTTGCTACTTACTGCTGGTTGTTCAAGAAAATGATATTGCAAGTTACAGGTTGCTGATTTTGATGAGAGATTCTTATAGTGCAGATCATATGATGTATGATAGTTGCTGATGACTATCATGATCTTGTTTAGACTCGATATGTGCTCAGGGGGAGCATGGACAGAGTGATACATCTTAGCATATACAAGGGGGGAGCTCAATCAGATATTTCAGCATGTACTCAGGGGGAGTATGGATAGCAGAATGTATATCAAGGGAGATAATATCTTACTTTGCCCTTTGCCCTTGATGTCAACGGGGGAGAGTGACTTGGTGTGGATGTTGCCATCAAGTCCAAAGGGGGAGATTGTTGGCATTATGATACAAGTATGATACATGTGTTGTCCTTGATGGCAACTCACTCAGATGACAAATCATAGTATAGATAGAATGATCAGATAGGTATACGCAGGTTCACTGTGACAAGGATGTGTATACACGTGGATTCACCATATACCAAGTCACATATACGTACACACACATGTTTACAGAAGGAAAGGTGCGTACATGCTAGAAATCTAAGTTTTGGTCCGTGGTATTTGGTCCATGGTATTTGGTCCAAGGTATTGGTCCTACGTGGTTTTGGACCATGGTATTGAGAGAGGCCTAAACCTATATAAGGAAAAGAAGATCATAGGCCAAGGAGCAAGTGTGCAAGTGATGAATATCTGATGAAGTGTGAGATCTAGTATGCTAGTTATGGGTTTTTGATGCTTTGCTTGATCTAAACCAAGGAGGCACCTATGTGGTTGATAAAGGTTGATGGACCTATTAGCACCTAAATCTTCCTTAGGTTGAAGGAAGGCAAAAATTAGGGTAACCACAAACCACGCTCAGTCTGGTAGCTAGCCCTACCAGAGCAGGAGAGGGCTCTCTCTGAGTCACACTCAGTGGATGGATAAGAAAAATGGTCTGAGATGACTTACAATGCAATATTTACCTTAGGCTAGTAAGTGAAAAGGGATTTTGAAAACAATTTTATGAATGACCGAGCTTCTGGGATGTATATGGGATTGGCGCTCAACAAAGAACAGAGAATCGAATATGAAGGCACAGATTATTCCGTGAGGCAAGGTAGGCGGAAAGCGCAACAATTTCGGCTTAAGGTAACGTGGAATGGAAAGATTGCTGAAGAGAGTGAAAAGGGCATGATCGCATGAATCCTTTTCGACAGAAGAGTAACACTGCACATGAATTTTTCCCACAGGCAGAGCAATATAAATTGAATTCTACCTAATCTCACTTAGAAAATTTCACTGAAATGAAACATGAAATGAATAATGAAACATAACAAGATACATATGGAACATAAGAACACATTTGCTACACTCACAACTACAAGAATGTCATGAAACAGAGCTGCTGCCTTTCATTAATTCTCTGTCAAAAATACACAGTGTAGAAACAGAGTTTCTTTCCCACAGTCTCCCAGAAGTTACAAGCCAGCCAACCCATTGCAAATAACTTGCATACAATATATAGAATGTGTGAGGAAGAGATAGAATGCCCAGGGTTGGTAAGTTACTCAAATCATTACGAAAAAGAGATGGAGAGCCAACCATCAGCTACAGGTGCAACGCTCTCAAGCATGACATTTGGCTGGGGTGACCCTTTGCATTCTTTTGCCACTTGGATAGATGCCCATTTGGAGAGAAAACTCTTTAAATGCTGCCTTTGGTGCCAAAAAACCGAAGTGTAGATGACCGGGCCCACTTGGAGAAGTCGCGACCTGAAATCTCGCGAAACGGGAGCAAATTGGCAATTTTTTCCTCTATGCGTCGCACCACTTTGGAGCCTGTTTTGGGGCACTTGCAGGTGTCCAAAATGTTCCCAAGTGGGATTTTTGGAAATCCTGTCCTGTCTACTTTCTAACCCCACTGGAATTTTCCAATTTGGTGCTCATTTGCCCCTCCAAATCTTCATTCTCCCAAGACTACTTTTTGTGCGTCAAAAAAGTGGCAGAGAGGCCATTTTTGGGTGTTTTTTGACCTTTAGGAGACCCAGATCTTGTCAAAATTTCTTGCCCGGACACCAGTAGTAGTATTTTTCGATGATTAATCCAAATATGCAAGCCATTCCTCGATTAGAGTCCTATATTTTAAGCGTCGCGCCAGTGGCGCGGCGCACAGGGAGGAATTTCCTGTTTTGTGTCCAAAAAATTTGCCTGTGACAAAAATTTGCCCAAATTTTTTGAAATTTGGGCTGGGGGTTACCTATGAAGTGCTATGCTGTGCTAAGGAAGCCTTAGCCAAGATTCGAAGCTGATCTTGCTCCTTTTCCTCCTTTGCCTCCTTTGCCTCTTTTGTCGCTTTGCTCAATTTTTCCTTTAGGCTCCTGATTCTTGCTTTGGAGCTCATGTTTCGGGCCTGGTAGTGATGAGTCATGCGCCTTAGCATGTCTTTCTTCCTGTTAGCTTTATCCAACTGTTGCTCCAAGTGAACGTTCACTTTTTCTAACACATACTCCCGGTCCTCGTCTCTTTGCTCCATAGGTTTTCCTTGTGTTGCCATGATGTGTCGCCGGTTTTCCTTGATCATTTGCAACTCTATCTCAGCTAGTCGATCCTCAAGTTGCTTGTTCCTCTACTCCAGATACTACATGTTCCACTTGGCCCTCTCCAAGTCCAGGGATAGGTTCTCAATCACTGACTGTTGCTCCTGAATGATCTCTCCCAGCTCAGCATTTGTAGGTTCTGCATCTGTCTCATCATCCTGGAGGAGAACAAACTCGGTCTCTTGCTCACCTGATGGCCCTTCCTCCTGCACTGGCTCCTTGCCCTTACCCTGCTCTTGTGGTGCTAATGTCGGAAGCGAGGCCCCTTCCACCCCGGGTGGAGATAACACTCGCTTTGCTGCTGCGAACAATGGTCTACTGCCCTTCTGGTATGTGATGTATATTGGCATGGTGGCAGTCTCATGGCACTCAAACTGATGTGAAGGACCCCCCACCTCATGCTCTGCCTCTGATACCACCGGTGGAGCACTGAAGAAATCACGGGAGATGAAGTCCTCCCAAGCAATACCCTGCAATCCCAACTGATGGTCCACCAAAATCCGGATGAGAGCAAAATGATAGACATTGTTTAGCTGCTGTCGAGGGGTCTTGCGCTGCATGAAGTTTTTCATCTTCTCAATGTTGTTGCAAATGAAGAATGGAAGGCTCATCATCCACACCCTGGTGAAGTGCATGAGCAACCTGATATGATATGCATAAAGGCGAGAAAACCTCCCCTCGCAACTGAAATACTTCATGATCAATCTCATGAGTGGGGCATACTCGTCCCTCAAAAACCTGAATGGAAAAACTCTGGTGAGCTGGCTCAAACAGCTGTTCTTGATGTAGGGCTCATAGTGATGCCTCTCCACCTTCTTTTTCTTATGCCACTATTCCCCAATGTTCGGTATTCCTGTTGCCATTGATATGGTTTCTGGTGTCAATGTGAAAGTGACCCCAGCCAGGACAAATTGACCTCCCTGTAGATGAAGCAGGCGGGCCAACTCATGATGGACTTTGACATTCGCCACCCTTTGACAAAATTCATAACATGCCAAGTGCTGGAAACAAGACATAGCAAGTGGGCATGCCTGCAGCTCAGTGAGGGTGTTTGGCTCATCTCTAAGATGTCTGCCACTCCTGTGATGTCTCCTATGAGCCCTCTCTCCTGAAGATGTGTCGCTGTGGGTCCCCTCCTCATACTCTGATGAATTTTCTGATGCCATTACTACTGTTTGTACCCTGAGTTTTATGTTGCCCTCTGAATCCAATGAAACTGATAGATGCTCTGAAAATGTGTCACCAAGGGGACAATAAAATAGGGAGTGTTAGGAGGGGATGATGAAAAGGGGAATAAGGGTTTAAAAGGAGAAATTTATCAGGGATTTGGGAGTGTTTTGGGTATGGTGTTGATGGGGTAGGGCTTGGATAATTTGAGCCATAGGAATAAAGGGAACAAATGGATATGATTACAGTGGAGCTAGGGTGATTATTAGAGGGAAACTGCTACAGGGGAATTAGCTGATAGAGGTAGGGCAGGAGCATATTTTAGCAATAATGTCACTGTAGCAAAAACCCTAGCTTCTTGACCTTCTTTGTGTTATATTTTCTTTACTTTTTAAAAAAAAATTACATTTGATTCATGGTCATCAAAATCATATTCCTCTTCAAGTTTTAAATGCCAATGGTGAAGGTAGTTGGGCTACCTCTCCAACCTTGAGGATTATTCACAAAAGTTTTGGGCAATTTAGTGCATTTTTGGGCTTATAAGTCTGTGCGCCACGTGCTCTGCCCAGTGCGCCGTGCGCCGGGTATGTGTCGCGCTAGTGGCGATTTTTCACTGTGGCCGGGCTCCCAGTGCGCCACGCGCCCTGAGTGCACCGCGCCACCTCGTGTGTGTGCTGAACACTGTAAAAGTCTTCCAGCTTGCTTGAAAAACAAGGGAGAGGGTTTTAGGGCGGTTTTAGGGTGGTTTCTTTAGGAAACACGGCGGAATAGAGGCGGGAATGATGAGGAGTGAGGGGACCAGGGGAGGGGAGCTGAACCTTGGTGCTTATCATCACATTTTGCAACCCCATTTCTCGTTTTTCTTGATGATTTTTTCATGGTCGATCTTGTGCTTTTGGGGTACCATTTAAATTTCTTATGCACAACAAATCATTGACAAATTTGAGAGAGGAGAGGTGTCAACAGGGCCTACCTCTTGATTTGCTAGCCTTCGCCGAGATTTGGAATGATTAGCACTGTTTTTATGCCCCTGGCCGTGTGCGTCGCGCGCCAAGCCCAGTGCGCCGCGTGCTGGGTGTGCATCGCACCCTTGCAAAAGCTGAATGGCGGGTAGGCTGCCTGTGTGCCATGCCCTCTGTGTGCACCGCGCTCCCTGGTGTATGCGCTGCGCTCCTTGAAACCGGCTCTCACTCACTCAACTTCCTCACACTTCGCTCTCTTACCTTAGCAATGTCTCTCCCAAGCTTGCAAGAGCACAAATGGCTTTGCTTTGGCCCACAACAAGTATATATAGGCTTGGGAGAGATGGGTTTGATTTTTTCTTCTTTGAAAACCCACTTTCTAATGTTTGTGTTTTGAACTTTTTTCATTGACTTTAAAACACCCTGATTTTCATTTTTCTTTGAAAATTTGGCTCTCATGATGAAATTTTCGACATTTCTTTGCGGGGACTATGTGACTGGGCATTTGGCCATGGAAACCCTGACTGCATCTGAAAAATTCAACTGGTGATTTTTTGGAAAATTTTGTCATAGTTGACCTTGTTTGACTTTTCTTCAAAACAGAGTTTTGAAGAAGAGTTGATGTCTCTTCAGGTGATGATGAAGCTTTCAAAACCATAGTTGTATAAGGTCTCCCTCTGGCCTGCATGGCTTGTTCTGGACATGTTTCTCAAAGACCACATTTCTTGTTTCCTAGACCCAAACATAAAAGATGACTTTGTCCTGTAATATGACCAGACCTTGACTATCATGAATTTCAGTGATTATGGACCAAGACCTGAACCAGCAGGGGCAAAACATGAGGGAAAATGACTAGCATGACTTTCTTCGTCAGATCATGGCATGTCCCTAGCGAAATGCAGCTGAGTGAATGGAGCGGGACACCTAAATTTGAAATGCACAAAGAGTTTTGATCTCTGACGGAGGGCTGACCAGACCGACTCTAACAGGACCAATATCATAAAGACTAAAATGCATTATCATTATATGGTATGATCATGAATAGATCTGAATACTGACGCATGTCTTATCCTTTATATCTTATGTTCTGGGTATATCTGAAGTTGAAAATTGCAGCGAAGGTATAAGTAATTATTTTCATATATGTACACAGGTTCTCTCTGGTGAAAGTGCGTATACGCGCTGGTTCAACACAATCAAGTAGCATATACATTATGAGATTTGATATTTGAGGTTGTTGTTTGTTCTAGTGGTTGTTACAGAGTTTTGGGCTCTGCTCTATATTCTGGTGACTGTGTTTTGATGACAAGGTTTCAGTGATTCAGTTGTTGGGTGATTCAGAGTTAATGATTGTATTGCAGTGGTGATTGTTTTGTATTTATGGATCCAGTATGAAAATTTATGAAACGTGGTCCCTGGAAGAAAAGAGAAGGTTGTAGCCTTCTATAGGTCAGCACCTACGTACTAGTACATCAGCTAGTACAAGAGCTAGGGGGTTGTAGCTCCCTTCCAGTAGTAGCTGGAGAACGAGAGAAGGTTGTAGCCTTCTGCAGGTAGAAGGCCGCGTACTGGTATAAGACTGCACCAGTACAGAAATATTGTAAAAAGAAGTTTCTTATTAAAAGAATATAGAGATGAATTGCAGCAGGTGGTTTTCACCCACATTGAGTTTCCACCTTATATCATGGTGTTCATGTGTGCTTCTTATGTGTGATGATCTGTTCCATTTTATTGCACATGTTTATTGTTCATATGGTTAATAATGTTCTAATGCACTCATTGAAGATCAACTAACTGAATCATAAATTTACTGGATATATGCTAGTTGCATTAAAGACAATTGCGTATACGCGCAGGTATCCTTAACTGAAGTAGCGTATATGAATCTAATAATGGAAATGAAAATATTATTGATTTGTTAATATTGATTCACCCCCCCCCCCTTCTCAGTATTATTCCCAACAGAAGGGGCCACTACTTTAGAAAGAGCAACATCATAAGCCTATGTAGAGACAAGCCAGGCTAAGAGACAAAGAGTCAATCCTATCTCTGAACAATGATATACAGACGAGACAACTGAGGTTACAAGCACAGAAATAGATGGGAGAAGGCATGCCACTCCATCTGGAGGCACTCTAGAACCTTCCACATCACACAGTCATATGTTGGAAAGGTAGCAAAGTGTTGAGGTATCCTCTTTCAGAATTCCAGCAGACAAAGACCAAGATATTAAGGAGAGATACAAAGAGATAAAGGCTAGAAATGAGAGGCTGAAAGCCCAAACCTATGCACAGTATCTGAAGATGACCCCTGCCAATCAAACAAGGCTTATGTCAGCCTTTGACGTTAAAGAGGGGAAAATGTAGATGACTTTCATCAAGCCAGCCACTCAATAGCTAAGAACAACATCAGATTTTAAGAAAGTAGATTTATTGGCAAGGGATATTCATCCCATTGACCAAATTGAGTTGCATAAACAAACAGGTGAAATGATTTATTCTACATTGACAGGGAAAGCTATAGTAGCTCGCCAATTGCAAAACTCTTTAAACAAAATGTCAGCTCAGTTTCGGTTGGATAAGGCCTCCTCACAGGCCAAAGATACTAGAATCAAGTCCTTAGAGGACTTAGTCATAGAGTTGGTACATGATCCCAAAGATGTGAAAGCCACAGAACTGCTAATAAAAAAAGAAAAATGATGTCATTGTTTCACTTAAGAAACGGCTAAAGATACCCAAGCTGCATGATCCTCAGACACAGGAAGTCCTGGAGGCACAAGAAGGACATGAAGAGCTCATGGACTTGGTCCTGAAACTAAATGATCAACTCAAGGAGACAGAGAAGGAGTTGGACACTTTAATTCAATCGAAGCAAAGTGACCTAGCCATAACTTCCAGAACTTTTATCCCCACAGTATCAACAATAGTTCCTTCCACATTGGTAGCATCATTGGCACCTACATCTCCACCTTCCACAGCACTGCCAATTACAATTGAGTCCACTACAGTAGCAAGTACATCAATTGAGAAAATAGTAGAGCTAGTAAAAGCCATGGAGGAGATGTCAATCCAGGCTAGAGAGCTCAAAAGATTAAAGGAGAAAGTGGCAAGTTTGGAAACTGATTGCCAACTTGCCCAAATTCAGCAAAGAGAAGAAACATAGAAAGCCCTAAAAATGGGTGAGAAAATCAAAGTCCTCGAAAAAGATTTAACACTGCAGAAGCCACTAGGACAGACTGAAGAGATGCTCTGGGCCAATATCATTGACTCTATTAATGATATTTTTCCATCAATCCAGGTTATATTTGAGCAAATAGAATTGGTGAAAATAACCACTAAAGCCATTCTAGAAGTAAAGGAAGAATTGGGAGATAAACTAGAGGATTCAAATCGACTCATCCACTTCCTGTATAGAAAAAACAGATATGAGCTCCAAGAGCTTAACATATAAGACAGGACCGAAGCCATTCTAGAGATTAGAAAGGTTCTTTCCAAAAGAAGCGTCATGCACAACTTAAAAGAGGAGTGCCACAACATGCAAGTAGCCATTGACAGGTTCATGGCTAAGTTTCAGATTCTAAGGGACAAAAGCCTTCCTAGTCCCATGGTCATCAATGAAAAACTCATGACCCAGTTAGACTATAGTGATAGATTAAGAATATTGGCAAAGGAACAAGCAAGTACAACAGCCATTAAAACTTTGCCAACAGGCAAAGTACTATATGATACATTGGAGAACCTATTTTTCCTAGAGCATGAGGTGAAACATTTGTTTCTCACCAAGCCTAATTTTGTAAAGTACACTGAGGCAGACAAAATTTACAAAAGAATGTTGAAGGTAAGATTACCTAAGGATGAATGGTGGGAGAAAATGACAGATTTACTATGAAAAAGTTTTACATCAGAAAGTTACTAAGGTAAATCTGAAGGTAGCAAGGTGAAATAGTAAAAGAAAGATCAACAAGGTCGAAGAGTAACAGAGTCAAAGAGTATAAGTGAAAGATCAAAATAAAGAAGATTCCAGCATAGAAATACCACAACTATTAGCCAGCTTAAAAGGCTCAAAACTCAACAGAAACAGCCAACAACACCATAATGTGAGGGACAACATGAAGCAATTTAAACATCTGTCTCTATCTTCATGCAAGAAGATATTTTAATTCCCTAGATTAAATCTCAAGTTGTTTTGAGATATTTTGTAATTATTTTTTGTATAAATACTTGACATTTCGAAGTGTGTAGTGTGGATTCCAAGACATTTCTATAGAATTTTTCTCTCAAATCAAGTTCTATTGTATCAATGACTAGATTGGCTTGCTGGATCAAGGAATAAAGATCACATATTTTACAGGATTCTTGTGTAAAGCGAAAAACAAATAAGTATTCTCTCATGTTTATTGTTGTTTTTTCTTATGTTTCTTCATAATCTTGTTCGTTTCTCTAAAAACTCAATGTATAACAAGGAATGATATTTCAGAAATTGCTTAAATGCACTCTGCCTTGACTGTTTTACATTCTAAACGTTTTCTCCTAAACTATCTTAGCTAGGGAATTCTTAACTGCTCCTTAGCTTTCGTAATTTCTCCTCTGGTCTATAGCAAAGGATTATTAGTTGCCCTTTATTCATGATCACCCTCTGTTCCTCATTTTGATCCCGATCCAAGGATTCTTAAGTGCCCTTTCACCCTGGTTAGAATCACTTCACCCATTATACCTGAAGATTTTCCTTTTTCTTTGCTAGCCTACCCTGTGAACATCCCTTTAATGATCTGGTCCAATTATGCTATCCATTTGTTGACTCCATAGCCCAATGGCTTGAATACCTAGCTCTATCCATCTGCTCTAAGAGTTCCACCACCCAACCTTCAATCCAAAATCAAAACCCCATAAACACTAAGAACTAGCCTAAATTCTCATAAAAAAAAAAAACTAAATTATAAAGAGAGAGCCCTCTCAGGACTTAGGTTGGCTAGAACCTGAGCCTAAAAGATTGGTTTTTGGTTACCTCAGATGATTCCTTCTTTTGATAACTTCTAGGGAAAACTTCTGAGTGATAATAGTTTGCAAACACAGTTTGGGTGGGGTTTAGTTAATTGTTTTGATTTTCATTTTTTGTCGTTAATTTCAATTTATTTTCAATGAGATTTTTATTTTTATTTTTATTTTTTACAAACAAAATCCGGGCTTAATCAATAAATGCACTTGCACACAATCACACCTTAAGTGAAGGATGCTTGGTTTACACTACCAAGCCAAGACTTAACATAATAAATTTATCTCCCCTCATCGAGACAAAGGCATATTTTTGATCTCCCTTCACCATTTCCATGTCATGTGTGTCTCACCAACATTGCGCCACCAAGGCGTTTATCACAGAGACTATTAGGCCTTCAACCCCAGTTTCTACTTGGGCATATTACCCCTCCCTGACAGGTTCGAGTTCATAGCCCTTTGAGTCCCCATACCAACTCTTCTCATGGTTCTTTTGATTCCTCATCTGATTTCAAGCCTCCTTCACCGCATATCATCACCATGTCTAGACCCACAACTGGTGTAGGAACCCAACCTGGTGTTGGCTTCGATTCTATCCCGGTGGTCACATCAAGCAAAATAGTCTCAAGAACCATTCTAGCAATGCCCATGCTCCCTTTTATGGCTGGGTTAAGACTACTGGATTTTAGCCAGTTGATAAACGACCCTATACACCACAATGCTGGTTGGCCTGCTATGCCAACTAAGCTTCCCTCAGACATCCCAAAGCTTGAGGGTAATGCTAGAGAGAATCCTACCAACCATGTTTGATCCTTCCACATGTGTTGTTTATCCAACTCCATTACCTATGACTCCATTCGTCTTCAGCTATTCCAATGCATGCTCACTGGAGACGCTGAAAAATGGTATGTAGACCAACCCACTACATCTCATTCCATTTTCGTGATGCTTTCTAAACCGTTCCTTTCATATTTCTAGTTACCTCTTTGGTATGACACTGGTACAGAGCTATTGACCTCATTCCATCAGTCCTCCACCACTCACCTTTTCGACCATGTTCAAGAATGGCATCGAAGGAAGAGCACATGTCGTGCCCCGCCCTTCAAAGACCGTGTCTATCTAGATTGGTTCCTTAGGATCCTTTTATCTCCCATTGGAAAATATGTTGTGTCTCATTTTCCTTAGATCAAGGAAGAACCTCTCCAAACTACTCTAAGATATGACCTGATTTATGTGCAATCCGGTTATGTCTATATAGTCATTCCAGACCTCCCTCATCTTCGAAGTGCCAATGCACCAGGGGCATCTCATGTCATCGATGGTATTGTTGGAACCCTTTCACATGCTTCGCCATATACTCCACAAAGATATGCTATCTACAGGGGGCACCAGTTCCTCTAACACTCATGCCCCTCCTGCTAGCAACATGTTTTCAAGACCCCAACATGTCTACCAAACCATTGCACTTCCTTATGTATAGTTGAGTGCTCCAGCCCCTCAATGATCTGAAATCTTGGGCAAACTTGTAAATGCTATGCAAGATCCATCATCAATTAAAAATATGTTTAGGATCATCTCATTTACCGAGTTATGAAAGAGTTTTATGTGTCAAGTTATATGTCTTTTATGTGTCATGTGTGAGAAAATTATGAGTTAAGTAGTTTCTTAAATAACATGGACAAAAAATGAAATGCAAATAAATATACACGGAAAAATCATAAGATAAATCTGATCAAAGACTTCACCCTCCAATACTAGGCTACATCTCCTAGGACATCCTTCAATGGCTAGGCCCTCTTGGAATTATTTGGTCAAATGTTTTCTTACAAGCTTCTACTCAACTCCAATGGCTTTGAAAACTTTACTATTGGGTTTAAAGGACCCAAAAACCTCAAAAATGACTATTAGATATCTGAAAATGGATTCTGTCTTATCTGGGCATGACCTCCTTCCCTGGTAGCCTTGGGCTTCCCTGAACTTCTATGTGGAAAAAACACCTGTAGAAGTCTTCTATTACCTCTTCAACCTACACCAATGAGTTCATAATTTCGAAATCATCTAGGAATGACTATTCATTTTAAAAAATTGGTCAAAAATTAAGCAATCTATGGCTTTCTCCAATTTGGCCTAGAAAACCTCCGCTAAAACTAGAAAGACTCCAGTTAAGTCTGCAAAGTTTGGTGGCTCCGCCATAAATGCTACCAAACTAAATCTTGGGTTAACTATCAGTTAAGTATGCTTAATTAGTTATAAACCTGGATTAGCGCTAATCATGGTTTGACTAACCATAACCACAACAGTCTTTTCGGAGCAGTCACATGCAATGGCTTGAAGTTTGGGGCTAGCGTTAACTATTTTCAGGTGGTCTGGATAGCCGACCATACCCATTATGTTATGGTGTGTTTACATGGGAGGGCTAGCCCTCCTAACCACCAACTCCAAAAAAGTTCAACATTAAATATATGCAATGACCCTTAGTGGTTAAGAACAAATGTATAGAGGAGATGGTATGAGATTTGGCTTGCGGAGGGGAGGTTGCAAGGTCGAACACCAAAGCCTCCATAAAAAATTTACCATACCTTCATAGGGGCACGTGGTGGCCTCCGGGTTTTCCACGTGTCTCCATCTGATTGCACCAACTCAACACTAATTTCCCAATGCAGCACTACCACTTGTCAACATATGACTCGTCCACCTAAATAGGAATATTCCAAGGAATATTTTAGGGAATATTCCAAAGAATATTCTAAGGAATATTCTCCTTGTTGATTGGGATGTATGGATTGCCCAATCAACCTTTTTTTTTTAATTTTACCTATTTGGTGAAATGGTTAGAGGGCTCTAACTTTCTCATATGAACTCCATTTTCGATTAAACAAGCTGCATTGGGATCATTTTGCTGAGACAGACGTGGTCATTCAACTTTCTAGCAATTCTGAACACTTTCATTTTTGAGCAAATTTTGGCCCCTAATCTAGATTCTAATCACTCCTTCCCACTAACGAGATTTTGGACCACAAAATCTGGTTATCTGATGAGAGTTGAATACTCTTCTCCTTCCCAAGTTATATCAACTATTTATACTCGAAAAGTCTCCATGACAACCACTTGGGTACATTGACATGCCTTGCATTGCAAATGGCTATGTCCCTCAACCACTGTTCTTCTTTTGCTATTGACCCAATCCAACACTTGCTAGCTGCTTGTTGACTGATTATACATCCTACTGTACCAAAGTCATCCCTCAGTGCTTGGAAAACTAACTAATAGCCTTCCCACTGAGAATCATGTTCATCCTTTGCAACACATGCATTCGATGCAAGCTTCTTCTTGGAAACTACTTTTCCAAGTTAAGCCAATCTGAGTGAACTGTAACCTTGAGTTCCAATATCAATGACAACAAGAAAATAAATGACCATTACTTTACCTACACGGTTCCAAATTCCACATCTAGAATGAATTCACCATCTCTTTTTCTTCTTGGTGTCAACACAAAACAACGGTCTTCCATGGCTACAAAAATTTTTGGAATCTTGTCCACTGTCACTTCTTGCCTCTATAATCCTCTAGTTCAACATGGTACTCATGTTTTTGTTTGGGAATGAAGGCTAAGCATGAGAATCTTTCTCAAGAATGGACCTTCCAAAATCCTATGACATCTTGTTACAAGAAACACCATTAAATGGAAAAACACATTATGCAAGAAATTAAAATCAACGACCTCTTCTTTTTCTCCTTCAAAGCAACAATTGTCACATCATGTAACATCACCATGTAATATTACGTCTTGGTGTACAAAATATTGACTTAACACAAATTGACAAACATCATTGACTAAACATAAGTCGACAAAACATTCTTCTTCAAGCAACTAACTTTCAAGTCAAGCAAATGCATGTACAACAACTTGTCGATTCTTTGAATAAACAACAAGAATTCCACATTCTCATGCAATAATCCATCAACATATCCCTTTCATCTTTGGAGACAAGATCAACTCTTCCAAGTCAATATGACATACATGTGTGTTGGGCAGCAGATCCCCCCATAGCATGTTTTTGGGGCTTAAAGCCTGAGTTTTGGTCAACATAATGTAAAGACTCCGCGAAATGTGGGCGTGAAATGCAGGCGCGAAGCGCGAAAGTTTAGGATGAGACATAGGGTTGTCCGCCGTAAAATAATGTAATTGAATGTAAATTGTGTCAGCCTACCCATGGTCCACAAACCATGGGATTGTATGAATAGAGTGAGGCTCTAAGTGTAAAGACAGTTCTGAGTTTTTGGAAAATAATAGATAGATGCGAAGGAATGGTTAGAGGATAGAAGTGGATCTGAAGGTATTGGGTCGTAGTAGTAGGTAAAGGCTCTACTGTTGAGTGCACAGAGGCCTAATAGAGTCCGTAGTTGAGTGCGTGGACCCCTGCAGCTGAGTGCGCAGGGTGGAGTTAGGTCTGTATTGAACTGAACTTGAAAATGATCATTAATAAAGCTAAGTTGATGTTGGGCAGCGGATCCCCCCATAACAGATTTTTGGGGCTTGTAGCCCAGAGTTTGGCCAATATAATGTAAGACCCCACAAACTGTGGGTGTGGGGTGTGAGAGTCTAGGGTTGTCTGCCCTAAAATATTGTAATTTAATATAGAATGTGTCGACCTACCCATGGTTCGTGGACCATGGGAATGTATAAATAAAGCGAGGCTCTACGTTTAGAAGTTAGTTTTTTTTGTTAAGCCTTGATGGAAAGTGATATGGGTTGTCGAATGTGATATTCACTCTGAGACTGTAAGTCTGAGTCGTGGGTCGCAGTAGTAGAAGAGGCTTTGCAGTTGTGTGTGTAGAGGCCTGGTAGAGTTTGCAGTTGTGTGTGCGGACCCCTGCCGTTGAGTGCGCAGGGTGGAATTGGATTGTACTGGAATAGAAGGTTAATAAAAGATAAGTTGATTTTGGAATATTGTGCATCTGATCTATGTGTTTATGTTTCGGTTATACCCTTGCATCTCTTTACAGTTTATGACTATGCGCACTGATTATAAATGTTGAATGAGTAAATAAGAATACTAGGCCCACAAAATTAAGTTAGATCTATAATAATAACACTGTAAGGGTAAATGATCTAGGCAGCACCTCTTCGTGCTCTGTACAGAGCTATGTGAAGGTCAAATAGCTATGCAGAGTAGCGCAAGCACACAGGATTGGTTTGTGACCTTTCCATACCTCATCAAGACATCCCTAGGGTGCAGAAACCTGGTTCCAGCACCCTCCCATACTACCTCGGGTGAGACCTCAGTCTGAGCTCTGTGGACTGTTACCGAAAGGGCCAGTAGTTTCAGGATTTGTTTGGCTAAAACACTTCTGAACCTGGGTCATGCCAAAATAAGCAAACAAATGGTTTCATTGCCAGGACTGAGATCTACCTAAGGGATGTATGATGTCAAAGCACTGAAACCCTACGAAGAAGGAAATTGAAGATTAGTTGGATTAGAAGCTTCACGAGTTCATAACATAGAAAAACAAAACTCCACAGATATCTAAAAAGAGGTGGTTGGATCACTACATATATATGGAAATCCACGAGATCTTATTCACGTCCTTCTCTTCAGAACTATATGATTGGATCGTGAGGCTAGCCGACAGCTAGGGAAGGTATAAGCTCGATTAACCAATAGTGTGGACTCCAGAGCTAGTGCGCATACTAGAAGCATCAGAAGACAAGATTATGCAGTCTGTGGACCATTGGCTCGACTGGATAATAGGAGGGTTTATCATTGGGTTCACGATAGACACGACTGTGAACTATAGCAAAGCATAACGATGTGTTCTCAAAGGACCGTGAGGTAGGTACATCAAGTCCTTGAATACCTGGATTAAGATGCTATTATGTGAGAAGCGAGTTATGTGAATACATTAATGAGTGAAATGATGTGGAGCGGAAAGATCTACAAACGGATCGAAGGGTTAGGTTACAGTCCTTTAATTTCAGCGTCATGAGCAAGTTCGGGTTTCCCCAAGAAGTGGGCCAGTTTGATAAGGCAGCGCATTCTACAGTTATCATCTCCACTTACACCTTCACTCGCTTCACCATTTTCACCTCCATTGTCACCCACCCCACCTCCACCACCCCCACAGTTCAGTATGGTAAGCATGATCAAGCTACCCGTATTCAGAGGAGTAGGGAATGAGGATCCAGACCAGTTCTGGTTCATGGTAAGAGTAGTGTGGGAAGCATAAGGGGTCACGGATGACAACATTAAGAAGGCCACATTGGTAAGTGCGTTGCAGGATCACACGCTAACATGGTATATTAAGCACTCAAATGATCACCCAAATGTAGGAATAGCGGAGATCCAGAATGCGCTGAACAGAGAATTTAGCTGGCCAAAATTAGAGACACAGTGAATCATCGGATTTAAAGAGATCGCGATGCTTCCAGGTGAGACCCCCTGGGATCTATATTAGAGACTAAAGAGTACAATCTGCAAGGCTAATATGATGCTAACGGATGCGCAGCACCATGCATGGTTTGTGGCATCTTTGACACCACACCTGAGGACGGTGTTGTCACAGCAGAAGCTTTCGACCCAGGCAGAAGCATTGGAAATGGAAATGAGGCTGCATGAAACACCGATACAGGATCCGGGATTGGGAGTCCAACAGATCCACGTGCAACTGCAGAACCTATGCTTGGAGATGCAGAGTTTGAAGCAGGATAGGGCACCACGGCCAAAGGCGCGTGAAGAAGTGTGGTGCATAAAATGTAAAGGCCAGGGCCACGATAAGGATCACTATCCGGTATTCGCGAACTACTTGGCAGGAGGGGGGCCAATGCCATTGAGACCAGAGACACAGGCAGGTCCAAGTGCAGCACCCACACTCTGGTGCACGATCTATCAGGTGGGAGGAAAGCACACGATGGACAACTGTCATTTGTTGTAGAAGTATACACAGACTCCCCAACAGCTGTTTTGCAATTTTTGTAGATTGGTGGGCCACAACGAGTGTACTTGTCGTAGCTACAAGTTAATGATGGAGTGGACTGTAGCATATAGAATGCAGATGGAAACACGATGCCTTGACCCAGCTGCGGGGATGGCAGCTGTTGGATTCCAAGGGCGAGGTCGAGCACAAGGAGGAATGGGGCTAGGAAGGGGCCGCAGACAATTAATCTGTTACAATTGTGGAGGGCCGAGGCACTATGCCCGTGATTGTACAGACCCGACAAGACTATCTTGTTCATACTGTGCTCAATTCGATCATGAAGCATTAGATTTTCCTACGTTGATTGCGCAAATGTGAGAGAAAGGGGTGCTTCAGCCTACTCGATGCAGAATATTCAAATGATGAGGTCTGAACCACGTGAAGAAGACCCAAATGTGAATATGGTGCTCAGAAGTGGTGTGACCACAGGGGAAGATAAGGGAAAGTAGCCCGAGGAAGATACATGGGTTCGCAAGGCTCCTACAAAGGAACCTGAGTTTGACTTGGAACGCGCAAAGGAGACATTTATGGAAGCTAAGAAGAGCTTCGCGGAGGCCTCTACTTCAAGTAGTAAGGATCAACCAGAGCCAGGAATGGATCCTTCTATGCTTACTACCTTTTTAGAGACATGCATGAAATTGCTGCGTGATAATAAAGCGGTTAAAGGACTATAGGAGTTGATAACTAGGTGCACAGGGTCAGGGGAACCATGCGTAGTCTGGAAACTAGGAAAGCATACATCACGCACCGGGAGGGAGATGACATTAATGGCACAGGTTGGTGAATATGAAATGGATCAGATAATCCTAGGCCTGGGTTCGGACATGAATGTGTTACCAAAGCAGACATGGGAATGGATGGGTAGGCCCGCATTATAGTGGTCCCCTATTCAATTACAGATGGTGAACCAATAAAAGATCTTGCCCATGGGAAGGTTGCAAGGGGTAACAATGGACATCGAAGGCGCGAGCACGCAGATGAAATTTGAGGTAATAGAGATTTTTGATGACAGCAACCCTTAACCTGCGTTGCTAGGAATAGACTGGGCTATGGATATGAATGGAGTCATCAACCTAAAGAAGCGGAAGATGATTTTCGAGAAAAAAACTCTACGCGTAGTAGTCCCGCTAGATCCAGCTGAAGGAACGCGCTACACTAAACCTGTGCGCGATGATGATAGTGATGATGAGCTGGATTGTATTTACTAGATAATGGCGCAAGACTAGGATCGGTTGAACTTGACTGCAGATGGGAGAATCTCATGGGAGCGCGGCGATTCCTATACTTCGGATTCAGATGAAGAAATAGAATGCTGGAAAAATAGGTTGAACAAAGTAACAACGCTGAATTTCAACATGATGATTAGATCACTATGGTGCGTGATGACTAAAGCAAGGGAACTGCCAACATATGATGGGGAGACAGGAGTGGATGAATTCTTAGAAAAATTTGAAAGGGCAGTGCCAGAACAGCAGTGGTACGGTGCACTAGAATGGGTGTTGCGTGCAACACCTGCGCGATGGTGGAATACACACTGAAACAATATTGGAAACTGGTGTGAATGTAGTAGATGGATGCGCTTATGATTTGGAAGTCACCAGTGACAAACGTGAGCCAGGCAGCCAGGACAAAGCAGTTTGCATGCCCACCTGTGTCAATGGGTGCAAACATGTGCTATGCAAACACCTCCCAGACTAAGGATCGAAAATCAAAACCAGATGTGGCAGTATGGAAGGCGATGCACTCCACAAACAGTCCGCGATGGAGCATTCAAAAATCTATGTGGAATCATGAACAAATTCTACCAGACATGATGAACTGATTGGCACCTGCACTTGCCAGTGGTCTGATGGGCCTATAGGACCATGTGCAAGAACCTGAGCCTGAAAATGGTTCCAAAGATGTCGAGCAGAGTCAAGGCCATAGCTTTAGGAACAAATCCTCACACAATCATTCCAATAATTGTGATAGTGCACAAGGACCAGAGCGAAGAGGTTATGTAGTCACGCGAGGATGAACATATGCAGATTCAAGAAGCCATTCAGCAAGGGAACCTTGAGCTTCATGAACTTGAAGAAGATCGGGTGCGATTGAAGCAGGAAAGCATATTAATGGATGAGGATATCAGAAAGTTGGAAATCAAAATCTCACAAGCATTATGCAATGATAGAAGGACAGGGCCACGTATGGGAAACCCTACCACCACATTAGAAGATTGTCACCGATATTTTGTGGCTATACTACCATGGCTACAACCACACCCTATTAGACGAAGTCACCAAGGAAGCACACTGCATAAGGAAGAATGCGAGGCACTGACGAGCACGAGGGTAAATAAGGGAGGCCTGTGGACCAGATTGAAAAGAGACTTGAAGCCTCGCACCAGTAGTGCAACCACCTGAATATCCATAGGAAGCACAATCTCAGCGCTCTAGGCAGTTGAAAGAGAAAGCGGAACTATAAAAGAATCTGTAGGGGAGATGTGTGGCACGGAAGTTGCCCGTAGGATTAGTATGACACACAGGTCACGTTCACACACATGGGACTGCGCTGCCCCATAGACAGGCTGGAAAGTGACCATTGGTGTCATTGTTCATGAAAAGATGGCCAATTTAAGACAATGAGGAGCGAACGGTGGGAAAGTAAGACACAAATTTGAAATGATATGCCGCCAATATAGCATTAATGAGCCAAAAAAGGGGGAATGGTCGAATTTGAATTCCAGCAAGCCTATAAATCCCAGATGGCCATCCACTACACAACCCTTGGCATCTTGAGAATTCAATTATTGTGCATGGACTTTACAGCTTTAGAGGCTTTGATAGCAAGTTCAATATTTGAAGCATTACCGAAAGAGACGCAGGACCTTCCGACTAGAGCAATGTCGACTGCCAAGGAAGCTGCACTGAGCCCTATGTCACCGGTGGGGGACACGCCGAAAATTCCAAAATCGCCTCGGACGCTGAGGCCCAAAAAGGATCCACAGGGAGTAGGACCAGTCTGTATGTCTCTGCGAAATCTGCGGTTTGGAAAACTATCGTTGGAAGAAAAGGGAAAAACAGTTAACATTGAGAGCGATGATGAGGAGGAGGAGCCTCAAACCTTTGTAGAAGAGATAGAACCAGAGGAAGAGATGGAAGAAGACATCCAGCCCATACGCGCCACAGCAAAGCTTCCCAAGTATGTCCCTCCGCGGAAAGGGAGGGTAAAGGTACCTAAAGATTTGGATGCCATTAAAAGAACACTCAACACCCTGTTCCTCCCCAAGGGGTTCTGTTTGAAGGTTCGACTGTGGGCCGCCTACCCACTATGAAGTTTTAATACTGGGACCTTACGGATATCGAGAAGTTCCCTGATTTGGAAACTAGTCAGCTGATGGAACAGAGCACAGAAGGGTAAGTTACAACACTACAACCATGAACATGGTTGCGCGGGGTAGAGGAGGCCAAGCTACTCCACCTCCTATCGATTCCACACTTTCATTGGGCCCCAATCACGATATTTGTCATCGTGAAACTACTTTTCCTGGTGCACGATGGGTACTTGTGGTTGGAGGAGGCCATTCCCATCACGACGGAGCTCATTCATAGGATTTCTCGGCTTCTCGATACGGGAAGGGACCTCGCGGAAATAGCTGGCACAAGTGGAGACTTGGTGATTACAAAGGCTATGAATTAGAAATATAAGTTGGAGAAAAAGTAGAGGGGTTACATTATTACTAATATTCAGAACAAAGGGGTTTGCATCGCTACCCAGTTTTTGGCAGGAAAGGTGATGAGAAAATGTCATGGCAATGAGGTACCAGCAACGATTATCGTGTTGGATAAGCAATGCGCAGATGGGGTACGATTCAATTGGATGTAGTTCCTCTACGACGAGTTCTTGATGAACTACTGGGAGGACCAAGAGTAGGGTAAGACCTTCCACTACGCGTGGTTTCTCTTATCCATCCTACTGGTTACATGTGAACTACCTGAGGATAGTCAGTTTCCTCCCCTTGACCAGGACTGGCTAGGGGTAGCAAAATACATGTCGCTATGGGCAAAGAAGGATGCCACGCGAATCTAAGAAACCAAGATCTTCTGGGTACTGATGGAGGAAATCATACGACTGTGGATCAACAAATGGTCACGCCTATCCACCTTGGTATACGATAGTGTGAAGATCTTTGCAGACTTTAAAGTAGATATGCACCATGTGTATATCAGGGCGTGAAAGGATCCAGAGCAGAAGTGGACCACACTCCCATTCATCGCAATAGATGATGTTGTTTTCGGGTTGCTCAACAGATGGCCACTAGAATGGCACCCACCAGATTTGGTGGTGTGTGATGAGATGGAGATTCAAAGACAGAAGGTTACCACCAGGCTACTAGCACAATAGAAGCGGAATGAACAGCTAGCTGAAGAAGTACGGGCATCCCGGGAAGCAGCGAAGGCCGCCGTGGAAAAGGTAGCAGCAAGAGGGGCCACTACGACACAAGAGGAAAGAGGCCCAAACATGACCACAGGGCATGAGACAGATGATACAATAGAAGACGCAAACCCGAGCACCACCTCTACACAATTAAAGCAGTCGCGCGTGACAGAACGAACAGGCCCACGAAAGAAGACCAAGGCTTCCAAGTTGGATGGGGAGCCTATTACACTAACCAAGGGTGACCTATACGACATCGGCAACACAATTCACGAAGTCACCAGGGAGGCACTCTAGGAGGCAATGACGAAGTAGCAGAATGTGTTGGGGGCGCTCAGGGTGCAAGTCCAGGAATTTCAGGTGTGGCCCCAACAGTAGGGAATGGTAGCCGCCTATGGGGCTACAGGTACATCACCAACCGAGCAGTTACTGAGAGCCAAAATGGCTAATACCATCGCACTATAGGAAGGAGCACTCGCAGTGGACAACACGGAAGATAGAGCCATGGTAGGCCGGCTTATGGGACTGGGCCTAAACTTGGCTGCCCTTCTACGAGAGATATTATACCAGCTACAAGATGGAGTGACGATAGAGCTCTGCGCTAGGGAAGGACATGCAGTATAGATGCTTAGTGAACAGTGAATCAACATCGAGTAGCTAAGCCTCAAACACGATGAATCGGTAGCACAGACTCAACAGTTGGAGCAAATTGTCGAGGAAGCATACTGTCGCGCCCCCGAGCTAGAGATTGCAATAGACTTACCAATAGGTATACAGATCTGCCAGTGGATTCTGCAAGGTGAAGGAGGAAGCAATGAGGATCTAGTTGGACCTCAACTTGCAGATCACAGAGCTGAGGTTGAAGATGTAGCCCTCTACCCCGCTGAAGGTCAGAGAGCAGTAGCACCGCACCATTCAATCAGGGTTGGAAGCAATAGAGCGTGCCATACAAGAGTGCACAGGCTTGTTAGATCAGTCACTCGCCACCCTCACTTCACTACAGGAAGACCCAACGCTCTAGCAGTTAGAAACAAAAGTGCGAGAGCTGTAGTAGGCCTATGAAAATGTCCAAGGGACCATGTAGACGGTCACCCTTACTCAGCGACTGGCCAAGATGAGGGAGGCCCAGGCTCTAAAGGCACATGTGGACACTGCACGTCAAAAGGAAGCACTGCTTAAAGAATGCATCCAGCCTTGGCTCGAGGAAGCATTCATGGTCACGGCCAAGATCGAGGGAAAGTTGGCATAGATGTAGGGCGTATATGCACTCAGGCAAGGAATGGCACCAGATAATGAAGCATCGAAGATACCCGCACAATGGGTACAACAGACAGTGGAAGAATGTGTTGAGGACATAAGCAAAGTGCGGAGGTTGCTAGATGAACTTCGCACGAAGATCACCACACCAGCCGAGTGACTCGGGATGAGTCACGATTATTTTGTTGGGGGCCTGTTGGGCAGTGAATCCCCCCATAAAAAAATTTTGGGGCTTGTAGCCCGGATTTTGGTCAATATAATCTAAGACCCCGCAAAATGCGGGTGCAGAGTACGAGAGTCTAGGGTTGTCCACCCTAAAATATTGTAATTTAATATAGAATGTGTCAACCTACCCATGGTCTGCGAACCATGGGAATGTATAAATAGATCGAGGCTCTAAGTGTAGAATTCAGTTTTTTTTTATTAAGTCTTGATCGAAAGTGATATGGGTTGTTGAATGTGATATTCGCTCTGAGTCTGTAAATCTGAGTCATGGGTTGTAGTAGTAGAAGAGGCTCTACAGCTATGTGCACAGATTCCTGGTAGAGTCCGTAGCTGTGTGTGCGGACCCCTGCAGTTGAGTGCACAGGGTGGAATTGGATTGTATTGGGACAAAAAGTTGATAAAAGATAAGTTGATTTTGGAATATTGTGCATTTGATCTATGTGCTTATGTTTCAGTTATATCCTTGCATCTCATTATAGTTTATGACTATGCGCACTGATTATAAATGTTAAATGCGTAAATAATAATATTGGGCCCACAAAATTAAGTCAGATCTATAATAATAACACCGTAAGGGTAAAGGATCTAGGAAGCGCCTCTTCGCACTCTATATAGAGCTACGCGAAGGTAAAACAACTACGCGGATTGGTTCGCGACCTTTCTAGACCTCATCAAGACATCCCTAGGGTGCGGAAACCTGGTTCTAGCACCCTCCCTACTACCTCGAGTGAGAAATTAGTCCGCGCTCCGTGGACTGTTACTGAAAGGGCCGGTAGTTTCAGGATTTGTTTGGCTAAAACACTTCTGAACCTAGGTCAAGCCCCAACAAGCGAACAGTTGATTCGACATATTATGCATCTATTTCATAGCTCTATATTTTGATGTTTGGTGCTAATGTATCTGTTTATCTATATGCACGCACTTGTATGTATGTTTACGTATGAAAACTTTCTAAGTAATTAATGAATAGAACCTAACTAAGGAAGATTTGTGTAATTAATACTAGTCGCACTGTGGCTGGACCTGTGCGAAGGTAGTTCCACAGGACGTAAGGAGCCCACTGGTGAGCGTAATCGAGTAAGCGCAAAGGTTGAATCGTGTACCTATTGCCCATATTAGACATCCCTGGGGTGCGGAAACCTGGTTCCAGCACCTTCCCATACTACTTCGAGTGAGACCTCAGTTCATGCTCCACGAACTGTTGCCGAAAGGGCCAGTAGTATCAGGATTTGCTTGGGTAAACTCACTACTGAACTTGGGTCAGGCCCCACATAGCCAACAAATGGTTCCATTACCAGGACCGAGATTTTCCTAAGGGATGTCTGATGTCATGCCATTGGAACCCAACAAAGAAGGAAATTGAAGAGTGGCTGGACAAGAAGATTCACGAGTTCGCGACAGAAGAAAATATAACTTCGCAGGTATCTGAGAAAATGTGGCTAGATCGTTATGTGTATACGAAAATCCATGAGATTTTCTTTGCATCCTTTCCCTCTCAACTATATGAGTGGATTGTGAGATTAGCCGACAGCCAAGGAAGGTGTAAGCTCGACCAACCGATAGTGTGGACTCCGGAATTAGTGCGCAGACTAGAGGCATTAGAAGACAAGATCGTGTGAGTTGTGGACCATTGGCTTGACCAGATAATAGGGGGATTTATCACTAAGTTTGTGGTGGACACGACCGTGAGCTACAACGAGGCAAAACGATGTTTTCTCAAGGGACCGCAAGGTAAGTATATTAAATCTTTGAATACCTGGATTAAGATGCTGTTATGTGAAAAACGGGTTATGTGAATACATTAATGTTTGGGATGATGATCCAAAATGGAATTTGGATAGACTCCTAAGTACAAGTATTCCTCACTAAGGAAAAATGAAAGTCCAAGGAAGTTCCTGAAACTAGCCAGAGATCATCTCATTCTAAATCTACTGCAATTTGAATGGGCCAAAACTGACTTAGGATGCATAAGTTATTATAAAATGAAGCTGCTCATATCCCTTGTAAAAAGGAGCAGAATCCACTAATAATGGGACCTAAAAACATGAAGAAAACCATGAAATTGATCCTATCGGAGGCACAGACTTATATATGTGTGTGTGTGTGTGTGTGTGTTTACATTATTGGTGGCATAAACATATATATATGGGTCATATACACTATCGGTGGCAAAAACCCATATTAACACTATCGGGAGCTATCAAAGGAGCAAAGGATGTGTTTAACACTATCGGAGTGGGAAAGCTTTTATATATATTGGCACATATATATATTGGCGACAATGTAATCGGTGGGTTCGGTTATAGGACATCACCGCAAAACCCCTGACTGCGATGTATGTCGTGAACCTGATGGTCTGATTGCAACATGGTTCAATGCAATATCACATCCGCATATGTATCAGATCGGCATGTGTCATAAGGGAAGACCCCAGGGCTATAGATATGCCAATATGCGATCAGTTATAGCACCGATGAAAAGGGGTCGATAACGATACGCCGATATCGTTGATCAGCGATATGTAATCAGACCCAGACCCGATGGGGATCATCTGTGTGATTGCATAAAATTTGAAGTCTAGGCTAAAGGCTCATGATGTGTTTTCTATTATAATGTCTCTTTGGGGATATATGCCAGAGGAAGGAAAAACGACCGAGTTTCCCATGCCCGCCAGTTCAGTCCAATTGGAAAATGGATTCTTTGGTAAAACGATCAGTCTTCCACACCTTGGGAAGGTAACCAAATGGTTAATAAAACAATAGAAAACATAGTTAACAAAGGGAGGCCGAGAGAGACATAGAAAGCACAGATAATGAGGATTCTCAGAGGCGCAGCTAGAGGAATGCTCAGGGAGAGCTCAGAGAAGCTCGAGAAGCCCAGAGATGCTTCAGTGAATACATAGGCAGAGTAGAGAGGCTGCGGAATCCATGGGAAGGCCCAGCGAACTCTCGAAGGCTCAACAGATGTGCAGAGGGAGCTCCAAAAGCACAAAGGTGCTCAAATGTTGAGCGTAAGCTCAGAGAAGACAATTTGTAGAGTAAGGATGCTCGGTGTAGAGTAAGAGGAGCTCGAAGAGGCTCGAAAGCTTAGAAAGCCACCAGAGGTTAGGAAGGCCAAGCGAGAGGAGCAAAGAGCGAAGCCACCCAAGGTTGGGGGCGATGAAGCTGCAGTGAAATTGCAGAACAACAAGAGATCAAATGGTCTAGTTGTTGCTGATGTCTGAGGTGCCTAAACAAATAAGAAGGCATTTTCTAGAGACAGTATAGAGATCTGAGGGAGTTAGAGAGGCCAGAAGCTCAAGAAGCTCAGAGCACTGACTGAAGGAATTAGTCCAGAGAAGCCTAGATCTGTCAGCAGAGCATGGACAACTAGCGGGGTAAGATGGCATTCTAAGCCCATTGGTTCAGTTGTAAACTAATGGAGTTAAGTGTAGCACTTGTAAAAGAATTGAAGCTATAATCCCAAAGAGCCAAGTCAAATTGACAAGAGCTCATGGAGACACAGCCCACAAGAGTCTTGGGTGAACTCCTCATTAAATTGTTGTCTTATGTGTATCATTTTACAACTGCATTATTCACTGTTATATCCATTTAATATATGTTCAAGCACTTTTAAATATCATCATACACAGCAGATTTTAGAGCACATAAACAACCAAAAATAAATACAAGCATATACCTATACTTTCAAGAATTTCTTAATTCTGCATTGGTTAATCATTAAAGACTTGGGAATATTCAAGCTTTGGAAGTGGGAGAGGTTCTTGTAATCTAGACAAGAAGCCTAAGAGCCCCATTTTCAGATCAAGTGGTATCGGAGCTTAAGATTGATTAACCACACCTTTAGGAAGGTTATAACAGAATGCTTGATTGACAAAGAAAAGACTGCTTGCCTGAAAGGTGTTTGAACAACAAAAGGCTGATTGTATGCTTGTTTTGCAGACTGACTATTTTTTGAGTTTGCAGAGGTAAAGGGGAAGCTATTGATAGCTCAGTCCAGGAAGGAAAAGAAGGACAAGGGCTAAAGGCATTCTTCTATCCCAAAGGACCTCATGGCAATCCAAAGCAAAAGAGGTTTGTTGCAAGAGGTTGCTTAAATAATCTCTTTATTTATCTTGTTGAAGTTTTTTTCTTCATTGGCATAATGACAACTTCTACAAGTGGGTCCTCAAATTCTGCTCTCTTCACAAGACTCTTTGATGAAGACATGAAGAAAGAATTATCCACCATGATGGATATGGTGAGAGAAATGTATGAGGATGGAAGGAAGAGCAGTATACTTAGAAAGCAGCTAAATTCCATGAAGGAAGAGAAGCAATTTCTTGCTAACAAACTGTAGGAAATGGAGAGGCAACTTCATCTTGCAAATATGAACCTGAAAAGGATGCATGAGTTGGAGTCACAACTCTTTTTTGAAAAATAAGCCTTAGTCAAGTATCAGCTTGAAGAAGAGGTAAGCCATTCCAGTTTTGTCTTCAAATGCTTCTAAGAATGCTCATATTGGTTCTTTTGAAATGCATACTAAAGGCATAGGTTCCAAGCTAATGTCCAAGATGGGATATGAAGGCAAGGGCTTGGGAAAGCATGCACAAGGTATTATTGAACCAATGATGGTTGAGGAAAGGCCTAAATATTTGGGTCTTGGCTATGGACAGTGTTATGGAGAGAGTTCCAAAGCTTCCATGAAAGCCGTTGAAACCATTCCAAGAAGGAGTTTCATTGCAAGTCCTCTATCTCAAGAGTGTGAAGATTGTGTTCAAGAGGAATGCAATGACTTGAAACATCATTTATAGGGTGTAGGTGTTTAGAAGCACACCCTTGAACCAGAGAGTTGTGGAAACTCTGACAGCCTTGAAGAGATTGATGGAATTCCAAAGGAAGCCACTTGTTCATTTGCTTCACCTCGTCATGAAGGCAATAAAGGTGAAAGAGGCAGGTATAAATCTGGTGCTAACCATAGTCCTTTTGATTTTGAAAAACATGATAAATTTCCACATAGATATGGAAAAAGAGTTGCTTGTTGCTTTTGTGGTTTGGATAACCATCATGTTTCTAGATGTTGGAAGAGAATGGCCACATATAGGAAACTTTTGAAGGAAAAGAAGAAAGAAACCAAAGGTCCATTGGACAAGGCAAATCATGCTATCAAGAGGATGCATATGTGTTTCACTTACTACCATAAGCAAGGGCATCTTGCTGAATGGTGTTGGACTCTGAATCCAGCAATGCTTCCACTAAAGCTAAGGGAGAAGGTGGAAAGAGAATATGGCAGAAATGGAAAGGAAGATTCCATGACTGATGTGTCTCAGTATGATTCACATATTGATGCTGATGTGCAGACAAAGGAAGGACCTTTGAAATGGATTGGTAAGAAATGGTTAGAGTTCTTATCCAATTAAAGATTGCATGTCTATTGATGCATCTATTTTCATTTCTTTGTTGATGGAATGCAAGTTGCAGGTTTATACCAAAATGGTGAATGGAAAAACTTGGGTACGAGGCTCACTTTGTTGTTGCAACATTATGTTCATTTCAGCTTCGAAAGTACAGTGTACTTAAGTGAAAGTTGAAGGATGAAATGCATGCATGAGCATGAGATGCATGAACACAGGGATGTTGAGGCTTTCCTTGTATTTGGACATGTATGTGTGATTAACTTGCAGGGTTGATTGCTTTGACATGCATGTGATGTTGACTTGAGAGAAGTTAACTTGGTCTCCAAAATGGAGATAATAATGAAGTGTTTCATCTTTTAAAAAAAAGAGTCCAAATGGTCTTTTTCTACATGCTTGACTTGAAGGGTCATTTGTTTTTAAAGGCATGTTTTGTGGGATTGTTGTCTAGTCCATCATTTGTATGCAGATGAAAGACATAGAGGTGTTCACAAGATGTGAAATCTGTTCCTTTGTTGGAGCAGGAGTTTAGTCCATCCAATTGTTGTCTATATGCCTGCTATTGTTAACAATTGTTGTTGATAGCTTGTCAAACAGGTACAAATGAAAGTTTTGTGGAGCAGATGTACTTCACATTTGTTTGAGCCACCTTGGATCAATGATCAAGGCAAAGAAGCTCAAAACTACCTTCTATGACTGTTTAAGTAGAAGTTCTGCAGGGAGACAATGATGAAGACACTTCTTCCTAGGAAGACCAACCCATCCAACAAGGGAAGTGGTTAGAAACTTTGGTTCAAAGGCACTATGCAAAGGCAAGTGTAGGGAGGCTGAAAGAAGAGGGTGAGTCACTCTCATTTACTGTTCAGATCAGTATGTCAGTCTTTTGGAGACCAAAATTTCTTTTAGTGGGGAGGCGTGATCCAAAATGGATTTTGGATAGACTCCTAAGTCTAAGTATTCCTCACTAAGGAAAAATGAAATTCCAAGGAAGTTCCTGGAACTAGCCCCATTGCAGAGATTGTCTCATTCTGAATCTACTACAATTTGAATGGGCCAAAACTGACTTAGGATGCAGAAGTTATTATAAAATGAAGCTGCTTATATCCCTTGTAAAAAGGAACAAAATCCACTAATAATGGGACCCAAAAACATGAAGAAAACCATGAAATCGAGCTTATCAGAGGCACATACTTATATATATATATGTGTGTGTGTGTGTGTGTGTGTTTTTAAATTATCGGTGGCATAAACACACACACACACACACACATATAAATATATATGGGTCATATACATTATCGGTAGCGTAAACCCATATTAACACTATTGGGGGCCAAAACCCATACATATATGCATTCAACACTATCGGCAGTAAAAAACATAGGTATAGTGGAATACACTATCGGAGCGGGAAAGCTTTTATATATATTGGCACATATATATATCAGCGACAATGTAATCGGCGGGTTCGGTTATAGGCCATCACCCCAAAACCCTCGATTGTGATGTATATCATAGACCCGATGGTCCGATTGCAACATGGTTCAATACAATATTGCATCTGCATATGTATCGGATCAGCGTGTGTCATAAGGGAAGACCCCTGGGCCATAGCTCTATGATACACCGATACGCGATCAGCGATGGTGCTGATGAAAGGGGCCGATAGCGATACGCCGATATCATTGATCGCCAATCGCCGATCGGTGAACCCCCGATGCCAGGGCCAATATACATTGTGATTACGATATGCGATCAGACCTAGACCCGATGGGGATCATCCACGCGATTGCATAAAATTTGAAGTCTGGGCTAAAGGCTCATGATGTGTTTTCATGAGTTTCACCTGTGTTTTCCGTTATAATGTCTATTTGGGGATTTATGCCAAAGGAAGGCGAAACGATCGAGTTTCCCATGCCCGCCGGTTCAGTCCAATTAGAAAATGGATTCTTTGGTAAAACGATCAGTCTTCCACTCCTTGGGAGGTAACCAAATGGTTAATAAATAAAAAGAAAACACAGTTAACAAAGGGAGGCCAAGAGAGACATAGAAAGCACAGAGAAGGAGGATTCTAAGAGGTACAGGTAGAGGAATGCTCAAGGAGAGCATAGAGAAGCTTGGGAATCCCAGAGATGCTTCAGTGAATACATAGGCAGAGTAGAGAGGTTGTGAAATCCGTGGGAAGGCCCAGCGAACTCTCGGAGGCTCAACAGATGCACAAAGAGAGCTCCAAAAGCACAGAGGTGCTCAAATGCTGAGCGTAAGCTTGGATAAGATAGTTGTTTGGTCAATTTAGTGTGATCTAAATTGCTATTTATAATGTCAACCCGGGGTTCGTAAATTGACGAAGTGAAGTGTACTATATGTACTAGATAACCATTTCCTTAGTCTTTTGTCGTTTTTAGTTTTTTTAAGTTTGTTTTTGATTTTATCTTTCCCTACTGTGAGATGATGAAAAGGTGATAAAGCAAGTGAAATATGGATGATTATGGTGATCTCTAAGTGGTTTTCAAAACTTAAAAGAAAGAAAGCTTTTTAAAATAAATGCAATGAAATCAATTCTTCAAAAGAAATAAAGACATCAAACAATGAACTATGACATCGGCCCAGTATCTTTGTTGCTGAATGAAAATGAAAGTGAAATCTACACTAAATGAAAAGTAAGAACAACTAATCCACACTATTTCAACTCTTCAACTCAATCTTCCTTGTGAAAAGATATCATGAAATGTTAAGCAATGTGAAATCTAAAAGAAGTTAAACTGCATAAAAGAAACTAATCACACTACTTTAACTTTCTTGACCTTTTTCCTTTCAGCTTAATTTACCCTGTGAGAAACAGTCATGAACAAGTCAAGCAATGTGAGATCTAAAGCAAACTAAATCAAGCTATAATGAGTGATATTCTGGTTCCTAATAAAGTTATTTGATTATAGAAAGGAACCGTTAACAGATGAATAGCATGATATCTAAGAGCAGAAAATAAATGTGCAACTTAAGGAGATGACAGTACTGGAAATCAAAACTTCAGAAAACAAGAGTCAGCGACAAAGACAAGATGATCTCGTATGCCAATAGTTATGGAAAGAAAAGGTGAAAAATTGCCCCGGGCTGCCTAAGAACACCTGCAAAAACACTGATCAGTTGTAACCATAAAAGAGCAGCAACGAAAATGTAAATCAACAGAAATCAAAAGCTTTGTTATGTACAGCTAATATACATGTTGAAATAAAACGCAGCATTTAAATGACAACTGTACAGCTAATATACATGAACAGGAAAAAGTAATGCAAGAGTTAAAAGACAACTGTACAAGGCTTCAGTAAGCAGGGGCCCTCTGCCACTTCAACCGATTCAACGAACAGCTACAAGCTTAAATTTAAACCAGTCTTCTCATATATTAAACAGCAGCGTAAAAGTGCAGTGGGGAAATACAACAGTTGCAAATTACATTACCAAAAAGATTAACTTGTTCAGCGTTTATGGACGCATTATTTATAAGGAAAGAAAGCTAAAACAGATTAACTAAATCTACGCTATTAACCACGCTGCCAGAGACACGTAAATCCTCTTCAGCCCGGATCTAGGTAATTGTCATCATGTTTATTAAATCTGAGAGGTATGGCTGTTGGATTCACGCTATCAGGATGTCTTCGTGGCTAAGGATTGTGCCACGTAGCTTCACGTGCTCAAAAACAGAGCTACGCAGAGCCGTGCCACCGCTGAACACTTCCGTTGACTATCCTTTGCCCCTTGTTTGACCGCGGGTTTTTATGGCCGTGCCGGATGATCTGGAGGGACACGATCCATGTCCTTGACTCCTGTAACTTGCCCATGTGGCTCATTTCTTGAGAGGACACCTGTAGCATGGTGTTTGACAAAACAGCTGCGGAATCCTGTGCTGGCTGCAGAAACCTGGGTCAGCTGCGGAAACCTGTATCGGCTGCGGAAACTGAGAAGCTTCCGCAGCTATCTGAGAAAAATTCTAAACCAAACAACAGTCATCAGCATAGTTAGAAAACCATGTCAAAAGCTCGTTTTTAAACTAAAATACAATGATTTAATCAACTTGGTGGATAAAATGAGTGGAAAAGAAGGCTGAGAGGGTGTATGGGAAAGTGCAGGTTCGAGGCTCAACATACCCCCACTCTGAAGGTGTTGCATGTCCTCATGCAACCAAAACTTAGTTATTTTCCCTCAATCCATATGCTCTGAGGCTTCTGCAAGAACATCTAGCCCTCTTCTCTTTCTCTTTGATGCTAAAATGGTCCTTGGTTTCCTGACTAGACATTTGAACTTAAGATTAATCAATGCCCTGCTCAACTTTTTACACTTCTTCTTCAGCTTCCTGTTCTTCTTCTGCCACAGTCCTAAATGGAGCATAGTGTTGTCATGGACAATCTTGTCTACCTTACTCTGCTCTTTGAGTGCTTCGTTTTCCTGTTTGATGTGCCTATTTAGGACTTCCAGTTCAAACACTTCCTGTTTTAAAGACTGTACTTGTGCATCAAGTGGCAAGGTGGTGCTTGGTCCTGCAGCTGATTGTTCCAAGGACTCTAAGTAGTTATATGCTTCTTGCTGGGTAGAATCTACCTCAGGTGTTTTTCTGTGCCTGAACTCAAATTCTGGTGAAGGAGGATTGCTTTCTCTTTCCGGCTGAAAAGGGCTTTCCTCACGTGGAGGACTTGGCTCAATACTTGGCTGAGTTGGGGATTTCTCAAGTGTCTCTTTATCTAAATCAATAAAATGAGACTGTTTTTCTTTGATTTTATTCCCCTTCCCTTTTAGCCTAGTGCTCCTTCTTAGGTAGGAACTAGTATTTTTCTCTTGTGCAGCCTGTTTTCCTCTTTGCTTTTTCTTGGTTATGGCAGCAGCTTGAAGATCTATTAACCTCTCTGACAGAGGTTGATAATCTTCTTCTACGGATTGTTCAGGTGATGGATAGGTTTCTTGAATGGTTATCTTGCCTTTGTCCTTCTTCTGTTTCTTGTTTTTAGTTCCCTCCTCTTCTTCTTTCTGAACAGTTTCCTGAATGTCTACTGTAGGAGAGTCTTGGGCTGTAATATTCTTTTCTTTCCTCCTACTTCTCTTTGGAATTTTTGGGGAACTGCTTGCAGAGGCTTCAGTCAGTTCTTGGAAGTGATTTCTTGTCAAAAACTTTTCCCAAGTATCCTTAGTGTTTTTCAACTGATCTTCAATAAGGATTTTTATGAACCCGTGATGGTAAAGATGGGATTCAATACTACCTACGTGTTTTTGAACAGTAGAGCTCATTTTCTTCAAGCTTGATAACAGAAAATAAGGCAAGTTAAGGGTACAACCTTCCATGAAATTCATCATTATCCTGGCATGATACATATACATGGTACCAAAACGACCCTCGCATGTGATAAATTTCTGGACAAGTAATAACAGAGTGGACCATTCTTCTTTTATTGCATGCACAGGGATTCCTTTGGTAAATATAGAGGTATCCATACCTGGGTTTTTGAGCATGATTTTCCATCCTTGATCGTCCACACTTCTACCACCTTTCGCCTTCTTGTGGGAGACTTTTTGTAGCTGCTATTGTGGCCTCGGTCACTGTAAATTTCAAGTCTCCAACCTCCGTTGTTTGTCCATTAAAGGACCTGGCAAAAGCTTTAGTCACTTCTTTATTATAGCCCGTGAACTTCTGAATGAATCTCAGCCACCTTGCTTTCTTTAACGACTCCTTCGTTTGAGGATAACCCTCCAGGTACTTTGGTCCCTCCGGTTCAGCTCTCAGTAGCTTTCCCATTCTCGGCTTTAAATTCCGACTGAGAATTCTACTGCGTATGAAGGTTCAGGAAAAAATGGGCTGATTACGGGATTCTTAGGATAACTGGAGTAGCCGTAATCGGAGTTCAGGATGTATGTGGTGACTGGAGCCAGGGTTTGGAGCAAACTGTAGTGGATGCAGCGGAAATGGAGAGCAGAGAATGGTATGAGTACCGAGGTAAGCAACAGTAACGAGTGCAACACCGAACGCATGCAGGAGTGAAGTGATAAATGGGCAGAATAACGACTGAGTCCTTTTGAATCGGATGACTTGCGTACGCGTCTCAGCAGAAGGCTGCGGAAATTATGGTGAAGGAGAGCCGTGGTACAGTAGGTCACGTCTCAAAGTACGGCCAATAAATGGAAGAGCAGTTCATAAATTTAGAATGATCATGGAACCGTTAGAAATGAATAGGGTGTGTGGAATGACGTTGGTGGAAGAGGAGTGGTATGGGGCTTGTCGTATCAAATCATTGCATTTAGTGGAACTTGCCATGGTTTAAATAACTATGCATAATAATGACATTGAATTGTTATTTGGTAGAGATTTTTGATCATACCTTTGGAAGTTTATCATTTCTTTGATTAAAGCTTCTGACCCATGGTTGTTCTTTGATCTTGAAGATGCCCCATGTCTTTGTTGCACTTGATGATGATGACACTAACCTTTGACTGTGATTTTTTTGAAAACAGAGTGATGCCCGCTGTAGAGACAGAGTGATGCTGGCTGCGGAAATCGTTTCTAGCTGCGGAAACTGGGTCTAGCTGCGGAAACGGTTTCCAGCTGCGGAAACTAAGACAACACCCCTTTAACTGCACAAAGATAGTTAAAGAAGAACCAACTGAATAAAATAGTCCTGAGAGGGACTTTTATTGATGGAATGAGATGAAATGAGTGGAATGAGATGGAAATGGAGTGGAGTGAAGTGGAATGGAGATGAAAATGAGATGGAGGTGAAGTGAAATGACAAGTGAAAATGAGATGGAGGTGGAAAGAAAGAGAGATTTTTTTTGGAAAATATAGAGTGTCAGGTGCCCCTGATTTTCACTCTACATTTTCTGTATAAGACTGCCAATCCATGATTGGTTTTTAGGCTTATACAAAAGACTCTTTTTTTTTTTAACTGAAAGAAACAAAGACTAGGCTGATGGAGGAGAAGGATTCCTCTCCACCAACCTCATTGCAGAATTTTCTTGAAACATTTTGACAAAGTCCTCTTTTGAGAGTGGCTTATGATAAATTTTCAATCGGTGGCCATTCACAATGAGAGGAGTTTGAAACTCATCAATAGTCTTGACTCGAACTGCTCCATTGCTAAAGACTTCATCAATCTCATATGGTCCAAGCCAATGAGTCTGAAACTTTCCTTTGAAGTCTTTAAACTTGGAATCAAACAGTGACGCCCAATCTCCCTTTTGAAACTTTCTCTCTTTGATATATCTGTCATGCCACTTAGTTCTTTGGTGCTGAACTAGATCAGTCCTTAAAATTGCATCTTGTCTTATTTCATCTAGCTCATTCAGCTACTCCATTCTGTGCTTTTGGGCTTCTGATAGATTCATCCCCAACTGAACTGCCATCTTGAAGGTCTTGACTTGAAACTCAATGGGGAGCAGGACTTCTTTCCCATAAACAAGTTCATAGGGAGAATGTCCTGTTGTGTTCCTCCATGTAGTTCTATAGGCCCATAAGGCTTCAGGAAGCCTTTCTGCCCAATCTCTTCTGTGGAGATGGACAGTTTTGGTGATGATGCTCTCAAGAACTTTGTTTGTAGATTCCACTTGACCATTTGCTTGCGGATGGTACAGAGTAGATTTTCTGTGCTTGATTTTGTATTCTTCCATCAGCTTCTCCATCAAGTTAGATGTAAATTGACTTCCCTGATCTGTCACAATTTCTCTTGGGACACCAAAACGAGTAAAAATATCCTCAAAAAGAAATTGAACAACTGAATTTTCAGTGGCAGAAGGCAATGCCTTGGCTTCTACCCATTTAGTAACATAATCAGTGCAAACCAATATATACTTCTTTTGTTTAGATGGTGGATTAATGGGTCCAATGAAATCTAAAGCCCATTTTTCAAAGGGTTCGATGAGTACCTGTGGCTGTAATAGCATTTTATTTGAAAGAGTTGGTCTCCCAACTCTTTGGCAGCTGTCACACCTTCTAACATATTGTTTTGCATCTTTGAAGAGAGAAGGCCAATAATATCCTAAAGAAAGGATTTTATAGGCCGTCCTCTTGTCAGAAAAGTGTCCACCACATGGTTCATCATGACATGCCTTAAGGATGTCAGGCATTTCATCTTCTCGAACACATCTTCTGATCACACAATCTAGCCCTGTTTTAAACAATTCATTAGAAATCCATGAATAATTTGAACTCTCCTGAATGATTTTCCTTTTCTCATTAGGAAATAAGTGTGGAGGTAGCTTCCCTATAACCAAATAGTTAGCAATATCTGCATACCATGGAGTTTTAGTAGTTTCTGCAAACAAATATTCATCTGGAAACTTATCCTCTACAGGAGAATCTTCATTAGTATTTTGGATTCTAGACAAGAAATCAGCTACTGTATTTTGTTTCCCTGGTCTATCTAACATAGTAATATTGAATTCTTGTAAAAGTAAAAGCCATCTTGTAACTCTGCCATTAGTAACAGGTTTGTTCATGAGATATCTAATTGCAGAATGATTAGTATGGACAAAAGTTTCATAGCCTGTTATATAATGTCTAAACTTGTTGATTTCATGAACAACGGCTAAGAACTCTTTTTCAGTCACAGTATAATTTAACTCAGTAGGAGTCAAATTTTTACTGGTGTAGTAAATGGCATAAGGAACTAAATCCTTTTGACCCAACACAGTTCCGAGAGCTGTATCTGAAGCATCTGTAGAAATATGGAAAGGAAGTTTCCAATTTGGCCCTCTCAAAATGGGTGCTTCAGATATTCTTGTTTTCAAAGTTTCAAATGCAGATTGACAGTCAGGATCCCACTTGAATTCATAGTCTTTTGTAAGTAATTTGAAAAGTGGAGATGCTATTTTGGTGAAGTTTTCAATAAACCTTCTATAATATCCAGTAAATCCAAGAAAACTTCTAACATCTTTTTGACAATTTGGAATAGGTAACTTGGAGATGACTTCAACTTTTGATCTATCAACTTTAATCCCATCTCCCGAAATATGATGTCCTAAAACAATCCCTTCAGTAAACATCATAAAACATTTTTCATGACTTAATGAAAGATTTGTTTCTTTACATCTTATAAGGACTTTTTCCAAATTTTCTAATGCCTCTTCAAATGAATTACCATAAACTGTAAAATCATCCATATAGACCTCTACACAATCATGAATTAGATCAGAAAAGATTCCTAGTACTGCCCTTTGAAATGTTGCGGGTGCATTACATAATCCAAAAGGAAGTACTCGGTAAGCAAAAGTTCCCCATGGACAGGTAAATGTGGTCTTGTCCTGATCTTCAAGTGCTACCTGAATCTGATTGTAACCACTAAAACCATCCAAAAATGAGAAATACTTTTTGCCTACTAAAGTATCTAATACTTGATCAATAAAGGGTAAAGGAAAGTGATCCTTCAAGGTTGCTTTGTTCAATTCCCTGTAATCAATGCAAACCCTCCATTTACCATTCTTTTTAGGTACTATAACCAAAGGAGAAACCCACCGGCTATCTGAAATAAGGTAAATGAAGTTTACATTAAGTAACTTTTGAAGCTCTTCTTTCACTATCTCCCTAAGGTTTGGATTCATCCTTCTTTGAGGTTGTCTGATTGGTCTACTGTTTTCCTCAATGTAGATGTGATGAATACAAGTCTTAGGGTCAATACCTTTCATATTAGTATACTCCCATGCAAATGCAGTAGAATGTTTTTGCAAGATTTTGGTTAGCTCCTCCTGTTGTGATTTTTCCAAGTTTCTGTTGATATTCAATGTTTTTCCTGGAAAAATCTCAATGGCAGAACTACCAAACTCTTCCATAGAGAAAAGAGACATTTGTCTAGATGATAGACACTCAATGTCAGAATCCAACTGAAATTTTGTGTGGTCATATTCTGAAGATGGTTCAAAGTTTTCTGATGTGTTCAGAATTTGACTATCTTCACTGATCTCAGAAATGGTAAAGACAGGTTGTATAATATCTTCATCATCAACCCACTCATTATCTCCTATTTGTGTAATTGCTTTTGCTGGAGGATACAGATTGAACTTCTTTGTCGAATTACCATCAGAAATATACATATCCCCAGACCTACAACTTATGAAAGCATCAGCTGTGGCTAGCCAAGGTCTTCCTAAAATAAGAGGATGTCCTCCTAGATTACTCTTGGGAGTTAAAATCATGAAATCTACTGGATATTCCCAAGAGTCTAAGGAGACTGGAATGTCTTCTAATACACCATCTGGTTTAATAATTGATCGATCTGCAAGTTGCAATAAAGTAGGTGTAAAAAGAAGATTAGGAAGTTTTAGCTGTTCCATAGTCTGTCTACTCATGATGTTGATAGCAGCCCCTAAATCAATCAAAGTATTTGGTATTTCTACCCCATTGATATGTGTTTTGACAATTGGACTACCAAGATCTACATATTTCTGCATAGTAATTTTTCCCATCATGATATCTGCAATTTTCCCTACCATGTGGATTCTTCTAGTATCTCTTGGTTTCCTTCCTGGTCTTTTAAGACTCAACTCCTTTATTGTTTTTGCTAGAATAGGAATCTCTTTAATGGCTTGTAACAAGGGAATCTTGATACAGACATTCTTCAATTCATCTAGAAAATTATAGTCAGGCAACCAAATTTGTTTTTCCACCCCTTTATCAATTTGTAATCTTTCAGGAAAAGGAGGTGTGGATAAAGATGCAGGTTTCTCAACTATGGGAGTTGTGGGGGTTAATTCTTTTTCTTTTTCTTTTTGAGTGTTTGGGTTTTGAAGAGATGCTTCAGAACCCTTATTGGCTTCAAGAGACTCTTCCTCAAAAATGCTTTGCTTTTGAGCATTTATAGAAGGCTTATCTAGGACTCTACCTGATCTGAGTTGTACTTCATTGAGAGGAACAATCATATAGGTAGGAAATTGTTGACCTTCCATCATGTAAGCATTTTGAGGGTTTTTATTATTGGGGTTTGGCAATGGCTGAGAAGGAAGTTGATTTGACTTCTGTTGGAATGGAAGCAAGAGTTGAGAATTTGGATTCTGTTGAGAAGGTTGTTGTTGTTGTGGAAATGGCAATGATAGTTGTGGATTTTGATTTGGAAGTTGTGGAGCTTGTTGGTTTTGAAAAGATGGGGGATATTGGTAAAATTGAGCAAATCTCCCATAAGGATTTTGCATACCTTGTACCCATGATTGAAAAGGATTTTGAGGTTGGGACCAAGGTTGTTGCCAAGGATTCCAATTTGGTGAGGGTTGAAAATTCATAGAGTTGTTAAACCCTTGATTTTGTTGCCCCTGCCAAGGTCTCCTTGCAAAAAAACAGAGAGATTCAATTGTATTTGGATCTTCTTGAAAGACAGCTTTGAGCCCATGAATTGAAGGACAATCCTTGGTCTCATGATTCTCTGAACAAATTACACATGTTTCTACAACTTTTGCATCCAAGGGACATTCCCTTAGAGCATGTTTCTTCCTACACTTTGGGCAAAATATGGCCAAAGCCTCAGCTTCTGCTTTCTGCTTATTGTGAATCTTAAGGGTGTCCAGTTGCTCACTAAGACTCCCTAAGATGTCAGTTTTGAATTCATCAAGCATGTTGCCAATCTCAGCCCTACTTACTGATCCAGTTGCAGATTTATTTGCTCTGATGAGAGAAGGATCTCTAGGCCCTTTTTGAGTTTTAGATTTCCCTCTTGAGAGATGGACACATAGCTCTGCTATATCATTGAGTGAAAGTTGAGATATATCTCCCTTCCCCATCATGTTCAAAATATCTATCCATTCATCTCTAATGGCTTTTAATAGAAGGGCTTTCAAGGTCTCCTCATCTAAGTTACTCATTTTTGCTCTTTTCAGGTTGTATTGAAATCTTTCAAGTAAATCCTCCAAGTTTTCATCTTCTCTTTGCATCATTTTGAATACCTCATCCTTGTGATTGGTGGGCATACAATAGTCCAGGTACCTATCCAAAAATGTTTGTTTCATATCATTCCAAGACCTAATGGATTGATTGAGTAATCCCATGAACCATTTCAAGGCTGCTCCTTTCAATGTCGAAGGAAACAGTTTGAGTTTTTGAGAGTCTTCCAGATAATCATAAGTTCGACACACGACTTCAAACTCAAATAGAAATGTTTCAGGGTCCTCATTCCTTAACCCATGGAAGTTTGGGAGGACAGATGGTGAGATGTTTTTCATGGTGGCTCGGGAGTCCTCATCGACTATAGGAAATCCGAATGAGTTATCTCCATCCCTATTTCCCCCAATGTTACCTCTACCTCCTCCATTGTTTCCTCCTCCTCCTCCTCCTCTACCTCTACCTCTACCAAATCCAGTTGCTCCTTCCTCTGTCATGGTAGTTTCCCTGGAGACTTCAGAGTCTTCTGGTTCTTCTACTAAGGGTGAACGAGAAGGAATTTCTCCCTCTTCTTCTTCAGATGACTCTACTTCTTCAATTACAATTTGTCTCTCTGTAGAAGGAAGGAAAGGATCTCTTTCTAATTCAGATTCGATGGAAGGTGTGGGAGAGTCGACTCCTGCCTCTTGAATTCCAGGAATCCTAGGGCTAGGAGTGTAAGTTGGAGATGATGGAGGTGTCTCTTGTCTATTCCTTGAAGTAGATGGACTTGTAAAAATCGAACTCTTGGCTCTAGCTAAAAACCTTCCCCTAGAATCTCTTGCTCTATGCATGTCATTTTTTATTTTTCTTCAAGTCGGGGTAATAATTCTCTTTCTGATCTTCCAGGTCACTCTAGGTGCAAGAAGAGAGCATACTCAAGAAACTATTAAACCAATAACTTTCTCTTTTCTGATCCTCCAGATCACATTAAGTGCAAGAGGAGAGCATACTTTGAGAGGTTATCAATTTTCCTTCCTTGAAATTTTCTTGTTTTTTTTTTAAGAATTTGGCTACCTAATTTCACTTCCCCGGCAACGGCGCCAAAATGTTTGGTCAATTTAGTGTGATCTAAATTGCTATTTATAATGTCAACCCGGGTTCGTAAACTGACGAAGTGAAGTGTACTATATGTACTAGATAACCATTTCCTTAGTCTTTTGTCGTTTTTAGTTTTTTTAAGTTTGTTTTTGATTTTATCTTTCCCTACTGTGAGATGATGAAAAGGTGATAAAGCAAGTGAAATATGGATGATTATGGTGATCTCTAAGTGGTTTTCAAAACTTAAAATAAAGAAAGCTTTTTAAAATAAATGCAATGAAATCAATTCTTCAAAAGAAATAAAGACATCAAACAATGAACTATGACATCGGCCCAGTATCTTTGTTTCTGAATGAAAATGAAAGTGAAATCTACACTAAATGAAAAGTAAGAACAACTAGTCCACACTATTTCAACTCTTCAACTCAATCTTCCTTGTGAAAAGATATCATGAAATGTTAAGCAATGTGAAATCTAAAAGAAGTTAAACTGCATAAAAGAAACTAATCACACTACTTTAACTTTCTTGACCTTTTGCTTTTCAGCTTAATTTACCCTGTGAGAAACAGTCATGAACAAGTCAAGCAATGTGAGATCTAAAGCAAACTAAATCAAGCTATAACGAGTGATATTCTGGTTCCTAATAAAGTTATTTGATTATAGAAAGGAACCGTTAACAGATGAATAGCATGATATCTAAGAGCAGAAAATAAATGTGCATGGTGGCTCGGGAGTCCTCATCGACTATAGGAAATCCGAATGAGTTATCTCCATCCCTATCTCCCCCAATGTTACCTCTACCTCCTCCATTGTTTCCTCCTCCTCCTCCTCCTCTACCTCTACCTCTACCAAATCCAGTTGCTCCTTCCTCTGTCATGGTAGTTTCCCTGGAGACTTCAGAGTCTTCTGGTTCTTTTACTAAGGGTGAACGAGAAGGAATTTCTCCCTCTTCTTCTTCAGATGACTCTACTTCTTCAATTACAATTTGTCTCTCTGTAGAAGGAAGGAAAGGATCTCTTTCTAATTCAGATTCGATGGAAGGTGTGGGAGAGTCGACTCCTGCCTCTTGAATTCCAGGAATCCTAGGGCTAGGAGTGTAAGTTGGAGATGATGGAGGTGTCTCTTGTCTATTCCTTGAAGTAGATGGACTTGTAAAAATCGAACTCTTGGCTCTAGCTAAAAACCTTCCCCTAGAATCTCTTGCTCTATGCATGTCATTTTTTATTTTTCTTCAAGTCGGGGTAATAATTCTCTTTCTGATCTTCCAGGTCACTCTAGGTGCAAGAAGAGAGCATACTCAAGAAACTATTAAACCAATAACTTTCTCTTTTCTGATCCTCCAGATCACATTAAGTGCAAGAGGAGAGCATACTTTGAGAGGTTATCAATTTTCCGTCCTTGAAATTTTCTTGTTTTTTTTTTAAGAATTTGGCTACCTAATTTCACTTCCTCGGCAACGGCGCCAAAATGTTTGGTCAATTTAGTGTGATCTAAATTACTATTTATAATGTCAACCCGGGGTTCGTAAACTGACGAAGTGAAGTGTACTATATGTACTAGATAACCATTTCCTTAGTCTTTTGTCGTTTTTAGTTTTTTTAAGTTTGTTTTTGATTTTATCTTTCCCTACTGTGAGATGATGAAAAGGTGATAAAGCAAGTGAAATATGGATGATTATGGTGATCTCTAAGTGGTTTTCAAAACTTAAAATAAAGAAAGCTTTTTAAAATAAATGCAATGAAATCAATTCTTCAAAAGAAATAAAGACATCAAACAATGAACTATGACATCGGCCCAGTATCTTTGTTGCTGAATGAAAATGAAAGTGAAATCTACACTAAATGAAAAGTAAGAACAACTAGTCCACACTATTTCAACTCTTCAACTCAATCTTCCTTGTGAAAAGATATCATGAAATGTTAAGCAATGTGAAATCTAAAAGAAGTTAAACTGCATAAAAGAAACTAATCACACTACTTTAACTTTCTTGACCTTTTGCCTTTCAGCTTAATTTACCCTGTGAGAAACAGTCATGAACAAGTCAAGCAATGTGAGATCTAAAGCAAACTAAATCAAGCTATAACGAGTGATATTCTGGTTCCTAATAAAGTTATTTGATTATAGAAAGGAACCGTTAACAGATGAATAGCATGATATCTAAGAGCAGAAAATAAATGTGCAACTTAAGGAGATGACAGTACTGGAAATCAAAACTTCAGAAAACAAGAGTCAGCGACAAAGACAAGATGATCTCGTATGCCAATAGTTATGGAAAGAAAAGGTGAAAAATTGCCCCGGGCTGCCTAAGAACACCTGCAAAAACACTGATCAGTTGTAACCATAAAAGAGCAGCAACGAAAATGTAAATCAACAGAAATCAAAAGCTTTGTTATGTATAGCTAATATACATGTTGAAATAAAACGCAGCATTTAAATGACAAATGTACAGCTAATATACATGAACAGGAAAAAGTAATGCAAGAGTTAAAAGACAACTGTACAAGGCTTCAGTAAGCAGGGGCCCTCTGCCACTTCAACCGATTCAACGAACAGCTACAAGCTTAAATTTAAACCAGTCTTCTCATATATTAAACAACAGTGTAAAAGTGCAGTGGGGAAATACAACAGTTGCAAATTACATTACCAAAAAGATTAACTTGTTCAGCGTTTATGGACGCATTATTTATAAGGAAAGAAAGCTAAAACAGATTAACTAAATCTACGCTATTAACCACGCTGCCAGAGACACGTAAATCCTCTTCAGCCCGGATCTAGGTAACTATCATCATGTTTATTAAATCTGAGAGGTATGGCTATTGGATTCACGCTATCAGGATGTCTTCGTGGCTAAGGATTGTGCCACGTAGCTTCACGTGCTCAAAAACAGAGCTACGCAAAGCCGTGCCACCGCTGAACACTTCCGTTAACTATCCTTTGCCCCTTGTTTGACCGTGGGCTTTTATGGTCGTGCCGGATGATCTGGAGGGACATGATCCATGTCCTTGACTCCTGTAACTTGCCCATGTGGCTCATTTCTTGAGAGGACACCTGTAGCATGGTGTTTGACAAAATAGCTGCGGAATCCTGTGTTGGCTGCAAAAACCTGGGTCAGCTGCGGAAACCTGTATCGGCTGCGGAAACTGAGAATCTTCCGCAGCTGTCTGAGAAAAATTCTAAACCAAATAACAGTCATCAGCGTAGTTAGAAAACCATGTCAAAAGCTCGTTTTTAAACTAAAATACAATTATTTAATCAACTTGGTGGATAAAATGAGTGGAAAAAAAGGCTGAGAGGGTGTATGGGAAAGTGCAGGTTCGAGGCTCAACAATAGTCTACAGAGTAAGGATGCTCGGTGTAGAGTAAGAGGAGCTTATAGAGGCTCGAAAGCTCAGAAAGCCACCAGAGGTTAGGAAGGTTGAGCAAGAGGAGAAAAGAGCGAAGCCACCCAAGGTTGGGGGCAATGAAGCTGCAGTGAAATTGTAGAATAGTAGGAGATCAAATGGTCTAGCTGTTGCTGGTGTCTGAGGTGCATAAAAATAGAAGAAGGCATTTTCCAGAGACAGTATAGAGATTTGAGGGAGTTAGAGAGGCCAGAAGCTGAAGAAGCTTAGAGCACTGACTGAAGGAATTAGTCCAGAGAAGCCTAGATATGTCAACAGAGCATGGATATCCAGTGGGGTAAGATGGCATTCTAAGCCCATTGGTTCAGTTGTAAACTAATGGAGTTAAGTGTAGCACTTGTAAAATAATTGAAGCCATAATCCCAAAGAGCCAAGTCAAATTGACAAGAGCTCACGGAGACATAGCCCACAAGAGTTTTGGGTGAACTCCTCATTAAATTGTTGTCTTATGTGTATTGTTTTATTGCTGCATTATTCACTGTTATATGCATTTAGTATATGTTCAAGCACATCTAAATATCAGCATACATAGTAGATTTTAAAGCACATAAAAAGCCAACAATAAATACAAGCATATACCTATACTTTCAAGCATTTCTTAATTCCGCATTGGTTAATCATTAAAGACTTGGGAATATTCAAGCTTTGGAAGTGGGAGAGGTTCTTGTAAGCTAGACAAGAAGCCTAAGAGCCCCATTTTCAGATCAGACGACGCGGAGTGGAAATATCTACAAAGGTAGTGGGGAATTAGCGAACAACCCGTTAATTTCACCTTCGCGAGAAAGAGAGGAAGAGCTTGCTCGGGTCTCTCCAAGAAGTGCAATCAGCTTGATAAGGCAACACATTCCGCAGTTACCACCTCCACCCATGTCACCACCCGCTTCACCTCCCTCACCTCCATCTCCACCCACTCCACCTCCACCAACCTCACAGTTCATCATGGCAAGCGCGATCAAGGTACCCATATTCAGAGGAGTAGGGCATGAGGATTCGGACCTGTTCTGGTTCGTGGTAAGAGCAGTGTAGGAAGCGCAAGGGGTCATGGATTACAACATTAAGAAGGCTACATTGGTGAGCATGCTGCAGGATCGCGCGTTGACATGGTATATCAAGCACTCTAAGGACCACCCAAACAAAGGGATAGCAGAGATCTAGAATGCGTTGAATAGAGAATTTAGCTGCCCGAAATCAGAGACATAGTCAATCATCGAGTTTAAAGAGATCACAATGCTTCAAGGCGAGACCCCCTAGGATCTATATCAAAGGATGAAGAGTATGATCCGCAAAGCCAATATGATGCTAACAAATGCACATCATCGCGCATGGTTTGTAGCATCTCTGACACCACACTTGAGAACATCGTTGTCATAGCAGAAACTTTCTACCCAAGCCAAAGCATTAGAGATGGCGATGACGTTGCATGAGACCCCGATACAAGACCCTGGGTTGGGAGTTCAACAAATCCACGAGAAACTACAGAGTCTATGCCTGGAAATGCAGATTTTGAAGCAAGATAGGGCATCGTGGCTAGAGGCGCACGAGGAAGTATGGTGCATAAAATGCAAAGGCTAGGGCCATGACAAGGACCATTGTCCAGTATTTGTGAACTACTTGGCAGGAGGGGGGCCAATTCCATTGAGACTAGAGGCACAAGTAGGGCCGAGTGCGACACCCACATTATGGTGCACAATCTGTTAGATAAGAGGAAAACACACCACAGATAATTGTCATTTGTTACAAAAGTATACACAGACTTCCCAGCAGTTGTTTTGTAATTTATGTAGGTCAGTAGGCCACGATGAGCACACTTGTCATATTTACGAGTTAATGATGGATCAGACCCCAACATATAAGATGCAGATAGAAACGCGAGCGCTCGACCCAGCTGTGGGGATGGCGCACGCTGGATTTCAAGGGCGAGGTCGAGGACGAGGATGAATGGGACCAGGAAGGGGCTGCAGACAGTTAATTTGTTACAATTGCGGAGGACCACGACACTATGCCCGCGATTGTACCAACCCGATAAGAATATCCTGTTCATACTATGCTCAGTTTGATCATGAAATGATAGATTGTCCTACGTTGATCACACAGATGCACGAAAACAGGGTACTCCAGCCTCCTCCAACTCAGAATATCCAAATGATGAAGTCTGAACCATGTGAAGAAGACCCAAATGTGAACATGGTGCTCAAAAGCGGTGCAACCACAGGGGAGGATAAGGGGAAGTAGCCCGAGGAAGATACATGGGTTCGCAAGGCTCCTACAAAGGAACCTGAGTTTGACTTAGAACACACAAAGGAGACATTCATGGAATCTAAGAAGAGCTTCGCAGAGGCCTCCACTTCAGGAAGTAAGGATCAACTAGAGCCAGGGATGGATCCTTCTATGCTTACAACCTTTCTGGAGACATGCATGAAACTACTCTGCGACAACAAGGTAGTTAAGGACTACAGGAGTTGATCAGTAGGTGTGAGGGGTTAGGGAACCGCGCGTAGTCTAGAAATTGGGGAAGCATACATTGCGCATTGGGAGGGAAATGAGATTGACAGTGTATATTGGTGAGTACGAAATGGATCAGGTCATCCTAGATCTAGTATTGGATGCAAATGTGTTACCGAAGAAAACATGGGAACACATGGGCAGGCCCACGTTTCAGTGGTCCCCTATTCAATTACGAATGGAGAACCAACAGAAGATTTTTCCCATGGGGAGGTTGCAAGGGGTAACAGTTGATATTAAAGGCACGAGCACATAGACAGACTTTGAAGTAATAGAGATTGTTGATGACAGAAATTCCTATCCCGCGTTGCTAGGAATAGACTGGGTCATTGATATGAATGGAGTCATCAACCTGAAGAAGCAGAAGATGATACTCGAGAAAAAGTCCCTACGTGTAGTAGTCCCTCTAGACCCAGTCGAAGGAGCGTGCTACACTGAACCTGTGCACGACGATGGAAGCGACGATGAGCTGGATTGTATTTACAAGATAATGGTGCGAGATCAAGATTGGGTGAATCCGACTGCAATGGAAGGATCTCGTGGGAGCGTGAAAGTTCCTACACCTCGGATTCAAATGAAGAAGTCGAGCACTGGCACAATCAGTTGAATGAAGTGACAACGCTGAATTACAACATGATGATTAGATCACTGCATTGCGTAACAACACAGGCCCGAGATGTGCCAACATATGATGGATTAACAGTGGTGAATGAATTCTTAATAAAGTTTGAAAGCGTAGTACCAAAACAATAGCGGTTCGATGCGTTAAAGTGGGTTCTGCGTGCAACACCTACACGTTGGTGGGGAACACATCAAGGAAATTTTGAGAACTAGCACGGATGTAGAAGAATGATGCACCTACGATTTGGGAAACTGCAACTATGGATATAAGATAAATACAATGGACGAGATGACCCGCACACACACCTCATGAAATGGACCAAGGCATATGGGGAAGAATCACAACATGAATGGGTACATTTATTCTACCATACCCTGGATGTCATACCCAGGAATTGGTATACTGAGAAGGAACTCCGACATGGTACGGGAAAATGGGATGTCTTGCGTGAGGGATTTTTGTTAACATCACATTTGAAGACCGATGGTCAGATACTATTGACAATGTGCTGCAAGCAGTAAAAGCTGCCATCTTCAAAATACCACAGGAAGCACTGGAAGTACTTTAACCAGCATGGGCAACCCAATTAAGCATTTCCCTAGAATGTTATAACATGCAAGTAGAGGAGGATGATGACAACCCCAAAAATATTAATATTCCAGAAACTGAAGGCTGTCGCGAGGTTCAAGGACCCTTAATTGAGGATCTCGACATCACTGCACTGCTAAAAACAAAGCAAGTAAACATTGGCACAGACGTGGAGCCGAAGTACGCAATGCTTGGGGACTATTGGGATGATGCTACGATAGATAAGGTCACCGAGTTACTCCGCAAATATCAAGATTTTTTCCTGACCAAAATCACGGACTTAAAAGGGATCATTGGTGACTAAGGGATGATGAAGATCACTCCGAAACTCGACGCAAAGCCAGTTAAGCAACGACCTTACCGTTTGAATCCAAAGGATAAAGAAAAGGTTTGCGATGAATTAGAAAAAATGATCGTAGCCACAATTATTGAACCAATGGAAGAATCCGACTGGGTGAGTCCTTTGGTAGTATAGGAGAAAAAACAGAAGGGTGAAATTAGAATATGTGTGGACCTTATGAAGCTTAATGATGCCTGTGTTCAAGACCCATTCCCGACACCGTTCACAGATGAAGTATTGGAGAATGTTGGTGGTTGTTGGCCCTCGATTTTGGTCTTATTTTTGCTAAAGGAAACTTACTTAATCCATCTATTTTCCATCCATTTTCCACTTTATCCATCCTGTTACATAAAATATTGTCCCCATGACATTCTGCAGTCAATGTGAGTCTATCACCACTCAGACTTTCCTCCTATGCAAGTCTTAAACCCTAGCTCTTCATGTCAAGTCTTGAAAAATGAGAGAAAGTCCTTGAAAATCTCTAAAACTCTGGTTCTGCACTTTCTCTTAGCATTACCTGCAGTCCCGCACCTACTGGTCATGTCCCCTGTGGACCTGCCCGCTCTGTTTCTGTGTAATGGGTGTGGACCCCTGTAAAAGTCAAAAAGGCGCAAGTACATTCCTAAAAACTCACTTTGGGTTATTTCTGGAAGCTACTAGAGGGAATCTTGAGGTGGCAAGTTCACTCCTTTGAGGTTCATGCATCCCATATCTAAAGGAGCTAACCGCTTGATGTGAGGAGCTTATCTCTTTGAAGGAGGACTCTATCCTTTCATAGGTGGACCTGTAATTTCCTTCCTCTGCACTATAAAATGAGGCATTGCGCTGGTTACTGATGAGGTTGAAAGCTGAATATTTTTTAGGGTAAATGCTATTGGAATTTAGACTTCCTAATTGAGCTTGAGAGGAGAGATTACATACCTTTTGATCTCATTGGGAAGAGTGTGAGGCTTGTAAAAGTAAAGGAGATTCTTGCTTGGACCCTGGGAGGAGCTTGTACAACATCAAGGCACCAAAGGTTGTAAAGTTCTTCTTTGTTTAAAGTTAATGCAATCAAGTTTATTTTTCTCAATAAGATGTCTCTTATGGTTTATTTCATGGATTCCTTGATCACCATGATGAATATGATTTATTATATTAGCTATGCAGGTGTTATTTGATGTGTGCTTGTTTGTGTTTTTAGGTTCTTAAAAGGAAACTCATTCGGATGGTCGAAGCGTGGCTGCCACAAACTAGCGTTGGACTTAAGGTAGGGTCTAAAACAACTCTTGGTTTTTATTTATAAATCGCAATATTTAGAGAAAGGTAGATTTGCTTATTCTGCTTGTCGCTAGATATCAGTTGATACTAGGGAGGTCGGTCTTGTTCGCAAGAATGATTTATCCGGCCGACAAATTGGCGACTCCGCTGGGGAATTGAATTTTGGTTTTTACCTTTACTTTTACTTTGACTTGAGAAACTTTGTCTTTGTTTTTGGTTTTTGCTTGATGTGTGTGGGATTAGGTAGTTTTTTAGATTCTGAATTGTTTTTTGTTTTTTCACGTTTTTGAAAGAGGACTGCACGTTCTATTTGTAACACAATGCAGATATCCCCGCACTGTTGCTTTATTACACAGAGCAGTACCGCATATGGTTATACTGGAAGCCTGGGGACCCTATCAAATTTTTGATAAACCTAAAATCTATTCATCCAGTTAAGCTTAGGATTTGTTTACGTCTTTTAGCCTCTGCCCAGATCTGCATGTGTCTTGTCAGAAACTTCTTGTTAGTGAGTTCCATTGGAATTTTGGTTTTAGGTGATTTTCTAGAAGTTTTGCGTGCCTGGTTTGATTTTTGTTTGGTCTTTGTAGTAACTCAGAGATTAGAAGCCTAAGAAACCTCAGATTACCCTGGTTTTTTGCTGGTCTTCTTAATGAGTCTGACTGATTTGTGAAATCTGCCTTTGGTGAGAAATAGATCTCGTTTTCTCTTTGCAAAGCTTTGAAAGAACTTGTTTGAAAGTTTTGAATTTCATTTTTAGAAAAAGAAAACATAGCTGGGTGTTTTTTTATTAATTTGTTATTCTAAACGAATTAGTCCTTAGTTTGCTGAATAACTAAGTAAAACGTCCTCGAAAAGAAATTTTGTAAGCTTTTACTTCAACTAGGTTTTTAGAAATTTTTAGATCTCAAGCATAGTTTTTTATAGTTTTGAGTGTTTTCTAGAAATTTTAAAATCTCTTTTGAAAAGAAATTGTTTTTTGTAGTTTTTGAGTGTTGAAAAGAAAGGGATATTTTTCGTGAGCATAAGTAGTAGTCTCATTTTTGAGTTTATTGAAAAAGACAAAAAAGATTTTCTTTTCATTTATATGTTGAAGAAAGATTTGTTTTCAAAGAAGTGCATTCTCAACTCTTTCTTTAGCTAGAAATTCATTGAAGAAAAAGAATTGTTTATCATCCTAGGTGCATTTTTAGTGTTTTGGAGTCAAGTCTTCACACCATAAAGTTTCATCTCCATACCTTTTTACTTAAGAAACAACCATAAAAATAACGCTTAAAGTAAAATCTATCTAGCAATATTTTTATTTCTAGGGCTCTTTATCACCAACATAGCTTAGGCTTGTATCTTGGAGTAGGGAGTAATTAAATCTCCAAGATAGTTAAAACAAACAAGTAGCTATATCTTGTGGTAGGAGATAAATTCCAATCGTTACATCTATGCTCTGGGAAGCTCTTCTTAAAGGAGTCAAGCACGAGATCATATCCGAACCAGTGGGGTAATCAATCCTTCCTCATTGGGAACGATAGAAGATATACACGCATTAAAAATGGTAAACCTCGGATTGACCATTGTCGAGGAGCCTGGGGTCACTTGTTGGTAAACCTTGGATTATGTCAAGGAGCCTTCAAGGGGATTGAGCTTTGCTACTTTGCCCTTGCGTGTGTATCGGATCACAGACTGTTCCCCCAGGTATATTTGTTTCTATTGGTAACCATAGTGACCATAATCAATAGGATTCTTTCCTAAGGTGACGGTGGAGAGAAGATCCCACTGTACCTGGAGCAGACATCGACTAAACTCACTTGGACACTCTGGGGGGTTCTCTTCACTCGAGACAGTTTAGTGAAGAAACTTGTGCTAGTCTGTTTCATTAAGCAGGTTGTCAGGGTAACTGTTCCAACCGCCCTTTCAGTATTGAATTCTATGACGTTGGATTTCATCACCAACTAGTGTTTTCGGTACGGAAAGTTACTGTTTGTGTGTGGTTTGAACTCCTAGATTTTTAGGCGTGTGATTCAAATTGTTTGGTTCTTTAGAGACTTTAGGTGGTTTTATTGAGATTTTTATTTGTTTGCGTGTGAAGTAATTAAAATATTTAATCGTGGCTGAATAACCGAGACAATCCCGTAGACTTCGGGGGCAACCTCCTGAGTATTCACCAAGCCAACTTGAAGGGCTACGAGCTCTTGTAACTCCTAGTGATAGTAGATTTGGGTCACCAGAAGAAAGAGAATCTTCTTTAGTTGTTCATCCTGATTATCAAGTTCAAGCAACAGAGTATATTTCCGAACCAATTTCATTTTTTGAAGTTACTGGTAGTGTTTCTTCTAATAGTGAATTAGCCGAAGAACCTGAAATTTCTGAGCCTGAAACAGAACCTGCTGCTACTCCATCCTCAGGATTTGCTTCTCCAACTTCCAGTGGTCTTGGTTCACCGAGGGTAGGAAGGATCATTACCCAAAATCTTCCTTCGGGACTTATTTCTATTGAAGAACTTGTTAATCCAGAAGAAGGTATATCTATCCCTGAAAATCAACCAACTTTAGAACTTAGGGAGCGTGAATCAATTTTCTACAATCCACCTAGGAGGGACGCTTGGTATCTTTCATTAACCAACTTTTTAGAAAATCCGGGTCTTAGTTTTTCACCACCTCGTATTCCTTTTCACCCAACACCTAGAGGTTATTATCCTCCATTGAATATGTCGAGATAGTCATCCATGTTTTCCCAATCTCCAGAAACATTTTTATATGGCGGTCCTTCTGTTCCTTCTGGGTATCGGTCACTTACTGGTACTTTTTCAAGAGCATCTCTTCAACCCATTGAACATGGGCTATCAACTGGTAATAACGGAAATAAACCATTGAGTGTAGAAGACATTCTTATGATGTCAGGTACCATTTCAAATCCGCAACCTCAAGGTAGTCAGTCACTGCCTAGGGGGCAACCTCAAGGTACTCAATACCGCCTGGGGGGCAACCTCAAGGTACTCAGTTACCGCCTGGGGGGCAACCTCAAGGACAGTACATTCCTTCGGGACAGTACATTCCTCAAGGTCAACCCCAGAATCAATATATACCTCAAGGTCAACCCCAGTATCAATATATACCTCAAGGTTAACCCCAGTTTCAGTACGTGCCTCAAGGTTATCAACCTCAAGGTCAGTACCCAACCCAAGGTTTCCAACCACCTTTAGGTCAATCATTTGTCTAAGGAGTTGGAAATGTACCTTTGAATTATCAACCCTACCCTCAACCCGGTTATGGTCCTCAATATGCTCAACATTCTATGGTTCCATACCCCAGAATGAACATGGTGTGGGATCCATCTCAATCTCAACAGATCTTGCAACCTAATGTGCAGTTGTCATCTCAATCTAGACAACCTTTGGTTTCTGGTTCAACCCAGCAACCTGTCCAGCCTACTATTCAAACTTCTGCACCTGGTGTAGCTCATCAGTCTGGGCCTAGTTCGCCTCGAACTCCACCTCAAACAACTGCTGCAACTACTGCAGCCTCTGTTCCCTACTTCTGGAGTATCAGCAGCTCCAGTTTCTACTGTTCCTGCATATACTCCTCAGGCATCTTTACCTCAGTCTGGACCTAAAATTCAGACTTTGGTTCAGATGCCTGTAGGACAACCTGGTCCAAGTATGGTTGTCACAAGTCAACCTCAATTTACTTATCAACCGTACGAGGGATAGTACCAATTCGGTCCTGCTTTTCAAAGCCCAGTCTACTAGTATTAATCGTACCCTGGATATACTTATCAGCAACCTCAACAACCCCAGTATGGTCTGGTTAATCCTGGTTTCCCGGGAGGATATAATATCCCAAATGAAATTCCAATTCCAAGTTAGCCTGGATATCCTCCTCCCGGGGCTGGTCTTATGACCCAGGGTTTTCGAGACCCCAACCGTCAGTTACCGTTCATTGCAATTTTGGACTTGCCTGATTTGTTGCGCCTTATGAATGATCCGATTAATTATCTTCCATTTTGGCCGCCAATGCCGAATAAGTTGCCCAGTGATATCCCAAAGTTTGAAGGTAAATCAGGAGAGGATTTGTCAAACCATGTGATGACTTATCACCTCTGGTGTGCATCTAACTCCATTATAGATGATTCAATTCGTTTACGTCTTTTTCAACGCACTCTAATTGGTCTTGCGGCCAAGTGGTATATCGAGTTACCACGAGCCTCTTTTTATAATTTTAGTTAGTTAGCTACTTCATTCTTAACTAATTTTCAGTTGCCTGTCAGATATGACAATGGCACGGAATTATTAACTTCATTAAAATAGTCAACGTCCACTTATATTTTAGATCACATTCATGAATGGAGACGTCAACGACGTTTAGTGAAATTTTTTATTCTGGATCAAATTTTAGCTGAATGGTTTGTTAAATCATTATTACCTAAAATCACTAAGGATGTAGCTAAGGCAGGAGTTGTTACTAAAGAGAAAGTAATTGCTCAAGCTCAGTACCTTGACCTCGTTTATACGCAGTCGGGTACTTTACACGAAAAAATCCCCGACCTTCCAAAACAAAATCAAATAACTGCAGCTCCTTCAGGGTCTCATGCCACTGATGGTATGATTGGTTCAGTTAATACCAAAAGTAAGAAGAAATCTTCAAAGAATTCTTCTCTTATCATAACTTTACCAGATTCCCCGACAGGAGACTCTTCCACTGAAATTCCTGCCGACATTCATGTCGTAGAATCATCTACGGCCAAATCAAAATCCGACGGTAAAAAGAAGGGGAAGAAGAAAAATAAACAAAATTCAAAAGAGAAATCAAATAAAACTGAACCTACCGACGAGAAACGTAAACCTCGCTATCCTTGTCTCATTTGTGATGAAAAGCATTTTACAAGAGACTGCCCTCATCGCGTTGAGGTTGTGAAAATCGTCAAAGGTTCTCAAACGCCTACTGTCTTGAAGGATCCTTTTCCTAGTCAAGATAGTAAGATGATCGGTTCTTCCTCAAATGCCTCAGAAGAACCCATAATGATGATGTCCCATGTTAGGATTGTGACACGATCGCAAGAATATGGTAGTAAAAGTCCTATTGGTGGTAAGGAAGTAGAATCTTCTAATTCAAACCCATCAACTTCAACTCCTGGTTCTGATCCACTACAGATCGAGAAACCTAACTCAAACTTAGTAATCAAACTGCCTGCTAAAGGTATACTTCGAAGGTCAGCTTTCAATCCGCATGCGAGAGCTGCTCAAAACTATAACATTGTTGAAGACTTATCTATTTCCCCTGCAACAATGTTAGCTTTGGAGGTACTGCAATCATGTCCAGCACAACGTAAATTGCTATTGTCGGCTATAGGAGCTATTGATATTCAGGACTCGAACCTTATAATCTTCAATTTAGAAAATAGTACACCTCACTTACCTCATCAAATGGCTTTCCAAATTCTAGTGTTAGTCAAAAATATACCTTCCTTTAGGACTGTAATTGATGAGGGAGCTTCTACGTGTATTATGTCAATTTAGTGTTGGATATGCTTGGTTCTCCTACACTCAATCAATCCTCGACGACTCTAAAGGTTTTTGATGGCCGTGGGTTCCATCCTTTTGGCATTCTACAGGATTTACCTATAGGGGTTGAAGGTAAAATTGTTTATCTAGATGTGGAAGTGGTTGATGCCCCTCTAGATTACAACCTTCTCTTGGGTCGTAGTTGGTCTTATGCTATGACTGCTGTTGTTTCATTGGTCTTTCGGCTTATAAAGTTTCCTCATAATGGAAAGATCGTAACTATAGATTAGCTGACATATTTTTCATTCGACCCAGCCTCTTTTGAAAGTATACAACATGTCGGTAAAACAACTATCCCTTATAAGGATGTTGGGGTAGGATTGGTTAAAGATTCTGGTTTACTAGGAACTTTTTCCTTTCCGCCTCCTAATGTATCACCTTCTACTGCAACCATTCATATGATTTCATCAAACACTATTGTTTATGATGATCCTTGGATCATACTTTCCGAATCTAAGGTGGATTCATTTGGTAATGCTATGCCTTTGAGTCCCTATGAAATTGCGTATCAGGTTGTACAGTCGTTTTCCGACCCTTCTTCAACAGAAATTGATCTAATGAATGTGGTCCATGGAGAATCACTTTCAATATCAAACTCAAATTCAACAACGTTTTCCGAGATTGTTCATACTCATGAGCAGATTCGTGAAATTTTTTCTGTTGATGATTTACTATGGGAAAATCTTCATCATAGATCTTCGTTCTTACCTGAGATTGATCATTTTGAAAATGATTTTTCATCTATTTTTACTACTGATTATGTCAAAGAACCACATAATCCATTGCAAAATCCTGATTCTGAATTAAATTTGGAAAATATTTCTCGAACGGTTCCTATTGACATTTCAATTAAACCTGGTGTTAGTGTCAACCTTTGCAACCTTCCTCTAGTGATCAAATATTCTCTTACAAAGTGATTTTAAGGTGTCAAGGCCAAATTTTGTCATTTCAGTGAGTCTTCAAGCAAAATTTGGTCACTAGGCATTAGGTCTAGGGTTTGCTTTTACTCCTTCCAAAGTTGTCCAAATGTCAGTCCATGTCATCATTCAGCTGAGTGTGCCATCATTTAGAGGGTTTTCATCATCATGCCAAGTTTCATTGGGTCATTTTATGCCTTGTTCATGCTTCAGTTGTGCCTAGGTAAGGTTCATTTCCCTCTCTTAGGGTTTTGAAGGCAATTTCTCTTGGATGGTCAAATCATCAGAAAAACTTGTATCCTGATGTTCATACACCTTCCCCTATCCTTAATGTACCTTATTAAACACTTCCCATCACTGAGATCCCCCAAATTCCTCATTTTCGCAAAAACCTTAGTTTCTTGCTACAAACCCTATTTTCTAGGCTAGTCCTGTGTTTTTTCCTTTTGGACCCCTTCCCCTCACTCAATTTCTGAGATTCCACTTTCTCCTACTTCCTAACATCCCTCTCTACTTCCAAAAATTTTCTCAAGAATTTAGAAGCTCCTTATCCCCTTCATTTCGCTTCATTTCGACAAATCCCTTGTTCCACACATCGAGATAGGTTTTACTCCAATGATGTTTCTGAGAAAGAAAAGATATATTTGGGAAAACTGAGAGATATTTTTGTCCAAAACAAGCCATGGAACAAAAACCTCTTTCACTTTTTACACAGGTGTCATGGTTTTAGAGAAATGTCAAAAATACAATCGCGTCGGGAGAATTGATGTACCTCTATAGTTACCTTGGGAAAATCAAGTTTTCTCCTATCTTGGTTGGCCAAATGACTTGCTTGATGAGTCAAGTGAAAACTAGACACAAAGATCTTTCCAATGAGCTATCATGATCTCAATTTGGAGTTGAGGAAGGCATTCAAAAGTTGACTACAACAGCACTCTGCCTTTAGCTAGCCTCATTTGGCACATTTTGATCAGTCTTGGGAGATTTGATTTTTGATTGGGCAAATGAACTCAAAATTGAAAAATTCCAGTTGGGTTGGAAAGTAGACTCAAAGAAATTTCCAAGGAGCTGCCCGACGCCAAATTTGAACATCGGGAAAGCCTCCAAAAGGCTCCTGCAAAAAGGCGTGGCGCACTGGGAAGGCACGGCGCATTGGGCTGCAATATCCAATGTAAATTTACACTGGCGCGGTGCATAGGGAAGGCACGGCGCATTGGGCTAAAAAGCCTGAAATTCACTCAAAAAACTCTCCCAAATTGTAAACTTTGCTCAATCTTCTTCTGTTCAAGTAAGTTAACCTTTCTCCCATGACCAATGAATGAGTTACCTTGGTGTTTATGGTGTTTTAGTGAGAAAATTTTCAAACCCTACCTCCTTGCAATTTTTCCTCAAAAACAATTTCTTAGGGTTTGTAGTTTGAGCTTTTGTTGTCAAGTCCATTTCATCACTCCCTCCCTGATTTATTTTCCAATTTCATAAACCCATTCCCTAACCCCATATTCCTAATTCTCATTAACCCTATATCCCTAATTCTCATTATCCCAAACCCTAGCTACATGTTCCTAAATCCTAATTGTTATCCCAAAATCTAAAAACTATCCCTAAAACCCTTCTATTCCCAAAATTCCATTCGGAAACATTCCTACAACCCCTCTTACCCTCTCCCTCCACAGTCCCACCTATCACTGTTCCCCTTCGTGGCAAAGGTCAAGGCACACCATAAAATCACCTATTTTGCATCAAGACAGTTCAAGGCAGCTCCAAGACATTTCATCCACTAGTAGAGATGGCATCTGATCCATCATATGATCATGAGGAGGAGACCCACAGTGATTCACCAACAGAAGTACATGCACCCAGGAGGCCTCATAGAGGTGGCAAAAACATAAAGAAAAACCGCCAAGCTGCCCAAAGAAGGAGGGTGGAGTTCACTTCGCTTGAGCAAGAAATCAACGCTGATCGAGAGTCTTGGCTCGAGAGAGTCAACATTCACTTGGAAGGACTGCTAGACAAGGCTGATAAGGACCTTGCATTGTTGAGACACATGGATTTTCACTATATGGCACGGAACAAGGTCTGCAAGGCACGAATCAGGAATTTAAAGGCAAAACTAAAGAAGGCAATAACGAAGCAAAAGAGGCAAAGGAAGCTTGGCCATCTTTAGATATTAGCTGATGCCTCTTTAGCTGAGCATGACACTTGATGAAGAAGCTCCAGCCCAAATTTCAATAAATTTGGGGCATTTTTGGCATTTTGACAAATTTTGCACTAAAAAATTGAGTTTTCCTCCCTATGCACCGCGCCACGTGGCGCGCGCTTTTGCTAGGGAGCTCCAAATTACAAAACGTTTACATTTTTGGATTTGGTATGAAAAATCATGATTTTTGGTGCATGGCCAAGAAGTTTGGGCAAGTTTTGAGTCCTCAGGAGGTCAAAAACACTCAAAAATGACCTCTCTGCCCCTATTTTGACACACAGGAAGCAGTCTTAGGAGATTGAAGTTTTGGAGGGGCAAATGGGCACCAAATTCAGAAATTCCACTTGGGTTGGAAAGTAGACAGGTAGGGATTTCCAAAAAGCACACTTGAGCTAAATTTTTACTTCAAGAAGTGCATCAAATGTAGCCTCAAAGTGGAGTGATGCATACAGATTTTGGCACGGCGCACAGAGGATTTTTGCTCAATTTTTCACCTTCCAGCTCAGAAATTCGGCCAGTTTGACTAGTTTTTCTTTTTGATGTAATTTTTGATCTATCTTGATGTAATTGGATAAACATGATGTAATTTTGGCACTTATTTACTTGTTCTAGATGATTCATTCACTAAAAAGTGAAAATTTAATGAATGAATCAGTTTCCTACCTTATAGAGGCAAGTTGTTTTGATTGCCTAGATTTTAGTGCTTTGTTTAGAATTGGTTGAAACAACTCCTAGAATGATGAGATCGACCCCTAGAGGCAAGGGAATGGGTTTGGCTTGTTTATATTATGTAATTTCTAAGTCATTTTCAGGGTTGGACACTAGGGATTGCTTTGGCATATCATTGTACATTCTATCTCTGCATTTTTGGCTAAGGAAAGACTAGAGTTTTGCAACACTGTTTGGGATCCATGTGGCTTTATGTTTTGATGGTGTTCTTCTCTAAGTAATTGTAGGTTCATTAGTGTTATGTGTATCATTTTCCTATCTCTTCTTCTAAATTTGAACAAATGAGTGATTAAGGTAGAATCCATTAACTGCTATGCTCTTCCTTTGAATTTGTTTAAATTTCCATGTTTTCATCTATTTAAGGAGAATTCTTGAGACTCTCTTGCTCTCCTTAGCTCCCCACCAGTTTGATCTATCCATCTCACTCAATTTAAAGCATCAAAATGATTTCCTTCCTTGCCCCAATCATAACTCTACAGAAACTGTGCCTCATCCCCAGACCAATATTTGCCTTTCACTATTTCCAGCACAAAACCCCCAAAAACTCAAATCAAACCCTTGTACTTAATACCTAGCCTAATATTAGCTTTTATTACAGTCATCTCGAGCCCCATCAATTATCTTTTGCCGAGATCAACCCGGAGAGAGCCCTATCCTGTCCTCGTAGGGCTAGCTACGAGGCTGAGCGTGGTTTGATGTGGACCTAGAACCTTGCCTTTTTAGCCTGAGGCAAATCTAGGCTCTAACATAGTGGTGACTCCACTGGGGAGAATTTATTGTTGATGTCATTTGTTTTATAAGCTACAGACTGAGCCTGAAGTTATGCCAGGTAGCCTTCGAAACGCTTTTGCTTTGCATTAGCGCAAGTAGATAAACGTTGCTTCAGTCAATCTCCAGTCTAGCTTGTGAACGTGACACTTGACTTGTTAATTGCCCTAGTACATGTATCAAGTTCAGATCTGATTGTTGATGGTGGACAATGATCAGACATAAGAAGGATGAAATCATTCACCTGGTGACTCCATTCACTGAAAAATCCAGAAATCAATGCTTCATGGTGACTCCACTGCAGGAAGATCAGTAGATTTAAGATTTTCAAGATGGAATGGGTTGCAAGAAGATACGCTCCCATGAGCCGAGATCACATTCCAAGTTTTCCAAATAAAATTCCCAAGGTAGATTGGCAAAAGAATTTTCCTATGTTTAAAGATGATGATAGGAAGGATGCTGCCTTACATCTGGTTAGATTTCACATACATATTCGCAAGTTGAAGGTTGATTTTCCTGAAGATTGCTTGATGAAGATATTCATGGCCACTCTGGAAGGTGAAGCCCGATATTGGTATGAAAGTTTGTCGCCTGCTTGTATTTACTGTTTGAAAGATTTTCATACCATGTTCTTTGAAAGGTATAAAGAATCTTATCCATCATTAAATCTAGTTCAGGATTGTTGTAGCCATGTTCATAGTTTTATTGAAAATCTTGAGAAAGTTTATGAAGATGATAATTTCATGGATGATGAGATCATGGAGGCCCTGTATGAAAATCCGTTTCAGCAGCATAAAGACGATCATGAAAATTTGCAGCAGGATCAAGATCTTAGTACGGTGGAAGATGAAGGAATTGTGCATTTTGACAGTCAATGGGAATTACATGAAATGGATCAGCAGTATGAGGAAAAGTTGTACACTCCTTCACTTGAAATTAATGAAGACAATCACTGTTTGAGCAAGAGAAAACAAAAATTATTATCTCCTCTGTCTGAAGACGAGATAGATCAACTCTTGAACGGTCATGTTCCAGCTCAAGTTAATGCAGATCTGCAGTGTGCACATGGTCAAGAAGGTGATGGTGGAACTTCTTCCTCTTTTGAAAATGATGACAGTCTGGTAAGTAGCTTTATATATTAGCAGGTCGAAGATTTCCATATGGCTGAAAGTGATGAAAGAAAAAGTGTCGTTTCAGATCTGTCCATAGAAGAAGACAGCATGTAGGGAAATCAAGTTTCAATTTCAGAATGTGATAACATTAAATCAGCCATTTCAGATCTAGATTCAGATTGTGATGACCAAGAAAACCTTTTACTGAATCCCATGAAGGAGAACTCTGCTGTTAAAATTATCTGGAAGGAAGAAAACAGAGTTATGGATCCAAATGTTCTCATGTCATTAGAACAAAGCCTTCATAAAGAGGTAATCCAGTCAGTTCATGAACAACAAGATGAGATCTTCGCTCAAGTAAGTAAAGAGGTTTCTCTGGATGAATTTATGGTAGATGATAGAAATGTTAGTGTTGGGTTTCACGAAACATCTGAAGTTTATTTTCTCATGATTGATGAATGTAATGAGAATCCGACTGTCATATCATACGAAGATGATCTACAATATATTCAGATTTCAACAGACCAGACCATTCAGGATTCCCTTTTAGATTCTTCTTCATATGTCTCATGTTTTGAAGTGTTCTTTGAAGAGGAAATCTACTCATCTACTTGTTCAGAATTTTTTGAGGACCAGGAACATACTGAAGTACATTATGAAGGAAGATCAAAATCAAAAGAAAAAGATACCTTGTTTCTCCAAAAGAAGGTAAATCTTCATGTTTTTCATGATCCAATGGAAAATTTTTTGCAGGTAGTAGTGAAGGTGATTATTACAGTGTTCAGTGATGAAGGAGATCATGGTCAATTAGCATTTTGGATGCCCAGTTACAAGTATCAATTGTTGACCAGAAGATCTGATCGGGAGAATCAGTCAAGAAAGCATCTTCTTGATTGGTTACATTGGCATTTTGATATAGTTTGATGATATATCGTCTTGTAAGAAACACAGGTGGTCATGTACTGCCATCAAGCTTTAAGTTTTAAGTTCAGGTCTTAGTATTTTGAGTTAGTTTGTTAGAGTCAATTTTTTTCAGTCATTTTAAGTTTGCAGCGAGTTGGTTTGAGTCAAGTTTTTTCAGTCATTTTAGTTTGCATCAAGTTGGTTTGAGTCAAGTTTTAGTCAATAAATGGGTCAAAGTCTTGTGTTGTTTGTCGAAATAATGACTCCATAGCCCAATGGACGAAGGCACTGTCTAGCTCTTCCACAGATCTTGCGTTCTTGGCACCTCCTTAGAGCTACCATCCCCATTGGAGCCAATGTTAGTGTCAGCCTTTGCAGCCTTCCTCCAGTGATCAAATATGCTCTTACAAAGTGATTTTAAGGTGTCAAGGTCAAATTTTTTTCATTTCAGTGAGTCTTCAAGCAAAATTTGGTCACTGGGCATTAGGTCTAGGGTTTGCTTTTACTCCTTCCAAAGTTGTCCAAATGTTGTTCCATGTCATCATTCAGCTGAGTGTGCCATCATTCAGAGAGTTCTCATCATCACGCCAAGTTTCACTGGGTCATTTTATGCCTTGTTCATGCTTCAGTTGTGCCTAGGTAAGGTTCATTTCCCTCTCGTAGGGTTTTGAAGGCAATTTCTCTTAGATGGTCAAATCATCGGTAAAAATTGTATCCTGATGTTCATACACCTTCCCCTATCCTTAATGTACCTTATTAAACACTTCCCATCACTGAGATCCCCCAAATTCCTCATTTTCGCTCAAACCCTAGTTTCTTGCTACAAACTTTATTTTCTAGGCTAGGCCTGTGTTTTGCCCTTTTGGACCCCTTCCCCTCACTGAATTTTTGAGATTCCACTTTCTTCTACTTCCTAACATCCCTCCCTACTTCCAAAAATTTTCTCAAGAATTTAGAAGCTCCTTATCCCCTTCATTTCGCTTCATTTCGACAAATCCCTTGTTCCACACATCGGGATAGGTTTTACTCCAATGATGTTTCTGAGAAAGAAAATATGAATTTAGGAAACCTGAGAGACATTTTTGTCCAAAACAGGCCAAGGAAGAAAAACCTCTTTCACTTTTCACACAGGTGTCATGATTTTAGAGAAATGTCAAAAATACAATCGCCTCGGGAGAATTGATGTACCTCTGAAGTGACCTTGGGAAAACCAATTTTTCTCCTAGCTTGGTTGGCCAAATTACTTGCTTGATGAGTCAAATGATAACTAGATACAAATATATTTCCAATGAGCTATCATGAGCTCAATTTTGAGTTGAGGAAGGCATTCAAGAGTTGACTACAACAGCACTCTGCCTTTAGGCAGCCTCATTTGGCACATTTTGACCAGTCTTGGGAGATTTGATTTTTGACAGGGAAAATGAGCTCCAAATTGAAAACTTCTAGTGGGGTTGGAAATTAGACTCAAATATATTTCCAACGAGCTATCCTGTGCCCAATTTGGACATCGGGAATGCCTCCAAAAGGCTCCTGCAAAAAGGCAAGGCGCAATGGGCAGCAATATCTAATGTAAATTTACATTGGCGTGGCACATTGGGCTAAAAAGCCTAAAATTCACTCAAAAAACTCTCCCAAATTGTAAAATTTGCTCAATATTCTTGTGTTCAAGTAAGTTAACCTTTCTCCCATGACCAATGAATGAGTTACCTTGGTTTTTATGGTGTTTTAGTGAGAAAATTTTCAAACCCTGCCTCCTTGCAATTTTTCCTCAAAAACAATTGCTTAGGGTTTGCAGTTTGAGCTTTTGTTGTCAAGTCCACCTCATCACTCCCTCCCTGATTTATTTTTCAATTTCATAAACCCATTCCCTAACCCCATATCCCTAATTCTCATTAACCCTATATCCCTAATTCTCATTATCCCAAACCCTAGCTACATATTCCTAAATCCTAATTGTTATCCCAAAATCTAAAAACTATCCCTAAAAACCTTCTATTCCCAAAATTCCATTCGGAAACATTCCTAAAACCCCTCTTACCCTCTCCCTCCACAGTCCCACCTATCACTGTTCCCCTTGGTGGCAAAGGTCAAGGCACACCATAAAATCACCTATTTTGCATCAAGACAGTTCAAGGCAGCTCCAAGACATTTCATCCACTAGTATAGATGGCATCTGATCTGTCATATGATCATGAGGAGGAGACCCACAGTGATTCACCAACAGAAGTACATGCACCTAGGAGGCCTCATAGAGGTGGCAAAAACATAAAGAAAAACTGCCAAGCTGCCCAAAGAAGGAGGGTGGAGTTCACTTCGCTTGAGCAAGAAATAAACGTTGATCGAGAGTCTTAGCTCGAGAGAGTCAACATTCACTTGGAAGGACTGTTGGACAAGGCCAATAAGGACCTTGCATTGCTGAGACACATGGCTTTTCACTATATGCCACGGAACAAGGTCTACAAGGCACGAATCAGGAATTTAAAGGCAAAACTAAAGAAGGCAATAAGGAAGCAAAAGGGGCAAAGGGAGCTTGACCGTCTTTAGATATTGGCCGAAGCCACTTTAGCCTAGCATGACACTTGATGAAGAAGCTCCAACCCAAATTTCAAGAAATTTGGGGAATGTTTAGCATTTTGACAAATTTTGCACTAAAAAACAGAGTTTTTCTCCCTGTGCGCCGCGCCACGTGGCGTGCGCTTTTGCTAGGGAGCTCCAAATTGCAAAAAGTTTACATTTTGGATTTGGCATGAAAAATCATGACTATTGGTGCATGGCTAAGATGTTTGGGCAAGTTTTGAGTCCTCAGGAGGTAAAAAACACTCAAAAAATGACCTCTCTGCCCCTATTTTGACACACAGGAAGCAGTCTTGGGAGATTAAAGTTTTGGAGGGGCAAATGGGCACCAAATTTAGAAATTCCACTTGAGTTGGAAAGTAGATAGGTAGGTTTTTCCAACAAGCACACTTGGGCTCAATTTGGACTTCAAGAAGTGCCTCAAAATCAGCCTCAAATTGGCGTGACGCATACAGATTTTGGCGCGGCGCACAGAGGATTTTTGCTCAATTTTTCACCTTCCAGCTCAGAAATTCGGTCAGTTTGACTAGTTTTGATTTTTGATGTAATTTTTGATCTATCTTGATGTAATTGGATAAATATGATGTAATTTTGGCACTTATTTACTTGTTATAGAGGATTCATTCACTAAAAAGTGAAAATTTAATGAATGAATCAGTTTCCTACCTTATAGAGGCAAGTTGTTTTGATTGCCTGGATTTTAGTGCTTTGTTTAGAATTGGTTGAAACAATTCCTAGAATGATGAGCTCGACCCCTAGAGGCAAGGGAATGGGTTTGGCTTTTCTATATTATGTAATTTCTAAGTCATTTTCAGGGTTGGACACTAGGGATTTCTTTGGCATATCATTGTACATTCTATCTCTGCATTTTTGGCTAAGGAAAGACCAGGGTTTTGCAGCACTATTTGGGATCCATGTGGCTTTATGCTTTGATGGTGTTCTTCTCTAAGTAATTGTAGGTTTATTAGTGTTATGTATATCATTTTCCTGTCTCTTCTTCTAAATTTGAACAAATGAGTGATTAAGGTAGAATCCATTAACTGCTATGCTCTGCCTTTGAATTTGTTTAAATTTCCACGTTTTCATCTGTTTAAGGAGAATTCTTGAGACTCTCTTGTTCTCCTTAGCTCCTCACCAGTCTGATCTATCCATCTCACTCAATTTAAAGCATCAAAACGATTGCCTTCCTTGCCCCAATCAGAACTCTGCAGAAACTGTGCCTCATCCCCGGACCCAAATTTGCCTTTCCCTATTTCCAGCAGAAAACCCCCAAAAACTAAAATCAAACCCTTGTACTTAATACCTAGCCTAATATTAGCTTTTATTACAGTCATCTTGAGCCCCATCGATTATCTTTTGCCGAGATCAACCCGGAGAGAGCCCTCTCCTGTCCTCGTTGGGCTAGCTACGAGGCTGAGCGTGGTTTGATGTGGACCTAGAACCTTGCCTTTTCAGCCTGAGGAAAATCTAGGCTCTAACACCTGGAATTGTTGAAAACATTCATATAGGTGCCTCCTGTATGGAAACTGAACTCCAAACTTATAAGGCCCTATTTCAAGAATTTCGCGACGTGTTTGCCTGGTCATATGAAGAAATGCCAGGAATTGATCCAGCAATTGTTGTTCATGAAATCAAAACTTACCCGGATGCTAAACCCATCCGGAAACATTTTCATCAGATCCACCAGCGAAAAGCTACTGTTATTAAAGCAGAAGTTGAGGAATTACTTAAAGCAGGTTTCATTTATCCAATTCCCCTAACGGATTGGGTATCGAATATTGTTCCTGTTAACAAAAGTAAGGAACGATAAGAATATGTATCGATTATAGGGATATTAATCAAGCTTGTCCCAAAGACAATTATCCAACCCCCTATATCGATCAAATCATTGATGATTGTGTCGGCAGTGAAATTTTCTCCTTTATGGATGGTTTTTCCGATTACAATCAAATCAACATTCTCCCTGCTGATCAACCAAAAACAGATTTCATTTGTCCATGGGGGACATTTTCTTATTGCAAATTACCTTTTGGATTGAAGAACACCGGAGCAACTTTTCAAAGAGCTATGTCTTATGCGTTTCATGACATCAAGCACATTGTGCAACCTTATTTCGATGATTTACCTGCCCATTCATTATGTAGAGCCAATCATCTCACTCATTTATGAGCAATCTTTATGAGATGTAGACATTATCGAATTAGGTTGAATCCACACAAATGTGTTTTCTGTATAGAAATGGGTCGTTTACTGGGATTCATTGTTTCAAAAGCTAGCATTCGTGTCGATCCCTAGAAGGTTGAAGCTATTGTCAAATTGCCTCCTCCTTCGACTCTTTGCCAACTCCAAAGTTTGCAAGGGAAAGCAAAATTTTCACGTTGATTCATTCCTAACTACGCCGAGATAACAAAGGGTTTTACCGGGTTATTGAAACAGAATACTCCATTCTTTTGGGATGATATAGATGACAAATCTTTTGATGCACTTAAACACGCGTTGACCCATGCACCGTTATTGCATCCTCCCAACTACAACCAGGATTACTTCTTGTACCTCACCGCTTCTCATTCCACCATCGAGATGGTGTTAGTTCAGGAAGATGAATTCGGTAGTGAACATGTGATTTACTATCTTAGTCAAACTTTGAATCCAACTGAGCTTAAATATTCACATGTGGAGAAATTGGCCTTGGTAGTTGTTCAATCTGTCCAAAGATTTCGTCATTACATCTTACTACGAAAACTACCGTAATTTCTAACTGTAACCCTATGATCTATATTTTGACAAAACAATTGCTATGGGGCAATTATTCCAAATGGATTCTTATCTTGCAAGAATTTGACTTGGAATTTGAAAATTCCAAGTCAAAGAAATCTTTAGTTTTTGTGGAACTTATGTGTGACTTCCCGCGTGCTGATACTGAAACTATGGCGGAAGAACCCATTGCAGATGAATCCTTGTTTCTTATCAGCACTTTTGATCCATGGTATGGAGATATCATTGTTTATCTCCAAACCCAATCTTTTCGGCCTGAAATTTCATGATCTCAGCAACGGAAAATACATTTCCAATCCCAACAATATAAGATTATTGGAGATACACTCTATCGTCGTGGGGCAGATTCTGTTTTCTGATATTGTTTAACTCATGAAGAAGCTGAAAAGGTTTTAAATGATTGTCACTCTAGAGCGTGTGGCGGTCATATGTTTGGGTATGCCATAGCCCAAAAGATATTGTGCGCTAGCTATTTCTGGCTGTCTTTGTTTAAAGATTGTATTTATGCGGTCTGAAAATGCCACAATTGTCAAATTTTTTATTGAAAGATGCGTGCTCCACCTGCTCCTCTCCACCCTATAATTGCCATCGGTCCTTTTGCAAAGTGAGGTATCAACTTCATTACATGTAACCCTCACTTGGTTGGGGGTTATGCGTATATCATCCTTGCGGTAGATTATTTACCAAGGAGGCCGAGGCGATGCCTACATTTTCGGCAGACGGCAAAACTGCTGCAATTTTCATTTTCAATCATATAATTACTAGATTCGGTGTTCCACAAGCGATTATCACTGATCATGGGCGTCATTTTCGAAACATCATGATGACTGAACTAACAGATCAACTTGGCCTGCGTCACGATAGTTCTACTCCATATTACCCACAGGCTAATGGTCTGGTTGAAGCCATCAACAAAGTTCTAGTCATTATGATCCAACGAATCATTGGTATTCATAGGTCAAATTGGCATAACATTTTATTTTCAGCGCTTTGGGCGTATCAAACCTCAGTAAAAACATCAACTGGTTTCACTCCTTTCCAACTAGTTTACAGTTTGGAAGCTGTGTTACCCATTGAATGCGAAATTCCGTCATTGCAAATAGCCATAGAGTTACTCCCAGCCACTTCCGAAGAGGAGAAACGTTTGTTGTACTTAGCTCAGCTAGATGAGAATCGACGTGATGCTGCACTAGCAATTGAAACTCATGCCAAACGAATTAAAGCTCAGTACGATCGAAATGTTACACCTCGTAATTTTTTGGAAGGATACCTAGTCTTACTATACGATCAAGCAAACGATAAGCTAGGGGCTAGAAAATTTGTACCTATGTGGCATGGTCCTTTTATTGTTAAGCGAAAGCTGGCGAAAGGGGCCTATGAATTAGTAGATTTTGACGGTGTCTCTTTGGGTAAACCCAGAAATGGTCTTTATCTGAAGAGATATTATGCTTAAATCTAGGTGTGGAGATTTTAGTTAGATTAGTTTTCTTTCTATCTAGTATGTTTTAGATTAGAAAAGTGTGCTTAGTTTAGAGAGTTTTTTTATCATTATTCCTGCTTATCTTGATTTTACTCTTGATATTGCAGATGTCGGCGTCTCTTCAAACATACATTGGTTTCGCTGATGGTGCTTGTCGTAATACACGGAACATTTCTTCCGCAACTTGGGTTATCTATTCACCCTCTCATGAGTTGGTATCTATGCATGGGGTAAGTCTCAGTCAAACAACGAACAACATTGCGGAGTATAGTGCAGTGATTGAGTTATTATCTGAATCCATCTCATTTGGGATTCGTAGTTTGATTGTGAGGTTAGATTCTAAACTCATTGTATTGCAACTTAATAGAGTTTATGCCATTAGAAATCTAGTGTTGTTAAGATTATTTTTGAGGGTTCATCTCTTGGAACGTGAATTTGACTATATTGAATATCAGCATATTCCAAGATATTTAAATACATTAGCAGATGCAATTGCTTCTCGAATGTTAAGTAGACATTTGCAATAATCAAACAGTAAATTTAAAAACATTCCATAACATGTTTTATAAGATAGCGAGTAATAGTGATATAGCATAGCATAGAAGTGTGTCAAATATACATGGTTTTCGATCATAGGTTGAAAAACACCTTATGATCGGCAAAAATGATAGTACAAAAATAAAAAATGTCATATGAATCTACAAAAGTCGATCATCCTATCACTGGTGATGATCACGATAAGAAACCACTGCTCGGGCCACCCTACAAAGGAACCTCCTAAAATGTCCTGGGACCCCAATCACATAGCGCTGTAACCTAAGAGGAATGTCATCTATGCTAGTCTCTGGAATATCTACTATCAAACGCTCTAGATGGTTTTCCAACTCAGTCAGGGTCTCTATAGATTCGTCCCATGGGGCTGGTACTGCTGCAGCTGGGTGTCTCCTCTCATATGGCCGGAGAGTGGCTGGTCGTCATGGACCTACATCTGCATTTGAAACTTTTTACTATCAGTTTTGGACGATTTAAAAACGAAATAAAAAAAAAAAAAAAATTAAAACTTAGAAAATGTTGAGAATGATTCTACCTGAGTCATCCCACCGCTCTCCTGGTGGAAGAGTCATGTCTGGGTCACCACGATAATACATCCTAGCATAAGGAAAATCCTAAATCGAGAAAAGTTGGTTCTCCAACCAACGAAAATACTCAAGAGGAAATTGAACAACCTCTGAACCCTCCTCAGGATGACGGGTCATAACTGCAACCCAACGCATCAGCTTGGGCTCTCGGGGAATTCCAGCTCCAACAGAAAGATGTTGTGGGACCAACATTGGGACCCTCTCTAAACCAAAGCTCACAACTAAGAAACCATACCCAAAGTTTTTTAGTTGTTCGTTCTTTGCTCTAGTCATTTGGCCTTTTACATTCACCAAAATAGCTTCGCACCAGTTGAAGATGGTGCCTTGATAACAGTCTACTGCCATTCGCATTTGGGATCTGGTGGCTACATGGAGTGCTACGCTTCCGCAGAGTCTGGTGACAGTAAATGCAATCACTTTGAGCTCAGGACAGGAGATGGTTTTGATATCAATCCATTTGTCCTTTGTTTGGTCATTAGAAAACTCTAGCCGAAGACTATCGACAGACTGGCCACCTGGCCTAGTCTCAAATAGAGTCAATTGTTCACCTCTCTTGGGCAAACCAGTCAAGAAGTAAATGTCTTTTCGCTCCATTTCGAGCTGGTGACCACCAATAATGAAACATTGGTCCTGTATATTCCATCTGTTCACCAACCACTGCAAAAAGTCTACTTGGACCCTCATGCAAGGTATGGCCTAGAATTTAAATAGCCTACATGCCTTCAATGCATCTATCGAAGGTTGATGATTAATTGCGGCAAGGTACACATCTTCGTGCTCCCGTTCCCATCAACTGAGCATTGTGTATATCCTACATTGAAAGAAAAGGCGGATTAGAACATTTTAATTCAAAGTTTTTGGGAAGAAATTGAAAAAATTGAAGTTGTAAAACCTATCTCGTGGGGTCTGCACTCTCCATTTAGGGACAGTGCATAGGTCCACACTCTGCCCAAGCAGTAGGTGCGGGCCCCTGGCTCTTTCCTCTATAGGAAAAAGTTGGGGTCCACAAGTTTCGCATGCTACGCTTGCGGACCCCCGCGAGCGGTCTTTTAAACTAAATTTTTCCTAAAAATCAAAATAGAAGCCTAAAAACAAAATTCAAACGGTTGAAATGTAAGATTAAAGTGATGTGGATTACCTAGAGGTGACGGTTTTCGATTCCAATGGACGGATTTTCCGCAATATTCACAGGAAGCTTCTTACCCAAAAGCTCTCTTTTCTCACTCTGAAGTCAAACGATAAAAATGAATTTACACAAGCCCTTTTTATAAGCTTTTTTGAATAAATGAATTTTTAATTTCTTTATTTTTCACTTTAAAGAGGTAACTTTTTGATGCATTTTATTTATTTTAAACAGGTATGAGTAATGTTTGGGTTTTTGTGCAGAATATTAGATTTTTCAAGAGAAATTGATCATTTTCAACAAAAAACATTAGAGTCCTCTTTAAGCTCTTTTCTGACTCGTAAAATAAGAAAAGATTGCCGAGTTTTTCTTTTTAATCTCGTTAAAACAGAATTAAAAGGACGGTCCACTTATAGCTCTTTTCTGACCGTATAAACATGAAAAGATTACTGGGCTTTTGTTGTTTCAAGTTCGATATTGGTTATAAAACGACGTGTATTTGTTCGCTTTTTTACTTTTTCGGATCAGGACCACTAATTATGAAAGGTACTCCTTGATCGTAATGGTCAAGCGGTTCTCTCAAGTATTATTTTATACTTTTTCAGGCTTGGCAGACACAAATTTACGAAAAAGGACAACCATGGAGTTTTCTTAAGTTTTTCTTCTGACTCCCTAAAATTGAAAAACGCCGAGTTTCTCCTATACTGGACTCGTTAAAATTTAACAGTAAAGGACCTGTTCAATTACAAACAAGAATGGACCACTTCTTCTTAGGGTTCAAATTTTAAACTAAGTTGGACTCATCCGAAGGATGAGCTTATAATCAAGCAAATGTTATCCTCCTCAAGCTTGTCAAAAATAAAGAGGTACTTGCCAGAAATGGTGGGGGAAAAGAGAGAAAAATGACCTGTTTGTTATATTTTGTGTCTCATAAAAGCATTCAACCACTCTTGAACATGACACTTTTTGTTCACCTGGGTTGGGAAATCCTTTGCCTAACAGTTAATCAAACCATATTGAAAGTCTTCAGCCGGTTTCTAGGTATTAGCTTTAGGTCAATTGTCACCAAACCATCTGCAGTGTCGTTATGTGTTCAAGAGGTCAGTGCAAATAAACCATTCATCTGCAAAATATCTGTCATCCATCTTGACCATCCCTAAGTCAGTCCTTGCAACTATATTTCTTCAAAGTTGATCTATGATTTCGTGTTGTGGGCTTGCCTACGATGGATCGCTTTCTATCGACTTCAGCTCATTATCTAGAAAGATGATCTAGAAATCGTCAGCACCTTGGAATCTGCATGCCTCAATGGCAGGTTTCTTGCCTTCGATGACAAGTTGCATCATTGAACTTCGATCAAAGGATTCTGTGACATGTTCGACATCAACTCATCTATTCACATTTCATGGATTGTACTGAGTACTTTGAGATCCATTGACATTACTGGTGGTTTCTCTCACACTTGTTAACAATTTACATCATTGACTAGTAATCAAGTGGTTTCTACCATGTTCGACTTCGACACATTCATTCACATGGATAGAATCGTACTAGTTCGGGAAGCAGAAATCAAGACCCTGGATCTAGTTTCCACCATCCAAGCTGCGAGGAATTTTGTTATTCATTATATAGTGGACTATTCATAAACAGATGGTTGCACCCATACTGTGTCTACATATGTCTATACTTGTGATGTATTACAAGATCATTCCTATATCAGAGCAATTTAGTTAGTTTTCTATTCAGTTTTGATCTGATTATGGGAATGCCTACCTCAGCGATGATATGAAGACATATATATATTTTGTATTGAATGTTTTTACAGGTTCGAACTAGGCTATCCACGGGATGATCCTTGAAATGATAAAGTACTTCACTCTTCTTAGATAACAAATACTATCCTCATCTATTATAGACTTCGCACTTTAGGGGGCAATCCGTTACATAAAATATTGTCACCATGACATTCTGCAGTCAGTGTGAGTCTATCACCACTCATACTTTCCTCCTATGCAAGTCTTAAACCTTAGCTCTTCATGTCAAGCCTTGAAAAATGAGAGAAAGTCCTTGAAAATCTCTAAAACTCTGGTTCCGCACTTTCTCTTAGCATTACCTGCGGTCCTGCACCTACTGGTCATGTCCCTTGTGGACCTGCCCGCTCTGTTTCTGTGTAATGGGTGTGGACCCCTGTAAAAGTCCTAAAGGCGCAAGTACATTCTTGAAAACTCACTTTGGGTTATTTCTGGAAGCTTCTAGAGGGAATCTTGAGGTGGCGAGTTCGCTCCTTTGAGGTTCATGCATCCCATATCTAAAGGAGCTAACCCCTTTATGTGAGGAGCTTATCCCTTTAAAGGAGGACTCTATCCCTTTATAGGTGGACCTGTAACTTCCTTCCTCTGCACTATAAAATGAGACATTGGGCTGGTTACTAATGAGGTTGAAAGCTGAATATTTTTGAGGGTAAATGCTGTTGGAATTTAGACTTCCTAATTGAGCTTGAGAGGAGAGATTACATACCTTTTGATCCCATTGGGAAGAGTGTGAGGCTTGTCAAAGTAGAGGAGATTCTTGTTTGGACCTTGGGAGGAGCTTGTACAACATCAAGGCACCAAAGGTTGTAAAGTTCTTCTTTGTTTAAAGTTAATACAATCAAGTTTATTTTTCTCAATAAGCTGTCTCTTATAGTTTATTTCATGGATTCCTTGATCACCATGATGAATATGATTTATTATATTAGCTATGCAGGTGTTATTTGATGTGTGCTTGTTTGTGTTTACAGGTTCTTAAGAGGAAACTCATTCGGACGGTCGAAGCGTGGCTGCCATAAACTAACGTTGGACTTAAGGTAGGGTCTAAAACACCTCTTAGTTTTTATTTATAAATCGCAATATTTAGAGAAAGGTAGATTTGCTTGTTCTGCTTGTCGCTAGATATCAGTTGATACTAGGGAGATCGGTCTTTTCCGCAATAATGATTTATCCAGCCGAAAAATCCCATTTTGATGTATTACATGTCTACTCAGGTATTTAATTTTAATTTTTCAAATTCTACAGTTTTTATGAAAATTTGGTTTCAAGTGCAAATATTGACAGATTCAGAAATTCCCGTAATAGCTATATGGTTGACATGTTTGCAGGAAACTTGGGCACGAATTTGATGCATGGATGGACAGATTGGGAACTAGGACTGAGCCAGCTCTACTTAGTTCAAACAGAACAAGTTTTATTAGGCCCATTTAGTGCTGATCAACCATGACTAGTCACTCAGAAATTCCATAGAAATAGAGCAGTTTTGAGATTCTATGGGATTAACCATATTTCTTGGGATGGGATTGATGAATTTGAATTAAATAGATGAATATCAGTAGATATTTTTATTAGAATGATTATAGATTAGTTTGTTTCATAAGACTTCTATTTAAAGCCAAGACTTTGATGGCTTATGTATTGACTTTTGTATAATTTCATGCTGAGACATTTTGGATTGGGGAGCTAATTTGAAGAACCTTTTCTACTACTATTTTTTTGTTAAATAATGTGGATGTGTGACTGAGTTTAAGCTTCTGATATCAATCTTCAAGTGTGCAAAGCAAGGGTGGAGGGCCCCCATTCCAAGCTAAGTACACTTTTTTGTTTAAACTAGTTTAATTTTCCATAATCTGGTTATTGTAGAACTTGTTTACATGCTTTGTTTCAGATTGGTTTATGGTTAATCTGTGATGATTGATTTCATTAGATCTTAGTTTATTCATCATTTTAGTAATTTGTAAAAACAAAGTGTTCAAGTTGAGCACTCCATCTGTTAATTTGGTGAATTGTAACTAGTTTTCTTTGATTACATGCAAGCAGTTTTCCTATGTATTTTTGGCATTATGGTGAATGAATTATGATGAAACATATCAAAGGTCTCTTAAGTTAGGAGCCTCCTTTCATTAATTATTTGTCCATCTTAAGCTATTAGTTTATGATTTCTGTTCATCAAGTAATAATCAAGAAAGAATTGGACCTCTTAAGTTAAGGGCCATTTCAGCTTTCCCTCTTTACAAAGTGAATTGGAATTGTAATATGTACTTCTTTAGTTTTTGAAAAACTTATCTTTCAAGTTTTATTACATCTGATATTCATATATAGTGGAATTTACTTTAAGTATTACCAACCCAGATTGATAAGAAATATTTGTGTTAATTTGTGTGAATAAATTAGCTCAACATTTTGGCACTGTTGCCGGGGATCGAACCCGGGTCATCCCCGTGACATGTGGGAATACTCACCACTATACTACCGCTTGACATATTAGAAAATGTGTGAGAGAGGATGAGATATTAGAAGTCCTAAAAGCATGTCATGATGAACCATGTGGTGGTCATTTTGCAGACAAATGAATAGCCTACAAGGTGTTGCAATTAGGCTACTACTGGCCAGAAATCTTCAAAGACTCCAAGGCATATGTCAAGCGGTGTGACAACTGCAAAAGAACAGGGAGACCAATAGTATCAGATGAGATGACACTCAAACCACAAGTTCTAATAGAACCATTTGAGCAATGGGCTCTAGATTTTGTGGGACCAATAAATCCACCATCAAATGGCAAGAGGTATATCTTAGTATGTACAAATTATGTCACCAAATGGGTGGAGGCAAAGGCAGTCACCGAAGCAACAGAAAATATAGTGGTCACCTTTCTCTTTGAAGAAATATTTGTAAGATACGGAGTACCAAGACAGATTGTAATAGATTAGGGAGCACAGTTTACTTCAAAGCTTGTATGAAATATTACAGAGAAATATAAGATAAAGCACAGGAAGTCTACACCATATCATCCTCAAGAAAATGGACAAGTGGAATCAAAAAATAAAGTCCTAGAGAACATAATGACCAAAACAATACAGATGAATAGAAAGGACTGGTCAGAAAAACTAAGGGATGCACTATGGGCATACAGAATCACATGGAAAAACACAACTGGATTCAGCCCATACCAGTTAGTATATGGAAAAGAGGTCTTACTGCCCATAGAATTTCAGATACACACATACAAATTGGCAGCCGAACTAGGACTGGAACTGTCTGAAGCCCAGCAGCAGCGGATAATGGAATTAAATCAACTAGATGAACATCGCCAGCAGGCAATAGAACATACAACATTGGTACAGCAGCAACGAATGAAGTGGCATGACAGATTCATCAAGAACAAGACATTCAACAAAGGAGACTGGGCACTACTGTTCGACTCCAAATTCAAAGATTTCAAGGCCAAATTCACAACACACTGGTTAGGGCCATATGAGATAGAAGAAATCTTTGATAATGGAGTTGTTCAAATCAAGACAATTGACCAAGAATCCACATCATTTTTGGTAAATGGACATAGGCTCAAAGTTTACAACAGGCCTATTGACAAAGAAGAATTCATGAAACAACTGATACAAGGAACAGAACTGGAAATAATGGCACACCAGACCTAGCCATCTTCCAGTGCTACAGAAGAATAAATAAATGTACTACTAAAAAAAATAAAAATAAATAAATAAATAATAATAATAATAATAAATTGTTTGCTAGTGAAAACCAGGAAACTGGCGCAAAGCAAACACGAATTCATAAAGGAAAACCAACATGTTTTGGACTCTATGAATTCACTTTCTTGTTCTATTTTTATCACAACTTTGATTTGTAGGATATCCTCCACATAAATCTGACTTGAGGACAAGTCAAATCTCAAGCAAGGGGGAGGATTGCACAAGAACTTTAGTTGTGCAGCTGAATTAATGATGGAACTTGTATTGTTCACAGTTGGGACCTGAACAACAATAGCAGAGGGACCTAAAATATTAGCAGAGCCATGTACATATTGCATACACTTGTGCATGACAGTCGGGACCTGAGTCATGAAATTGTTGCAGAGGGACCTAAACAACAACCAACAATTCAAGAACCAGAACCAATGAAGCATGAAGAACAGGAAGTAGAAATAAATTCTACCTTTCAATTTATCTATGACATTTGATCAAACAATTTCATCCAGCTTGTAAAGAAGAAGACATCATCCAATACTACCAGGGAAGTACAAGTATAGTCATTTTGCTCTTGTAAATTCAATTTTTTTTTAGAAATTTTTAGTCTTTGTTAAATTGAGGTTAGTATATATATTTTCCATTATTCCCACCCATTATCCTAAATATCATATCCTATAACCCTTGTACATCCTATATCATTCCATATTCATGACCTTAACCCCTGAGTATTTTTCCTTAAAAGCAAAAAGGGATTAAACGAGTGCAACATGTTGAAACTTAGATTATGAGCAATATGGAAATATTTCTAATACATGCGTGAAAGGTAATAAGAAAGGAAAAAGTTCATAAGGAACTATATGTGAAAAAAGGAAATATATCATAAGCCAAACACTATATGTGAAAAAAAATGGAAATATATCATAAGCCAAACATTTCATAAGGAAATATATGCGCGCAAAAACATTTGCATGTTGCACATATGCGATATATTGAAATATATTGAAAGGCACACCGTTTAAAACATATGGAATTACATGACTTCATAATGAAATGTGGAGGCATAAGGTAGGCGGGCTTGTGGTCATATACGCAGTATAATGTCATATAATCGCATGGTATGGCGGTATAATTAGTGGGTGGGGGCTATGATTTAAACAGACATCCAAACCAAGCGCATGAATCAAACCAGCTTTCAAACGGGAACGTGGATTGAACGACGTGGAACGGAGATACACGCAAACCATTGGAGAGATGTACGCAAACCGTCATACGTTTTCATGGTTTGCGCGTTCAACAATTTCACAGAAGGCACGCTGGAAAAGTCGTAAAGCTGCATGGGAGGACAGCCACGACCCGCATAAATGGTAAGCTCATATTTGAATTATGGTACGGACAGGCCATCCTAATGAAACAATCAGGCGACTGGTCAACAGGACTGGCATGACATGCACAATATGCTTACGTGTAAACACTGGCCAATAGAGGTTCTTATGGCTTACGTGTAAACACTGGCCAATAGGGGTGAGTTGATTCTACTTATACAAAAGTTTCTTACATGTGATAGGTGGTATAGTGTTGTCCATCTATATCATATTCGACTCCTACAACACATTAAGGGGGAAGATAGGATTAATCTGCCATACTTTCTCTTTAGAAGCCTCCTGAAGATGATAGAGATAGTAAAACATGAACACAAGCCCAAAGAAGCACAAATTTATCACCAGGGGTTGATAAAAATCCTGGTTGAATATCAAGTAAGGTCACAAGGAATAGTTTGGAGGGAGTTCATGACTAAAAACCAGTTTAATGAACAGATCAATGAAGGACAGAACAAAGTAGAGAAGGAAACCAGGGGAGTGATGAGCTCACCCTTCTATCCCAAGACTAGAGCTAAAAAGAAAAATAATATAGCCATGTAAGAAAATGAAGTGTCTCTCATGTCTATTGCTAGGAGATTTAGGAATAAAAGTCCAACTGAAATAAATAGCAGAGAAAAAGAAGCTCAGTTAGTAGAAACATGTTCCACAGGAAAACAGGTAGAGGATGATTTTGAACAAGAGGCATTAGAGAGAGATTCTTATTATGATGATGCAGCAGCAGCATCATTAATCAAAACTACACAAGAGCTTGAAAAAGAAATAAACTTGGGCAAAATCAGGGAATTAACAGACTAGCTAGAAATCAGTAAAATCATGGAAAAACAATTGAAAGAAGAAAACCAAGCAAGCAAAAAGGATAATGCTAGATTGGTCCAAGCAAAGGAAAGATTAAATGAAGAAATAGGGAGATTGAAAAGGAAGAATGATCTACTTTCCAAACAAGAATTTAAATGGCTAAAAGAGAAGAACATGTGGTAGGCTAAGTATGAGAAGCAGAAAGTTAAGGCCGCTTTGTATAGGGGAGGACATGATTTAGGTTTGGACTGTTTGATAAGGGCAGTATAGCAGGAATCATCTACAGGAACTGCATCTACCACATGGAACAGAAGATCAAAGAGGAATAAGCAAGCATGCGGACATGCTTGACAATCAGAAAGGGGGAGATGTTGGCCCTCGATTTTGGTCTTATTTTTGCTAAAGGAAAATTACTTAGTCCATCTATTTTCCATCCATTTTCCACTTTATCCATCCCATTTTGATGTATTTCATGTCTACTTAGGTATTTAATTTTAATTTTTCAAATTCTAAAGTTTTTATGAAAATTTGGTTTCAAGTGAAAATATTGACAGATTCAGAAATTCTCGTAATAGCTATATGGTTGAAAAGATTCATGGATGGATAGCTTGGGAACTAGGACTGAGCCAGCTCTACTTAGTTCAAATAGAACAAGTTTTATTAGGCCCATTTAGTGCAGGTCAACCATGACTAGTCACTCAGAAATTCCATAGAAATAGAGCAGTTTTGAGATTCTATGGGATTGACCATATTTCTTAGGTTGGAACTGATGAATTCGACTTAGATAGATGAATATGAGTAGATATGTTTGTTAGAATGATTATAGATTATTTTGTTTTATAAGACTTCTATTTAAAGCCAAGACTTTGATGGCTTATGTATTGACTTTTGTATAATTTCATGCTGAGACATTTTGGATTGGGGAGCTAATTTGAACCTTTTCTACTACTATTTTTTTGTTCAATAATGTGGATGTGTGACTGAGTTTAAGCTTCTGATATCAATCTTCAAGTGTGCAAAGCAAGGGTGGAGGCCCCCCATTCCAAGCTAAGTACACTTCTTTGTTTAAACTAGTTTAATTTTCCATAATCTGGTTATTGTAGAACTTGTTTACATGCTTTGTTTCATATTGGTTTATGGTTAATGTGTGGTGATTGATTTCATTAGATCTTAGTTTATTCATCATTTTAGTAGGTTGGAAAAACAAATTGTTCAAGTTGAGTACTTCATCTGTTAATTTGGTGAATTGTAACTAGTTTTCTTTAATTACATGCAAGCAGTTTTCCTATGTATTTTTGGCATTATGGTGAATGAATTATGATGAAACATATCAAAGGTCTCTTAAGTTAGGAGCCTCCTTTCATTAATGATTTTTCCATCTTAAGCTATTAGTTTATGATTTCTGTTCATCAAGTAATAATCAAGAAAGAATTGGACCTCTTAAGTTAAAAGCCATTTAAGCTTTGCCTCTTTACAAAGTGAATTGGAATTGTAATATGTACTTCTTTAATTTTTAAAAAACTTATCTTTCAAGTTTGATTACATCTGATATTCATATATAGTGGAATTTCCTTTAAGTATTACCAACCCAGATTGATAAGAAATATTTGTGTTAATTTGTGTGAATAAATTAGCTCAACAGTAGTCAGGAATCTTACTCATTCACGGATGGCTTCTCAGGGTACCATCAGATCAAGATCATGCTAGAAGATAGGAGCAAGACAACCTTCGCAACCAAATGGGGCTACTTTCAATACACCGTTATGCCCTTTGGACTGAAGAAGGTGCCAACGATATTTTCGCGCATAGTGGTGGCCGCGTTCAAGGAATACATCCACAAGTTCTTGGAGGTCTATCTAGACAATTGGACTATATTTAGGTTAGTTAAACACCATATAGTGAGCTTACGTTCGATGTTGGATACTTGCTGACGACACTAGATTGTGATAAATCTTAAAAAGTGCACCTTCCTTTTTCCCTTTGGAAACCTGCTCAGCCATGTGGTCTACAAACAAGGCCTGATGGTGGACCCTACAAATATTTCTATTATTCTCAATCTGGAAGTGCCATGAAGTGTCAAACAACTACGCGCTACTTTGGGGCACACTGGTTACTATAGAAAGTTTATCAAGAGATATGCACAAATAACGGCACCAATGGAAAAACTATTGAAAAAGGATGCTACATCTTGTTGGAATGATGATTGTATGAAAATTTTGGATGTTCTCAAGGAGAAACTAGCATCCGCTCCCATCCCGGTCTTCCAAAAATGGGACGTAGAATTTCATGTACATGTTGATGTGTTGTGTATTGCACTGGGAGTTGTACTTACGCAGGAAGGCGCAGAAGGTGTGGATCACCCGATCGCATTCGCGAGTCGACGGCTATCCAAAGCTTAAAATAACTACTCTACTATTGAGCGCAAAGGGTTGGCAATGGTGTATGTGCTCCAGAAATACCAACACTATTTACTTGGCAGGAAATTCAAGATGTATACCGATCATTCCGCGTTGAAATACCTGGTGAACAAGCCTATGTTGGGGGGGCGCATATGCAAATGGTTGTTACTATTTCAAGAATATGACTTTGAGGTCATCGTAAAGCTAAGATGCCTAAATGCAGGACAAGATCACTTATCATGAATTGAGACAAGTGAGGAGCCAACAAATTTGGAGGAGGGACTACCAGATGCACAACTCTTTGCAGTGCATGTCGCGGACAACCAATTCAAAGATATAATTCATTTTTTAACCACAGGGACTACGCCAAAGGAATATTCAGTCTAGCGGGAGAAGGAATTGGTGGTGTGTGCAGCGGACTTTTCTGTCATCGCGGGGCACCTCTACAAAATGGGAAATGATGAGATATTGGGAATATATGTACCTGAATTTGAATGAGGATAGATCCTTGTGGAAGCACATGGGGGGCTTACAGGAGGACACTATGCAGGACATGTGAATGCACAAAATATTATTCACGCTGGGCTATGGTGGCCAACCCTACTTCAAGATTTGAAAGCACACTGTCAGGCCTACGACATATGTCAAAGGACTGGAAAACCATCATGAAGGGATGAGATGCCACTCAATCCACAGATGATGCTACAACCATTCGAAAAATGGGCAATTGACTTTGTGGGACCGATCAAACCTTAGGGAAAGATGGGTGTGCGCTACATCATCACCATAATAAAGTACCTGACTCGATGGGTGGAAGCACAGTTGGTTAAGGACTGCACAATTGCTACAACTGCGAAATTTTTGTTCGACAACGTGTTGACAAGGTTTGATTGCCTGAAAATATTAATAAGTGACCACAGAATGCACTTCCTAAATGAAACCATCAATGCACTCACCGAGGAGTTCTAGGTGTATCATCAGCAAAGTACATCGTACCATCCATAAGCTAATGGGATAATAGAAGCATTCAACAAAATCTAGAGACTGCACTGACCAAAGTATGTAACATGCAGCGAAATGACAGGGACCTACGCATACCTATTGTATTATGGGCATACAGAACCACATGCAAAAAATTGATGGGTTAGACACCTTTCAGGTTAGTCTATGGCATGGAAGCTGTCATGCCGATGGAATATATCGTCCCTAGTTTGCGAATCACAGCACTTACAGGCATGTCGGACCACAAAGCCTTGGAAGAGAGGCTCGCGCACTTAGAAGAACTCGAGTAAGAACAGTTTTTGGTGGGATTCCATCAACAGGTACAAAAATAGTGGGATAAATCCTGGCACAACTGCCATATCAGGTTGCACACCTTCAAGGTAAACGATGTAGTGCTACTATATGACAGCAAGTTCAAAAAAATTCCTGGAAAATTCAGAATGCACTGGTCGGGACCATATGTGGTAAAAGAGGTCATAGACGGAGGCACGGTCTAGATAGTCAAACTTAATGGAGAACCCTTCCCAGGAAAGGAAAAGGGCAGTCTCCTGAAGCCCTACATGGGTGGGTTGACTGTCTCACTAACCAACCAACGCACAGTCTTCGCGACTCGAGAAGCTAGACAAGGGTGAGGGAATATAAACACAAGTACTAGAAGTTGGCCCCAAGGAAGAGAATCAAGTCAGACACAGATGATTCAAAAGCAGAAATGCAGCAGATCCAGCCGATGACAGAATAGGACATTGTGAACCTTCACGCCACACAGGCACAGGTGGATGGAATTCACGTAAAGATCATCACACCAGCAGAGTGACTCAGGACGTGTCACGATGATTGTGTTGGGGGCCTGTTGGGCAGCAGATCCCCCCATAGCATGTTTTTGGGGCTTAAAGCCCGAGTTTTGGTCAACGTAATGTAAAGACTCCCCGAAATGTAGGTGCAGAGAGTGAAATTTTAGGAGGAGTCATAGGGTTGTCTGCCCTAAAATAATGTAATTGAATGTAAATTGTGTCGGCTTACCCATAGTCCGTGGACCATGGGATTGTATAAATAGAGCAAGGCTCTAAGTGTAAAGACAGTTCTAAGTTTTTGGAAAATAATAGATAGATGCAAAGGCATGGTTAGAGGATAGAAGTGGATCTGAAGGTATTGGGTTGTAGTAGCAGGTAAAGGCTCTGTAGCTGAATGCACAGGGGCCTAGTAGAGTCCGCAACTAAGTGCACAGACCCCTGCAGCTGAGTGTGGAGGGTAGAGTAAGATCTGTATTGAACTGAACTTGAAAAGGATCATTAATAAAGCTAAGCTGATTCGACATATTGTGCATCTGTTTCATAGCTTGATATTTTGATGTTCGGCGTTAATGGTATCTATTTATCTATATGCGCGCACTTGTATGTATGTTTACGTATGAAAAATTTCTAAGTAATTAATGAACAGAACCTAACTAAGGAAGATTTGGGTAATTAATACTGGTTTCACTATGGCTGGACCTGTGCAAAGGCATTCCCACAAGACGCAAGGAGCCCGCTGGTGCAGGTAATCTAGTAAGCATGAAAGTTGAATCATGTATCTATTGCCCATATCAAACATCCCCAGGGTGCGGAAACCTAGTTCCAGCACGCTCCCATACTACTTTAGGTGACACCTCAGTCCACGCTCTACGGACTGTTGCCAAAAGGGCCAGTAGTACCTGGATTTTCTTGGCTAAAATCACTATTGAATCTTGGTCAGGCCCCATGTAGCCAACAATGTGACAACAATCGACACAAGTCGAAATTCATGCATGTGTGAATGATCAACATTCTCAAGTTTACAACATACATGTAACAAAGCAATTGACCAACACATGTCAATCACTCATGCATGTTCAAGCATAATAAAAACTCTCAAGTTGTCAATCATACATGTTAACAAAGTAATCAACCAATACAAGTCAATCACCCATGCATGTTTCTAGTTTCATTTTTCACACACACAGACTCTCATGTATGTGTACAATTATTCAACTCTCTCACAAGTACAAACACAAGTACAATAAGCCCAAAACATGTACGGGTACATAAGAGCTGAATAGACAAATTTTATGCAAATGAAGTGAGTAACATACTCTACTTTCACACACCTTCTTGGCAAAATTATGATGACAAATTTTGTTGCAAATGAAGTGAGTACCATACACCACTTTCACACACCTTGCATCATACAAGTTGCAGCATACTTTCAACATAAAATTAATGCATTCATAAGGCAAAGAAATGAATTTTTATGGAAAATAATTGCATCTATCAACAAAAGAAATGCAAGCCTTATTTGGATAAGAAATCAATCCACCTCCTACTAAACCAATTCCATGGCACTTCTTTCAACTGCACATCATCTTGTGAATCATCTTAACCCACATCAATTATGGAATCCTCTTTTCCATCTTTGTCAAGATCTCTCTCCACCATCTTCAAATGTCGTGGATGAGTTGTTGGATACGCAGTCCAACATTTGTCTATGAGATGACCTTGCTTATGGAAATGAGTGTAAACAAATTGCATTTTCTTTACAACATGGTTTCCATTATCCAATGGACCTCTGGTTTTATATCACTTTTTCTTTGAAATTTTCCTGTATGTGGCCATTTTCCTCCAACATCTTGAAACATATAGTTATTCAAACCACAAAAATAACATGAATTTTTTCTCCAATTCATACATGAAGATTTACCATGTTTAACATAATCAAAAGAAACTTGATTAAAGGCATATTTATACCTTGAAAATTCACCTTTGTCGCCTTCTTGAGGAGGTGAATTTGATGAGGTAGTGGCCCTCTTTGGAATACCAACAATGGTGTTAATAACCTTAGAGATTTCAACATCCTATTGTTCATTGAAACCATTGTTTTCATGCTTATGAGAATTTTATTGCAAAGTGGGTATAAAACATTTGCATTCCTCATGAACACAAACTTTACAAGCTTGAGGTAATTAGAATGCAATGAAATTCCCTCTTGGAACCTATTCATGAGCCCCCTTGGCTTTGGAGAATTCTCCATCATCTTGTTCATAACCAAGACCAAAATACCTAGGCCTTTCCTCAACAACAATTGGCTTAACTATGCCTTATGCATGTTTTCCTAACCCTTTACCGTCATAGCCCATCTTCATCAATAATTTGGATGCTATTCCTCTAGTATGCCTTTCAAAAGCACCAAAACATTAATTTTGAGAGGAAATTTAAGATAAACTTGAATTGCATACCTCATTTTCATGCATATACTTGGTTAGGGTTTCCTTGGCATCATAGAGTAAAATATCCATCTCATGCATCTTTTCAATAAGCTCTTTCTTCCCCTCCTTCATGGCCATCAACTCCTCTTTAAGTATGGTGTTCTCCTTCCTATATTCAATCATCTCTTGAACCATATCTCTCATGATGAAAAACTCCTGCAACATCTCTTCATCAAAGAATCTTGTTAAGGAAGAGAGATTAGAAACATCACTTGTTGAAGCTTCCATCACAAGTGTAATGAATTAAAGATCTTCACAACACTTCACAAAGCTTCACAAACCTCTTTACTGTGATTTGAGAACCAAGCTCTCAATCTTGAGCTTCTCCTTGCTTCAACTTGTACACACACACTTGCACATAGTTAAATGATTCTTGCACAATTTAAAAACCAATAGCTAATTCTCTAGCTAAACTTGGAAAACCATCTTAGGGTTAAAATGAGCTAACAACTGCTCTGATACCAACTTGATCTAAATCTTGGGCAAACTTTTAAATGCTATGCAAGCTCCCTCATCAGTTAAAAATATGTTTAGGATCGTCTCATTTACCCAATTATGCAAGAGGTTTATGTGTCAATTTATATGTCTTTTATGTGTCATGTGTGAAACAATTATGAGTTAATTGGTTTCTTAAATAAAATGGACAACAAATAAAATGCAAAGAAATATACACAACAAAGTCATAAGACAAATATGATCAAGGAGTTCACCCTCCAGTACTAGGCTACATCTCCTAGGACCTCCTTCAATGTCTAGGTTGTCTTGGAATTATTTGGTCAAATGTATTCTTACAAGATTATGATCAACTCCAATGGCTTTTCATACTATACCATTGGTTTCAGAGGACTCAAAAACCCAAAAAATGACTATTATATCTCTTAAAACTGACTCTAGCTGATCTGGGCATGACCTCCTTCCCTGGTGGCCCTATGCTTTCTGAACTTTCCTATGGAAACATCACCTGTATAAGTCTCTTATTTCCTTTGAAGCCTACACCAGTAAGTTTAGAATGTTGAAATCATCCAGGAATGACTATTCATTTTCCAAAATTGGTCGAAAATTGAGCAATCTATTGCTTTCTCTAGTTTTTCCTAGAAAACCTTTGCTAAAACTGGAACGACTCCAGTTAAGTCCACCAAGTTTGGTGGCATGCCTGAATTTGGTGGCTCTGCCATAAATTCCGCCAACTTAAATCTCGGGTTAACTATCAGTTAACTGCGCTTAATTATTTATAAACCTAGATTAACGCTAAACCCGCGATTTGACTAACCACAACCCCGACAATATTTTCAGAGTGGTCACATGCAATGGCTTGAAGTTTGGGGTTAGCATTAACTATTTTCTGGTGGTTTGGATAGCCATAACCATAGCCACTATGTTATGGCATGTTCACATGGGAGGGTTGGCCCTCCTAACTGCCAACTCCAAAACAGTTCAACAGTAAATATATGCAGTGACCCTTAGTGGTTAAGAACCAATGTATAGTGGAGATGGTATGAGCTTTGGCTTGCGAAGGGGAGGTCGTGGGGTTGAACCCGGAGCCTCCATAAAAAATTTACCACACCTTTGCAGGGGCACGTGGCGGCCTCTGGGATTGCAACGTGTCGCTTTTTGATTGGACCAACTCAACACCAATTACCCAATGCAGCGCTGCCACTTCTCAACATATGAATCATCCACCTATATAGGAATATTCCAAGGAATATTCTCCTTGCCGACGGGGATGTACGAATTTCCCAATCAATTTTTTTTTTTTTTAATTTTGCATGTTTAATGAAATGGTCTACGGGCCCTAACTTTCTCATACGAACTCCATTTTGGACAAAATGAGCTGGCTTGGGATCGTTTTTTTGAGACGGACGCGATCATTCAAATTTCGAGCTATTCTAGACACTTTGATTTTTGAGCAAATTTTGGCCCCCATTCCAAATTCTGATCACTCAAGCATTACCATTGCAGCCTCCCATGCATCCTCAACCCCAACAGCCACCGCCCCCTTAGGGTCAGGTGTTTGCGTAGCAGAGTGAGACCAATCCCCAAAATTCAAAGAAAAAGAATAAGGGGAAGGGTAACAAGGGTAACCATTGTAATAAAGGTAATCAACCTAGTGAACCTCAGGGGAACCAACCTAACACCAACAACCAGCAATAGGGCAAGCAACCCAAGTAGAACAAGGCTATTCGTATGAACAAGCCTTGTTCATGTTGTGGTGTACATGGCCATTATACACATGAGTATCCTCTCTTACCCTAGATGTGCCAAATGTGGGAAGCTCAAGCAACTTCTAGAGGTCAACAATTTCCTCAGAATCCTATGCCCTCTCAACTGGCAGTGCTCACAAATCCTTTACTTCGGCAAGGATTTGTTACTGCTCAACCTTAATCAGGTCAAGCAGCCCACCTCCCCCAACCCTCTAGTCTTGGTGACTACCAGATCATTATGATGAACTCTAATGAGGTTAATCCCTTTGATATCAACCTGCAAACTCGGTCGCGTCAATATGACAAGCCATCAACTTCATCCGCCACTAAGTTCAAAACTAAAGCATCTACTGAGCCTCTTACGACACCAAATGGTCCATTACATATCAATCAACCTAAAGTTGTGGCCATTTCCAAGATCCCAAAGGGACCATTACACCGTAATTCAACTTCTAACCAAGCTGCCCATACATATAGTATAGTAGACGAGTTGGCCCAATCACCTACCACCATGTCCATGCTGGAAATCCTCCAGTCATACCCATCTCAAAAGAAATCTCTAATAACTTCCTTGGGTGCAGTAGATCCTTCTAATGATCATTTGATTTTCTTCCCATTTGATACATTATAACATCCCCCATTGCCTTCATCTGTTGCTTTCGAGATACTAGTTAGAGTCCATAATGCCATCATCTCTCGATGCATTATTAACAAAGGTGCATCCACCTGTGTGATGTCCATTACTGTTTGGAAACAACTTTAGTCACCTGAGTTGTCCCCCTCCACCATCACTTTGTGTGCTTGGGATGGACACTCCTCCCAACCCCTTGGCATGTACCGCAACTATCGAGTGGCCCTTGCGGGAAATACTGTCCATGTCGACATTGAGATTATTGATGCCCCTTTGGATTACAACATTCTATTAGGTCATAGTTACACATATGCCATGTCATCTATTGCATCTGCAGTTTTCCGCAAGATGTGCTTCCCCCATGAAGGGAAGATCATTACCATTGATTAGTTGACTTACTACGAGTCGACATCTGTGACCTCCCCAAAGTCCATTATATCTTCAATGTTAGATAAGCATTCTTCACCTCCCTTCACCGGTGTTTCACCTAGAGTCTATAAAGATTCCTCATTGTTGGGCGCTTTCCCTGGTCCTCCCCCTCCCATATCAAAGCCTAACTCTATGAGTGTTTGCATGTTACAAGTGTCACGGGCTTCTCTCAAGCAATCTGGTACATCCGATCAATAGCCAACTCCTCAGCACCCTATTGTTTCCATCCCAGCTGAGCCCTACATATCCACCCCCCAGGACCCCCTCTGTTTGTGGGTGCCTTTCCTATGTTTCCACCAAGAACTATTCCTCCAAGTCTCAACCATCCAGGAGCTATTGCGCTGGAAAATTACCCTATAGGCCAAATACCTTTCTTATTTCTCCCTCCGAGAGTATTTTCTGTCCCTGTCATGGCTTCGCTGGTCTTTCCTAATATGACTTTGGGGATCCCAGTATGGTACATTGATCCCCTTGCAAGCACTTTGCCTGGTCAGCTAGGACCTTATCATGCTTTAACCTCGATTCAACTGGTCCCTACAACCCCTGCCACTACTTCAATTCCATCACAACCTCAATAGGAACCAACTCCTGTTGTGAAAGCATCTGGATAGGGGGGAAAATATAAGAGGAAAGAACCTAAGGACAAGGCTCCCCAAGCTCCTCAACCCCCTAAGGCCCCAAATCCATCACCTCCATGTGCTTTGTGTAAAGTTGTTGGGCACGCCACCAATAATTTTCTTGAGCTTCCTCATCTCAAAACTTTGGTTCATGAAACTGTTGGGTCGTTAATATACCATTATTATTGTCACTTTTGAACGTTTATTCCACCCATTTCTACCATTCTTCATCACATCATTTATCATAATTTATCATATAATTTTATTTTACAATGATTTATGCTCTTATGTAAAAATATTATTTATTCTCCTTTATTTCTAATAAATTGATGATTATGAATGATTTATCAATGATAGTTTCAATAAATTAGTTGTAACATTATTCACCATTTTTAACCTCCAAGATAATTTCTAGATTGAAGATTTGACCATTAAATGTGCCAACTCAGAAATTCGCTGAAATAAGAAGTGACAGTTTTGCGGTTGAGATTCTGAGCAAATGAAGAATAATTTGGAAAATCTGGAACATGGGTTTTGTCCAGAATGGACCCAATTAACTTTTCTAAAGAATGGTTTGCCCAAATTCGTCTTGTACTGAGAGAAACGCAGGGTTCTTTGAGCACGATTTTCTCAGATTTGTTGTTGCTGCCATCCTCCAAATCTCAGCTGCAAAGCCAAATTCGTCTTGCTCTTGTTGAGAGATGGATGGAAATATATCTTCTTGTTGATCAATTGGTTGGAAAAAATCTAATTTTTTAATAGAAATCATGTTGTAATTATCTCTATTGTAACTGCTCTCTGCTCTCTCTCTATTTAAATAAAAATAGAGATCAGAGATGGGGATGGAAAAAGGATGGCTAAGAGAATGGAGAATTGAGGATTTAGAATTAGAGATTTAGAATTAAGAATTCATGATAGGATAGGAGGAAGAAAGGATTGTTTCATGCTGTAAGTCTCAAAGCTTTAGCTATTGTAATGATTTTACAATTTGATGATTAATACATGATTGGGGAGTTGTTGTTCATTTTGTTCATCTGAAGTAACCTAGCAGCATCCGCTGGTGGCTAAGGGCCCAGCCTCTGGTGGAGTACGCTGCTGCTGTATTATATCTTTACGATTCATGTGTGGTTTTATTTCTTTCATTTAATCTGTTTAGTAATCTGACACCCTTTACTGTTTTACATATCAGCGCTATTATATATACTTGATTGGATACTATTGTTATCTGCAATAGGAATGCTATGTTATCATTTTAACTTTGTATCGCATTGCTACTCCTTTTGATATTTGATATAACATTGCTATTCCGTTACAATTGCTTTTACTTTATAGCTGTGATTCATGCATATTGTATCAAAGCTCAGATTACTATTCATTTTAATGATAAGTGTGTTGCGTGCTTGATTTGGGTTGTTGTACATTCAGATTTAATCTGCTGTTCTATTTCTGTGTGATGTCCGATTTATTCTTAAAGTAAAGATTGCTATTAATTTGGCTTTGCTATTGTTCATTTCCATTAATTAGAGTTTGTTGTTCAAATTCCTTTAATTACAGTTTGCTGCCCATTTACTTTGTTGTTCATTTCTGTTGATTAATTGCAATAGTTTGCTTTTAAAGAGTTTTCCTAGTTTACTTTCAATGGCAGCTTTAGTTCAATTTCTATTTCCTTTTAATTGCTTTCAAGCAGGACTGCCAACTGTAGAGAACATTGGTTATTGCTTCCTCATTCCCAGATTGATTGTCTTGTTCCGGTTTGATTTCAATTGCATCAATATCTAGAGGAATGAGTTATTGCTACTGTATCCTCGATTGATGGTTGTTTGAGTGAATGATTTAATTACAGAGCATTTGAGTTTCTTGCTGTTCTAATTAGATTTTGTTTCCAGCTTTCATTTACTTTTGGGTTTTAAGCACTATACTGCAAAACATTACTCTTGAGTAAATAGCCGCCTCAGACTGAGTACACTCTTGAAATAAAAAGTCGTCCCTGGGTTGATAATTAATGTGAAGGTAATTAGGAGTTAAAAAGACACCTTTTTATTGCTCGACATTTTGGCGCCATTGCTGGGGAGAGTGTAGCCATTTTTAAAGAGTAGTGTGCATCTGATGAGTGCCTGTTAGGAGAGAATTGGGTATTAAAAACGGAAGGTAAGAACTTGCGTACGGAGCATGTAAAAGCCCTGCTCCCCTGCCTGCTTTCTAGCAGGACTGTTAAAGAACCTAGGGTAGAAATAGATGTTTGAATTTTTGTGTGAATGACTTAAAAGAAAAAAAAATATAAATTTTGAAAAACAAAACTCATGATTTCACTCAAGTGGTGATGTAAGCACCACCCATTCCACTAACCAATTGACATGAACATTTGAAGAAGGAGCCTCGAATAAACACATGAAGAACATCTTCTACTATGGTAAGAAATGGCTCACGTTTCTACTTTTGAATTTCCTATCAAAGATCTAGGAGGAGTGACACAAATGCACATAATTCCCTCATCTTCTCTACCAAATTCTCATGGCTTGACAAATGAAGATCCAGATACATTCTTATTTGAGTTTGAAATACTTTGTAGAGGATATGATTATTGTACTGACGATCAAAGATTGAAAATGTTTCCTCTTACTCTAAAAGGAGGAGCTCTCCGATGGTTCATGAGCCTAGGTGGGAATTGCATCCATTCATGGGAGGACATGAAGAACATATTCTTGAAGAAGTACCAAGACTATTGCAAATCCAATGAAGATATTTTCGGTATGATACAAGGGGAAGATGAAAGTTTGGAGGACTATGTAGATCGATTTCAATACAACCTTCAAAAATCAAAATATAAGCATTTGGAAAAAGAGATCCTAAAAACACTCCTACTCAAAGGAATCAAAGATGAATTTTTAGAACTCTTAAATCTGATAGGAAAAGGTGATGTTTTTCAGTTATCATATGATGATGTTTGTGAGTTGCGCATAAGGTATTCAAGAGGAATCTTCAAGGCTGGTAAGAGTTCTAGAGATGTTTGTTCCTTCTTTTCTAAATCTGCTACAAGAATAGGAGACATAAGAGCTGAAATCAATGCTTTATTTGAAAATTTTAAAGTTGATTTTATTAGCTCTCTAAATGGAAAATTGGATGTTTTGCAGGGTCATAAAAATGAAGAATTTGATGAAGTGTTTTGCCCTCATGATCAAAAGGAGCATACCATAGATGGTTGTTCTTCCTTATCTAATTTGGAAGTGGCATATCAAAGGGATGGGGAAGCTACAACAAGGTCAATAGGTATGGTTCAAAACACTTCCTCTTCATTCTCTTACTTGCATAATCCATTATGGAATACTCATGTTTTAGGGCAGCCATGTCCATCTCAATATAACCCCCACAAATCTCAAGTTTGGCATGGTTCATCTCATGATTGCATAACTACTCTCCCTCATCTTGTAGCACAAGCACATTCTCCATATTATTCACCAGCTCTTCCACAACATCTTGTTTGCCTATCAAAATCATCCACTCAACTCAGTCATCCACATCATCAAAATGCTCCATTCCATACACAATTTCCTGCTCAACTCATTCCACACCCTCACCATAATAAACCAGTACAACATGCTTACAGTGTTGAACTGCCAAATTTACCCACCCTTCCCAACCATTCTATCTCACATGCGCCATTAGACAAAACTTACAATGAGATTCAGAATGTTTCAAATTCAAAAATTGTAGAAGCTATGGAAGAAAATGAGGTTTCTTTTAGTATGCATCAACAAACCATTTTAAAAGCTCAAGAACTTCATGGTATGATGGCTACGGGAAATCAAGAAAGTAAAGGATATATTGAAGATTGGTTTCACTCCATCATTTGTTTGCAACATCACTCTATGCTTCAACAATTTTTGGTACCATCTTTTCAAGGAAAGTTGGCTTCTCGTACCCTAATATCCATTAATATGCATTTTTCAAATTTGGGTATGTATATACGTGAAGCCTTATTTCGAAAATGGCTCCACTGAAAGTACTCATATACGTAGTTATATTCATTTTTCAAATCAAAATAGGTTAGTGTCAAAAATAAAATAAATAAGGGAATAAATAAATGCATTTTTTTATGTAAAACTAGTTGTTTTTTGTTGCAACATGCTATGCAAATCAACATTGGTGATATTTTTTTAATTCATTTGTATATGTAGATGAATTATAATGAAAATAATAGTTCTACGAACACTCATATTCACTTTTATCACCAATTTGAAAAAATGCTTCAATATCATATTTCTTTGGCTTGTGGGCTTGATGGAATTTCTGCAAACACAGTTGGGACAGTCATGTTTTGAGGGACCAAAAGGGAATATTTTTAAAACATGTTTCTATCCTAAGTATCCCTTGATTTCTACTTTCCAACCCAATTTGAATCACTCAATTTGGATTTGAAATGAAAAAGTTAGAACCAAAACATTGACAGGGTGTCTAGCGGGCAGCTCAGGAACAAAGTTCGGACAGTCAGTTTTTGGAGGCCTAAATGAATGAATTTTTAAAACATGTTTCTCTTGTATATTACCCTATGAATCTAGTTTCCAATGCAATTGGAATCACTCATTTTCGATATCGTATGGGAAAGTTATGATCAAAATATTGACTGTCTATCGTAAATCAACACTCTTAAAACTCTGTTTTTCCGGATGTTCCTTACAGTATTTCACCTATCAATTATTATTTTCTTCAAAACATGTTTATATTGGAGATAAATAAATGAATATATTTTCATTTCCAATTTGAATCATTTGAATCCGACATCAAACGAAAACGTTACGCTTGAAATATCAATTGTTGGTCTAAGCCAGGTAATCGAAAATGACTCTGTTATGCAGGTTGTTCTAAGTAAAATTGACATATAATATCATTGAATTTTTAAAACCTATTTCTATTAGAGATATACCTTTGAATTAGCTCTCATTTGGCTTTGGAATCACTCAATTTTGACGAAAAACAAAGAAGTTGTGATTAAAACACTGTTGGTTAGTATGGTCGACCACTGCTCTCCCGCAGGTGACAAATAAATCTTACTTTGTTATTTTCTCCGTGGCTTTGTTCTACAGAGTAACTGCTTGTTAGTTTTTTGCATAATTCTTGGATTAGGGTAGCCCGCGCACCTCTCTTTCTCCATGATTTAATTTTTTATTGCAGGTAGATACTCGTTTTTTGCAGGTCCTAGGAGAAAAAGAAGGTCAATTTATGGACAAGTGATTTTTGAAAGAAATTTTAATGAAACAAAGGAATTTCATCCAACTCATTACCCAATGGATTCATAATAGAAGAAATGAAGAATTGATTTCCATTTTAAGATTCATGTCTTGTCACTGTTGCCAAAACATTTTTCAAAGAGATCATTTTTTTACATAACATCATAGCTTTTGTAACTTAATTTACTTCTTTACATACTGTTTTTTTAAATAAAATGTTGTTTCTTTTCTGATTTCTCTTATATTTTGTGTTTCAGGTGTTGCTTCATTCAAATTGTAACATATCTTCAGCATCAATGCCGTGAACAACTAATTTGTTTTTTTGCATGTTTGCATTTTATGATTGTCCATTTTGCTGTTCCCTTTTCACGTTTTGCTGTTCATTTTCGAAATAGAACAACACGTTTTGCTGTTCCTTTTCGAAATGGAACAACACTTCTGCACTTTCATGTTTTGTTGTTCCTTTTCAAAAGGAAGCAGCATGTTTTGCTGTTCCTTTTCAAAATGGAACAACACTTCTGCACTTTCACGTTTTATTGTTCCTTTTCGAATGGAACAACACTTCTGCACTTTCACGTTTTGTTGTTCTTTTCCGAATGGAACAACACTTCTGCACTTTCACATTTTGCTGTTCCTTTTCGAATGGAAAAAAGCTTCTGCGCTTTTCATTTTTGCTGTTCATTTTCCAAAGGAACGACACTTGCATTTTTTGCTGTTCCTTTTCCAAAGGAACGACACTTTTCGTTTTTGTTGTTCCTTTTCCAAAGGAACGACACTTTTCATTTTTGCTGTTCCTTTTCCAAAGGAACGACACTTGCATTTTTGTTGTTCCTTTTCCAAAGGAACGACACTTTTCATTTTCGCTGTTCCTTTTCCAAAGGAACGACACTTGCGTTTTTTGCTGTTCCTTTTCTAAAGGAACGACACTTTTAGTTTTTGTTGTTCCTTTTTCCAAAGGAACGTCATTTGCATTTTCACACTTTTTTGTGTGTATTTTTTATTTTTGGTGTGCATTTCCTTTGTTGTTCCCTACAAGGAACAACACTTTTTTTTAGTGTTTTTGTTGTTCCTTCAAAGAAGCAACAATTTGGGATTATTTTCGAGAGCAACCCTTTCTTCCTCTTATGGGATTATTCCTAGTTCATCTCAACCACATTTTACTGATTCCCCTTCATGGCATGAATTACAATATTTTTATGAGGACAAGAATTATGGATTCTATTGAAGCGAGTTAATATCATTCACGTTATTATCTTTAATAGGGCAGCTCCTTGATGATAGATTATTTTCAAAAGGGACACAATTATTTATATACTACTTTACTGCATTGTTTTCTGTTGAACATGATATTGATTGATCATCTTAATACCATGCTGGTTCCACCCTTCTGGATTATAATCTTCTCTGTCTGTAATAAATGAGATTATGGGTATATTTTTCTATTGACATGTTCAACTTCTTCCACCATCCCTGCTCTTAAGGAGTACTGAGCCTCCCTCTTTTTATCATAAAAATGTGTAATAACAACAAAATTTTGTTCACAGATGGAGGATAGGGGGTCTAATTACGAGCCATTATGGATACTCGTTTTTATTGCAGGTAGATACTCGTTTTTTTTGTGGTGGCCATAATATGAACTCAATTCTTGTGATTTTTGGAAAACACAGACGTATCATTAATACAAATCCAGACAATTTCAAGATAAATTAGTTCATAAAATTTCGGAAATGATGCACTCTCACCTACAACCATTTTGTTTATATCTCATGATCTGTGCATCAAAACGATCTGATTTTTGGATCATAGAGGCATTCATATATTGTAAATTTACTTGCAACATTTCAACAAAATCTGGTTTGTAGTTTTTGAGAAAATGGTTAATGAAGTTTGTTGTTATATATATCATATTTTGCTGCAACTTCATACATATAGTTGAATGTCAATGTAAAAATTGTTATGCCTTCATCAAGATTGCTAAAATTGAATATTCATTAATTAAGGAAGCATTCATTTGTTCTCAAATTTTTATTGCTTGGTTAACACATGGGTTTTGTCTTTGGGTTGCATGAGGACATGCAACATATTGAGTGTGGGGGTATATTGGGTCGTTAATATACCATTATTATTGTCACTTTTGAACACTTATTCCACCCATTTCTACCATTCTTCATCACGTCATTTATCATAATTTATCATATAATTCTATTTTACAATGATTTAAGCTCTTATGTAAAAATATTATTTATTCTCCTTTATTTCTAATAAATTAATGATTATGAATGATTTTATCAATGATAGTTTCAATAAATTAGTTGTAACATTATTCACCATTTTTAACCTCCAAGATAATTTCTAGATTGAAGATTTGACCATTAAATGTGCCAACTCAGAAATTCGCTGAAATAAGAAGTGACAGTTTTGCGGTTGAGATTCTGAGCAAATGAAGAATAATTTGGAAAATCTGGAACATGGGTTTTTTTCAGAACGGACCCAATTAACTTTTGTATAGAATGGTTTTCCCAAATTTGGCTTGTACTGAGAGAAACGCAGGGTTCTTTGAGCACGATTTTCTCAGATTTGTTGTTGCAGCCATCCTCCAAATCTCAGCTGCAAAGCCAAATTCGTCTTACTCTTGTTGAGAGATGGATGGAAATATATCTTCTTGTTGATCAATTGGTTGGAAACAATCTAATTTTGTAATAGAAATCATGTTGTAATTATCTCTATCATAACTGCTCTCTGCTCTCTCTCTATTTAAATAAAAACAGAGATCAGAGATGGGGATGGAAAAAGGATGGCTAAGAGAATGGAGAATTGAGGATTTAGAATTAGAGATTTAGAATTAAGAATTCATGATAGGATAGGAGGAAGAAAGGATTGTTTCATGCTGTAAGTCTCAAAGCTTCAGCTGTTGTAATGATTTTACAATTTGATAATTAATACATGATTGGGGAGTTGTTGTTCATTCTGTTCATTTGAAGTAACCCAGCAGCATCCGCTGGCGGATAAGGGCCCAACCTCTGGTGGAGTATGCTGTTGTTGTATTATATCTTTACGATTCATGTGTGGTTTTATTTCTTTCATTTAATCTGTTTAGTAATCTGACACCCTTTACTGTTTTACATATCAGCGCTGTTATATATACTTGATTGGATACTATCGTTATCTGCAATAGGAATGCTATGTTATCATTTTAACTTTGTATCGCATTGCTATTCCTTTTGATAATTGATATAAAATTGTTGTTCCATTACAATTGCTTTTACTTTATAGTTGTGATTCATGCATATTGTATCGAAGCTCAGATTACTATTCATTTTAATGATAAGTGTGTTGCGTGCTTGATTTGGGTTGTTGTACATTCAGATTTAATCTGCTGTTCTATTTCCGTGTGATGTTCGATTTATTCTTAAAGTAAAGATTGCTATTAATTTGGCTTTGCTATTGTTCATTTCCATTAATTAGAGTTTGTTGTTCAAATTCCTTTAATTACAGTTTGCTGCCCATTTACTTTGTTGTTCATTTCTGTTGATTAATTGCAATAGTTTGCTTTTAAAGAGTTTTCCTAGTTTACTTTCAATGGCAGCTTTAGTTCAATTTCTATTTCCTTTTAATTGCTTTAAAGCAGGACTGCCAACTGTAGAGAACATTGGTTATTGCTTCCTCATTCCCAGATTGATTGTCTTGCTTCGGTTTGATTCAATTGCATCAATATCTAGAGGAATGAGTTATTGCTACTGTATCCTCAATTGATGTTTGTTGAGTGAATAGTTGGATTTCAGAGCATTTGAGTTTATGTTATTGTTAGATTTTTTTTTCAAGCTTTCATTTACTTTTGGATTTTAAGCACTATACTACAAAACATTACTCTTGAGTAAATAGCCGCTTCAGACTGAGTACACTCTTGAAATAAAAAGTCGTCCCTGGGTTGATAATTAATGTGAAGGTAATTAGGAGTTAAAAAGACACCTTTTTATGACTCGACAGAAACATTTCCTGAGTCAAATATCCTTGAAGGCCATGTTAACTTTTTGGGTCCACCCAATAAACTCATAACATTGTGCATAAACCACCCTTGTGCCTTGTGTGATCATCATGGTCACTATTCCCATTATTGATCTCATCTCAATGAATTTCGCGATTGCCTTGAAGCACTTCGCAAATACGAGGCCACTCGTAGTGGAACCCCTATTCCTCCACCCATGGATTCTGGTACCCCTACTCAAACAAAATAGGGGTACTCTGGTCCCAACATCATGATCCATTCCCCTGATGTCGAGATGATGGACACTGCGGGCCATATCCTTTACCTGTCGTCACCCTTGAGTTCCTCACAGGAAAACCTTTGAGGTTTCTGCGCATGCTTCTATCGAACCTTTTTCAATAGAATCCCATGTCTCAACATCCATAGATCCTCCATCCACCAGCTCATCATCTACCATTCCAGATGATGCATATGTGAACCTTATTTCTCAGGTTGATGCACCAAGTAACATCGCCGCATCATGTAGTCATTCTTCCTCCCATCTTCTCATCTTCCAGTCTGATGAGGACATCATGGAAGCTATGTATACCCCCAATTACCCTTGCACTTAGGCAAGGGGCCATATTCATGGAGGATTCTGAAGGTCATTTCCTTCCTAATTCTCCCATTGCACTCTACCTCAAAAAATTTTGCTCATAGCATATTGCTTTGATTTGTGTGTCTTTATTTCTGCCATGAAGTTAGGTAGATTGTATCATCTCATTCATTGTATTTTTCACCTTTCATATGGATCCATCACCCACACTGTATATCGTTCATGCCGACGGTGCAAGTCGCTTCTCCCAGAATCTAGCCTTCGTAGCCTGGGCGATTTTTACCCCCTTGCATACGTTATTCCTTTCAAATGGCATGTGCAATGGATTTACCACCAATAATCAAGATGAATATGATGCAGTGATAGGTTTTTTAGTTGATTCCCTTACTCATCACATCCTTTAGCTTCATGTTTGTTTAGATTCCTTGCTACTTGTCATGCAATTGAATGGTTTGTATCATGTGCATAACCAAGTCTTATGTAGAAAATATCTATGAGTTAAGCTGTTGGTATGTGAATTTGAAATCATTATGTTCAGTCATGTTCCTCGAGCCTAAAATAACTATGTATATACTATTGCAAATAACATTCTATATTGGCATTTATCACATGTATACCATAGAAGACAACCATAAACAAAAAACATGGTAAACCATCATTGTCATATTAAAAAATGCATCATCATATTATTTATCATATAAGTGTTTGGAGCCAATAGCTCTAAATACATCTGACATGCCAATAGCATGTTACAAAATCAAAACCAAAGGGACCCACATGTCCCTACATCTAGTCACTATCCGACGGATCCCACGCCAAAGGCTCTGCTCCACCTGCACATAGATCAGGTACTACCTGACCAACCATCACCACATGCCGCATGATACCTAGCCACTCTAAGGGAAAGCTGGTACACTCATCCATGTATCGATCGTCGAACTCATGCCATCGATGCTCTGAAACCCCGGTCAGAAGTACCTCCAATATACAATGTAGATCAACAAGTAGTGCACTCTAGACCTTGACGTGACAACGATGTTCCCTGATTTTCAACCCCAGGTGATGTGGCTTGTCCTACATATCCTACTAGTTTTACCGGTGCTATGTCTGCATACAACATATTTTACACTCAGTGCCATATACATGTGATAAAAATATGAAATACATCATAAAAATAAAAACTTAATTCTTACCATCTGCTCCCCATGCTCGCCCAGGCAGAAGTGGCAAGTCAGGATCTCCCTGATAATTCATCATGCTATAAGGGTAATCGTCAATGTAGAGGGGCATCTAATCCCAATGTACAAAAAATTCAGGTCGGAACTGTTAGTGTCAGTTAGTTTTTCCTTCCACCAGTGATCAATGTTCTCTTTCAGAATTTCCATTAGTGTTTAAGGTCAAGTTTTTGTCATTTCACTCAGTCTTCCATGCAAAAAATTTGGTCATTGGTTAGTGTGTCTAGGATTATTTCCACTCCTTCAATATTTCCATGTCGGTCACTGCCATCGCTCAGTTGGATGTGCTATCATTTAATATATCATCATCATCACTTTAGTCATGTCACCATGGTCTTCATTTCGTGCAATACCTCCATTAGTTCATTAGGGTTTCACAATCGCAAAACTCTCATTCCATGCATAAAAATCCGGCAAAGGAGGAGTGGTAATAAGCAAGTTTATTTATTAAATTTTATATCAAGTGTAATTTTATGTTTTCATATGTAATAACTACTTCAAGGTTCTAAGTTTCAAAGGTTGCAGTTCAAAGTTCCAAAAAGGTTCAATGTCTCAAAAAGGGCCATAAAGTATCAAGTTTCAAATATTAGAGATCATAAAGTGTCAAGGGTCCCAACTTAAGTTTACAAGGATAAGAGGAGTTTCTTTTTAACTCATTTTCACTTTTAAATTTCAAATCATATCTCATTTATTATTTTGCAGTAGGAGAACTTGGTGAAATTTGAGGGTTTTACTGTATTATAAGTGAATTGCGAACCTTTTGTGAAAAATGTGACCCTTCTGTGCAAAGATGCAACCCTTTTGACAAAATTGCGACCCTTCTAAAGTGAATTGCAACCCTTTTGTAGAGGAGCACAACCACTCTGAGCAGATTGCAACCTTTCTGAGTGGAGCGCGACCCTTCTGTCCAGAAGTGTGATTCGTTTAAGAAAGTGCATCCTTTCTAAGATAGATCGAACCACAGGGATTTCTTCTTGTTTTTAAGGAGATTTTAGACTTCTTCAAACCTTCAAAGATCATTCAAGGATGCTTAAATCTTCTACAAACAGTAAGTGGGCATCTACACCATCCTTTCAAAGATTTTTCTCAATGTGAATTAATTGTTTCTTAGGGTTCTCTCCAGAAAATTCTTGGTGAATAAACTTAGCTTCTACTAGTTTACCATTGTCATCTATCATCCATAAAACCCTAAATTTAAAATCTCCTATCATTCCACCACTCAATTTCCATTGATTTCATCAAACCCTAGACTCCCATTACATTTTAACATTGAGAAAAACTTCCACTTCAATTTTATCAACATCATCTGGTTAGTTTTTTACCATTCAACAAATTTAATGGAGAGTGAACAAGAGAGTGAAAAGAAAGTGCACAAGGGAGGACATCATTCAAGGTTTGATCCATCCAACTTGAGATAAATCAATGCTTCTCCATTTTCCCAGAAAAGTTTCAGAAATGTTGGTTATATGAAGTTTTGTGAGCAAGTTGCAAAGTTTGGTTCCCATGTCCCTTTGACAAGCATCTTTGCCCAAAATTTCAACAAAGATAAAGTTTTCATAGCATGTATTGAGTTCAGTGTCTCAGCAAGTATTAATTCTTCAGCCACAGGTATTCCAAATCATGGCGACACCTGGTTCAAAGGCGTGGAATTGTCCCTTGATGATTATAAGATGTTCCTAAAACCTAATGTCAGAGAGACCTCTAAACCTTTTTTTCTTTTTAGAAATATTCTTAACAACTATGCCCCTCTAATGAAGCTTATCATGAAGTATTTTACATGTGAACTCATATTCTCTAGATTATACAGGTATCATGTTAGGTTACTTATGCATTTCACCTCTACAAGAACACTTAATTTGTGCAATTTTTTGTCTGAGTGTGGTGAAGATGACTGAAAAAATTCACACCAGGGGACAACCTCATATCACAAATTGTTTTCACCATAGCTTGATCAATATTGTGGTTTTACATCAGTTCTCAGTTAAGCAAATCACTTGGGAAACCTTTTTGGATAAATTGAAGACTGCTCCTTTCATTAGTCCCACTGTTTCTCCTAGCAAAAGAACATCATTAAGGCCTAGGTTCATAAGGCCTATGAAGCATGGTTCAACAAGAAATATGGAAAAGGTTTCAGAGGCCTTAGACCTAAAGTAACCAAGACATATCAAAGAGGGAACATTCTTGTGTTTTCTCCACAGATTGTGGAAGGGTCTAAGCCTTCTACATTAGCACAACAGGGATCAAATTTGTAGGGTAAGGAGGCTATCCATCATGACATACAGATAGTGAAATTGGAGCCCCAAGATGATCATCAAAACTTGAAACTAGTTATCAGAGAGAAGGATTCTCAGGTCAGGGAGCTATTGGACAGTGTGGCAAGAGCCAAATTCGTCATTTCCTTCCTTGAGCAAGAAAATGAGCAGCTGAGGGCAAAGCAACTTCTTATAGAAAAAGATTTGTTTAAAAATAATATGCAAGAGTCCAAAGGTAAATCAGTGTTGGGGCATGATGAGAAAGATGAACAAGAGAGGAAAGTTGGGAGGAAGAGGCCTAGGACAAAGGGTCTCAAAGGAAAATTGCAGAAGGAAAAAGACCAAAACCTACTAAATGAGGATTTGAGTCTTGAAGACAGAATAGCTATGGAGATCAATGAAGACAGGGAATATTGGCTTAGAAAAGTAAATGACCATTTGGAGAAGATTCTTGACAGAGCTAACAGGGACAATCAGATGTTGAGGCACATGGCCCATCACTATCAAACAAGGAATCAGATTGCACAAATTAGAATCAAGAAACTGAAAGAAGTCTAGGACAAGCAAAGGGAATCAATAAAAAGTAGTAATAGAGTGAAATTGGTGACTAAAACATCCAAGAATGTTTAGCCTATCTTCCATAACAGCCAAGGAACAAATTTTGAAAGTTTTGGAGAAATTTGGTGTTTTTTGAAATTTTGCAAGAAAAGGCACATAGAAGCGTCGCACTGAGGCACGACCCTTTTTCCCTGGACATCAAAATGAGGTTTTTTATACATGGATGGATGAATTATGATGATTAAATTCCAAATTTAATCCTAGTTTTTCATGAAGGATTCCCATTTTGATCAGAAACTCAAGAAACCTCACCTTTTTCACCTCTCTGCCACTAAATCTGGACTTGCACAACACTTCTACGTAAGGTTGGGAGAATGAGTTTTTGGAGGCCTTTCCATTGGTAATTTTACAAACTTTAATATGATTTGTAAACTAGACAAAAAAATCGAGTTTACCATTCTTTCAGATTTCCATTTTGACTTGTGGAGGAGGCCTAAACATGGCTTCAAACAGGTGCAACCCTTCTGCAAAATTTCCTGTTTTGGTGCATGTTGGTGCAACCTTTTTGCTGACTGGCGCAACGCTTCTGGTTTAGGTGCAACCCATCTGGTCTAGAAACCTATTGAGCACTGAATGATGGAAAATTTGAGATTTTATGATCTATTAATGTTACTTTAGGTTTCTTAGTTGGTATTTGCCTCACTTTATGAGGAAAATTGTAATTAATGAGGAGATATGCTCTCCTAAACTTTAGCCTAAATTGTGGAAACTGTCTCAACTATCCTAGTTTTCAGTGAGGACTCATCAAAGCCAGTTATGATGAGCCTTGAATAGAATTTTTAACCTGATGAGATTTCATATGTTGTATTCTCCTATATAAGATGGAAGGGAATCATTTTCCAGGGGTTGGACATTTGAGGAGAGAACCATTGTAGCCTATATTTGACATTTTGGAAATCAAAAGACAGAGTTTGCAGCTATTGTAGTGGGATTCCTGTGGTATGTGTTTTAGTAATGTTTTTTCTTTTGTGATCATATGTTTTAATGTATTGTATCTTTCATTTCCATTTCCATGTTTCATGTGCTAGTTTCCTAAGATAATAAACATAATTCCTTCATGTAATGCTCTGTTTTGGAGAAGATTTCACATTATTGTTCAGTTTTCTTCTGATATAAATGGATTCATGAGATCCATGCTCGTTTAGAAACCATACCCATCTCCCATATACACATCAAGAACCCTAAAAGTGCTAAAGTGTGTGCCTACCTTTCCCCATTACATCTCTGCAAATCTGATTCTCAAAGCCTAGACCTAGCTCCCTCTAGCTTAGATACTTGGATTTTCTCCCTTATCCAGCAACAAAACCCTAAATCTTTCAAAACCTACCTGAGCTTAGCTATCTAGCCTAAAACCCTTTATCATCCAGTCATCTCTTCGTTGTGATTCCATAGAGAGATCCCTCTCTAGTTTGGTAGGGCTAGCTACCAAACCAAAAGCTTGGTCTGTGGTTACCTCCGTCTGTTTCCTCATCAGCCTGGGATATTGTGGGGGATAACTTTTTGGCACCATTTCTGAGGAAACGACTATTATATCATTCCTGGGGTTAGTTATATTAGTGCTTTCAAGACTGGTTCTGTGGGTGACAGATTCTAGTATCCAAAGGAAGGCTGATTTAAGTAATCTCATCAAGTTCAAGGTGTAAAAACTCTGGCTCCTAAAAGATACATGAGGTCAAATCCTAACCCAAATCCACCTACAATTGTTGATGATCCAAAGAAGTTACTTAAAAAACCAAAAACTCCCATTCCTGAAAGTGAACCTAGAAAATTGGTAAAAACTACATCTCTACCTAATCAAGTATTGACCATTGAAGATATTTGTTTTGATATCCAGTTTGAGCAATATTTTTTTTTATCTAAATTTGAGTCTTCCCTTTTGGAAGTGGTTTTTGATCCTATTAGGTTTGACTCCTACCTTCCTTCTGCTAAATCCCTCTTTTCCAAAATTGATCACGAGTTGTGGTTAAATTTTGATAAACTTCAAAGATTAGCAGACCAACTTCAAATCACTACCAAGAAAGGTTACATTCAATATCATCTTGTAAAACCTGGCTACTGATTTATCTTCTACTTCATCTCTAAACACATTAGCTACATCATCTATTGTTGTTAGTTTACCACTATCTCTGCTAGTGTCATCATCTCCATCAACATATCCTATTGTAATACCTACATAACCCATTGTAGTACATCTTCTTCCTCCCCCAGTAGTCATGGCACAGTTTGCTCCTTTAATATTACCTAGTCAACTTGCTTCTCTACCTCAGAACTATGGCCAAACACTCCCTCTATTTGATGGAACATCAGAAATTACATCTCAACAACATGTTGACAAAATGATAGATTCCATTGACCTTGAAGAGGTTGATGAGGAGGATACAAAGATTAGAATCATAGTGTTAGGTTCTTATACCAATAGGAGTCATAATTTTGAATGACTAAGGTGAAACCTTGTAATATTGTACATTACTTTCTGCAAATGTTTTCCATATTAAAAAATAAAGAAATGTAAAGAGGGTATGTCCTAAAAGAATAATCAAAGGAAAAAAGAATAAGAAAAGGTCAAAAAAATAAAGATATATGAACCCCAAAAGACAAAAAGAGACCACGAAAGTGTGCAAGCCAAAATGTCACTACTATTTACTTTTATGCATAATAATGATTGTGTGCAGCTTGTTACTCATGCGACAATCCATGGTAATCAAACTATTTAATCCTGATTATACCATACTTTGAATTTTATGTTTATAGTTAGTGAATAAAATCTTACCAAACAGTGTAATCTTGGCAGATCATTAGATAGGTAGAGTAAATAAAAGGAGCTCATCAGTTTAATCTGAGCCCTTGGATGTGATAAGGTTAGAATTAGATAGTTTACTTTGTAAAAGAAAAGAAAAAGATTGATAAGGGTTTGCTAGCCTAAATGCACCCAAATAAAATGAAGAAAAAATGGTAGGATGAGTAAATGGGTAAGTAGTAGAAAGGTTGCAGAAATATCATGTGATTACACAAAAGCATTTATGTCATGGTTTTAAATGCATCTTTCAAATGAGCATAAGCAATAAAAAAAGCAAAGACAATGGTTCACAATATGGTTTATTTAACATCCCCTCATTCATTCCACGCCTTTACTTCACTAATTTCCCATAAATAAGTTCTAGTACTTAAATCCTACAAGTCAAAAAGGCTCAAAGCATTTCTCTGATTTTTGGAGGGACTGGACCCTCGACTTAATGACTTAGGGGGACAAGTACTAGAACCCCCTTCATGAAAACACATCCCCCCTTCATTTCCCCTCATTTCCCTAATAAAATGACACCTTCCTATGGTTGACATCATTTACCTAGGAAAAGTGGGAACCCCCTTGTAAAACCCTTCCACACAAAAAACCCACCAAAAGCTTTTATCCTAAGTATAAATCTAAATGGGAAATCGCATATACTTTACCCCTCTTTTTACTTAGGAAAACCCACTCCGCCGTCACTTTCATAATAATTAACTAACTCTATTATATAAACCCCTTATAACCCTTTTCCCATAAATAATTAAAACCCTATATAGAATATCCCAACCCCTTAGTTTTAAATAAAAACTAATATAAATTACCCCTTATCCCAATATAATCTCACTTAATTTACCTAACCCCGATAAAATTTAAGCTAATCCCATGTCGGTCTCACCCGACTCCCTAATCCCTCATTAAAGCCAGACCCGATCGCTAAACCCTGGATTAGTCCCTAACTAATCCCGAACCACCATAACTAAATCCCTGGGCCCCCCATCAACCCCCGTCATTTTCCCCCGTGCAGCTTCACCTCCCGACTACCATTGATCTTCCCTACCCCACATCCAATGACGCACAATCATATCGATCGCGCCCGATGGATGAACAATAACCGCCCGATAAAGTGGTTTTCCTCTCAGTCCCCGATGCTACGTGTCAAACCATGTATGGCATCGGGTGACCCCTCTCGGATACCACCTGCACCATGAAAGCGATGCGATGGCCCTCCAAAACTGCTTCCCCCACTTAACTAAAAAACCGTCACTATTCATCCGAAAGTGAAGTCGCCAAAAATTAATCGTTTTCTCTATAAAAGACCACGAAACCTTCTTTTGCCCTTCTTTCGCACATTCTCTGTGTAAATTTTTAAAACCATTACCTACCACTGCAAACGCCTACTTTACCTACAGACTTCCAATTTCACTCTAGAAGACGTTGCAGACATCTAGCCAACATTTTCAGACCATACAAGGACTACGCCAACCACTGCAACTACCGTGAACCAGCAATTTCAAAGTAAAATTGCCTAATTCCAGGTATTTCACCACGAAATACCTCTTACCCCTACAAAATTTCAAAACCTTTTGCTTTTGCAGTGTTTTGAATTAAGAAATTGAGTAAAAACATTGTCAATTAAAGAAATGACTTGCCTAAAACCTCTAATAAACCCCCCCAGAGCATAAATCAAATCCACAAGAACTGAATTATGGATGCCCCTATTTCTATGGACGTGAGACCCATTACTACTCCACATTTAGACTTGGACCACCTTCCCTTGGCTGACAGGGGTTTCCAAATCAAGGACACAACTACAATAGAGCTCCTACTTAAAATCCATTGCTTAAGCAAAGATAGATACCTGAACCATACAGATGATATTGGCCTCTGGAAGTCCAATTTACCCATATACCATTTCCCCCAAGTCCAAATCTTTCTAGAAATCATCCATATGTGCTATGCATGCTATGTCCCAAGCCATAGAGCCATAATGTCTCATGACCAAAAAGTTCTATTCATTATCACAGCTGAGTCAATTAATGAAATGCTATAGTTTCAACCACGGTCAAACCTAACCCCACTCTCAATTGGAGACCTGTTGGACCGGTATCCTAAGTTAAGCCCATCAAGATTGGCCCAGTTGTTTCAGACCTTCATCAAAGAAGAAAATCATATCCCTAAGGAACCCCCTCCATACGTAGCAACTATTTTCTCTCAATGGGGCCAACCCAGATCTGTCATCTTTTGGACCCCACTTTTCCATGAGTTTAGATCACCTTATACATACTCTAACTTCATAGACTCTTTTGTGCATCAAATCATGACTATGCTCACTAGGAATCCTCCACCTAGGATAAGCCCAGAGATAAAGAGAGTCCTCCAGCTTTCCAAGCAAACGAAAGTGGGTGATTGGTACCTTTACGAAAACCACACAGAAATTAGAATATATGGTTGCCTACTTGCACCATATAAGTTTCAAAGATACCTCCTCATGAGGTTGTTTGCCTTATAATATTACAGACAGATCATCAATGTAGATGAGGTCAACTTTGTCAATGCCAAGAAGAAGGCCAATTTCAAAATCAAAGATCAGTTAGGTCCCTTCATATGCAATTCTAGAGAGGCAGGGAAAGAGGCAGACCTAATCCTGCAAAGCATGAAATTCCAAAGAAGTTTCATATGGAGATATGACCCTTTAGAGTTCATTACTAAGAAAAGGCAAAAGGTCAAGATAGGACATTTTATCCACCACCCCATACCAGAGATAGAGGCATATGAAAATCAAACAGAATGGGTGGAAAATACCCTAGTAGATAGTGACATTACAAGGGTAGATGTAGAAAATGCTCTGATTGATTTGGAAAAGTAGCTTGATGAGAGCACTCTCCTGCAGGTACCAGAAGAGCAAGAAAGAACCATGATCACCCCTCCAATGACACAGACTCCTCAGAATGAGGAGAAAAATCCAAAAAGAAACAGAGAGGGAGCTTCCATTTCAGGAATGGACACCTCTAATTTGCAACAGGAAACAAGTCACAGCAAGAGGCAAAGGCTTAATCCGACCTCTGGACAGGAAGACACAGAAGGATCAACACAAATTACCAGCACAAAGGTAGAAAGAATTAGGCCCACTACTCCATCTGAAGACATACAAGAGCCTTCCACATCACAAACCCAGATGTTGGAAAGGCAACTTAGTGTGGAAGTGTCTTCCTTCAGTAAGCCTGCTGACAAAGACCAGGATATAAAGGACAGGTATAAGGAAATCAAAATAAGGAATGAGAGGCTTAAAGACCAAACATATGCCCAATACCTAAATTTCATTCCCACAAATCAAACAAAGCTAATCTCTGCCTTTGACATCAAGGAGGGAAAGCTGCAGATGTCCTTTATCAAACCTACATCTCAGCAGCCCAAAATATCATCAGATTACAAGAGGGTTGACTTTGAAGTGTTGGCAAGGGATATTCATCCCATAGACCAAATAGAACTACACAAACAAGCTGGAGAGATGATATACTCCACCCTAACAAGTAAAGCCATAGTTGCCCATCAGCTACAAAATTCAGTAAACAACATCTCAGCCCAGTTTCAGTTTGAGAAGGCCTCCTCATAGGCTAAGGATACAAGGATTAAGCCTTTGGAAGACTTAATTATTGAATTGGGACATGATCCCAAGGATATTAAATCTATTGAGCATCTGATAAAGAAGAATAACAATGATATTGTTGCACTGAAGAAGCAATTCAAAATTCCCCAACTGCAACATCCTCAAACACTGGAAGTCATAGAGAACCAAACCAAACATGAAGAGTAGATGGACTTGGTCCTAAATCTCAATGATCAACTCAGGGAGACATAGAAAGAATTGGATAGCTTCATCCAATTGAAACAGACTGAAATTGCATTAACTGCTGCAAGTGTCATCCCTACTGTGTCTACAATAGTCCCTTCTACACTGGTAGCTTCACTTGCACCAACAGCTCCACCTGCTATAGCATTACTAGTAACAGCAGAATTTACCACAACAGTAGATGTATCAGGAGAAAAGGTTGCAGAATTAGTTAAAGCCATGTAAGAGATGTCAATTAAAGCTACAAAAATGAAAGGACTAAAGGAAAATTTGGAAAGTTTAGAGACTGATTATAAACTTGCACAGATTATGCAAAAAGAAGAAACTCAGAAGGCCAACAGGAAAAGTTTTGTACAACACCTTCGAGAACTTGTTTTTTCTCTAGCATGAGATTAAACACTTATTCATCACAAAGCCCAATTTTGCCAATTATACCAAGGCCGATGATATATATAGGAGGATGATGAATGTCAAATTACCTGATGCAGAATGGTGGGAGACAATGACTAATTTACTGTGAGAAATTTATAGCAAAAAGTTACTGCATAGTAAAAATAGAACAGCCAGGTAAAACAGATGAAAACAGGATAGCAAGGTCAAAGAGTATCAGGTGAAAGATCAAAATTGAAGAAGATTTCAACGTCAAAAGACCAAAACTGCTAGCCAGCATAAAGGGCTACAAATCCAACCATAAAATCCAGCAGTACCACAATAAAAGTGACAACATAAAATAGTTCAATAGCTGTCTCTATCTTCTTACAAGAAGATACTTGTATTTCCTAGAATAAATCTCAAGTTTGTTTTGAGATATTTTGTAATAGTTTTTGTATAAATACTTCACCATTCGAAGTATGTAGGGGGGTTATTAGAAATTTCTATAGACTTTCTTGATCAAAAGACTGTAAGCTATTGTATCACTGTTTGGACCAACAAGTTGGATTAATGAATAAAGACAAGACATTTCACTAGGTTCATGTGTAGTGAGAAGTACAGATAAGTATTTTCTCTTGTGTTCTTATCTTTCTTTAAAAATTTTTCCATAATATTTAATGTATTTGAAATTTGAATGCTATAATATGGAATGATATCTCATAATTTGCTTCAATACACTCTGTTTTAACTATTATGCATTTTAATGTTTTTTGAAAATTATCTAAATTAAGGAATTCTTAATTGCTCCTTAGTCTAGGTAGTCACCCTTTGATCTATAGTAAAGGATTCTTAATTTCCCTTTGCTTGTGATTAACCTCTATTCCTCATTTTAATCCCGATCTGTGAATTCTTAAGTGCTCCCCCACCCTGCTTAATATTCATTCCACCCATCTAGCCCAAAGACCTACACTTTACTCTGCTAGCTTGCCCTTTGAACACTCCCTTTAATGATTTAATTCCAGTTCTGCTGCCCTTCTTTGACTCCATAGCCCAATAGTCCAGAGACATCATTATATCCATCTATTTTAAGGATTCCACCATCCAACCTTCAATACAAATCAAAACCCCTTGAAATTTAAGAACTAGCCTAAAATCCCAGCAAACAAAAGCTAAATCACATACAGAGAGCCCTCTCTGAGTCATAGGTTGGCTAGAGCCTATACTTAAAATATTGGTTTGTAGTTACCTCAGTCTTTTCCTTCTTCTGATAACTTCTAGTGAAAATTTCTGAGTGATAACATAGTGGTGACTATACTGGGGACTTCAAATCCTCAATCTTAATAAAGTTTTAAGAAAATCCTAAATTTTATTTTAAGCTTCTTAAAGTCATTTGTTAGAAGTTCTTTCAAAAAAATCTCACAAAAACAATTAAAAAGTTTGAAATTCTGGCTTCCAGGAAGACTCATTTTACTAGGGCTAATCCAGACCCAAATCCTGCCCCAGTATTTGATAATCCCAACTTGATTTCAAGAAAATCCAAAAAAGAAGAAAGTTTAGTTAATCAGACACCTTTAGTTAAAGCTAATTCATGCCCTGATGAATGGTTATTTCTAGAAGAACTTGAATTTGATGAGTCATTTGATCTTTCGTTATTTAGAACAAAATCTGAAAGTGCACTCAGTGAAACTATTCTAGATCCTGAATTCATTGCAGACCTTGAAGTTCAACAGGCCAACAAATTCATTGATGAGTACATTCTAAAATCTCCACAGTCATATGTTAATATTTCCACAGCCCCTGAGCTTTCTGAACAATCTTCCATCACTTTAATTTCACCATGGTTTCCATCAACTTCATCAATAATACTTTCCGAAGTCCATTCTTCACCACCATTTGTACCTACTCGTCTTCACCAACCTATCATATCCCATTCACCACCTACTATTCATGGTTCTTCATCCATTCTTCATCCACATCTTCACCCCTCCTAGCCTGCAGCCATGGCAAACAGATATGCTCCTCTTGTTTTACCTGCCCCACTTGGTGCTATGCCAGCAAACTACCAGAGCAAAATTATTCAATTTTCTGGCACAAGACACTACACTGCACAACACCATGGCAATAAGATGACAGATTACTTTGAACTACATGAAATTGATATTATGGATGTTCAAATGAGACTATTTGCTCAGACTTTAGCTGGTGATGTTAGGAAATGGTTTAGAGAATTTCCTAATAATAGTATTGATAGTTTAGAAGAATTTCATCAGGAATTTTTGAACAAATGGGAAAAGAAGAAAAATCCCTTACAAATCCTTTCAGAATATGAAAATATTAGAAGGGGACCTCATGAAACTGTTCAAGATTACTGCACTAGATTTAACAGTATATTTAACGCAATCCCAGATAATCTTAGACCCCCACCTGACTTAGTCTTAATAAAGTTCCCTGATGGTTTTGACACAGATATGGCATTCTAACTTAGGGAAAGAAACCCCCAACATTAGAAGAAATGCAAATTGTAGTTGTTAGTGTTGAAGCTAATTTGTTAGCTAAAAGAGCTAGAGTTAGAAATGAAAAGAGGGGAATTGCTAAAGATGAAGCTTCACTATCAGACATAAAAATAGATATTTTAGCCAAAAGTATGGAAAAACTGATGGATAGAATATATAACATAGAAAGGAAACCCCAATTGGATAATCAACAAGCACCTCCAGTTAGAAACCTGAACTTTATAAAAAACCAAAATCAAAACATTGGGAAAAATGGACCAGATCAGAACATTAGGCCTCCTTTTCAAGAAAATTATGTAGAACAATCCCATCCTGAAGACCCAGAACAAGACACACAGATCAATTTAATGGGATTAGATGATGAGTGTTAGTGTCGATATCTTCATCCCTCCGTCAGTGATCAAACTCTCTTGTTGCATTTCATGTTAGGTGTCTCACTCGATCAGCTGCATTCCATTAGGATCATGGATCATCTGACAGTAGTGGCTTATTATACATTTTCCCTCATGTTCTGGCCTATTTTCATTCATCTAGATCATCTGCAGTCAATTTTTGTCTTTAAATCTGTAAAAGTTATTTTTAGGGTTTAGATCTCATTAGGTTTAGGGTTATCAATAAGGTCTCAAATGCTCAGTGAAAATCATCAGGCACATGAGGAGGTTAAATAAAGTTCCAGCAACAAAAATTTCCATAATCACTCACTTAGTGATTGATTTTTCCTCAAAACCCTGTTTTGAGGAAAAACAGAGTATTTTATGTTTTTATGTATAAATTTGATGTAATTTCAATTCTTTCATATGTAAATAACTTTAGTGCCAACCCTGGTCACCTTGCCAAGCTTCAGCTACTCCATCCCCTCCAAGGCAAACAAAAAGTCAAAATCATTTAGTTCATCAAAGGCAAAAATAAAGTAAACTGCCCAAAAACAGAGTTTGAAAAGTAAGTCAAAATGCAAACATTACAAAAGTGGGTTTTATGAGTAAAAAATTAAAATCTCTTGTATATAAATCATTTTTCATGTTCAAAGAGCTCATTTGCATCTAAAGGAGAAAGAGGGAACAAGAGAAAGGTTGTGTTGGGGAAGAAGAGCAAAACCGCAGCAAACTGTGCAAGTTTCAGGGGCGCGGCTCATTGGGTCGTGGGCGAGGTGCGTAGAGCTGGCGTGGCACATTGGGCCGCCCTCCATAGTGCAAAAAATACATTGGCACTACGCATAGAGAAGGTGCGGCGCGTTGGGTTTGTGGCGCGGCGCATAGGGCTTCAAGCCCGATTTCACCCACAAACTAATTTAAACTACCATATTTACCTAATTTCCACCTGTTCAAGTAAGTCAAGCCTTCTTCCTTGCTAGTGAAAGATTTTCTCTTAAAATTTATGGTGTTTTAATGAGATAAAACTCAAACCCTACCTCCTTGCAATTTTTGCTCAAAAACAATTGCTTAGGGTTTGCAATTTGTGTTTTTGCTGCCAAGGCCACTCCATTATTCCCTTCCTCTTTGATTCCTTCATTTATTTTCCAGTTTCATCAACTCATTCCATAATTCCCATATTCCTAAATTCACTAAACCCATATCCCTAACTCCCACTATCCCAAACCCTAGTTACAAATTCCTAAACCCTAATTTTTGTCCCTAAGCCTACATATTATTCCCTAAACCCCCTATTTCCCAAAAAACTTGTCAACAACATTCCCAAAACCTCTCATACATTTCCCTTCATAGTCCCTCATACATTCTCATCCTTGGTAGAAGAAAACTGAAAGACACCATAAATCTCTTCATACTCGTCAAGAAAACTCACACATTAGCAAACATGGAGTCTGATCCTTCCCATGACTGAGATGAGGAGACACACAATGATTCTCCTAGAGAAATGCATGCACCAAGAAGACCTCATAAGGGTGGAAAACATATACGAGAGGAGCCTACTTCACTTGCCGAGCTACAGGCTTGTCCTCTTGCTATCACATGCTTTCAACACCAATCCTGTTATCAGTTCTGTGAGATGGTAGAGAGAGTCCAATACCATCATGAGTTGGCCAGGTTGTTTGTGCTCCATCTTCAAAATGGCCAAGTCACTCTAGCAAGTGTGACATTCACCTTGACACCGGAGTCTATTTCTCTAGCAACTGACATTCCCAATGTCGGTGAGCAGTGGAATAAAAGGTAGCAGATTGACAGAGAACATTATGAGCCGTACATCAAGGCTAGTTATCAAAGACATCTCAGCAGAGCTTTTCCCTTCCAGTATCTGAAAGACTCATATGCTCCCTTGATGAAACTCATAATTAAGTATTTCAGCTGTGAGGGCCGGTTTTCTCACCTGTATGCCTATCATATCAGATTGTTGATGCACTTCACTAGGGTGAGAATGATGAATCTCCCCTACTTTATTTGCCAGAAAATTGAGAAGATGACCACCTTAGTGCACAAGAAGACTCCTCAGCAACAGTATAACAACATATATTGTTTTTCACTAATCAAGATTGTGGTCATGCATCAGCTTGGTTTACAGAACATCTCATGGGAGGATTTCATTTCACATGAGGTCTTCACAGGTCCTCAAGTACCTCCAACAGCTTTTCATGAGACAGGTGGACCTTCACATCGACAGGAGATTCATGAGACACAAACCGCTAGTGTGCCAGTGTTTGTCACCTACCAAAAGGGCACTAGAAGGTTGTTTGCATCAACAAAGCGAGTATTATCTCCACCCGGGGTGGAATGGGTCTCGCTTCCTCCATCAGCAGAGCAGTTACAGGACAAGGGAAAGCGGCCATTACAAGATGAGAGACCTTCAGGAGGGCAGGAGACAAATTTTATTCTTATTCAGGATGATGACACCGATTTGGGCTCACAAAGCTCAAAGCTTAGAGAGATCATCCAGGAGCAACAAGATGACATTCAGCATTTGTCTCTCAACCTAGAAAGAGCCAAGTGGATAATCAAATATCTGGAGCAAAGAAACAAATAGCTAGAGGATAAGAAAACCATAATGGAGCTACGAAACATACGAGAAAACCGACAAGCTGCCAAAAGGAGGAAAGTCAAGCTCACAACACTTGAACAAGAAATCAATGTTGATTATGAATCTTGGTTGGAGAGGGAAAATATCCACTTGGAGAAGCTACTAGAGAAGGCCATAAAAGAGAAAAATATGTTGAGAAACATGGCATACCACTACTTGTCAAGAAATATGGTGTGCAATGCAAGAATCAGGGATTTGAAAGCCAAGTTGAAGAAGGCATCAAGGAGGAGAAAAGAGAAATATAGACTTCAGATCTTGGCTGAGGCTTCCTTGGCCCAACATAGCACTTAATGGAGGACACTCAGCCAAAATTTCAAAAAATTTGGGACGCTTTTTGCAATTTTGGAATTTTTGCCTTAAAAAACAGGGTTTTCTGTCCAATGCGCCGCGCCACCTGGCGCTCGCTTTTGATGGGGACCTCCTTTTGAGGAAAACTCATAATTTTTGGATTTTTCATGGAAAAATATGCATGTTCATGAATGGCCAAGAAATTTTGACAGGTTTTGAGCTTCCAAAAAGGTCAAAAACACCTCAAAAATGACCTTTCTACCCCTTTTTTGACACACAAGAAGTAGTGTTGGGAGAACTTATTTTTGGAGGGGCAAATGGAGGCCAAATTCAAAAATTCCACTTGTGATGGAAAGTAGACAAGTATACCATTCCAAAAATCCAACTTGGAGAAAATTTGGACACCGGGAAGGCCTCCAAAGTCAGCTGCAAAATGGAGCTATGCATAGGGAAATCAGCGCGGCGCATTGGAGGAATTTTGCTCATTTTTGTTCAAAAACTCTGCTTTTTTCCTAGTTTTTCATAGTTTGACTTTCTTTCCTTCTAATTTTCAAAATCATGATGTAATTTAATGTGACATGATGGATTTTGATGTAATTATGCTAAATTTTCACTCATAGAGGTAGATTCATCCATCAAAAGGTAGTTTGCAACTGAATGAATCAGTTTCTTAGTTTTTAGAGGCAAGCTGTTACACTGCCTACTTTTTAGTTCTCATTTAGATTTTGTTGGAACAACTCATAATCTTATGAGCTCGACCCCTAGAGGCTAGGATGAGTCTTTGGTTGCCTATATCTTGTAATTTTTTAGTCATTAGCATGGTTGGACTTTTGGGAAATCTTGGAGCTTATTATATACTCATTTCAGTAGTTTGGCTAAGGAATAGACCAGTGGTTTGTAGCACTTTATGGGATTCATGTGGCATCTTGCTTTGGTATTGTGTTTTCTTCTGTAATTGTAAGTCTACATGGTTTTATGTATTTCATCATCTCTCTTTGTTTCATCTTAACTAAATCAAACAAGGATAAAAGGTAGAATACATTGAAAGTGCAGTGCTCTACCTAGGGTTTGTTTAGTTATCTATGTTTTCAGCTATTTAAAGAGGATCCTTGAGTTTTTCATGCCCTCTCCAACTCCTCACATGTATAAAAGCTCTCCATATCACTCAATTTGAAGTACCAAATCACTTGCCTACCTTGCCACATAGAGATCTCTGCAAGACTGAGTCTCATTCCCCAGACCCAAATCTTCCTTTCACAATTGAGCCAATAAAACATTATTAAATTCAATCAAACACCTCTGTACACATACCTAGCCTAAAATCAGTCATCTCAAGCTTTCATTGGCCATATTTTCTGAGATTGACAAGGAGAGAGCCCTCTCCCGACCTCGTAGGGCTAGCTACCAGGTTAAGCGTGGTTTGATGTTACCCTAGATCCTACCTTTCTCAGCCTGAGGTAGATTTAGGCCCTAACATAGTGGCGACCATACTGGGGACAAACAAAAGATTGTTTGCTTGTTAGTGTTCTTTGTTCTATAAAATACAGACAGAGCCTGAAGTTATGCTAGGTAGCCTTCGAACTGCACATTTCTTTGCGAGTGCATAAGTAGATAAACACTGCTTCAGTCAATCTCTGGTCTAGTCTTATAAACGAAACATCTGACTTGCAAATTGCCCCAGTACATCAGATAATTCTAGACTTTTGGATGATGAGTTTAGAATCTAATAGGCTGAATAGGTTGATTTTTTCCATTTGATTTTTGGGAATAATTCAACACACTGACTTCTAGATTACACACCAGAGCAAATCATGATCCTGATCCACCTCCTGTGTATGAAAATCCAAATCTTATTCCAAGAATCCTTCGTCGGGGAAGTTTTGTGATTCCTATGTTCAAATCTCGTTCAGTCCTGTTGTTTTTTAGTATCTTGAAGATCATGAGTTTGACGAACAGTTTGAGCTATCGCTGTTTGAGACCAAGTTCGAAAGTGCTATTGGTTCTACTACCCTAAATCTAGAATTTGTCAAAGATCTTGAAACTGAAAAGGCCAATAGATCAATTGATGATTATATTTTGAAACTTCAAACTTCCATTGTGGCTATAAACATTCCTGAATTCTTAGAGTTTGCATCTGCAACTCTTGGGTCATCTGCTATCACGTCTAGTTCAAAAATTCCCATCGAACCCCCTTTCATTCCCACCATTCCTGTGCAGCCTTCCATCTCCGATCAAAAATCTGTAGTGTTGTCACCTCCATCCACTCCTTCTACCCCTCAAACATCAAAAATTTCTTCACCTCCATCTACACCGCATACACCTCATACATTAGTTGCTCCAACTCCTCCTACATCCCCAAGACCGGTCGTAAATCCACCTAGAGCAATGGCTACCCGATATGCACTACTTGTGTTGCCTCAAAACTTAGATGGCATGCTCGCTGATTATCAAAGCAAAATTCCATTGTTTGACAGTACCCCTCAAGGTATCACAGCTGAGAAACATGTGGATAGGATGGCACATTTCTTTGATCTCCACGAGATCGATGCAGAAAATGTAACAATGAGATTGTTTGTGCAAACTTTTGGAGGCGAGGTCAGAAAGTGGTTTAGAGCATTACCGGCTAGAACAATAAACTCATTAGAGTCACTTCAAAGATAATTTTTGGATCGCTGAGAGGTAAAGAAGAACCCTCTTCAAATTCTTTCCAAATATGAAAACATCAAGAGGAATGTCGGTGAGAGTGTCCAAGATTATTGTGTTAGATTCAATATTGTTTACAATGCAATTCCTGTTGATATAAAGCCACCTATGGGGCTAGCTTTGATTAAGTTTTCGGATGGTTTTGATCTTGATATGGCCTATCAATTAAGACAAAGAGATCCGGCCACTTTGGAATACATGCAGAAAATTGCAGTCAGCGTTGAAGCAAACTTTCTTGCCAAGAGAGCTAGAACAAAGGCTGAAAAGAAGGTAACGATAAAAGAAGAGACTTCCACTTCAGATCAAGTGCTCTGTAAGCTTGAGAAGATGTTTGATAGGGTCACAATTGCTAATAAGCCTGAAGCACAAGTCAAAAAGCCAAACTTTCGTGGCTAGCAGCCACCACAATTCAGAATCAAGCAACGAGAGCAACGAGCAAAAGACCAAGCAGCACAGTATTAGGTAAAGACACCCTTACAATAGAATTTTGTACATGGTCCGGAATCATATGATGAGGAGAATGTAATTTAGATCTAATTTATCAAACCAGATAATGATAAACATTTCAATCCTTAAGATCCCGATCCATCAAGTATCAAATCAACCAACTTCCTTGTGCACAAACTGAATCAATACTTTCTCAGCACACAGCAACCAAATATCAAATCAGAACCCTGAACACCGCAGTAATAGACAAAAATAGCTAAACCATATTTCAAGAAAAGTCTGCAACTTCACCAATAGAAACTTGCGGATGTCCGCGCTTCTTCTGTGTCGGGACTGCGCACCTCCGCACCTGCTCCTACGGCTTGCCTGCACACCTCTGCACCTGCTCCTACTGCTCACCTACGCCCCTGCTCCTGCAACTCGCCTGCGCACCTTTGCACATGCGCCTGCTGCTCACTTGCGCATCTCCGCACCTGCTCCTGCGGCTCGCTTGTGTACCTCCGCACTTGCACTGTGGCTCACCTACAGTCCTGCGGTTATAGAGTTTTTCAGAGTTCAAGTATACCCCAGACTATCATATTTATAGATCTGATCATGCGCCAAGGAGATCTCGACCCATCAATAGATCCGCCTTATAAAGCTCAGGTTTCTCCTTGATTCAGATCCAGCTATCACTCACCAACCGATCACCAGAATTTTAGATCTTGCTCTCCTTAAGATATTCAACACAGGAGTTCTCAGCCAAATGATCTCGTTTCCTTTTTATAGACAAGACCTTACTCAAACCATGGACCAAAACCATAGAAAGCCAATACAAGGGACCCAAAACTAGGGTTCAATACTTTAGAAACAAAAACCATGGACCAAAATGATAGGATAAAAAACGTCGGACTAAATACCATGGATCACCTGTAAGTTTTCCCACGTGCGTGTGCTTTTCTTTGCATGAAAGTTTGTGAACTTTAGGTCCACACCTTTTGTTCGGAACACCTGCGAACATGTCTGCACCTTTTGAATGACGCTCCTGCAGACCCAGTCTAAGACCGCATCTTTGTGAACAGGAACCTGCGGGCCTGTCATTTTCTACATTCTTTGTAGACTGATCATCAACTTTTTGCTACTACCCTGCTGCACTATGATCTATTATTTGATATCTCTTCTGTAGATTCATCTAGTTGTGTATAAGTGAGTTGTTCTTCTACGAGAGGGTTGCCATCAAGTACAACACATGCATCATAATGCCAACAATCTCCCCCTTTGGACTTGATGGCAACAACACCAACACACTCTCCCCATTTGACATCAAGGGAAAAGGGCAAACCAAGGTATGCTCTTTCCTTGATAAACATTCTGCTCTCCATACTCCCCCTGAGTACCTGCTGAAATCTCTGAAAGAGCTCCCCCTTTGTATGTGCCATGGTGCACCAATCTGTCCATGCTTCTTCTGAGAACATGCTGGAATCTCTACTCTGCTGAAGTGTGCTGTTCATGCTCCCTCTGACTGTAAGCAAGGTCTGCAAAAAGATGTTCTACAAGAAATAACATGACTCTATACATCATAAGTGACCTTCCTATCACCAAAGACACATACATACATCCATCTCCCAGCCAAGTGGGGATATACCAAATACCAATTGTTCATATATGACTGACATATTACATCATCCTTCCCATGCATATTGGGAGTACAATTACATCATATGACCAAACGGGGATTCATCATATGACTACAATAGATAGAGACAACTATTACATCATGACCATCACATGATATTTCTAAGAAAGACCAAACATCTAAATAAGATCATGATAGATATCAGCAACTATCATACACAATGTATGATCTGCTCCATAACATCTCTCAACAACAACTAGACCAACAACCTGTATTAATGTATAAGTCATCAAGGTATATCTACATCAATTCATCCTTTTGAACAGAATTATGTATATACAGAATCATTCACATTCTATCATATGTGAGAAACACCATAGCCATCCAGATCTACATGAACCAAGTATCATCAATTGGGAACATCTGCATCAACATATGTAAGTATCAACCTATCATCATATAGGTAAGAACTCATCATCATCATGTCTCCAACAATGCAACTTTGAGTACTCATCCATGTATCTAGTACTATGTATCTTGAGCTCACGATCATTTGTCAAGACTTATTTATATCATCAATATCAACAATCCACATCCACATGAGCACCAAGAACTATAGGAATCCTGCATCATAACTGTATTATATGATCTTTATGCATATGACGACAGCAGCATATGAGTGACTCATCATCAAGTAATGAAGTTGTGTATCACAAATCTGATCTGAAAGTCAACTATGTAACCCCTCATATCAAGAATCATATGAGATGAACAACTCATAACCATATCATAGCAAGATATATCATTTAGCCACATAAGCATCATCACCAAGGACTACTAACCATAATGCCAACAATACATTATTAAAGGCATATGCTCCCCCTCAACCTGTGCCATCTGTTTACTGTTAGATCTGATCATGCATATTTAGCCATAAGCATCAAGACATCATCATCATCAAGTTAGGATCAAAACACTTCTAAACATCTTACAAGTATCAAGATATTTCCACACATCATCAGCAGACTGTAACCATTATTAAACAGAGCAAGTAATGGACTGAATCATATCAAACCCTTTTTCTAAACCTGTCCCTACTGCTTTTCCTCAGACTGACATATACGCAAATTTGCAGTGTCTAACTCGCATATATATGCGAATTCCATTTATGAAACTTGCGTATGAGATTTAGGACACTGAAGTTTTACACTTTCAGCTCCCTCTAAGTATGTTATGTCTGTGTTGTGCTATGTCTAAGTATATTGTGCGGTGCCACATTTTTCTTACTGAACTTCCTTCTTCTTCCATATCTTCAAGCGTGATGATGTTTTCTCCTTTTGGTATGGTGCCCATACTTTGTTCCTACATTCCTTTGCTATATGTCCAAGCTTGTTATAGGCATAACATCTTACCTGTTTCATATTTCTTCTGTAGCAATCAACATCCTTGTGACCAAACATATTGCAAGAGAGACAATATCCCTTAAAGTACTTGGAACGTGATGATATTTCTGTGTGATGATCTTGCACCATTCTTCTTCTGCATCTGGCTGCAACATGTCCAAGATTATGACATACATAACATTCAACATTATTCATTGGAGGAGTAAAATATTTCCTTTGAAGAATTTCTTTCCTTGGCTATTGATGGGGTCAACTTTTCATCTCCTTGTTGGGCATTTCAGATTTTGCATTGGAGTCCCTTGTCTTACTTTGTGAACTAGATTCTCTTTCAACAGATTCATGAAAACCAAGACCAGTTTTGATAGCAAGAGACCTTTGACTACTAAGAATATCATCCAAGATGTTAGTACTATCTTGAAATCATAAGAGCTTATCCTTTTCTTCTAATTTTTCTTTTAGAATATTTACCTCAACCTGGAGATGCTCTTCCTTTTCATGATATTGCTTCTTCATGTTTTCTTCCTTCTTCTAACTGATGTCTTAGTCCAAGAACTTCATTTTCATGAGCTTGGAGTAGATCTTTATTCTGCTTCTTTGATTCTTCAAGATCTTCCTTTAGCGAGAGGATCGTAGCTTCAAGCCTTTCATAGTAACTGGATCTATCTCTGAGTTTCTTGATTGTTGTGCTTCTTTCATTTACTTAATTTCTTAATAATGTCACTTCATGCTGCAACTTTTGATATTTTTCCTTGAATAACTTCCTTACTTTATTACCTTCCTCTCGTTGAGCTTTTATTCTAGTAGCTACTTCTTTGAAGGCATGTTCCCTTTTGTTCAATAGATCTTGTTGATCTCTAATTTTGTCTGTTAGCCTTTTAAATTCTACTTCTATTTGATATCTTTCTTGCTCACCCATAAGAGCACATTCAGCTGTTTCACTATCACTTTCATCATTTCCAAATGGATTGATAGCAGTATCACCAGAGGATAACAAATTCATACCTGATAGATCTTGTTCATCTTCATTCTGAAGTGATTCTGAATCTGAAGTGCTTCTTCCACATAATCCCCAATCGATGCTCCCACTGTCATAGTTTTTTTGAGATGTCTTCTTCTTCTTAGGCGCTTTCTTCTTAAGCTTCTTTCCCTTTGTTCCACGGATCTCCTTCAAGCGATCAATCTTCTACCAAAGGACCTGATCTGATACCAATTGTTGGAAATAATACTGAAAGGGGGGGGGGTGAATCAGTATAGTCAGATGCTGCTGCTGAAAGCCAAATTCTGACAGGATCTGACGAAGCCGCAAGGCTTCCTTACTAGCTTCTACGGCACCACGATACTCTGCTTCTGCTGATGAAAGAGAAATGGCAGCTTGTTTCTTACAAGCCCATGTAATAGGTCCTGAACCAAGAGTGAAGACATAACCGGCAGTAGACTTCCGATCATCAGGGTCACCAGCCCAATCAGAATTAGTGAAACCAACCAATAGAGGAGCTGCTTCGGCACTGTAATGAATCCCAAACTGAACTGTACCTCGAACATAACGAAGTATTATTTTAGCTGCTTTCCAATGACTTTCACGTGGGTTTTGCATAAACCGAGCAAGAAGGCCAACAGCAAAGGAAAGGTCAGGACGAGTATGGGTTAAATACAAGAGTTTTCCTACAAGTTGTTCTTAAGGGGGGATGTTAGGATATTCCGACACATAGGAAATAGTTAAGTACAACTTGATCTAGTATAGAGTTAGGTATAGAGTTAGGTAAAGTGTGTTTCTTTACCATTGTACATTTTGTAACTTACAATCCGATGGTCACGATATGTAGTGATCCGACGGTTCATTCTCTCCTCGGTATTACCGACACTTGATCCGTGGCTTGACACCCGATTGGTCCATGAATTCTATTTAAAGCGCATGGAGGGTCATTTGTAGGGTAATCCGTGCATGAGAGAAGCTTATGTAAATTTTCATTCTTTGATTAATAAATTGCCTGAAGTGGCCACGTTGGCTCAGGCCGTGGACTATTTCCCTCTTTGAGGGTTTTAACCACGTCAAAAATACTGGTGTATTGATCTGTGATCTGGTTGTGAGCGGTGTCCTTTTGGTGTTCTGTCTGAGGAACTTACCCAGTAAATTCCTACATCTTTTCCATATTCAGATTCATATATGCTACTTCCATAACTATGATAATGCAACCAGTGTATATCTAGTAAACTTTATGATTCAGTTAGTTGATCCTTAATGAGTGCATTAGAACATTATTTAACCATATGAATAGTAAACCAAAGCAGTAAAATAGAATAGATCATCACACACAAGAAGCACACATGAACACCATGATGTAAGGTGGAAACCCAATGTGGGTGAAAACCACCTGCTGCAAGTCATCTCTATCTTATTTTAATCAGAAACCTCCTTTTACAATATTTTGTACTGGTGCAGTCTTATACCAGTACATAGGCTTCTACCTGCAGAAGGCTACAACCTTCTCTCGTTCTCCAGACACTCCTGGAAGGGAGCTACAACCCCCTTAGCTCTTGTACTAGCCGATCCATTTACTAGTACGTAGGTGCAGGCCTACTGAAATGCTCCAACCTTTACTTGTTTTCCAACTGCTACTGGAAGGGAGCTACCACCCCCTTAGCTCTTGTACTAGCCGATATACTAGTACGTAGGTGCCGATCTACAGAAGGCTACGACCTTCTCTTTCTTCCTCCAGGTACCACATTTCATACATTTTCAAACTGGATACTCATGGAACACAACATCATAATCTGAAAGGCCACATTTCATCCAATTTTCATACTGGACCCATCAATATCATTGAAGCACACAATCAATCATCAATCTCTGAATCACCCAATACTGAAACAATGCTTTCACCAAAACCAACCTGCGTTCAGATCTGCAAGTTGTTCCATACATCGGTCATACCCAAATCATACCATTCATAAACATATGCCAATAATTCAGATCTAATTTATCAAACCAGATAATGATAAACATTTCAATCCTTAAGATCCCAATCCATCAAGTATCAAATCAACCAACTTCCTTGTGCACAAACTGAATCAATACTTTCTCAGCACACAACAACCAAATATCAAATCAGAACCCTGAACACCACAATAATAGAAAAAAACAGCTAAACCATATTTCAAGAAAAGTCCGCAACTTCACCAATAGAAACTTGCGGATGTCCGCACTTCTTCTGTGTCAGGACTGTGCACCTCTGCACCTGCTCCTATGGCTTGCCTGCGCACCTCCGCACCTGCTCCTGCTGCTCACCTACAGACCTGCTCCTGCGGCTCGCCTACGCACCTTCACACATGGGCCTGCTGCTCACCTGCGCATCTCCGCACCTGCTCCTGCGGCTCGCCTGCGCACCTCCGCACCTATGTTGTGGCTCACCTATGGTCCTGCGGTTATAGAGTTTTTCAGACTTCAAGTATACCCCAGACTATCAGATTTACAGATCTGATCATGCGCCAAGGAGATCTCGACCCATCAGTAGATCCACCTTATAAAGCTCAGGTTTCTCCTTGATTCAGATCTAGCTATCACTCACCAACCGATCACCAGAATTTCAGATCTTGCTCTCCTTAAGATATTCAACACATGAGTGCTCAGCCAAATGATCTCCTTTCCTTTTTATAGACAAGCCCTTACTCAAACCATGGACCAAAACCATAGAAAGCCAATACAAGGGACCCAAAATCGGGGTTCAATACTTTAGAAACAAAAACCATGGACCAAAAACATAGGATCAAACACGTTGGACTAAATACCATGGATCACCCGTAAGTTTTCCCACGTGCGTGCGCTTTTCTTTTCATGAAAGTCTGTGAACTTTAGGTCCACACCTTTTGTTTGGAACACCTGCGAACATGTCCGCACCTTTTTAATGGCGCTCTTGTGGACCCAGTCTAAGACCGAATCTTTGTGAACAGGAACCTGCGGGCCTTTCATTTTTTACATTCTTTGTAGACTGATCATCAACTTTTTGCTACTGCCCTGCTGCACTATGATCTGTTATCTGATATCTCTTCTGTAGATTCATCTAGTTGTGTATAAGTGAGTTGTTCTTCTATGAGAGGTTTGCCATCAAGTACAACACATGCATCATAATGCCAACACCCAACTGTACAAAGGGATGAAAATTTCATCTTGGCAAATGAAACAGCTCTTGAAGAAGAGTCTGATGAGTATCAGAGGGGTTACATGAATGCTTTGACAGCCCAACAGTGACAATATTCACTAAGGAGTAGACATGTACCCATTAATCCAATTCAGAAAAGGAAGGAGACAACAGCACCAAAGAATGATCCACCCATTGTGCAGAAAAAGGGAAAAGAGACAGCTGATCCTACCACCAGCAAAACACCATCAGCAAATGAAATATCAAATCAGCCAAATATATCAAAGGAGAAAAACTGAAAAGAAGGATGTTTTAGCTAAAGAGGTAGAGAAAACGTTAGTTTTTAACTTAGAAAACGAAATTTCTAAGTTAAACGTATCTATTCCTTTGACTGAGTTGATGAAGAATAGCAGCTATAAAGGTCAGGTGTCTAAAATTTTGAATTTAGATCAATTATCTGATATGGTAAACATGGAGGATGATCAACCTGAGTTGATCTTTGGTCCAACAGTGGAAGGTCAGTCTCAAGATAGTGATGTAGCTCCTTTTTACATCAGCCTTAGGGTGCATGACTATGTGTTACACAATACTATGTTTGATTCTGGAGCCTCTCATAATCTCATGCCTAAGGCAATCATGGAGAAATTGGGTTTGGATATCACTAGAAAATATCATGACCTTTATTCTTTTGATTTTGGTAGAGTAAGATGCATTGGTCTTATTAAAGATTTGGTGGTCAGTTTGGATCAGAACCTAGTGAAAAATGTTTTGATGGATGTGGTTGTGGCAAATATTCCTCCTAGATTTGGCATGCTTCTTTCCAGATTTTGGGGAGCAAAACTTAAAGGGACATTGTAGCTTGATTTCTCCTATGCTACTATTCCTGTGTTCGGTTAGTTGAGGAAATAATACCGGGAACAAAAGATGAAGTACATGATCACTAGAAAGGAGAAATCGGTAAATCATCAAATCAATTATGTACATATTGATTTAGAATCATTTGTTCTATATTCTAATAGATTTAATGATGTAAATAGGCAAGTAGTCGAAGTAGAAGACATTCCAGAGATCACGGAAAATTTTAGAGAAGTCTTAAAGCAAGAACGACAAAGGCTTGATAGTACCACTGAGAAATCAGCCTTCCGACAGTAGCAAAATAATGATGGACAACGTAGAAAAGTAAAAGAGAAAATAGAATTTCAGCATTTGGAAGAGGATGAAGCCGGCTTGTGGAGCATGGATTTTGATGGCGCAGTAGGAAGGGAAAGTGCTGGAATTGGCATTTGGATACGTAGCCCTGTTTTCTCCCCAAACAAAGTGCCAAGAAATGTAAGGGTCTGTTCATATAAATTGGCTTTTGACTGTTCAAATAATGAGGCTAAATATGAGGCTTTAATTGTTGGTTTGAAAATCATTAGAAAGCTAAATGCTAAAAGAATTTCAGCCTATGGCGACTCCAAGTTAGTTATCAAGCAAGTGAAAGGGGAATACCAAGCTAAGCATCTTCGAATACGGGCTTACCGCAATGCGGTATTAGACATCTTGAGATTATTTTCAGATTACACTTTGACATGTGTCCCTCGTGTTCAGAATTTTATTGCAGATTCACTTGCAACAGCAACAAGTAATTTGAAAATTTTGATGAAATCAAACAACAAGTTTTAAATTCATGTGAAACATCGTCCGACTATCCCCGATAATCAAAGGTATTGGCAGGTGTTTCAAGATGATAAAGAGATCAATGAATTTCTTCAAAATGAAGGAAAATTCAAAGACACTTCTATCGATGGGGAGCATGATGATGGTGAAGCAGACATAGAAGTCAATCAGATGGAAGTTTTGCAGCTCAAAGACAATATCATTCCTAAAGGTCTAATACCTTTAGAGGAGTTGTTCGATCAAGATGATATAGCCCGAAAACCAAGTTTGCTACCAACCGAGAAAGGAGTTGAGGATGTGAACATTGGATCAGCAGAAAATCCTAGAATGGTCAAGTTATAAAAAGCATTTCCTCCACAGGTAAAAGCGAAGTATATCAGTTTATTATCTTCATTTACTGATGTATTTGCATGGGACTATTCAAATTTGAAGGCATATGATATGATCATAATTCAGCATATAATTTCGATCAAGCCAAATCAAAATCCCTTTCGACAGAAGTTAAGAAGAATAAATTCAAAGCTGCTGCCCTCAATAGAGAAGGAAGTGAATCAATTATACAAAGCTGGTATAATCGTCCCCATAAGATTTTCATATTGGATTTCAAATTTGGTGCCCGTGCGCAAGAAAACAAGTGAGATTCGATTATGTATTGATTTTAGAAATTTGAATAAAGTATCTTTGAAAGATAACTATCCATTGCCCAACATGGATCACATATTTCAGTGAGTAGTTGGAGCATCTTGCATGTCGCTACTCGATGGTTATTCCGGTTATAACCAAATTCTGGTCCATGACGATGACAGAGATAAAACAATGTTCACTACTCTATGGGGAACTTTCCATTATGCCAAGATGCCTTTCAGATTGAAGAATGTTGGTGCGACCTTTCAACGGGACATGGATATTGAATTTGCTAATGAAAAAGATGTCTTTTTAGTTGTTTATCTTGATGACTTGATAGTTTTTTCTAATTCAAATGAAGAACACCTTTATCATTTGAAAATTATATTTCAGCAGTGTAGAAAATATGGTATATCTCTCAATCCAAAGAGGAGTCTATTTTCCATGGATGAAGGCAAGCTTCTTGGTCATATTATATCAAAGGAGGGAATCCGCATCGATCTAGCTCAAGTGGAAGCCATTCAGAAAATTGATTTTCCCTGAAGTAAAAAGGAGATCCAATCATTCAACCGTATGATGAATTTCTTATGTCGCTTTGTGCCCAATCTTGCAGAACATTTAAGGGAAATCACAAACATGCTCAAGAAAGATAGTGTAGTGAAGTGAACTAAGGAAGCAATAAAGTCTTTCAATTTAGTGAAATTGGCCCTTTCTTTAGCTCCTGTTTTGATCAGCACAGACTATACTCAAGATTTCATTTTGTTTTCATTTGCCTCGGATCATACTATGGCAGTGGTCTTGATGCAGAAAAGAGACCAGCTCAAGAAACCAATTGATTTTTTCAGCAGAACGATAAGAGATGCAACTTTAAAGTATAATATTATTGAAAAGAAAGCTCTTGCTTTGGTAAAGGCATTGAAAGATTTTCGAGTTTATATTCTGCATTCCCACATCCTTGCTTATGTCCCTAATGCTACGGTTAAAGATGTCTTGGTGAAAATAGATCCAGAAGGGAGAAGAGGAAAATGGATTGTTGCCTTGTTGGAATATGACGTGGAGATCAAACCAACAAGGCTCATCAAAGGATAGGGGCTGGAAAAACTAATGGCGGAGTCAAATTTGCATGCCTTGGACATTGATCTCATTGCTGTTATGTCTGAGGAAGATGAAGAAAGTTCACCTACTCAGGTATCAGAAATTTTTCTTCTTTCTCCTTGGTATTCGGACATTGTGTATGTGCTCCAAAATCTGTCACCACCACTTGGAATGGCTAAGAATAAAATTAGGACCCTGAAATTAAAGGCTGCCAAGTTTTGTATCATGAATAATGCACTCTATTGGAAAGATCTCGGTGGTGTCTTGCTCAATTGTTTAGTTGAAGAAGAGGCAAAACAAGTTATGGAAGACTTTCACAAGGGAGATTGTGGAGGTCAGATTTTTTGGAAGACAACAACCAACAAAATTTTGAGAGTGGGATATTATTGGCCAACTCTCTTTGTTGATGTGTACAAAACTGTTACAAGCTGCCACGAATGTTAGATTTTTCAAGGTAGGAGAAAATTGTAGCCTTTACCGCTTAAGCCGATTGAAGTAAGTGCTCCTTTTCAGCAGTGAGGTTTGTACTTCATTGGTGAGATTCATCCTACTTCTTCAGCGTAGCATAAGTGGATCCTCACAATGACAGACTATTTTACCAAATGGATTGAGGTGTTTCCCACTAGGCAAGCCACTGATTCGGTAATCATTTCATTTTTTGAAAACAATATTTTGTCTCGTTTTGGCTGTCCAAACAAGTTGATCACTGATAATGTAGAGCTTTTAAATCTAAAAGAATGATTGATTTTTGTAATAAATATCAAATTAATTTGGGGCACTCAACTGCATATTATCTACAAGGCAATGGATTGGTGGAATCCTCAAATAAATCCATTGTCAATATTATCAAAAAGCTACTGGAAACGAACAAGAAGAGTTGGCACAAAAAGTTGGTTAATTCACTTTGGGCAGATAGAGTAAGTCAAAAGAAATCTATAGGCATGTCCCCTTTCGAGCTCGTGTATGGTGTTGACATTATATTCACAACCTCTCTCACAGCCCTGGTGGTTAAACTTTTGTAGGAAGCTGGCAGCGAGGATGATCATTTGTAACAAAGAATCAATCAAATGATCCATTTACAATAGACTAGAGAGGAGGTTTTTCAGAACACTTTCAAGCTGCAAGAGAGAATCAAGAAGATATATGATTGGAAGGAAAAGGCGGACAAGTTTCAAATAGAAGATGTAGTGCTAAAATGGGATGCAAGAAACGAAGATAAAGGTAAGCATGGAAAGTTTGAGAATCTTTGGAAAGGACCTTTCAGAAATGTTGCATATCGGGGCCAAAATGCTTTTCTTCTAAAAGAAATGAATGGAGAATATTGTCCAAGTGGGCCAGTTAACAGTCGGCTGCTCAAACGGTACTATTTTTGAAACGTTTTCTCCTGTCATATGTATCACTGTACATACCGGTTTGTTTAAATTTCATTGCAAGTGTGTGCTGTCATCATTCTTTTAGTTTGGGGCTTGAGGTGAAGGCTATAAAACTAAGGTTTGATTTTAGTTTTGGTTTGGTTTGATTGAGTCAAGTCTTTTAGTCGATTTTAGTCTTGAAATTGAGTCAGATTTCAGTCAGATTTCAGTCTTGAAATTGAGTCAAGAGTTTGGTTTTGATTTGTCGAAGTTCTTGACTCCATAGCCCAATAAATGAAGGCACCGCCTGCCTTCCCAGAGATCTGTAGTTCTTGGCACCTCCAAGGAGCTACCATCCCCATTGGATCCAATGTTAGTGTCGGTATCTTCATCCCTCCGTCAGTGATCAAACTCTCTTGTTGCATTACATGTTAGGTGTCTCACCCGATCAGCTGCATTCCATTCAGATCATGGATCATCTGATGGTGGTGGCTTATTATACATTTTCCCTCATGTGCTGGCCTATTTTCATTTATCTAGATCATCTGCAGTCAATTTTTGTCTTTAAATCTGTAAAAGTTATTTTTAGGGTTTTACGTCTCATTAGGTTTAGGGTTTTCATCAATAAGGTCTCAAATGCTCAATGACGGTCAACAGGCACATGAGGAGGTCAAATAAAGTTCCAGCAACAAAAATTTCCATAATCACTCACTCAGTGATTGATTTTTCCTCAAAACCCTATTTTGAGGAAAAACAGAGTATTTTATGTTTTTATGTATAAATTTGATGTAATTTAAATTCTTTCACATGTAAATAACTTTAGTGGCAACCCTGGTCACCTTGCCAAGCTTCAGCAACTCCATCCCCTCCAAGGCAAACAAAAAGTCAAAATCATTTAGTTCATCAAAGGCAAAAATAAAATAAACTGCCCAAAAACAGAGTTTGAAAAGTAAGTCAAAATGCAAAACATTACAAAAGTGGGTTTTATGAGTAAAAAATTAAAATCTCTTGTATATAAATCATTTTTCATGTTCAAAGAGTTCATTTGCATCTAAAGGAGAAAGAGGGAACAAGAGAAAGGTTGTGTTGCGGAAGAAGAGCAAAATCACAGCAAACTATGCAAGTTTAATGGGCGTGGCACATTGGGTCGTGGGCACAGCACGTAGAGCTGGCACAGCACATTGAGCCGCCCTCCACAGTGCAAAAAATACATTGGCGTGATGCACAGAGAAGGCGTGACGCGTTGGGTTTGTGGCGCGACGCACAGGGCTTCAAGCCCGATTTCACCCACAAACTCATTCAAACTACCAAATTTACCTAATTTCCACCTGTTCAAGTAAGTCAAGCCTTCTTCCCTTGCTAGTGAATGAGTTTCTCTTAAAATTTATGGTGGTTTAATGAGATAAAACTCAAACCCTACCTCCTTGCAATTTTTTCTCAAAAACAATTGCTTAGGGTTTGCAATTTGTGTTTTTGCTGCCAAGGCCACTCCATCATTCCCTCCCTCTTTGATTCCTTCATTTATTTTCCAGTTTCATCAAGTCATTCCCTAATTCCCATATTCCTAAATTCACTAAACCCATATCCCTAACTCCCACTATCCCAGACCCCTAGTTACAAATTCCTAAACCCTAATTGTTGTCCCTAAGCCTACATATTATTCCCTAAACCCCCTATTTCCCAAAAAACTTGTCAACAACATTCCCAAAACCCCTCATACATTTCCCTTCACAGTCCCTCATACATTCTCATCCTTGGTAGCAGAAAACCAAAATACACCATAAATCTCTTCATACTCATCAAGAAAACTCGCACATTAGCAAACATGGAGCCTGATCCTTCCTATGACTGAGATGAGGAGACACACAGTGATTCTCCTAGAGAAATGCATGCACCAAGAAGACCTCATAAGGATGGCAAACATATACGAGAGGAGCCTACTTCACTTGCCGAGCTGCAGGCCTGTCCTCTTGTTGTCACATGATTTCAACACCAATCCTATTATCAGTTCTGTGAGATGGTAGAGAGAGTCCAATACCATCATGAGTTGGCCAGGTTGTTTATGCTCCATCTTCAAAATTGCCAAGTCACTCTAGCAGGTGTGACATTCACCTTGACATCAGAGTCTATTTCTCTAGCAACTGGCATTCCCAATGTTTGTGAGTAGTGGATTAAAAGGCAACAGATTGACAGAGAACATTATGAGGCATACATCAAGGCTGGTTATCAGAGACATCTCAACAGATTTTTTCCCTTCCGGTATCTGAAAGACTCATATGCTCCCTTGATGAAACTCATAATTAAATATTTCAGCTGTGAGGGCTAGTTTTCTCGCCTGTATGCCTATCATATCAGATTGTTGATGCACTTCACTAGGGTGAGAATGATGAATCTGCCCTACTTTATTTGCCAGAACATTAAGAAGATGACCACCTTAGTGCACAAGAAGACTCCTCAGCAACAGTATAATAGCATATATCATTTTCACTAATCAAGATTGTGGTCATGCATCAGCTTGATTTATAGAACATCTCATGGGAGGATTTCATTTCACATGAGGTCTTCACAGGTCCTCAAGTACCTCCAACAACTTTTCATGAGATAGGTGGACCTTCACATCGGCAGGAGATTCATGAGACACAAACCACTAGTGTGCCAGTGTATGTCACCTACCAAAAGGGCACTAGAAGGTTGGTTGCAGCAGCAAAGCGAGTATTATCTCCACCCGGGGTGGAAGGGGTCTCGCTTCCTCCATTAGCAGAGCAGGTACAGGACAAGGGAAAGCAGACATCATAAGATGAGAGGCCTTTAGGAGGGTAGGAGACAGATTTTATTCTTATTCAGGATGATGACACCGATTTGGGCTCACAAAGCTCAAAGCTTAGAGAGATCATCCAGGAGAAACAATATGACATTCAGCATTTGTCTCTCAACCTAGAAAGAGCCAAGTGGATAATAAAATATCCAGAGCAAAGAAACAAACAGCTAGAGGATCACCAAACCATAATGGAGCTATGAAACATACAAGAAAACCGGCAAGCTGCCAAAAGGAGGAAAGTCAAGCTCACAACACTTGAACAAGAAATCAATGCTGATCATGAATATTGGTTGGAGAGGGAAAATATCCACTTGGAGAAGATACTGGAGAAGGCCATCAATGAGAAAAATATGTTGAGAAACATGGCATACCACTACTTGTCAAGAAATATGGTGTGCAACGCAAGAATCAGGAATTTGAAAGCCAAGTTGAAGAAGGCATCAAGGAGGTGAAAAGAGCAAGATATACTTTAGATCTTGGCTGAGGCTTCCTTGGCTCAACATAGCACTTAATGGAGGACACTCAAACCAAATTTAAAAAAATTTGGGACACTTTTTGCAATTTTGGAATTTTTGCCTTAAAAAATAGGCTTTTCTACCCAATGTGCCGCGCCACCTGGCGCTCGCTTTTGATGGGGACCTCCTTTTGAGGAAAAATTAGAATTTTTGTATTTTTCATGGAAAAATATGCATGTTCACAAGTTTCCAATAAATTTTGATAGGTTTTGAGCTTCCAAAAAGGTCGAAAACACCTCAAATATGACCTTTCTACCCCTTTTTGACACACGGGAAGCAGTGTTGGGAGAACTCAGTTTTGGAGGGGAAAATGGAGGCCCAATTCAAAAATTCCACTTGTTCTGAAAAGTAGACAGGCAGGCCTTTCCAACAAGCCCACTTTGGAGCAAATTTGGACACCGTTAACGACTCCAAAATCACCTGCAAAAAGTCACTAGGCATAGGGAAATCAGCGCGGTGCATTGGAGGAATTTTGCTCATTTTTGGTCAAAAACTCTGTTTTTCACCTAGTTTTTCACAATTTGACTTTTTTTCCTTCTTATTATCAAAATCATAATGTAATTTAATGTGAAATGATGGATTTTGATGTAATTATGCTAAATTTTCACTCATAGAGGTAGATTCATCCATCAAAAGGTAATTTGCAACTGAATGAATCATTTTCCTAGTTTTTAGAGGCAAGCTGTTCCACTGCCTACTTTTTAGTTCTCAGTTTAGATTTTGTTGGAACAGCTCCTAATCTTATGAGCTCAACCCCTAGAGGCTAGGATGAGTTCTTGGTTGCCTATATCTTGTAATTTTTCAGTCATTAGCATGGTTGGACTTTTGGGAAATCTTGGAGCTTATTGTATACTCATTTCAGCAGTTTGGCTAAGGAATAGACCAATGGTTTGCAACACTTTATGGGATTCATGTGGAATATTGCTTTGGTATTGTGTTTTCTTATGTAATTATAAGTCTACATGGTTTTATGTATGTCATTATATCTCTTTGTTTCATCTTAACTAAATCAACAAGGATAAAAGTTAGAATACATTGAAAGTGCAGTGCTCTACCTAGGGTTTGTTTAGTTATCTATGTTTTCAGCTATATGAAGAGGATCCTTGAGTTTTTCATGCCCTCTCCAATTCCTCACCTGTCTAAAATCTCTCCATCTCACTCATTTTGAAGTACCAAATCACTTGCCTGCCTTGCCCCATAGAGATCTTTGCAAAACTGAGTCTCATTCCCCGGACCCAAATCTGCCTTTCACAATTGAGCCAATAAAACATCATTAAATTCAATCAAACACCTTTTTACACATACCTAGCCTAAAATCAGTCATCACATCAGTCATCTCAAGCTTTCATTGGCCATATTTTCTAAGATTGACAAGGAGAGAGCCCTCTCTCGACCTGGTAGGGCTAGCTACCAGGTTAAGTGTGGTTTGATGTTACCCTAGATCCTACCTTTCGCAACCTGAGGTAGATTTAGGTCCTAACAATGAGGATACTATTTTTCTAACCCAAGATGAGTAGGAATTGCATATGCTGCAGCAGTTGTGAATCCAGTCCGGAGAGTCATTTAATTATAAACAAGGTTATGTTTCTACCATCTTTGAAGTGCATAAACAATATAATCTAAGAAGCAGAAATAACATTGATGTCCCTGACCAAACCAAGAAAACAATGCAAAATCAACCTAAGAAAATCAAAGAAGCCCCGGTTTCTAAAATCCTCCAGATTCTCCCTAGATAGAACCAGAATCCTTCCGGGCCCACCATTGTAGATATAACCCCTAATCAACCTTCTGATGATCATCCATCCACTTCAATTCCCCCTAAAGAACCAATGGACAAACCTCAAAACATCAAATTTGAAAACCCACAAAAAGAGGTCCCCAATAAAGGAAAAGAAGACTGTCCTACTCAAATCCCTGCTATGAAAATTCAAAACCCTCAAACAGAAAAAGGCCCTTTTCCATTCAATCTGGGAGCAGAGGTGGCTTAGCTAAAGATTTCAGTCCCTTTAACAAAACTAATTAAGAATGAAACTTAGAAATCACAGATAAAACAGACCTTAAACATTGCTGAAAATGAGGATTCCGTTAACCTGTTTGATGACCAACCAGAACTCATATTTGGTCAAGATGTTAATGGAAAACCTCTAGAAGGAGGAGTACCACCTTTTTACGTCAACCTTGGTATCCATGATAAAATTCTACACAATGAAATGTTGGATTTTGGGGCCTCTCACAACTTAATGCCCAAACCAGTGATGGAGAAATTAAACCTAAACATTACAAGGCCTTACAAGGACTTATTCTCATTTGACTCAAGTCAAGTAAAGTGTCTAGGATTGATTAATATTTGTGTGTTACTTTAGTCCAATATCCTGCCAAAAGCATCCTTATGGATATTGTAGTGGCTGACATCCCACCAAAGTATGGCATGTTGTTTTCCAGATCATGGGGAGCCAAACTTCAGGGATCCTTACAACTAGATATGTCATATGAAACAATTTTTGTTTTTGGAAAACATAAGAAACTATACTGAGAATACTTAACGAAATACATGGTAAGTAGCTAGGATTGGCCTCAAAACTTTCCCACCTACTCCGTACATTCAGACATTGATTCTTTTATTTTGTATAATGTTGATCACACACAAGAAATTTCAGATAGTATTAATACATAACCAAAAGAAAGTGCAGTTTCTACACAAATTGAAACTAACCAAACTTCAGAATTTTTCAATTAACAAAGTGGCCAAATTGCTGTAAGTGATGAAACGTTTGTTGCACTAGATAGTGAAAATTATGAGCTTGACATTTTATGGAATCTTGAATTTGATGGGTCAGTCAATAATTTTGGAGCAGGAGCAGGAGTGTGGATATATAATTTGGAGAATAATTTCTCAGAAGGCCATGCATACAAACAGAATTTTAAATGTACTAACAATATGGCCGAGTATGAAGCATTATTTTTAGGTCTTAAATTAGTTAGGAATCTTGGAGCTAAAAGAGTTTCTGTCATGGGAGATCCTGAACTAGTTATAAAACAAATTGATGTTGTATATATGAAAAAGGACCCTAGATTAATTTGTTATAGAGGAACTATTGTAGAAATACTTAATACTTTCTTAGAAACCAAGCTTGTAGTAATCCCCAGAAAACACAATATGCAAGCCCATACTTTAGCAATGTTTGCCAACACTTGCAAGTTACCCTTCCAACATAACTATCAGTATATTGTTGAAGTTATGCATAGACCTACAATGCCAAATAATTTGAAGAATTGGTAAGTATTTTCTAATGATAAACAGATAAATAACTTTTTAAATTTAGAAGAAGAGTTTGCAAATCACAACATAGATACTGATACACCCATAGATCCTGACTCTAAGTATGAGCTAGAAATTAATGAGATAGAAGGTGATGAACCAGATAGATTTAACCCAACTAAATTTACTAAATTAGATGTAGATAACTTAGAGTGAATTGAGATTGATGAAATAATAAGTGAAGAAACTGAAGTAATTAATCTCAAGGATAACTTCTTACCAAAGGGATTCACCCCTCTGGAAGATTTATTTGATTCAAATGATGTTCCTAGGAAACCTAAAATGGAACCAGTAAGGTCTGATATAGAGGAATGTAATATAGGCACCAGTGAAAATCCTAAACTGATCAAAATTTCAAAATCATTACCTCCCATTGAAAAAGTAAAATACATTGAGTTGTTGAAAGAATTTCAGGATGTTTTTGCTTGGAGTTACGAGGACCTCAAATCCTATGACACCAACATCATCTAGCACACAATCCCTATTAAATAAAATCAAAAGCCTTTCAGACAAAAACTTATAAGGATCAATCCTGTCTTATTACCATCAATTGAGAAAGAAATCCGAAGTATGTATGATGCCAAAATAATTGCACCAATCAGATTTTCTAAGTGGGTCTCAAACTTGGTGCCAACTAAGAAGAAAACTGGTGAGATCAGACTATGTGTGGATCTCAGAAACCTCAACAAAGTATCACTAAAAGACAATTACCCTCTCCCTAAGGTGGATCACATTTTACAAAGGGTAGTTGGATCAACCAGAATCTCATTAGTGGATGGGTTTTCTGGTTACAATCAAGTTTTGTTCATCCAGATGACTAACCCAAGACTGCCTTCACTACTCCTTGGAGCACATTTATGTATGTGAAAATGCCTTTTGGCCTAATGAATGCAGGAGCCACTTTCCAGAGGGCTATGGATATAGCCTTTGCAAAAGAAATTCTTGATTTCCTTGTGATATACCTAGATGACATTACTGTTTTTTCAAAATCTAGCAATCAACATTTGGATCATCTAAGGCAAGTTTTATTAAATGCAAGAATTATGGAATCTCCTTAAACCCCGAGAAATCCTTGTTTGGGTTAGAAGAAGGAAAGTTGTTAGGTCACATAAGCCATCTTGCAAATACAACACCCAAGGAATATTAGAGAATTACAAGATTTTTTTAGGAAAAATTAACTTTCTTAAAAGATTTATATCTAATCTAGCAGAATTAATTAGATCACTTAACAATATGTTGAAGAAGGATTCAACCATAAAATGGACTGTTGAGGCTAAAAAATATTTTGAAGACATTAAACTGCCCTTAACCAAAACACTTGTGTTAATCAGTCCAAAATTTGACAGAGGTTTCATCTTATTTGCCTTTGCTTTTGAGCACACAGTAACTGCAGTTCTATTGCAGAAAAATGACGAGGGCTATGAACAACCTATTGCTTTATTTAGCAAAGCCCTGAGAGATGCCCCCTTAAAATACAATATAATGGAAAAACAAGCATTGGCTTTAGTCAAAGCCATTAAGGATTTTAGGGTATACATTTTATATTCTCATATAGTGGCCTACGTTCCAAATTCAGTAGTCAAAGACATCCTAACTCAGGAAGGTCCAGATGGAAAGAGGGGAAAGTGGATTGCTACTATTTTAGAGTATGATTTAGAAATCAAACCAAGTTAATCAAGGGCCAAGGTTTAGCCAAACTCAAGGCTGAATCGAACTGTCAAGCCTTGGATATAAACTTTATTGTAGCAATAGATCATGGAGAGGAGATGGCAACTCCACTAATCAGCGAGGCCTTTATTGAATCACCTTGGTATGCTGATATTATTTATGTTTTACAAAACTTACAAGCTCCTCCCAAATTATCTAGAACTAAAAGTAGGTTTTTAAAGATGGAATCCTTAAAATTTTGTATATTAGACAAAGCTTTGTTTTGGATAGATCATGAAGGAATTACTCTCAATTGCTTATTAAAAGGTGAATCTAACAGAGTTTTGCAAGAGTTTCATGCAAGTGACTATGGAGGACACCTTTACTGGAAGACCACTGCAGATAATATGCTTAGAGCTGGTTTCTACTGGCCTACCTTGTTTTTTGATGTCAAGAAATATGTGACCTCCTGTCACAAATGCCAAATTTTTTAGGGAAAGAAAAATCTTTTACCTTTACCCCTCAAGCCAATCTTTGCCAAAATACCTTTTCAACAATGGGGTTTAGACTTCATTTGTGAAATTCACCGACCCTCCTCTGCCCAACACAAATGGATCCTCATAGCCATAGACTATTTCACGAAATGGATAGAGGCCATACCTTCAAAGCAAGCTATAGACATTGTTATCATAACCTTCCTTGAAACCAATATTCTATCAAGATTTGGATGTACAACTAAGTTCATTACTGATAATGCAACAACCTTTAAATTCAAAAGAATGATAGATTTCTGCAACAAGTATCATATGACCCTAGGCCATTCCACAGCCTATTATCCTCAAGGAAATAGACTGGCAGAATCCTCAAAAAAAAGCTTGGTAAACATCATCAAAAAGTTTCTAGAGGACAATAAGAAAACATGGAACAAGAAGCTAGTCAATGCCCTATGGGCAAACAGACTAACCACTAAGAAATCAATTGGTACTTCTTCATATCAACTAGTTTATGGGATGGAAGTTGTTTTTCCATCTTCCTTGGGAACATCAGTGATGAAGTTGCTTCAAGAAATGCAGGTTGAACCAAATAGTATCTAGAGAAGAATCAAGCAAACAAATCATCTTCAACAAACTAGGGAAGAAGTCTATATCAGGTCTCAAGTTGTGCAGGAAAGGGTTAAAAATATTTTTGATAAAAGAACCAAGGCTGAAGATTTCTACCTCGGTGACAAGGTGCTCAAGTGGGATTCAAGGAGGGAAGACAAAGGTAAACATGGGAAATTTGATTTCCTATGGAAAGGCCCAGATGTCATTTATGCTTTCAGAGGTAATCATGCTTTCTTCCTGAGAGAGCTTGATGGTACAAAAGTAGAAGGTGGGCCAGTGAATGGTCGAATGATAAAACATTATTTTGAGCCTAGTTACTAATTTTTCATTTCCCATTTGTACATATTTTCAAAAGTCTAGTTTGGATTGGATGGTGATTTTTGAAATTGAAGCCCAAAGAGAAGGCCCTAAGATTTAAAATATCTACTATCATAAGTATCAATAATGCAGAGGCATAGAGGAAAATTTTGCAAGGAAACATCAACAACAATTCAGAGGCTACTGATCTAGAAAGTTCTTGACATTTCACTACAAAATTCCATCCCCAAGTGGAGCCACTATTAGGTTCCTATACCAATAGGAGTCATAATTTTGAATGACTAAGGTGAAACCTTGTAATATTGTACATACCTTTTCTTTCCGCAAATGTTTTCCATATTAAAAAATAAAGAAATGTAAAGAGGGTATGTTGTAAAAGAATAATCAAAGGACAAAAGAATAAGAAAAGGTCAAAAAAAGAAAGATATATAAACCCCAAAAGACAAAAAGAGACCATGAAAGTGTGCAAGTCAAAATGCCACTGCTATTTACTTTTATGCATAATAATGATTGTGTGCAGCTTGTTACTCATGCCACAATCCATGGTAATCAAACTGTTTAATCTTGATTATACCATGCTTTGAATTTTATGTTTATAGTTAGTGAATAAAATCTTACCAAACAGTGTAATCTTGGCAAATCATTAGATAGGTAGAGTAAATAAAAGGAGCTCATCAGTTTAATCTGAGCCCTTAGATGTGATAAGGTTAGAATTAGATAGTTTACTTTGTAAAACACATTCCCCCTTCATTTCCCCTCATTTCCCTAATAAAATGACACTTTCCTATGGTTGACATCATTTACCTAGGAAAAGTGGGAACCCCCTTGTAAAACCCTTTCACACAAAAAACCCACCAAATTTTTTTATACTAAGTACAAATCTAAATGTGCAATCGCATATACTTTACCCCTCTTTTTACTTAGTAAAACCCACTCCGCCATCATTTTCATATTAATTAACTAACTCTATTATATAAACCCATTATAACCCTTTTCTCGTAAATAGTTAAAACCCTATATAGAATATCCCAACCCCTTAGTTTTAAATAAAAACTAATATAAATTACCCCTTATCTTGATATAATCTCACTTAATTTACCTAACCCTGGTAAAATTTAAGTTAATCCCACGTTGGCCTCCCCGACTTCATAATCCCTCATTAAAGCCCGGCCCAATCACTTAACCCTGGATTAGTCCCTAAACTAATCCCAAACCACCATAACTAAATCCCTAAGCCCCCCATCAGCCCCCGTCATTTTTTTGAAAATAATACTGAGAGGGGGGGTGAATCAGTATTATCTAATTCTTTTAATAAATCTTCCTTATTTGTTCTTTGAATTATTTTTGCATGTCAGTACCATAAAATAATGAGCATGAACAAAGAAAACAGATAGTCACACCAAAGAACACAAGATGTAAGGTGGAAACCCAATGTGGGTGAAAACCACCTGCTGCAATATGTCTCTATCTTCTTTCAAATTAGAAACTTCTTTTACAATGGTTTTGTACTGGTGCAGTCCTTTACCAATACGCAGGCTGCAACCTGCAGAGAGCTACAACTCTCTCTCTCTCGTTTTCCAGTCTCTCCTGGAAGGGAGCTACAACCCCCTACTTTTTTCATAAAGCATCAAATGATCATCAAGTACATAAAAGTTACAGTCCACTACAGTTATCAGATCAGCAATAACAGAACTAACCCAGAACACCTTATCAACAGAAAAATTCAATCAACAGAACATCTTAAGACAGATACGCAGTTTTCTCTTCTGTGGCCTACGTCGCTACGCAGTTCACCTTCTGCTTTCCTGCGTATACCCGCAGTTATCCTTCTGCCACACTGCGTGCCCACGCACTGTTCCTTCAACCGCACTGCGTACTATTACTGCAGGTACGCACCCAGAGACATTATCGCGCCGCGTACTTTTACTATGCGTACGCACCTGAACCTTAGTCGCTCTGCGTACCCACGCAGCTCTCCTTCTTCTGCTCTGTGTACCCACGCAGGTCTCCTGTTTCTGCTCTGCGTACCCACGCAGGTCTCCTGTTTCTGCTCTGCGTACCCACGCAGATCTCTTGTTTCTGCTCTGCGTACCCACGCAGCTCTTCTGTTAAACACCTGTGTACTTCTGATTAGGGCCGAATAGGCAGTTCACCAGAGTGGCACAGTTGCTCAGATCTGATCATGCGCTCGAGAGATCACTCTTCACAGATTCACCTTCAACTTCCCTTTCATATAGATCAAGCTTTTAAGACCATAACCCAATATTTCAGATCTAAAGATATTCAATTGCAAAAGATGCTTAGCCAAGTGATCTCCTTTGCTTTATATAGGCAAGCTCCTCCTAAAATCATGGAACAATACCACGAGCCAAAACCGTAATAACACAAATACTGTCGGCTAAATACCAAGAGTAAAACATAAGAAACCCCACGTGTGCTTTTCTCTGCCTTGAAATGTGTGCACTGGGGGTACGCACCTCCTGAACAGCTGGCCTGCGTATCTGGACGCAGTCCCTGCATGGTGTACCTGCGGGTACGCACCTTCAGAGCTGATTTCCTGCGTACTTCTTAATTTTCAACATATTGAGAGCCTTGCCACGGGAGTTGCCATCAAGTACAACATCTGTAACATATAGCCATACCAGAAACATAATGCCAACAATCTCCCCCTTTGGACTTGATGGCAACCTCACAATCTTCAGCTTCATTCTCCCCCTTTGACATCAAGGGCAAAGGGTTATGCTCCCCCTAAGAACATGCTCCCCCTGAATATGAACCAGATCTGCAACAAAGAACCATAATCCACCATGAAAGAGATAGAGACATATTGCAGCTAATTCCAAGATCTCCTCCCGACCATCCTCCATAATGCCAACAATGCATTATATGCTCCCCCTGAACCTGTACCATCAATCAGAAAAGATTCAACAATAAGATGATGCATCAACAACCCCCAACTTTTGCCTGAGGTATTCAAAAGTGTCCCTGGGCAATGGTTTGGTGAGAATATCAGCAACTTGTTCCTTAGAAGGAACATACTCCAACTTGACCTTCTGTTCAAGTACTTGTTCCCGGAGAAAATGATACTTGATTGGTATGTGCTTGGTTTTTGAATGCATAACAGGATTCTTTGAGATGTTGATTGCACTTGTGTTATCACATAAGATGGGGATTGGTGGTGTACAAGTGATTTGAAAATCCTGCAAAGTCTGCATCATCCAAAGGAGTTGGGTGCAACAAGATGCAGCAGCGACATATTCCGCTTCAGCTGTAGACAAGGCAATCAAACTCTGTTTCTTGCTGAACCAGGATACCAGTCTGGAACCCATAAAGAACGCACCACCACTTGTGCTTTTCCTGTCATCCACGCTTCCGGCCCAATCTGCATCTGTATAAGCATGAAGTGTAAGATCTGTATCTTTAGGATACCATAAGCCATAATTTTGAGTCCCTTGAAGATATTTGAAAATTCTCTTCACTGCCTGAAGATGAGTCTCCTTCGGATTTGCCTGAAATCTTCCAACTATTCCAACTGCATGCATGATGTCCGGTCGGGTACCTGTCAAATAAAGTAAACTTCCAATCATAGATCTGTAGGTTGGTTGATGTACTGCTGCAGATTCATCATTTGCACTGAGGCTACATCTTGTGACCATGGGTGTACATACTGGTTTTGCATCTTCCATACCATATTTCTTCAAAATCTGTTTGAGATACTTGGTTTGAGATAAAAAGATTCCTCCTTCCTTTTGTTGGATTTGCAAACCAAGAAAATATGTCAGTTCTCCTAGCAAGGACATTTCAAATTCTTTCTGCATGACCGAGGCAAAGTTTTGACTCATAGCTTCTTCATTGCTCCCAAAAATAATGTCATCTACATACACAACAAGTATTAGCAATTTGTCATTTTCAACTTTTATATAAAGATTGCTATCTGCTGATCCTTTTGAAAAATCTTGTTGATGAAGATATTTGTCCAAACGGTAGTACCAAGCCCTTGGAGCTTGTTTGAGACCATAGAGAGCCTTTTTCAATCTACATACAAGATTTGGATCATTTCCAAGAATGAACCCATCTGGCTGTTCAATGTATACTTCTTCTTCCAAGTCTCCATTTAGAAAAGCTGATTTCACATCCATTTGAAATACTTTGAAGTTTTGAAAACTTGAGAGAGCAAGGAACATTCGGATGGCCTCGAGTCTTGCAACAGGAGCAAAGGTTTCTTCAAAGTCTATTCCTTCTTGCTGCGCATACCCTTTACAAACAAGTCTGGCCTTGTTTCTAATTACTTCTCCATTTTCATTCAATTTATTTTTGAAGACCCATTTTGTTCCGATAACATTCTTATCCTTTGGTCTAGGAACCAGCTCCCAAGTGTTGTTCTTTTCGATTTGCTCAAGTTCTTCATCCATTGCTTTCATCCAACATTCATCTTTGCATGCCTCTTTCACATTTTGTGGTTCAGTGGAGGAGAGTAATGCCAAATAGCTTGAGGCTTCTGCAACTGTTCTTCTTGTTTGTACACCTGCTTCTTTCTGCCCCACAATCTGAGATTCTGGATGATTCTTCTGAACATATCTGGATGGGGTTTTCTCTTCTATTCTTGTCTGCTCCTCTGGTTCTTCTTGAGGTTCTTCTTGAGGTTCTTCTTCTTCATCATTCTGTCTTTGAGGGTAGCCTTCATCTTCTCCGATGTCTTCATGATGAACTTGCCTAGGAATGTATCCCTTCTCATCAACCACTACATCAATGCTGTCAACAATCCTGCCAAGTCTTTTATTGTAGCATTTGTATGCTTTGCTGTGTGGAGAGTAACCAAGAAGAATGCCTTCATCTGCTCTAGGTTCAAGTTTGCCAAGCTGCTCATCAGTATTCTTAATATAGCATTTGCTCCCAAAGATTTTGAAGTGCTTTACCGAAGGAGTCTTACCACTCCAGAGCTCATGAGGAGTTTGAGTGCTGTTCACCCTGACATTTGTTTTGTTGAGAATAACAACCGCAGCATGTGCAGCTTCACCCCAGAAAGTTGCGGGAGTTCCTGATTCATCAAGCATAGCACGAGCCATTTGTTGGACTGTTCTGTTCATTCTTTCCACAACTCCATTTTGCTGAGGAGTTCTAGCTGTAGAGAATTCTCTTCTTATCCCATGTTCTTCACAGAAATCAAAAAATTCATTTGAGGTAAACTCCCCACCTCTGTCAGATCTGAGGCACTTAATTTTGTGACCTGATTCATTTTCAACCAAAGCTTTGAAGGATTTGAATTTTTCGAATGCTTCATCTTTGTGCTTCATAAGTCCTAGCCAGACAAACTTGGAGAAATCGTCAATGAATAATATCAAGTATTCTTCTCCTCTAGGTGTTCTTTTCCTGAATGGACCGCATGTATCTGTATGTACTAGCTCAAGAGGCATGCTAGCTGATCCTTCCTTCTCTGGAAAGTTAGTTCTGGTTTGTTTTCCAAACTGACATGATTTGCATATGGTGTTGTCAGGAATTTTGATATCTGGAAGATCGCGAACTGCCTGATATTTACATGCTTTCCTTATTTGTGAAAAGCTTAGATGCCCCAACCTCCGATGCCATAGCCAGTGCTCATCATCCTTGCTCAGATAGCATTGTTGTTGTCCTTCTTCAAATATGTACAGATTATTTGGAGTTCTTTTGCCTTTGATCACTGTTTTACCTGTATCAAGATCACGAACAAGACATCCATTTGATCTGAATATAACCTCGGTTCTTTGATCACACATCTGGCTGACACTTAGAAGATTATGCTTCAATCCATCAACATACAAAACATTTCCAGCCTTGACCTTTTCTTTTAACTGAGCAATGCCCTTTCCTTTTATAGTTGCAGGAGTATCATTTCCAAAAGAGACTTTCTTTCCCTTTTCTAGAGCAGAATAAGACTCAAGTTTTTCTTTATCACCTGTCATATGCTTCGAACATCCACTGTCAATGTACCATAGATTTTCCTGTCCTTCTGCATAAAATGCTATCCCACATCTTTCTGTTTGAGGTTCCTTTATTCTCCATGTTTTGGTGCTTGAGGCTTGTTCCTTTTTCTGCTGAAACCTGCTCCTGCATTCAGAGTCTTGATGACCAAAGTTATTGCAAATAGAACATTCAGCTTCATTTTCAAGAACCGAAAAGTTGTTATAGGTCCTTTTTGTAATCCCTGTCATACTTCTTTGTTTTTGAGCTTCCCTAGTCATGATCGTTTTATATGCAACACATTGAGCTGCTTTGTGACCAAAGTTATGGCAAGAAAAGCATTGTCCATTGAAGAAACTTCTGCGGTTATCGAATCTACCAGCCAACTGATTGTAATTTCTATTTTCATCTATTCTTGAACCAAATTGAGAAGATTTTACCTGTGGTTGGTTGTAGCTTTTGTTCACCCTTAAGATGGATTGCCCCTGATAGTTTCTGTTTGTAATTCGTCCCTGCTTTACCTGATGATCTTCATTGTTCTTTTGCTCATTTCTTCTTGCTGCATCAAGATAACTTTTTGAGGTGGATGCTTGAGAAGTTTCTCCATTATAGCCCAGACCTGTCTTGTTTAGTGGAGACCGCTGCACATTGGTAATCTCATCCAAAGTTTCAGATCCTTTGACAAACTTGAGATTAATAGCTTTTGTTTTCTCAATCTCTTTTCTAAGACCAACAATTTCACCTTCTAATTTTTCAAGATGTTTTTCCTTTTCATCAATTTGAAATTGTAGAGTATCAATGATCATGTTCTTTTCTTCTATACATCTCTTGAGTCTAGTAATTTCATCATAAAGTTTATCCACATCTATAGCATCCATATAATCATCATCTTCAAATGCCATTAACAACTTATATTCATTACCTTGTTCATCTTCATCACTGTTTGATAGACCATCACTATCTTCATGAGTGTAGTAGCTTTTCTTATTTGCGTTCTGTTTCTTGTTCCATCTAGCAGGTTCCTTTCCTTTATCCTTATAAGGACATTTTGCAGCATAATGACCTACTCTTCCACAAGCAAAGCATTTAAAAGGTAACTTACCTCTAAACCTTCCAGAACCCCTTTGAAGATTTCTGACAAAATTTGATTCTTCTTCCTCTTCTTCCGGGACGTGGCTTGCTTCATAATAATCTTCTTTGCCTGATGCTTTGAAAGCAGCTTCTCTTCTGTCTGATGGACCTCCCTTTCTCATTTCATAAGCAGTTAGAATTCCATGTAGCTGAGACATAGTAAGAATTCGAAGATTTTCCTTTTCTTCTATTGCAGATACTTTAGATTCAAACTTGGGGGACAATGATCTTAGGACCTTTTCAACCACAATAGCCTCTTTTATTTCTTCACCCAAATTCTTCATACAATTAACAACCTCATCTACCCGAAGAAAATAGTTAGCCACACTTTCATCATTATACATTTTGAGAGTCTCATACTGAATTCTGAGAGTTTGAAGTTTAGCACGCTTTACCTGTTCGTCTCCTTCATAGCTCGTGACAATTTTGTCCCATATCTCTTTTGCGGATTTATAGTGCATTACCTTCATGAATTCTGATTGAGATATACATCCTAATAGAGTACTGACTGCTTTCGCATTTGTTTCATACTTCTTTTTCTCGGCTGCATCTGTAGGAGTAGCTGAAGGAAAAGCATAGCCTGTCTCTACGATGTCCCAAACTTCTGTACCAAGAGATTGAAGATAGGCAGTAACTCTTACCTTCCAATAATTGAAGTTTGTCCCATCAAAAACCGGTGGCCTGATTGATGCTTCTCTCTCGTAGTTGCTCATGATGAACGATCTACCTTCAAGCGATCAAGCTTCTCTGAAGGACCTGCTCTGATACCAATTGTTGAAAATAATATTGAGAGGGGGGGTGAATCAGTATTATCTAATTCTTTTAATAAATCTTCCTTATTTGTTCTTTGAATTATTTTTGCATGTCAGTACCATAAAATAATGAGCATGAACAAAGAAAACAGATAGTCACACCAAAGAACACAAGATGTAAGGTGGAAACCCAATGTGGGTGAAAACCACCTGCTGCAATATGTCTCTATCTTCTTTCAAATTAGAAACTTCTTTTACAATGGTTTTGTACTGGTGCAGTCCTTTACCAGTACGCAGGCTGCAACCTGCAGAGAGCTACAACTCTCTCTCTCTCGTTTTCCAGTCTCTCCTGGAAGGGAGCTACAACCCCCTACTTCTTTTCATAAAGCATCAAATGATCATCAAGTACATAAAAGTTACAGTCCACTACAGTTATCAGATCAGCAATAACAGAACTAACCCAGAACACCTTATCAACAGAAAAATTCAATCAACAGAACATCTTAAGACAGATACGCAGTTTTCTCTTCTGTGGCCTGCGTCGCTACGCATTTCACCTTCTGCTTTCCTGCGTATACCCACAGAAATCCTTCTGCTGCACTGCATGCCCACGCACTGTTCCTTCAACCGCACTGCGTACTATTACTGCAGGTACGCACCCAGAGACATTATCGCACCGCGTACTGTTACTGCAGGTACGCACCCAGAAATACTATCGCGCCGCGTACTTTTACTATGCGTACGCACCTGAACCTTAGTCGCTCTGCGTACCCATGCAGCTCTCCTTCTTCTGCTCTGCGTACCCACGCAGGTCTCCTGTTTCTGCTCTGCGTACCCACGCAGGTCTCCTGTTTCTGCTCTGCGTACCCACGCAGATCTCTTGTTTCTGCTCTGCGTACCCACGCAGCTCTTCTGTTAAACACCTGCGTACTTCTGATTAGGGCCGAATAGGCAGTTCACCAGAGTGGCACAGTTGCTCAGATCTGATCATGCGCTCGAGAGATCACTCTTCACAGATTCACCTTCAACTTCCCTTTCATATAGATCAAGATTTTAAGACCATAACCCAATATTTCAGATCTAAAGATATTCAATTGCAAAAGATGCTTAGCCAAGTGATCTCCTTTGCTTTATATAGGCAAGCTCCTCCTAAAATCATGGAACAATACCACGAGCCAAAACCGTAATAACACAAATACCGTCGGCTAAATACCAAGAGTAAAACATAAGAAACCCCACGTGTGCTTTTCTCTGCCTTGAAATGTGTGCACTGGGGGTACGCACCTCCTGAATGGCTGGCCTGCGTATCTGGACGCGGTCCCTGCATGGTGTACCTGCGGGTACGCACCTTCAGAGCTGATTTCCTGCGTACTTCTTAATTTTCAACATATTGAGAGCCTTGCCATGGGAGTTGCCATCAAGTACAACATCTGTAACATATAGCCATACCAGAAACATAATGCCAACAATTTTCCCCCGCACAGCTTCACCTCCCAACTACCATTGATCTTCCCTCCCCTACATCCAATGGCACACAATCATAACGGCCACGCCCGATGGATGAAAAATAACCACCTGATAAAGTTGTTTTCCTCCCAGTCCTCGATGCTACGTGTCAGACAATGTATGGCATTGGGCGACCCCTCCCGAAAAATGCCCGCACCATGAAAGTGGTGCGATGGCCCTCCAAAACTACTTCCCCAACTTAATCGAAAAACCGTCATTATTCATCCGAAAGTGAACCCACCAAAAATTAATCGTTTTCTCTATAAAAGACCACAAAGCCTTCTTTTGCCCTTTTTTCGCACATTCTCTGTGTAAATTCTAAAAACCATTGCCAACCATTGCAAATGCCTAATTTACTCATAGACTTCCAATTCTGCTCCAAAAGATGCTACAGACAACTAGCCAACCTTTTCAGACCATACTAGGACTACGCCAACCACTGCAGCTGCCATGAACCGACAATTTTAGAGGCAAATCACCTAATTCTAGGTATTTCACCACGAAATACCTCTTACCCCTACAAAATTTCAAAAACTTTGGCCTATGCAGTATTTTGAATTAAGAAATTAAGTAAAAATACTGTCAATTAAAGAAATTACTTGCCTAAAACCTCCAATAAACCCCCCCTAGAGCATAATTCAAATCCACAAGAACTGAGTTATGGTTGCCCCTGTTTCTATGGACGTTAGACCCATTACTACTCCACATTTAGACCTGGACCACCTTCCCTTGGATGACAAGGATTTCCAAATCAAGGACACAACTACAATGGAGCTCCTGCTTAAAACTCATTGCTTAAGCAAAGATAGATACCTGAACCATACAGATGATATTGGCCTCTGGAAGTCCAATTTACCTAGATACTAGTTCCCCCAAGTTCACATATTTCCAGAAATAATCCATATGTGCTATGCATGCTATGTCCCAAGCCATCGAGCCATAATGTCTCATGACCAGAAGGTTCTATTCACTATCACAACTGAGTCAATTAATGGAATGCTATAGTTTCAACCAGGGTCAAACCTAACCCCACTCTCAATTGGAGACCTGTTGGACCAATATACTAAGCTAAGCCCATCAAGATTGGCCCAGTTGTTTCAGATCTTCATCAGAGAAGAAAAGCATATCCCTAAGGACCCCCCTCCATACGTAGCAACTATTTTCTCTCAATGGGGCCAGCCCAGATCTGTCATCTTTTGGACCCCACATTTCCATGAGTTTAGATCACCTTATACATACTTTGACTTCATAGACTCTTTTGTGCGGCTAATCATGACTATGCTCACTGGGAATCCTCCACCTAGGATAAGCCCAGAGATAAAGAGAGTCCTCCTGCTTTCCAATCAAACCAAAGTCAGTGATTGGTACCTTTACTAAAACCACACATAAATCAGAATATATGGTTGCCTACTTGCACCATATAAGTTGCCAAGATACCTCCCCATGAGGTTGTTTTCCTTAGAATATTACAAACATATCATCAATGTAGATGAGGTCAACTTTGTCAATGCTAAGAAGAAGGCCAATTTCAAAATCAAAGATCAGTTAGGTCCCTTCATATGAAATTACAAAGAGGCAGGGAAAGAGGTAGACCTATTCCTGCAAAGCCTAAAATTCCAAAGAAGTTTTGTATGGAGATATGACCCTTTAGAGTTCATTACCAACAAAAGAAAAAAGTTCAAGCTAGGACATTTTATCCACCACCCCATACTAGAGATAGAGGCATATGCAAATCAAACAGAATGGGTGGAAAATACCCTAGTAGATAGTGACAGTACAAGGGTAGATGTAGAAAATGCTCTGATTGATTTGGAAAAGTAGCTTGATGAGATCACTTTCCTCCAAGTACCAAAAGAGAAAGAAAGAACCATGAGCACCCCTCCAGTCACACAGACTCCTCAGAATGAGGAGAAAAATCCAAAAAGAAACAGAGAGGGAGCTTCCACTTCAGGAATGGACACCTCTAATTTGCAATAAGAAACAAGTCACAGCAAGAGGCAAAGGCTCAATCTGGCCTCTGAACAGGAATATACAGAAGGATTAGCATAGGTTACCAACACAGAGGTAGAAAGAAGTAGGCCCACTACTCCATCTAAAGACATACAAGATCCTTCCACATCACAAACTCAGATGTTGGAAAGGCAGCTTAGTGTGGAAGTGTCTTCCTTCAGTAGGCCTGCTGACAAAGACCAGGATATAAAGGATAGGTATAAGGAAATCAAAATGAGGAATGAGAGGCTTAAAGCCCAAACATATGCCCAATACCTAAAGCTCACTCCCACAAATCAAACAAGACTAATGTCCACCTTTGACATCAAGGAGGGAAACTTGCAGATGTCCTTTATCAAATCTACAGCTCAGCAGCCCAAAACATCATCAGATTACAAGAGGATTGACTTTGAAGTGTTGGCAAGGGATATTCATCCCTAAGACCAAATAGAACTTCACAAATAGGCTGGAGAGATGATATACTCCACCCTAACAGGTAAAGCCATAACTTCCCATCAGCTACAAAATTCAGTAAACAACATCTTAGCCCAGTTTCAGTTGGAGAAGGCCTCCTCACAGGCCAAGGATACGAGGATTAAGTCTTTGGAAGACTTAATTATTGAATTGGGACATGATCCCAAGGATATTAAAGCTACTGAGCAGCTGATAAAGAAGAAGAACAATGATATTGCTACACAGAAGAAGAAATTGAAAATTCCCCAACTGCAACATCCTCAAACACTAGAAGTCATAGAGAACCAAACCAAACATGAAGAGTTGATGAACTTGGTCCTAAAGCTCAATGATCAACTTAGGGAGATAGAGAAAGAATTGGATAGCTTGATCCAATTGAAACAGACTAACATTGCATCAACTTCTGCAAGTGTCATCCCTACTGTGTCTACAACAGTCCCTTCTACATTGGTAGCTTCACTTGCACCAACAGCTCCACCTACTACAGCATTTCCAGTAATAGTAGAATCTACCACAACAGTGGATGTATCAAGAGAAAAGGCTGCAGAATTAGTTAAAGCCATGGAAGAGATGTCAATTCAGGCTACAGAAATGAAAAGGCTAAAGGAAAAGGTGGCAAGTTTAGATACTTATTATAAACTTGCACAGATTATGCAAAAATAAGAAACTCAGAAGGCCAACAGGCAAATTTTTGTATAACACCTTTGAGAACTTGTTTTTTCTCCATCATGAGATTAAACGCTTATTCATCACAAAGCCCAATTTTTCCAATTATATCGAGGCCGGTGAGATATATAAGAGGATGATGAATCTCAAATTACCTGATGTAGAATGGTGGGAGACAATGACTGATTTACTATGAGAAATTTACAACAAAAAGTTACTGCACAGTAAAAATAGAACAGCCAGGTAAAATAGATGAAAACAGGAAAGCAGGGTCAAAGAGAATCAGGGCCAAAGAGTATCAGGTGAAAGATCAAAATTGAAGAAGATTCTAGCATGAAAAGACCAAAACTGCAAACCAGCATAAAGGGCTACAAATCCAACCATAAAATCCAGCAGTACCACAATAAAAGGGACACCATGAAAGAGTTCAATAGTTGTCTCTATCTTCTTGCAAGAAGATACTTGTATTTTCTAGATTAAATCTCAAGTTTGTTTTGAGATATTTTGTAATAGTTTTTGTATAAATACTTCACCATTCGAAGTATGTAGGGGGGTTCTTAGACATTTCTATAGACTTTCTTGATCAAAAGGCTGTAAGCTATTGTATCACTGTTTGGACCAGAAAGCTGGATTAATGAATAAAGACAAGACATTTCACTGGATTCATGTGTAGTGTGAAGTACAGACAAGTATTTTCTCTTGTGTTCTTATCTTTCTTTAAAAACATTTCCATAATATTTAATGTATCTAAAATCTGAATGCTATAATATGGAATGATATCTCAGAATGTGCGTCATTGCACTCTGTTTTAACTATTACGCATTTTAATGTTTTCTGCAAATTATCTAAATTAAGGAATTCTTAATTGCTCCTTAGTCTAGGTAGTCACCCTCTTATCTATAGTAAAGTATTCTTAATTGCCCTTTGCTCATGATTAACCTATGTTCCTCATTTTAATCCCGGTCTGAGAATTCTTAAGTGCTCTCCCACCCTGGTTAAGATTCATTCCACCCATCTGGCCCAAAGACCTGCACTTTACTCTGCTAGCTTGCCCTTTGAACACTCCCTTTAATGAGTTAATTCTAGTTCTACTACCCTTCTTTGACTCCATAGCCCAATAGTCCAGAGACATCATTCTATCCATCTGTTTTAAGGATTCCACCATCCAACCTTCAATACAAATCAAAACCCCGTGAACTTTAAGAACTAGCCTAAAATCCTAGCAAACAAAGCTAAATCATATACAGAGAGCCCTCTCTGAGTCATAGGTTGGCTAGAGCCTATACTTAAAAGATTGGTTTGTGGTTACCTCGGTCTTTTCCTTCTTCTAATAATTTCTAGGGAAAATTTCTGAGTGATAACACAGCTCAGATTTTTTCTAGAGATGCGAAGAAATGGTTCCGTAGCATGGCAACAAATTCCATCAATAGTTCCCAGCAGTTGATAGAGTTATTCTTGGCCCGATTGTAGGAGAAGAAAAATCCATTATAGATTTTGGCTTAGTAAAATGCTATGAAAAGAAACCCAAATGATTCGGTGTAGGAATTTACAACATAGTTCAATCTGGTTTATAATTCCATTTCTAATGACATCAAACCTCCCCTTGGTTTAGCCCTCCTCCACTATCATGATGCCTTCGATCTAGACATGGAATATCAGCTTAAGGAGAGAGATCCTGCAACCTTGGAAGAGATGCAGTGCAATGTTGTAAGTGTGGAAGCCAATTTGCTTTTCAAAATGTCCAAAATCAAATCAGAGAAACCTAAGAAGAAAGTTACTATGAAGGAAGAGTCATCTTCTTCTTCCAAGGTAAAGCTTGACACTCTGATTGAAACAATGGAAAGGATGATGGGAAGAATGAATATTACTGATAGACAAGCGGAGCCTTCGATAAGGAATCTAAACTACTAGGGCCAACAACAATCATAGTTCTAAAATAAGCAAAAAGAACAAAAAAATCAAGATCTTCAAGGACAGATCAAAACATCATTTCAGCAAAACTACACACAAGGCTTGGAAGATTATGAAGAAGAAATTTCCGAGGCTAATCATTTCTTTGAAGAATATGAATCACTTACCTTTTTGAATTAGGAAGATCCATTTTCTCAAGAATTAATAACACCAAGTGATCAATAGCTTGTCCTTGCCAATGATGATTCATGGGCAATGCAGACCGAAGAGTATCAAAGGGGATATCATAATGCCCTCAATAATTTGTAGAAACAATACAACTTAAGGATTAGAAATGTCCCTGTCACATTACTTCAGAAAAGGAATAATGTTCAGAAAGATGCACCAGATAAAGAAGCAACTCTTGCAAATCAAAACAGAGAAAAAGAAATTGTCATTATGAGTTGGGATAAAAATAATGAAGCTTCTACCAACAATGCGAGGAAGGAAAAGGAGGTTCAAACTGAAAGTCAGAAAAAGGAATCTCAAGCCAAAGGACAACCTGAAAGGAAGGACACTGCAACAAAAGAGGTAGACAAACAATCCAATATGTTTATCTTAGAGAATGAAATTTCCAAATTGAAGGTTTCAATTCCTCTAACTGAACTAGTTCATAATGAAAAGTACAAATTCTAGATTTCTAAGATGTTGAAAGTAGATCAAATGTTAGATACTTTCAATGTTGTCGATGATGAGCCTGCAATTTTATTTGTCCCAGTTGTAGAGCAAAGTCCTAAGGATAATGAAGTTTCTCCTTTCTATCTTAGTTTGAAACTCCATGAATTTATACTCCATAATGCCATGTTAGATCTCAACGCATCACATAACCCGATGCCAAAAGCTATTATGGACAAACTAGGATTAGATATTACTCAACCTTACCATGATTTGTATTCCTTTGATTCGGGGAGAGTCAAATTCCTTGGCCTTATCAAAGATCTAGTAGTGTCCCTCGACCAAATCCCAGCCAAAAATGTATTGATGGATGTAGTGGTCATTGATATACCTCCACGGTTTGGCATGTTGCTTTCACGGTCTTGGGGGGGAAACTAAAAGGAACCTTGCAACTTGATTTTTCATATGCTACTATACCGATATTTTGGCAACTCAGAAAACTATACCGAGAGAAGATGAAATTCATGATTAGTAGCAAAGAAAGACCAAATAATCACCCTATCCATGTTGTACATACTGATCTAGAGTCTTTCATTTTGTATAGTGATTTGAATTCAGTTGATGATGATAGTCAAATTGTTCAGATTTCAGAAGTTTTAGATGTCATAAGTAGTGTATAGGAAGATTTGATTATAGAAAAATAGGAAAATGATACTAAAAGTTTACAACTGGAAATTTCATTTGAAGAGATTGTTGAATCAGTGTCAGAAACTCAGATTGTTGAGAGAGTAAGTCATCCTCCAGAAAATCAGAAAGATCAATCCTCTAAAATTCTATTTCCCGATGAGGAAGACAATATTTGGACCATGGAGTTTGATGGTGCATTGGGGAAGGAAGGAGCTGGAATTGGCATGTGGATTCATGGCCCCTTGCATCAATCATGTGAAATTCCTCGAAATGTAAGATTAAGTTCATATAAATTGGCTTCTGATTGTTCGAATAATGAGGCGAAGTACAAAGCACTGATCGTTGGCCTTAAAATTATGAAAAAACTAGGAACGAAGAGAATTTCAGTTTATGGCAACTCTAGGTTAATAATTGAACATGTAAAAGGGGAGTGCCAGGCCAAGCATCAAAGGATGTGAGCTTATAGAAATGTTGTCCTTGACATTCTCAAAACTTTTTTAGAGTATACTTTATCTTTGATCCCTAGAACTCAGAATATGATGGCTGATTCTCTTGCTACTGCAGCAAGTATGGTTAAGATTCCTACCCATTTAGGTAAGAAGTATTCAATTCATGTCAAACACTGCCCAGCTATCCCTAATAATCTGAGATATTGGCAGGTGTTTTGGGACGACAAACAGATCAACAACTTTTTGCAGATGGAGGATGAATTTCTGAATTCCCATATTGATGATACATGTGATGAAGATGATCAGGAAATTGAAGCAACAGAGGTTGAAATTTGGGAGTTGAAGGAAAATAACATTCCATGAGGTCTTGTACCTTTGGAAGAGTTATTTGATCGAGATGATGTTGCTAGAAATCCCACCATGGTCCCTACAAAAACAAGTGTTGAGGATGTAAACATTGGCACAACAGATAAGCCCAAGATGGTCAAATTATCAAGGTCTCTGTCTCCTGAGATCAAAAGTAAGTATATTGCTTTGTTGACAAAATTTTCTGATGTATTTTCTTGGGACTATTCAGATTTGAAGGAGTATGATAAAAACATCATTCAGAACACTATACCAGTCAAGCCTAATCAAAAACCACTTCACTAGAAGTTGACAAGGATTAATCCTAAGTTGTTTCCATCCATCGAAAAAGAAGTAAATAGGTTGTACAAATTTGGTATTATAGTTCCTATTCAATTATGTAAATGGATGTCAAATCTCATGCCGGTGAGAAAGAAGACGGGGAGATCTGCCTTTGTATCAATTTCAGAAATTTGAACAAAGTGTCCTTTAAGGAAAACTATCCCCTACCAAATATGGACCACATCCTACAAAGGGTAGTTGGATCTTCCAGAATGTCATTGCTTGATGGATACTCGGGCTACAATCAGATTTTAGTGCATAAGGATGATCAGCTGAAAACAACCTTCACAACACCATGGGGTACATTTATGTATGCCAAAATGTTGTTTGGATTAAAGAATGTAGGAGAAACATTCCAGCGGGCCATGGACATTGCTTTTGCCAATGAAAAGGATGTTTTTCTAGTCATTTACTTAGATGATCTCACAGTTTTTTCTAAATCTGATGACGAACATTTACATCATCTAAGAATTGTCTTTTAGAGATGTAGAAAATTTGGCATTTCACTGAATCCTAAAAAGAGTCTTTTTGCTATGGAGGAAGGTAAGCTGTTGGGCCACATCATTTCCATGGATGGCATCCTGATTGACCCCGCAAGAGTTGAAGCTATTCAACAGCTATATTTTCCGAGGAACAAGAAATAAATTCAGTCATTCAATGGGAAAATTAACTTTTTAAGGAGATTCATCCCCAACCTCGCTGAGCATTTAAGAGAGATGATAGACAAGCTGAAAAAGGAGAGCGAGTTAAGATGGTCTGAAAATGCCAAAAAGTCTTTCAATACAATCAAATTTTCATTATCTACTTCTCCTACTTTAATCAGTCCCAACTATACTTTATATTTTTTCATTTTTTCTTTCACCTTGGAACATACTTTAGCAGTAGCCTTGATGCAAAAGAAGGATCAGAAAAATGAACAACCCATAGCATTTTTCAATCAGACAATAAGGGATGCAACACCAAAATACAACATTATTGAGAAGTGGGCTTTGGCTTTGGTAAAAGCGCTTAAAGACTTCTGAGTGTATATTCCACATTCTCATACTTTAGCTTATGTCCCAACAACAACAGTAAATAAAGTCCTTATGCAGACTGATCTAGAAGGTCGGAGAGGAAAATGGATAGCAGCAATGTTAGAATATGATCTAGAAATAAAGCCAACAAAGCTCATTAAGGGACAAGGTTTGGCCAAATTCATGGCTAAATATAATTTGCATGCATTAGATGTCAATCTGATCGTTGTCCTTTCTGAAGAAGAAGTAGAAGATTCACAGGTACAGGTGTCAAATATGTTCACTTCATCTCCATGGTACTCTGACATAGTTTATGTATTGCAGCATTTAAATCCTCTGCCAGAAGTTCCCAAAGGTAAAAGTAGATCCTTAAAATTGAAGGCTTCAAAATATTGTGTTCTTGACAGTGTTTTGTTTTGGAAAGATCTAGGTGGTGTATTGTTGAATTGTCTTGTTGAAAATGAAGCTAAGGATGTGATGACTGATTTCCACAAAGGAGATTGTGGTGGCCTCCTCTTTTGGAAAATCACAGTGCAAAAAATATTGAGGGTTGTGTTTTATTGGCCTACTCTTTTTGCAGATGTATACAAAACAGTAATGAGCTGCCATGAGTGCCATATTTTTTAAGGGAAAAGAAAACTTTTTCCATTTCCTTTGTAGCCAGTTTCGGTCTCAACTCCATTTCAGCAGTGGGGTTTTTATTTTTTTGGAGAAATACATCCTTCGTCATCTGCATAGCACAAGTGGATCCTGACAGCCACGAACTACTTTATGAAATGGATTGAAGCAATTCCAACCAGGCAAGCCACTGATTCTGTTGTCATTTATTTTATTGAAACTAATATCTTGTCTAGATTTGGTTGCCCGTAGAAAATAATCACTGACAATGCTTTTTCTTTCAAGTCCAAGAAGATGGTGGAGTTCTGTGAAAAATACCATATTACGTTGGGGCATTCTACCGCTTATTACCCACAAGGGAATGGGCTGGTTGAATCCTCTAACAAATCTCTGATCAACATCATTAAGAAAGTTTTGGAGGTCAATAAAAAGAACTAGCACAAAAATCTCATTAATGCTTTATGGGTGAATAGAGCCAATACTAAAAAATCCATAGGCATGTCTCCTTTTCATTTGGTGTATGGGGTTGATACTGTTTTTCCTTCATCCCTTGTTGTCCCCATCATGAAACTTCTGTAGGAAGTGAGCAGAAAACCGAATGATGTGCAGTAGAGGATAAGTCAAATGATCCATTTACAACAAACTAGGGAAGAAGTATTTCAAAATACTTCCAAACTTTAGGAAATTATTAAAAAGGATTTATGACCACAAGACCAAAGAAGACAAATTCAACATGGGTGATGTGGTTCTTCATTGGGATGCACGGAATGAAGAGAAGGGAAAACACAGAAAATTTGAAAACTTATGGAAGGGACCCTACAGAATCTCAGCCTTCAGGGGGGAGAATGCTTATGTGTTGGAAGAGATGGATGGCCAAATTTATTTGAGAGGAGCAATCAATGGTAGGCTTCTCAAGCACTACTACATCTGAAAAAAATTTGGAAATTTTCATGATCATTATATATACCAGTTTACATTTCATGTCAGAGTTTGCAGTGGTTATCTTAGGAGTTTGAAGCCTGAGGAGAAGGCCATAAAACCTCTTGATCAACTGTTGGTTTGAAGTTTATGTTTTCTTTGTTTATGGTTTGTAAAAGTTAGTAATTTAGTTTTCAGATTCAAGTTAGGTTTTGCATTTTGGCTCCATGTTGGGCATGGAATCCCCCCACAGCATGGTTTGGGTCTCAAAGCCCAAGTTTTGGTCAAAGGTTTTGTAAGACTCCGCGAATTGCGGGCGCGAAGTGCGAAGTATAGGATGAGTCATAGGATTGTCCACCCTAAAATATTGTAATGTAATGTAAAGTCATGTCGGCCTACCCATGGTCCGCGAACCATGGGAATGTATAAATGGAGCGAGGCTCTAAGTGTAAAGATAGCGATTCTTGAGAGAGAAGAATAGGAATGGTTAAAGCTTGGAGGAAGAGTCTAAGTGTATTGGGTCATAGTGGTAGGAAGAGGCTTTGCAACTGAGTGCACAGAGGCCTATTAGAGTCCACAGCTGAGTGCGCGGACCCATGCAATTGAGTGCGCAGAGGCCTAGTAGAGTCTGCAGCTGAGTGCGCGGACCCTTGCAGCTGAGTGTGCAAGATGGTGTCGAGTCTGTAATCTGGATCAAAGATTAATAAAGAGAAGTTGATTCCTCTTTTGGTGTATCTGTTGTGCATTGTCTTCTTTACATTTATATTGGTTTATTTTATTGCGCGCATTGATATGATTACTGAATATGTTGTAATAATCATTAATATTAGACACACAAGTTAAGTAATTGGGTAATAACGGATTAACAATGAGGAACTTGGGTATTATACGGGTTGCACCATGGGTAGGTGTTAGGTAGCGGAGGCCCCACGTAACAGTTTTGGGGCTTAAAGCCTAGAAGTTAGGGTAATAATATTGTAAATATCTGAAATGCGTGGAGCGCGAAATGTAAGAGGTTGAGTCAAGGGGTCGTCCGCCCAAAAATAATATAGAATAATAGGAAGTAGGTTAGTCTTCCCATGGTCCCCGGACCATGGGAATATATAAATAGAGTGAGGCTCTAAGGGTAGAGGACAGTTTTTGGTTATGTACTAGATCTGATGTATTATGGGTTGGTAATCTGAGTTCTGCGTCTGTAAGTTTGAGTCAAGGGTGCTGGTGGGTAGATAGAGGCTCCGCAGCGGTGTGCGAAAAGGCCTGATAGAGTCTGCAGCTATGTACGCGGACCCCTGCAGCTATGTGCATAGGGCATAAGGAAGGTTGTACTGGAAAGAAGATATTAATAAAGATAAGTTGTTTCTGAAATATCGCAGATCTGTTTTATTCTATTATGATTAATGGAAAAAACCTGTGAGCAATTTATGAAACCGACGTTTCGGACTAGCTAGGTGAGTCCATCATCAGGGAAATGAGATCTGTATTTTGAGAAGAGAGAGTCAAGAAAATGTGAACCTATTAATAGAAGGATAGAGAGATAACTTAGGGTTGGAGAGGTCGGCTTGGATTTCATATATTTAATAATAAATTGATTAAGTTAATTTCAATTTGTTTTTAATTATTATTGTTTTATTCTAGTTTATGCATCTGTTATATGAATTTATATCTTTTATACTTGCGCACACTGGGTTAAATGTTTGCTAAAGACTGTACAAGAAGATCAGATCTGTAACAAGTTCATTAATAAGAAAGTACACCCGCGAAAGCCCAATAATAGTATAGAGCGTCGTGAGGCCACAGAACGGTTCGCGACCCCTCTAGACCACATCGAAACATCGCAAGGGTGTGGAAACCTAGTTTCAGCACCCTCCCCTGCTACCTTGGGTGAGACCTCAGTCCATGCTCCGCAGGTTGTTGTCGAAAGGGCTGGTAGCTGCAGGATTTGTTTGGCTAATAAATCTTACGAACCTGGGTCAGGGACCAATAAGCCAACAGTAGGGATGCGCGAAAGCAGCATCGCAGGATGTGAAGGAATAGCAAGTGTGCATAGTGATGTGTGCACAGGGTTAGATCGCAGATCTCCAAAAGCCCATCAGACATCCCCAGGGTGCAGAAACCTAGTTCTAGCACCCACCCATACTACTTTGGGTGAGACCTCAGTCCACGCTTTACGGACTGTTGCCGAAAGGGCCAGTAGTACTAGGATTTGCTTGGCTAAATCACCTCTCAACCTGGGTCAGGCCCATACAAGCCAACAAATGGATCCATTGTCGGGTTCAGAGGTGATTTAGATCACTATGTTGCATGACAATGGAAGTAAGGGAGCTACCAACATGAGATGGATTGTCAGCAGTGGATGAATTTCTGAGCCAATTTGAAAGCATAGTACAAGAGCAGCAGTGGTTCAATGCGCTGAAGTGGGAACTGCATGCAACCCCCGCACAATGGTGGGGTATGCATCAAGGAAATTTTGAGAACTGGCATGGATGCAGAAGGATGATGTGCCTACATTTTGGAAAACCCCAACTTTGAATGAAAATCGGTCAGCAGAGGTGGAACAACTTGCGCGCCCACCTTTCTCGATGGGCACATACATATGCTATATAGCCCACACAAGTGCTCCCAAACCCTAGAATAGAAAGTCGGAACAAATCATATCAATAGGAAAGGCGATGCGCACTACCAATTATCCATGTGGAAGCATTCGATAGGGTGTGCGAAGTACTGAACAAGGTTCACTGGGTGAGACGAACTGATTGGGACCTACACGTGCCAGTGGTTCGATGGGCCCATAGGACCATGTGAAAAAACCTAAGCGCATAGATGATTCCAAAGGTGCAGAACAGAGTAGAAACCATCATTTCTGAAGAGAATACAAAAAGAAATCTGCATGTAATAGCTTCCACAGTTGTGACAGTGCGCGAAGACCAGGATGAAGACATCACACAGCTACGCGAGGCTGAACATATAAGGATTCAAGAAGCTATTCGACGAGGGAATCTTAGACTTATCGAACTCGAAAAGGACCGGGTACGATTGAGGAGGAAAAGCATTTTGATGGATGTTGAGATTACAAGGCTAGATAACGAGATCACACAAGCATGTCTCATCAATGAACCAAGGATGACAAGGCAAGATACGGATGATCATACCACTACATTAGAAGATTGTCGCGAAGACTTTATGACTCTGCTACCATGGCTGCAACCGCACCTTACCAAATGTGGTAACCAGGGGAGTGCACCACACAAGGTAGAATGCGTGGCACTAGCCGTCGCGAGGGAAATTGAGGAGTGTCCACAAACTGTACTGGAAGGCGACCTGAAGTCTCACACAGATGGTGCGACCACCTGACTAGCCATAGGGAGTACAGTATCAGCACTGCAAGAAGTTGAAAGGGAGCACCGGACTATAAAAGAATCTGTGTGGGAGTTACGTGATAAGGGAGATGCAAACAGAATCAGCATGTCACAAGGGTCACGACCACACATGGGGGTTGCGCTGTCGGGCAGGTAGGCCGGGAAGTGACCTTTGGTGTCACTGGTCATGACGGGATGTCCGATTTAAGGCAAAAAGGAGTGGGCAGCGGGCATTTAAGACACAAATTAAGGACAAGATTTGGGACAATCTACTGCTAAGAAATTATTAATGACTCAGAAGTGGGGGCAATGGTCAAATTCAAATTCAAAAGGCACTATAAACTCCAAGGGCTAGCCATGAGACAACACTTGTTCATTTGAGATTTGAGCTATTACATAGAAAACAGAGTGTTGAGTGCCAAGCGGTATTTGAGCCCACAAGTTCGTGAACAACCACAGAGAGTTAAAAAAAATGATGGTTACCAGGAGAGGTATGGGTTTTGTAGAGAGTACCGCCGAAGAAGCCACGCAAAACTCTATGGTGCAGGATGTCCCCAAAGATGCTGGGGATGTGCCAGAAATTCCAAAATCGCCTCAGATGCTGAGGTCGAAGAAGGATAAGTAGGCAGCGGGACCAGTCCGCATGTCCTTGCGAAATCCAGAATTTGGTAAACTCTCCATGGAAGAAAAAGGCAAGGCTTTCACCATTGATACAGATGATGAGGAGGAGGATCTACAGGCCCTTGTCAATGAGATAGAGGAAGATGAAGAAATGGAAGACATCCAACCGGTGCGCGCTGTAGTGAAATTGCCCAAGTACGTCCCTCCATGGAAAGGGAAAGCTAAGATACCCAAATATTTGGATGCCGCTAAGAGCGCACTCCAAACCCCATTCCTCCTCGATGGTATTGTGTTTGAGGGCTCGCCCCTGGGCTGCATGCCCATAATGAAGTTTGAGGATAGGGACCTCACGGATAGCGAGAAGTTCTGACATTTAGAAACTGAGAACCTCATGAAGCAGAGCATAGAGCGGTTAGTTACAGCACTAGAGCCACAGAAATCGCTGCGCGGTGTGGAGAAGGCCGAACTACTTCACTTACTATGGATTCCACACTTTCACCGCGCGCCTATCACCATTTTCATCATCAGGTAGCTACTTTTCCTGGTGCATGATGGGTACTTATGGCTGGAGGGGCATATTCCCATCATGGCGGATCTTATCCACAAGATTTCCCGGCTCCCCTATAAGGGAAAGGACCTCGTGGAAATAGCCAGTGAAAGCGGAGATTTGGCGCTCGCATAGGCCATGAAAAAGAAATACAAGCTAGAAAAGAAAAAGAGGAGTTATGCCATCAGTAGCATTAAAGATCAAGGGGTATGCGTAGCCACCCAACTCCTGGCCGGGAAGGTGATGAGAAAATGCCGTGGAGATGAGGTCCCATCATCGGTAGTTGCGCTGGCAGAACAATGCGGGGAGGGGGTCCAATTCAACTAGGTCGAGTTCCTCTGCAAAGAGTTCCTAATGAACTGCAAGGAAGCTTAGGGGCAGGGCAAGACCTTCCACTACACATGGTTGCTTTTGTCTATTTTATTGGTAACAAGGGAACTACCTGAGGACAATCAATTCCCTAATATACAAGACTTACCAGAGGCCGCAAAGTACGCGTCGCACTGGGCTACTAAGGATGCCACGCAGATCCGTGAAACTAATATCTTCTGGGTGCTCATGGAGGCGAGCACCCGGATGTGGATCAACATGAGGCCGCGCCTGTCCCCCATAGTGTACAATAGTCTGCGGAGCTTTACAGACTTCAAGGCAGACATGCACAATGTGTATATCAAGGCGCGTAAGGATACGACGTAGAACTGGACCAAGCTTCCCTTCATCGCCATTGATGATGAAATCTTCTCCGTGCTAGAATAATGGCCTCCTGATTGGTGTGCCTCAGATCTAGCGGAGCAGTATAGGACAACAGCACAAAAGCAGAAGGATGCAACCAAGTTGCACATCACCTAGTTGGCCCAAGGAAAGCGCAACGAACAATTGGCCGCGGAGGTAAGGGCTGCCCGCGAGGCAGCAAAGGCCACCGTAGAACAAGCAAAGGCCACCGAGAAGGTAGCAGCAGCAACACAGGAAACAGGGGCCACGACGACACAGGGGGAAGAGGGCCAGAACTTGTCTACAGGATAAGGAGCAAGAGACATAGCAGAAGGTGCGAACCTAAGCACAACGTCTACCCAGCTTAAACGATTGCGCATCACGGAGAGATTAGGCCCACGAAAGAAGGGCAAGGCATCCAAACTAGACATCAAACCAATTACATTGACAGAGGGTGACCTCTACAACATTAGAGACATAGTTTGTGAGGTCACTAGGGAAGCACTCTAGGAAGCCATGACAGAGCAACAGATTATGTTGGGGGCCCTAAGGGCGTAGTTGTAGGAACTTCAGGTGTAGCCCCCACAAGAAGGAGCAGTAGCCTCCTACGGTGCCACAGGTACATTAGTAGTCGAGCAACTACTACGTGTAAATATGGCTAACACCATTGTGCTACTAGAAGGAGCACTAACAACGGAGAACGAGGATGACAGAGCCGCAGTAAGCAGGATCAAGGGACTGGGCCTTAATTTTTTTTCCCTTCTGCGGGACACATTGTATTTACTATAGGATGACATCACACAAGAACTCTGCGCCAGGGAGGGCCACCCAATCCAGGTATTAAGTGAGCAGAAGATCAACATTGAACAACTCAGCCTGCAGTGTGACGAGCTAGTGGCACAGAATCAACCTATCATGCAAACAATTGATGAAGCCAAGGTTCAAAGGTGATTTAGCCAAGCAAATCTTGGTACTACTGGCCCTTTCGACAACAGTCTATGGAGCACGGACTGAGGTCTCACCCGAAGTAGTAAGGGAGGGTGCTAGAACTAGGTTTTTGCACCCTGGGGATGTCTGATGGGCTTTTGGAGATTTGTGGTCTAACCCTACGCGCACGTCGCTACACGCAATTGCTATTCCTTCGCAGCCTATGATGTTGCTTTCGCGCAGCCCTACCCAGGGCACAACTCGTATAATACCCAAGTAACTCGTTGTTAATTTGTTATTACCTGATTACTTAACTTATGTGTATAAGATTAATGATTATTACAACATATTCAACAATCATATCAATGTGCATGATAAAATAAACCAATATTGATCTGAAAATCACCCTATGAGTGACCTCAGTTAAGATTTATTAAACAAAAAGGTATTACAGACTCATGTGCTGGTGTGTGTTCTGTGTTATTGAAACAACGGATCGATCAGATTGCCAATACATAGACATTTTGAATGGAAAGACAGCAGAGAAATACAGAAAGCAACACAAAGACACAAACAATTTTAATAAGGATTTCACCCTATTCTCTAGGGCTACGTCTCTGGTCCAGCTTCAGTGGTGGCCTTGTTTTATTATGTCTTTGAGCAGAGTAATTACAATACAGGGACTCAATATGAGTTCTGCTGAAGCAGATTTTGCTTGGCAGGGTGGTTCTTGGATTCCCCAAGCCACTTGGAGTACACAGACTCTTGTTCTTCCTACCAGCTCTATGACCCTCGATCTACAGTGGAAAGAGCCAACTGTGATGCTCAATCCAGACAGATTCCTCTATGGGATGGCTTGATTCTTCAAGCTCTTTGGTGCTCGATGCTGCCTGTGGTCAGCTCAGCCCTCTGTCTCCTCTGCTTGGCTTTACTGCTCTCGGTGCTCAGTCCTCCCCTCAGGGTTCACTGTTCACTGCCTCTCTTGGTCGCTTGGACTCTTCGATCTAAATATCCCTTCTAATCTCCAATCTGAATTCAACTGTCTCCATTCATGGCTTTAGTCATTCGATCCTCAGCCTGTTCGGTTCCTCTCCCACCTGCATCGATTCTCCTGTCGCCTGTGTGCTTGGAATTCCCTGTTCGGCCTCAGCATGAATGCTCGAGAAGTAGCCACGTGTCCTCACTGGGATGCACTAGCCCGCTCGTCAATTCGTTGCTTTCTCCATCGTGGCGGTCAACAGATCTCAAATCCCTTAAATCACAGCTTAACTCCCTGTCAGTTTTGCTCTGTCTATCGGACGCAATCTCAGCCGTCTGATCTGGACTCCTCCGGATCCAACATCATTCGCACGTCAAGCACGGTTGACTTGCTCGACCGATAACGCATGATCATGGCGGTTTTTTCTCTCACCTCTGCTACCATGCATCGATCACTGAGGGTGCTCGCTCCATTTTCTTCGAAACTGCTTACTGTTCAAGGGCGCCCCGATCAATACCGCCGGTTTCCAGGTTGTGTGTCCCACCTTCGTACGATGGCGCTTTACCTTTTTCCGCCCACGATCCTCTGGCTCCCAATGTGACCGAGCGCTTAAGCTCTGCCATTTTAGCCCTGTTTGCCCAATGATGTGCGTTAGTGCTAACGCACATCGAAAACCAGCTCCTTTTCCCATTCCGGGGCTCCCAGAGGCTATTTTGACCACCTTCTAGTCTCCATGGGCCTCAGTCAGCGCGCTTTGAATGAGGTCCTCATCATTCCACGCCGGCTACCATGGCCACTAGTTCAGGGTGTTTTCGATTGCTGTTTTGGATTCTTCAAGGATTTGTTCAACTTGATTTAGGCACGGTTCTATGACAGTCATTTATGGATCCGATTCGGATCACGACCTCCCAACTAAAAAGCTTTTGGACCACCAAAAGTTGGTTTTTCTTCAAGCATCGACTAAGTGAGGAAACTACTGTCTCACTTGTCCAATCTCAATCCACTTCGCACTGCTCAGCTTCGAACCTTTACACCCAATTCTGAGGTATTCCACCTATCCACTACGCATCATCCTTACCTTCCTGTCCAGCACTATATCTTCCTGCAACTCGTTAAGATTTCAGGTAGTAGGTTGTCAATAGAAGGCAATTGACTCTGCTCTTCAAGGTCCTTAATCATTGAAGGTTCAAACAATCTCAAGCAATCTGCATTCACGACTGAGTAGATGTGCATGTAAGCTGGCAGATCAAGGTGAAAAGCATTTTCACCAATCTTCTCAAGTATCCTAAAGGGTCCATACCTAATAGGTTTTAGCTTTTTACCTTCACCTTGCATCCTGTCCTTGCTAATATACATCCAGACTTGGTCTCCAACTTGAAAACTATGCTCCATCCAATGCTTATCATGCCTAGCCTTGTACTTGGCCTAGCTCTTTTCTAGTTGTTCTTGTACTGCCTAGTGGATCTCCTGGATCTGTTAAATGAACCTAGTTGCTTTATCCACATCACTATGTCCATCAACCGTGGTATCTTTACCAAAGACAAAATCCAAGGCAGACCTTGGTATGAAACCAAAACAGGTCTCAAAAGGAGATCTCTGTGTAGAAGAGTGTTTGGCTCTGTTGTAAGCATGCTGCACATAACACAAATGTTCATCCCAAAGCTTAGGGTGTTTGCTGCAATATCCTCTCAGTAACTGGATCACTGTCCTATTAGCTACTTCTGTCTAGCCATCTGTTTGTAGATGAAAAGTTCTGTTTTTCTTTAATTTGGTGTCCATTAGTTCCTATAGACTGGACCAAAACTTTCCCACAAATCGGGTGTCTCGATCGGATATAATAGAAGTGGGTAATCCAAAATGAACCCATACATGTTCAAAGAATAATTTTGCAGTTTGTTCAGCTGTATTCTGTTTACTACAGGGTATCAAAATACACATTTTGCTGAACCTATCCACAACAACATATAGATAATCATGACCTTTCCTAGATTTAGGTAGTCCTCCAACAAAATCCATGGAAATGCTTTCCCAAGGGTGAGAATGAACTGGCAATGGAGTGTACAAGCCTAGTTTTCTGTTACTGGGCTTGCTTTTAGCACACCCCTTTACATATCTAGAAACTGTCTCGTTCATTCTTGGCCAATAACACAACCTTTGGAGCTGTGCAACTATTTTACTGACTCAAAAGTGACCTGATATCTGAGAAGTGTGTGCTTCCCTAATTATCTTTGCTCTCTCAGTTTGGGGAATGCAGAGTTTCCCACAATGGTATAAGAGTCGGTCCTTTATATGATAGTCCAATTCTTCTACTCTTTTGCCTTGACTCAAAGTTTCATATACATCTTTAAAGTCCATATCCTGAGCATACTGTTCTATGCAGCTTTCATGTAGTACAGAATTATGCTTAAGTATGGTATATGAATTTATAATGGGTCTAGATAACATGTCTGCAACCTTGTTATGTAAGCCCTTTTTATATCTGATGACTAAATGAAACTGTTGTACAAAACCCATCCATCTGTAATGTCTTGATTGTTGCAACTTAGTTTGGGAGTGTAGATATTGAAGTGGCTGATGATCAGTATGTATTACTGTTTATTTTCCCATTAAGTAATGTTTCCACTTTTTCACACTCTGAACTAATGCATACAATTCTTTATCATAGGTAGGATAGTTGACTACTGCAGGATTAAAAGTCTCAGAATGATAACATATGGGTTTACCGTGCTATGTCAACACTGCTCCCATGGCATAGTCACTGGCATCAGTTTGGATCTCAAATGGTCTTTGTAGATCTGGCAGTGCTAGTACAGGTGTTGTACTAATTTTTTCTTTCAAGGTGTTGAAGGCTTTCTGCTGTTTGCCTCCCCACTAAAACACCTTGTACAATCCTGTCAAAGCATGTAAGGGAGCTGCAATTGAGGAGAAATTTGAAATGAACTTCCTCCAATATTGTGCTGCTCCTAAGAAGCTTCTCACTTCTGTAGCAGACTTGGGCTTAGGCCAGTTTACAATGACTGCCACTTTAGAGGGATCTATTTTCAATTCACCTCCCCCTACTATATGACCCAAATAATTTAGAGAGGTTTTGCCAAGTTCACATTTGGAGAGTTTAACATGAAGTTTTTCTCTTTTCAAAACACCTAATGTCTGCTTAACATGCTTTAAATGTTCTTCCCACGTTTTACTAAAAATCAAAATGTCATCCAGATACACAATAACAAAATCATCAAGAAAAGGTCTGAGTAGATCATTCATTAATCTCATGAAAGTAGCAGGGGCATTGGTCAAGCCAAAAGGCATAACCAGCCATTCATACAATCCCTGCTTTGTTTTAAAAGTACTCTTCCATGCATCTTGCTCTACAACTCTGACCTGATGGTATCCATTGTGCAAATCCAGCTTGGTGAAATAAACAACTTCCTTCAGTTGATCTAAAAGATCATCTATGCGAGGAAGGGGATAACGATTTTTTATTGTTATTTTATTTAGTGCCCGATAATCAATGCACATTCTCCATGAGCCATCTTTCTTTCTCACCAAAACGATTGGTGACCCACATGGTGATGTGCTAGGCCTGATGAACCCTTTCTCGAGCAACTCCTACACCTGCTTCTTGATTTCAGCATTCTCTAAAGCAGATAACCTGTACATCCCAATGTTAGGCAAAGGAACATCTCACTGCAAATAATATCATGTTCTATTCCCTTTTTGGGTGGCAGACCTTGAGGTTCTTGAAACAAGACATCATACTCTGAAACAATCTTTTCTATATCAGCTTGCTGATCAGAATTATAGCCCTCAAATACATTGGTTTTATCAGTTTTCTTTTCCTTTACAACCATTATTAAGAACTGTTTGCATGAATTTATCATTCTTTTCATCTGTCCTGAGTTTATGAGAGTATAATTATTCTTGAGCTTATGAGCTCTTACAAAGTATTCAATTCCATCTTTAACAAGTAGATACTTGTTCTCAGCTCTATAGAAAATAGCCTTTCTATCATACAAGTAAGGACTTCCTAAAACAATTCCACATATATCCAAAAGAATTACATCTAACTCAACCTCATCTACAAATGCTGACCCAAAAGAAAACTTGAGTTTGCACTGTCTAGTCACTTGTAGTTGTGTTTTATCATTCAACCATCCTAATGGGTATGGTTTCTTATGAGGTGTAGTTGCTAATCCCAATTTCTTTACAATTACTTCAGAAATCAGATTTACTTGTGAGCCACTATCAAACAAAGTATCAATATTTTGATATTTGGAAACAACTCGAATATGGAAAAGCTCATGCCTTTTTCTCTCATGTTCTTCATCAATAACAGATTGAGCAGAATTACTAGTAGATGCTTCAGAATTCTTACCTTTCATACCTGTGGCTGCAATCACTGTTTCATCTCCTGAGTCTGACCCAAAATCTTTCTGAATAGCTGCAGCAACTTTATTCTTCTTGCCCTCGGACTTCTTAGGTCTCAGCTCTGGATGCAAAATCCAACAACGCTCATCATCATGCCCCTCCTTTTTTCAGTGAGTGCATGAGGCTTTGCCTTTTTGTGCAGTGTTAGCCTTCCTTTCTTTCCACTTCTGCTTTCTTTTCTCCTTGCTTTTGCTTACAGTGGGTTGGGATGGTCCCCCAACTTCTGGATTCCCATTCTTGCCTCTAGCTTCTAGATGAGTAGCTTGTATAGATACCTCATCTATACTAGTGGGATTAAACATGAGGATGGTATGCCTCATGTAGCTGTGTAGACCCCCAATGTACTTCAAAAGAGTTTCTGGTGAGTCTAATGAAATACCCAACATCAATGCTCTCTTTCTAAACTCTTGAGTATACCCTTGTACACTTTGCCCTTTCAACTGCCGAAGAGTTTGCCAACTCATCATGGCTTGTTGCATGTAGGCCAATGGATAGAACTGCTTTCTGATGGCAGAAACAAAGTCACTCCAGACAAAGATAGTCTTACCATGCTTCTTCATATCAACTTGGGTTCTGCCTTCCCACCAAACCAAGGCAGTGCCTCCTAGGCGAAGGCTTGCTCGCTGAATCTTTCTCTTGTCTGAGTCTATATTTTGTACTCTGCAATACACATCAATTTGTCTTATCCAATTGTCCAACTTTTCAGCATTTAACTCTCCACCATATATAGGCAAATCAAATTTAACATCTAACTTAATCAAAGATGATTTCTTATTATGTATAGGGCTACTAGGAGGTGTAGGGAAGGTTTCTTCTTTCCCCTTTCTTTTGGAGTGGTCTTGGGAATGAGATTCATCTTCTTCTTTGTCTTGCTTAGAGCCTGATGAATCTTCACCCTTATGATTTCTAAAGTCCCTATACATTTCTTCCACCATGGATTTTATAGCTAGGAAACTTTCTATGAATTGGGAGTCTGGCCCTACAGAACCTTCTTCTGACATTGTCTTTCGAGAATAGACTCTCCCAATTTCAGGATTAGTTTCCACCAACTCTCCTTCTCCTAATTTGAGCTTTGATCTAGTGATCATCCACAGCTAAACCAACACAAGCTTGTCTAACCTTACAGCCTAGAGCTTTGATACCACTTGATTTGAAAATCACCCTATGAGTGACCTCAGTTAAGATTTATTAAACAAAAAGGTATTACAGACTCATGTGCTGGTGTGTGTTCTGTGTTATTGAAACAACGGATCGATCAGATTGCCAATACATAGACATTTTGAAAGGAAAGACAGTAGAGAAATACAGTAAGCAACACAAAGACACAAACAATTTTAATAAGGAGTTCACCCTATTCTCCAGGGCTACGTCTCCAGTCCAGCTTTAGTGGTGGCCTTGTTTTATTATGTCTTTGAGCAGAGTAATTACAATATAGGGACTCAATATGAGTTCTCCTGAAGCAGATTTTGCTTGGCAGGGTCGTTCTTGGATTCCCCAAGCCACTTGGAGTACACAGACTCTTGTTCTTCCTACCATCTCTGTGACCCTCGGTCTACAGTGGAAAGAGCCAACTGTGATGCTCAATCCAGACAAATTCCTCTATGGGACGGCTTGATTCTTCAAGCTCTCTGGTGCTCGATGCTACCTGTGGTTAGCTCGGCCCTCTGTCTCCTGGCTATATGATGGCGCTTTACCTTTTTCCACCCACAATCCTCTAGCTCCCAACGTGACCGAGTGCTTAAGCTCTGCCATTTCATCCCTATTTTCCCAACGATGCGCATCGAAAATCAGCTCCTTTTCCCATTCCGGGGCTCCCAGGGGCTATTTTGACCTCCTGTGCAGTCTCCATGGGCCTCGGTTAGTGCGCTTTCACCGAGGTCCTCGTCGTTCCACCCCAGCTGCCATGGCCACTGGTTTAGGGTGTTTTCAATTACTATTTTGGATTCTTCAAGGATTTGTTCGACTTGATTTAGGCATGGTTCTATGACAGTCGTTTATGGATCTGATTTGGATCAAATATAAATGTAAAGAAGACAATTCACAACAGATACACCAAAATAGGAATCAACTTCTCTTTATTAATCTTTGATCCAGATTACAGACTCGGCACCACCTTGCGCACTCAACTGCAGGGGTCCGTGCACTCAGCTGCAGAGCCTCTTCCTACCACTACAACCTAGTACACTTAGACTCTTCCTCTAATCTTTAACCATTCTTATTCTTCTTTCTCACAGGCATGTTGGACTGCGAAGCCTTGGAAGAAAGGCTCGCGCAATTAGAAGAACTCAAGGAAGAACGATTTCTGGATGGATTTCAGCAGCAGGTACAAAATCAGTGTGAAAAGGCCTGGCATGATCGTCATATCAAGTTACGCACCTTCAAGGTAAATGACTTAGTACTATTGTATGACAGTAAGTTTGAAAAATTACCGGGAAAATTCATAATGCACTGGATGGGACCATACATGGTTAAGGAGGTTATAGATGAAGGCGTCGTCCAACTAGTTAAACTAAATGGAGAACCCTTCCCAGGAAAGGTAAACGGTAGTCGCTTGAAGCCTTACACTAGTGGGCCGACTATCTAACTAACCGACTGCGGCACAGTCTTTGCGACCCGAGGAGCCAAACCAGGGTGCAAGACTATAAACACAAGCAGCAGATGTCAGTACCGAGGTAAGGACACAATTCAGCCACAGATGATTCCTAAGCAAGCATGCAACAGGTCCAGCAAACCGCAAAGCAGTGCGTCACGGACCTCTAAGCAGTACAAGACCAGTTGGAGGGGCTCCATACCAAGATCACCACACCAGCAGAGTGACTTGGGACAAGTCACGATGATTGTGTTGGGGGCCTGTTGGGCATGGAATCCGCCCACAACATGGTTTGTGGCTCAAAGCCCAAGTTTTGGTCAAAGGTTTCATAAGACTCCGTGAATTTCGGGCGCAGAGCATGGAGTATAGGATGAGTCATAGGGTTGTCTACCCTAAAATATTGTAACATAATGTAAAGTCATGTCGACCTACCCATGGTCCACGAACCATGGGAATGTATAAATAGAGCAAGGCTCTAAGTGTAAATATAGCGATTCTTGAGACAAAAGAATAGGAATGGTTAAAGCTTAGAGGAAGAGTCTAAGTGTACTGGGTTGTAGTGGTAGGAAGAGGCTTTGCAGCTGAGTGGGAAGAGGCCTAGTAGAGTCCGTAGCTGAGTGTGCGGACCCCTATAGTTGAGTGTGTAGAGGCCTAGTAGAGTCCGCAACTGAGTGTGCAGACCCCTGCAGTTGAGTGCACAGGACGGTGTCAAGTCTGTAATTTGGATCAAATATTAATAAAGAGAAGTTGATTCCTATTTTGGTGTATATGTTGTGCATTGTCCTCTTTACATTTATATTGGTTTATTTTATCGCGCGCACTGCTATGATTCCTGAATATGTTGTAATAATCATTAATCATATACACACAAGTTAAGTAATCAGGTAATAACAAATTAACAGCGAGGAACTTGGGTGTTATACGGGTTGCGCCCCGGGTAGGGCTACGTGAAAGCAGCAATGTAGGCTATGAAGGAATAGCAAGTGCATGTAGTGACATGCGTGCATGGTTAGGATGCGGATCTCCAAAAGCCCATTAGACATCCCCAAGGTGCGAAAACCTGGTTCTAGCACCCTCCCATACTACTTCGGGTGAGACCTCAGTCTACACTCTATAGACTGTTGTCGAAAGGGCCAGTAGTACCGAGATTTGCTTGGCTAAATCACCTCTGCACCTAGGTCAGGCCCATACAAGCCAACACTCCATTCCCAATGAATAAGGCTACTAGGTCTACAATGTTCTTGACACCTCCTATGGAGTTACCATCCCCAGCTGGAGCCAATGTTAGTGTCAGTCAGTTTTTCCTTCCACCACTGATCAATGTTTTCTTTCAGAATATCCATTAGTGTTTAAGGTCAAGTTTTTGTCATTTCACTAGGTCTTCCATGCAAAAACTTTGGTCACTGGTTAGTGTGTCTAGGATTATTTCCACTCCTTCAAGATTTCCATGTCCAGTCACCGCCATCACTCAGTTATATGTGTTATCATTTAATATATCATCATCATCACTTCATTCATTTCATCATGGTCTTCATTTCGCTCAGTACCTCCATTAGGTCATTAGGGTTTCACAATCACCAAACTCTCATTCCATGCATAAAAATCCGACAAAGGAGGAGTGGTAATAAGAAATTCTATTTAATAAATTTGATATCAAGTGTAATTTTATGCTTTCATATGTAATAACTATTTCAAGGTTCTAAGTTTCAAAGGCTACAGTTCAGAGTTCCAAAAAGGTTCAATGTCTCAAAAAGGGCCATAAAGTACCAAGTTTCAAATATCAGAGATCATAAAGTGTCAAGGGTCCCAATTTAAGTTTAAAAGGGTAAGAGGAGTTGCTTTTTAACTCATTTTAACTTTCAAATTTCCAAGCATATCTCAGTTATTATCATGCAGCAGGAAAACTTGGTGAAATTTGAGGGTTTTACTGTATTCTAAGTGAATTGTGACCCTTCTGTGAAAAATGCGACCCTTCTGTGCAAAGATGTGACCGTTTTGACATAATTACAACCCTTCTAAAGTGAATTGCAACCCCTCTGAAGTGAAGTGCGACCCTTTTTTGGAGTAGCACGACCCTTCTGAGCAGATTGCGACCTTTCTAAGTGGAGTGTGACCCTTTTGTTCAGAAGTGCGACTCTTTTAAGAAAGTGCGACCTTTCTAAGCCATATCGACCCACAGGGATTTCTTCTTGTTTTGAAGGAGATTTTTGACTTCTTCAAACCTTCAAAGATCATTCAAGGACGCTTAAATCTTCGGCAAATAGTAAGTAGGCCTCTACACCATATTTTCAAAGATTTTTCTCAATGTGAATTGATTGTTTCTCAGGGTTCTCTCCAACAAATTCTTGGTGAATAAACCTAGCTTCTACTGATTTACCACTGTCATCTATCATCTAGAAAACCCTAAATTTAAAATCTCCTATCATTCCACCACTCATTTTCCATTGATTTCATCAAACCCTAGCCTCCCACTACATTTTCACCTTGAGAAAAACTTCCACTTCAGTTTTATCAACATCATCTGGCTAGTGTTTTACCATTCAACAAATTTAATGGAGAGTGAACAAGAGAGTGAAAATAAAGTGCACAAGGGAGGACATCATTCAAGGTTTGAGCCATCCAACCTAAGAGAAATCAATGCTTCTCCATTTTCCTAGAAATGTTTCAGAAATGTTGGTTGTATGAAGTTTTGTGAGCAGGTTGCAGAGTTTGGTTCCCATGTCCCTTTGACAAGCATCTTTGCCCAAAATTTCAACATAGATAAAGCTGTCATAGTAGGTATTGAGTTCAGTGTCTTAGCAGGTATTATTTCTTCAGCCACAAGTATTCCAAATCATGGTGACACCTGGTTCAAAGGCATGGAATTGTCCCTTGATGATTATAAGATGTTCCTAAAACCTAATGTCAAAGAGACCTCTGAACATGTTTTTCCTTTTAAACATCTTCTTAACAAGTATTCCCCTCTAATGAAGCTTATCATGAATTATTTTACATGTGAAGGCATATTCTCTAGATTATACAGGTATCATGTTAGGTTACTTATGCATTTCACCTCTACAAGAACACTTAATTTGTGAAATTTTATGTCTAAGAGTGTGGTGAAGATGACTGAAAAAATTCACACCAAGGGACAACCTAATATCACAAATTTGTTTCACCATAGCCTAATCAATATTGTGGTTATGCATCAGTTCTCATTCAAGAAAAACACTAGGGAAACATTTTTGGATAAATTGAAGGCTACTCCTTTCATTAGTCCCACTACTTCTCTTAGCAAAAGAACATCACCAGGGCCTAGGTTCACAAGGTCTATGAAGCATGGTTCAACAAGCAAGTAGGAAAAGGTTTTAGAGGCACTTAGACCTAAAGTAACCAAGACATATCAAAGAGGGAACATGCTTGTGTTTTCTCCACAGATTGTGGAAGGGGCCAAGCCTTCTACATCAGCGCAACAGGGATCACATTTGCAGGGTGAGGAGGCTATCCATCATGACATACAGATAGTGGACTTGGAGTCCCAAGATGATCATCAAAACCTAAAACTAGTTATCAGAGAGAAGGATTCTTAGATTAGGGAACTTTTGGACAATGTGGCAAGAGCCAAATTCATCATTTCCTTTCTTGAGCAAGAAAATGAGCAGCTGGAGGCAAAGAAACTGCTTCTAGAAAATATTTGTTTAAAACTAATATGCAAGAGTCCAAAGGTAAAGCAGTTTTTGGGCATGATGAGTAATATGAACAAGAGAGGAAGGTTGGGAGGAAGAGGCCTAGGAAAAAGGGTCTCAAAGGAAAATTGCAGAAGGAAAAAGATCAAAACCTACTCAATGAGGATTTGAGTCTTGAAGACAGAATAGCCATGGAGATCAATGAAGACATGGAATATTGGCTTAGCAAAGTAAATGACCACTTGGAGAAGCTTCTTGACAGAGCTAATAAGGACAATCAGATGTTGAGGCACATGGCTCATCACTATCAAACAAGGAATCATATTACACAATTCAAAATCAAGAAACTGAAAGAAGTCCAAGACAAGCAAAGGGAATCAAGAAAAAGGTGTAAGAGAGTGAAATTAGTGACTAAAACATCCAATATTGTTTAGACTATCTTCCATAACACCCAAGGAACAAATTTTAAAAGTTTTGGAGAAATTTGGAATTTTTTGAAATTTTACAGGAAAAGGCACACAGAAGCGTTGCGCTGAGGCACGACCCTTTTTCCTTGGACATCCAAATGAGGTTTTTTCCTACATGTATGGATGCATTATGATGATTAAATGCCAAATATAATCCTATTTTTGCATGAAGGATTCCCATTTTGATCAGAAACTCAAAAAACCTCACCTTTTTCACCTCTCTGCCAATAAATCTGGACTGGCGCGACACTTCTAAGTAAGGTTGGGAGAATGCGTTTTTGGAGGCCTTCCCATTAGTAATTTTACAAAATTCAAGATGATATGGAAAATAGATAGAAAAAGCGAGTTTACCATTCTTTCATATTTCCATTTTGACTTGTGGAAAACACCTAAACATGGCTTCAAACAAGTGCGACCCTTTCACAAAATTTCATGTTTCGGTGCATGATGGTGTGACCTTTTTTTTGTCTGGCGCGACCCTTCTGGTTTAGGTGTGACCCATCTAGTCTAGTAACCTCTTGAGTATTGAATGATGGAAAATTTGAGATTTTATGATCTATTAATGTTACTTTAGGTTTCTTAGTTGGTTTTTTCCTCACTTTATGAGGAAAATTGTAACTAATGAGGAGATATGCTCTCCTAAACTTTAGCCTAAATTATGGAAACTATATCAACTATCCTAGTTTTCAGTAAGGACTCATCAAATCTAGTTATAATGAGGCTTGAATAGAATTTTCAACCTGATGAGATGTCATATGTTGTATTCTCCTATATAAGATGGAAGGGAATCATTTTCTAGGGGTTGGACATTTGAGGAGAGAACCATTGTAGCATATATTTAACATTTTGGAAATCAAAACATAGAGTTTGGAGCTATTGTAGTGGGATTTTCATCAATTTTTACCATTATTAACCATCATTTAGTCATTTTTTGATGGTCCCCACTGGGCCTATTCTGTGTGGTAGCGTCATCGAGTCACCCTTGTTCAAAGCACCTGCGATGAGTCACCCTTGCATCCACGAAGTCTGTTTCACATCCCATTCTGTCATGTCACAATATTCCATCCATATTTGCATACTGCTCATCCTGTTTTTCCCATTTTGGCCTCCAGTCATACTATCCCCATCCCCTCCGGAGTTGAGTCAGTCACTTCCAGGTCAACCATGCACTTTATTTTCTAACAAGGGAAGTTGCTTGTTTGTCCCTCAGTACCACTTTTCCCATTATCCCTAGTGTCAGTCCATCAGCCACACTACTATTTTCCCTCGTGCCTTAGTTGAGGATCCTGATTACCTCACCTATCGAGGTCCCTATTATGTCGACATCAACTCATTTATTCCAGAAGAACAGCCTAGAGGGAGGTGTATCTTGGTTCCAACTTCCATTCTTGTTCGGTGCCTCGGATCGAGTAGATGGACTCATTATTTCCCTTTGGATTGGTTGTTTCATGTTCGTGATCCATACATTTGATGGTCCAATGATGTAGCAGATTGTAGCAGTGATTCCCGGATGTGTGTGAGATGTTTCAGACCTCATGAGGGGGTGGCCCTTCAAGTAGCCCCCCACATGCACATATGCATTCCTATTATGCTACAGCCTCAGATGGAGTTCCTCATATTTGATGGGTCGATTCCTAGCAATCATAGTGTTCAGAGCATGAACGTCTCCTTTAGATGATCCATTCAATTTTGCAGAGCCCTTCCTTGTTGAGCATGGCTTCTTCGGTTGTTCTACCCTCCCTCCCACCCATTTTTTGAGGGAAGGATCATTGTATCTCATGTACTCAGATATTATTGTGTTTAGTCCTGGCTCATATTTTTCTAGGTGCATTATGTATATGGGACACATTGTATTATTTTTTGGCTCTGTTATGCTAGCATGTCATGTACCACTCAACATGTACTTCAGTGCTCAGTTTTATATTTTTGGGCACACCATTATTTTTATACTAAGTTATCTCTACGGGTATGGGCATGCCTTCCCCACCTCATTGAGGTCCGATACCACAACATAAAAGGATACTTGCATTAGTCTTACCCCCTGTCCCTATCCTCTTTCACTTCAACTTTATTGGTCTCTCTCTCTCTCTCTGATTCCCTCGTGTTGTCTAGTGATTGTGTCTTTACAACATGCTTCGATCACAAGTTTTTCTCCTAACATTCATACATTGGGGGGAAATCTGTTATCACCAAAAAATTGATCATCTAGCCTAATATACTAGATGGATTGAAGCACATCATGTAAAGCCAATTCTACCATAGTAAAATTTCTTTCACTTTGAGAAATTAGTTAATAAACTACCTTTGTTAAGTAATTTATAGTTAACCCAAGAATAACAATTAAATAAATCACTATTTATTTTATTTTCTTATAGGAATAATTAATTAAACCATTGTTCAATTATTATTCCTTGTCATATTTGACCCAATTATGAAAAATAAATAGATAAATCATTAATTATCTTATTTTTCTCTAAGAATAATTAATTAATCACTAATTAATTATTATTCTTTGTCAAATTTGACTAAATCCCTTAGGAATAATTAAATAAATCATTATTTGAGATGATAAATAAATCATTTATTCATTTATTATTTCTAAATAAAAGTTTAAACATTTTTTCCCTCCTAACCAAATATAATAAAATATTCCAAGTGGTTATTCCAAAAATGGGGTTAATAATATTTTAATATTTCTCATTATTCGAGGATAACTCAATATTTTGTTATAAATAGAAGGGGTTTCCATTCATTATTCACTTTTGATTATTTTCGTTATTGCACTTATTGTTGTAACTCTGATTATTTTCATTGTCGCACACCATATTTTTGTTGGGTTTTCACATTATAGAGGAGAGAGACTCTACACAAGATGAAGACGTTTGAGGATAGCCAAGAACCCATCCCATAGAGGGGGACTGGTAACATTTATTTTTTCCCTTCATAGGTGTTATAATAAAAACTATTCTTTGTATATCTGGTTTCCATTGGATGATTGGAGTTATTATTGTTTCCTTTTGTTGTTTAACTATGATTGTGGCATAGATCAGGCTTTGGCAGGTTTTGTTTCTATCAGTTGTTGTAGATCTACAATGTTTAGCATCCATTTATATTGTTGAGATTGTTTTTCATCCACAATCGTAAGTGGGTTATTTTCGTACATCATTGAGAAGAAAACACTACAACATAAGTATTGTAAAGCTTTTAACCATGTAACCGAAGAATGTCCGGTACTTATGGAAAAAATGAAAGAAAAGAGAAACCAACAGCTGACATAGAATATCTAGATGATGACTTCTAAAAGACAACCTAGTGATCCCCGGATCAATATTGTTACTGCAAGTGCAGTTGTGAATGGTGATGACAAAGTAAATGAAAATAAGGAATCTGAGACTACATGGGTTAGAAAGACTGTTGAAAATGATCCTATCTTTGATATTCATAAGGAAAAAGAGGTGTTTATGGAAGTTAAGTGAAGCTTTATGGATGTTGGAGCTTCGACATCTAGTGCACAATCAAAATACAAAAGTAATTGCGACATAGCATCAGCTTCGACACAGAAACAGGATTTGACTCAAGATCAGGAGTTAGCGAGCCAAGAAGGTATTTTAAAGTATATTCTGCAAACTTGTATGAAGTTATTAAGAGATCAAAAGGTTGTATAAGGACTTTAGAAATTAATATTCTCATGTGCATCTAAAGAAATACCGCGAGGTGAGTTGTGTGCAGTTAACAATTTGCACCAGCATAAGAGAACAGGTAAAGAAATGAGGCTTAGTGCATAGATAGGAGACTATGAGATGGATCAAGTTAATTTAGATCTGGGATTTGAAGCTAATGTTGCAATGAAGAAGACATGGGATTTAATGGGTAAGCCAAAGTTATAGTGGTCACCTATTTAGCTAAGAATGGAAAATTAACTGAAGATCTTCCCCTTAAGAAGACTATCAGGAGTAACATTAGACATCGCAAGAGTTCACACTACTGATGACTTTGAAGTAATAGAAATTGTGGATGATAGTAACCCCTATCCTGCATTACTTGGAATTGATTAGGCATTCGGTAACATGGCTATAATTAATATAAAGAAGAGACAAATGATATTTGAAGGGAAAAATATGAGGGCAATTGTTCCCTTGGATCCATCAAAAGGACCAAGTTATACAGAGTCAGTTAGAGAAGAGTATTGCATAACTGATATAGATAATATCTATCAATTGAAACAAAGGGACATGATTATTTTAACCCTACTACAGAGGGAAAGTTAACTTGGGAGCATGATAGTTCTTATGCATCAGACTCAGAAAAAGAATTGGAGAATTGGGAGAACAGGCTACATGAAGTATCTATAAGGCATTGTGCAAGAGTTACTAAATCAGTTCGCTGCATGAAATCTAAGGTATGTAATCTACCTTCTTATGATGTCTTGGGTGATGTGAATATTTTTCTTGATGATTATGAGGAATAGATTCCAAAAAGTCAAAGATTTTTATCTTTGGATATAGACCTAAGAGCTACTCTTGCTAGATGGTGGGGTACACATAAGAATACTATAGAAGGTTGGCAAGTGTTAGTGCCTAGATTTACCTCAGGCTGAAAAGGTAGGATCCAGGGCCAACATCAAACCACGCTGAGCCTAGTAGCTAGCCTTACTAGGTCAGGAGAGGGCTCTCTCCGGGTCAATCTCAGCAAATGATGATCTATGGGGCTTGAGATGACTAAAATATCCTCTGATTTTAGGCTAGGTATATGTGCAAAAGAGTTGTTTTGATAAAATGGAGTTTTGTTGGCTCAGAGGGAAAGGCACATTTTGGGGTGCGGGGATTGAGGCTCAGTTCTGCAGAGATCTCGATGGGGCAAGGTAGGCAATCATTTTGGCACTTAAATTTTAGTGAGATGGAAGGAAAAGACAGGTGAGGTGTTGAATAGGGCAAGAGCAATCATGAATCCTCCCCAAACAGCTGAAAACATCAAACAACTAAAGCAAACTTCAAGTAGAGCATTGCACTTTCAATGAATTCTACTTACACTCTTGTTTGTTTAGTTCAGAAGAAAATAAGATAGATAATGGCATGCAATCACATAAACAAATTCACAATTACAAAGAGAAGCACTATACCAAGACAAATTGCCACATGAATCCCAAAGAGTGCTGCAAATCCTAGTCTCAATTCCTTAGCCAAAATACTGAAAATGAATGTACAATGAAGCTCAAGGCTTTCTCAAGAGTCCAACCATGCTAATGATTGAAAGATCACAAGATATAGACAAAGCATAACTCATCCTAGCCTCTAGGGGTCAAGCTCACAAGTTTATGAACTGTTCCAACTAATCCTAAACTGAGAACTAGAAATCAGGTAGTGGAACAGCTTGCCTCTAGAAACTAGGGAACTGATTCATTTAGTTTCAAACAACATTTTAACCAATGAATCTACCTCCATAAGTGAAAATTTGACATATTTACATCATGATCCATCAATGTACCTTAAATTACATCACAAATTTGCCATTAAGAAAGTGAAAAAGTCAAACTGGCCAAAGCTGGGCGAAAAACAGAGCAATACTTGGTCAAACTGGCAATTTTTCCTCTATGCGCTGCGCCTGATTCTCTATGCGTAGCACCTGTTTGGACCCACTTTTGGAGGCCTTCCCAATGTCCAAATTCACTCCAAGTGTGCTTGTTGTAAATTCCTACCTATCTACTTTCCAACCCAAGTGGAATGTTTCAATTTTTCCTCCATTTGCCCCTCCAAAACTTAGTTCTCCCAACATTGCTTCCTGTGTGTCAAAATAGGGGCAGAAAGGCCATTTTTAGGGTGTTTTTGACCTTTTTGGGGGCTCAAAACCTGTCAAAATTTCTTGGTCATTTTTGAGCATCCATATTTTTTCATGAAAAATCCAAATATGTTGATTTTTTGAGATTTGGAGGCCTCTAGAAAAAGCGAGCTCCACGTGGCATGGTGCATAAGGCAGAAAAACCTATTGTTTGTGCCAAAAATTTGCAAAAATGCAAAAATTGCTCCAAATTTCTTGAAATTTGGGCTGAGTCTTCTCTATCAAGTGTTTTGATGGGCCAAGGAAGCCTTAGCCAAGATTTTAAGTCCTTCATCCTCTTTTTGCCTCTTTGATGCTCTCTTTAGCTTTGCTTTCAAATTCCTGATTCTCGTTTGGCACACCAAGTTCCAGGACAAGTAATGATATGACAAGTTTCTAAGCATATTCTTCTCATTCATTTCCTTCTCCAGATTCCTCTCCAGATTCCTCTCCAGATTCCTCTCCGAATGTTTTGTAACTCCATAACCACTTGCTAATCCTCAAGCTACTTGTTCCTCTACTACAAATACTGTATAGTCCATTGGGCTCTATCCAAGTTGGTAGACAAGGCATCAATGTCCGCCTACTGCTCCTTGATCATCTCTCTAAGGTTTGCACTTTGCGAGCCCATATCAGTATCATCACCCTCAATGAGGATGAAATCAGTCTCTTGCTCACCTGATGGTCCTTCCTCCTGTAGAGGCCTCTTGCCTCGATCCTGAACCTACTGTGCTGATGAAGGAAGCGAGGCCCCTTCCACCCCGGGTGGAGATAACACTCGCTTTGTTGTTGTGAACAACTGTCTAGTGCCTCTCTAATAGGAGATGAACATTGGCACACTAGCGGTCTCATAGCCCTCATGCTGATAAGAAGATCCACCTATCTCATGCCCAGCCTCTGAAGGTCCCTGTGAAGCTCTAAAAAACTCATGAGAGATGAATTCATCCCAAGTGATGCCCTGTAAACCAAGCTGATGAACGACCACAATTTTGATGAGAGAAAAATGATAAATACTGTTGAACTGCTACTGAGGGGTCTTGTGCTGCACAAGAGTGGTCATCTTCTCTATGTTTTGCATATGAAATAAGGAATGTTCATCATCCATACCCAAGTAAAATGCATCAGCAGCCTGATGTGATAAGCATACAAGTAGGAGAACTGGCCCTCACAGGTGAAATACTTCATAATGAGTTTCATTAAAGGAGCATACTAATCCCTAAGGTACCGAAAAGGAAACACTCTCTTGAGCTGTCTCAAAAAACCGGGTTTGATATATGGCTCATAGTGTTGCCGGTCAATTTTCTACCTCTTGTTCCATGGTTCTCCAATATTTGGTATGCCGATCGCTAATGAAATGGTTTATGGTATTAATGTGAAAGTAACACCAGCAAGAGCGGCTTATTCACCATGTAAATGAAACACAAATAAGCGGGCCAACTCATGATGAAACTGTAAATTGGCAACCTTCTCACAAAATTCATAACATGACTGATGCTGGAAACAAAAGATGGCAAGAGGGCAGGCCTGTAACTCAGTGAGAGTGGTTGGTTCCTCTATGATATGTCTGCCACCTCTATGAGGCCTCCTGGGTGCATGTCCCTTTGTGGGTGAGTCACTTTGGGTCTCCTCTTCATAATCATATGAAGGATCAAATGCCATAGCTGCTGGTAGACAAATTGCCTTGGAGAAATAGGTGCTGATGTGTCAAACTGTGTTGGATTACCTTTGATGATGGTTTGACCTCTTCCACCAAGGGAAAACAGTGAAACAAGGGACTGTAAGGAGAGGGAAAAATAGTATGAATTTTGCGATTGTTGGGATAGATTTAGTTAGGGAAATATGGGATGTTATGGGAGTTTTTGTATAGGGTTAGGGTTTGGGGTTTGTATTTAGGTTTTAGGAAATAGGAATAGGGGTATATGATTAGTGAATTAAGGGGTATGTAAACTTGGGAAATAAGGGAAGCAAGGGGAGTATGGAACTAGGGAGTGATAAGGTGGGGGGATACTTGGTAGTAAAATGACCAACACAAAACCTTAGCAAAAATCTCCTTTGACAACTTTAAAGGGATAGGGTTTTCTTTCCTTAACACACTTCACCATTCATCAAACACCATCAACAACCATCAATCTTGGATGAAAAACCATGAGAGAAGCAATGGCAATGCATGCGTTTTGGGCGATTTTGGAGCGAATATGGCAATTTTTGGGCTTCCTGGCTGTGTGCGCCGTGCAACATACCCAATGCACCGTGCCTAGTATATGTGCCACGCCTATGCAAATTTGAACTGCAGTTTGAGGCCCAGTGCGCTGCGCCAGATGTATGTGTCGCGCCTCCTGCCCAGTGCGCCGCGCCGGTCACTAGGAGCGATTTTCACCCAATTTTCTCTCTTGCTCAACAAAATCACTTTGCCTTGCTTCTCCTTTGCAAATGAACTCTTCAAATGATAAAATGGCTTATAAACAAAGAGCTTTTAAATTTTTGGCTCATCAAACCCACTTTTACAATGTTTTTAAAATGACTTTATTTTGAACTCTGTTTTTTGGACTTTTTCACTGCATTTGGGCTTTGTGATGAACAAAATAACCTCTGCTTTGCTTGTCTTGCAGGTGTTGAAGCTTCTGGATAAGGAAAGAAACCAGGGTGCAGATGAAGAAATTTACAATGTGGGAAACAAAATTTTCATGATTTTTTACAATAAATGCTAAATACTCTGTTTTTTTCCTCAAAATAGAGTTTTGAGGAAAAACACATTTTAGAACACTTGGTGATGAAATTTATTGATGTTAAAACCTCCTCATGGCCTGTTGGCAATTATTGGACACTTTAAAACATTTTTTTACGAAACCCTAATGAAACCCTAGACCAAAATGACAGCGAAACCCTAGTAAAGACTTTTGCAATCTTTAAGACAAAAAGGTGACTGTGTACAATTTTTTATGAAAAACCATGAACCAGCAGGTAAATGACATGAGGGAAACTGTAGGAGAATCCACTACTGTCAGATGATCCATGCTCCTAATGGAATGCAGCTGACTAAGCAGGACACCTAACATGCAATGAAACAAGAGAATTTGATCTCTGACGGAGGGATGAAGATACCGACACTAACAATAGGAATGTCGAAGGTTGATGTGGATAAGCTTTGGTCAGATAAACATAGAGATGGAGTTGAAATATGATGGTGAAACTAGTCCTAGGGAGCATATGCAGTTATGTACTACAACATGGAAGGATATTCCACAACAAGAATGGGTACATGGGTTCATTCATACACTGGACACAACTTCCTAGCATTGGTACTTGGAAACATAGCTTCGACATGGTACTGCAAGCTGGGAAGATATGGTTGATGGTTTTATATTGACATTTAACTCTGAAGATGATTTCCCATATATAGATTCAACCCTTCAGATAGTTAAGAAGAATATCTTTGAGAATTCAAGTCCAAGGACATGGCAACAACCTGATTGGGCTTTGTAGATAGAACATGCACTAGAATGCTACAGCCTTATTGGAAAACAAGAAAAAGATCTAAGGAACATTGACATAGTAGAATTAGAAGGACAGTGTGAAGTAAATGGACCTGAACCAGAAATACCAGATATAACAAAGATAGTAAAGACAAAGAAGGTAAATATAGGATCAAAAGAGGAACCGAAGTTTGCAATTATAGGAGATTATTAGGATGAAGAAACAATCAGAAAAGTGAGAGAATTTCTTCATGAATATCAAGAGTTGTTTCCCATTAAGTTTTTAGAAATGAAGGGTATAGTAGGAGATTTAGGAGTTATGAAGATCCCCCTTAAGCTTGATGTGATGCCATGAAAGAAAAGACCTTATATGTTAAATCCAAAATATAAGGAGAAAGTAAAAGTTGATTTGGATAAGATGATAGCAGTAGGAGTCATCGAACCTGTGGAAAGATCAGAATGGGTAAGTCCTATGGTGGTACAAGAAAAGAAAACTCAAAGAGAAATCAAGATCTATGTTGATTTGAGGAATCCGAATTATGCACGATTACATGATCCTTTCCCTACCCCCTTCATAGATGAAGTATTAGACAATGTAGGAGGGCAGGAATTTTATTCATTTACAGGTGGATTTTCAGGATATCATCATATTAGAATTTCACCTGAAGATCGATATAAGAGCACCTTTTCTACAGAATGGGGTTCATACCGATACACAATGATTCCTTTTAGATTGAAGAATTCCCCTGCTATATTTTCAAGATTGGTGGTTGTAGCTTTCAAAGAATATATCCACAAGTTTCTAGAGGTATACTTTGGTGATTGGATGGTATTTGGGTTGTTAAGAAAACATACTGGAAGTTTAAGACTTATGCATGATGCATCTAGACAATATCAGATCTCCTTGAACTTGAATAAGTGAATATTTTTTGTACCTTTTGGTATAATTTTGGGAGATATTGTTTGCAAGAAAGAATTAATGGTAGACCCTATGAAAATTGCTATCATTGTGAACGTATCTCCACTGAAGACAGTAAGGAAACTTCGCACTACATTGGGACATACATGATATTACAAAATTTTTATCAAAGGATATGCTCAGATTACTGTGCCTATGGAAAAATTATTGAAGAAAGACATCACTTTTCAATGGGATGAAGAATGTCAAAAGAGCCTTGACATATTAAAGGAAAAGATGGTAGTTGCTCCTATACTAGTATTCCCTGATTTGAATAAGGAATTTCATGTACATGTGGATGCTTCTTGTATAACTTTGGGAGTGGTACTAGCGTAGCCTGGTGTAGGAAAAATTGATCATCCTATAGCTTTTGCAAGTAGCAAAGTACTAAAGCTGAGAAGAATTACACAACTACAGAAAGAGAAGGATTGGCAATGGTATATGCCTTGTAGAAATTTAGACATTATTTGTTGGGGTCACATTTCAAGGTGTTTACAGATCATTTTGCGTTAAACTATGTGGTAATAAGCTTATTTTAGAGGGAATATTTGTAGATTGTTATTATTATTCCAATAATATGACTTTGAAATTATTATTAAGCCAGGAAGATTGAATAACCTCCTTGATGCACAATTATTTGCAATCAGAATAGTGGATGACAATTTTGCATGCATTATTCAGTTTTTTAACATAGGAATGACTCCTTCAAAGTATACTATGAAGTAGAAGAGAGAACTAGTGGTGAATGCAGCTGATTTTTCATTGATAGTAGGACACTTATATAAGATGGGACCGGATGAGACACTACGCAGGAATGTTCCCAAACATCAAAGGAAAATCATTCTAACAGAGGCTTATGAGGGCACAACTGGTGGACATTATGCAGGAAAGCTATTGCGCAGAATATTTTGAGAGCGGGATTATGGTGGCCTACACTACATAGAGATTCAAAGGAGTATTGCAAAGCTTGTGATGTGTGCCAAAGAATAGGAAAACCTTTAATAAGGGATCATATGTCACTAGTACCACAAGTTACATTGCAAGCTTTTGATAAATGGGTTATCGATTTTGTTGGACCTATCAATCCACATAGAAAGAGGATTGGTACGACGTACATAATTACTACAATTGATTATTTGACAAGATGGGTTGAAGCACAACTAGTAAGGGATTGCATCGTAGAGACTGCTGTGAATTTCATTTTTTAATACATACTAGCTAGATTTGGGTGTCCAAAGATGTTGATTAGTGACCAAGGTTCACATTTCCTAAACAAGACTATTGAAGCATTGATTGAGGAATTTCAAGTTTATCACCAGAGGATTAGTGGAGCTTTATAACACATCTCATTATGGTATTTACAATGATCATCCTGTTGAGTGCCAACTCACATGTCATCATAACATCATGATAACATAACCACATGATAGCATAATAGCATGACACCCATACCGCATAGTGGAGCTTTATAACATAGCTCATTACGGTATTTACATCCATACACGGGTGTACATATAGCAACATCGTCAATATATATATATATATATATATATATATATATATATATATATATATATGTTTTGGGTATATCTATATCTAGATCTATCTATAATATATAGATAGATCTAGATATAGATATACCCAAAACATATGCCAAATCATATACCAATACATATATCAAAACATGTATTAAACACCATGTCTAAGCATATATCAAAACATCATATAGCATTTATTGAACCATCATAAAGCATATATCAACCACCATAAATAAAATACCAAACCATCATAAAGAAAATACCAAACCATCATAAAGCATATACCAAACCCCCATAAACATATACCAAAACACCATAAAGCATATACCACACCACCATATCAAGCTACTTTGCCTCAATCGGAAACAAGGAAGGATACATGTCCCACATTTGATATTCCATCTCCTGTGTAGCTTCATCGGGTCCAAAGTGCTTCCATTTCACTTTAACGTGCTCGATTGCTTAGTTTCGAAGCATGAGCAACTTTTTCTGCAATATACACTTAGACTCCAGCTCGAATTTTCCATCTGGTTCCAGCTGCAATACAGACCAATCATTCACATGATCAACATCCTTAACATAATTCTTAAGAAAAGATACATGGAAAAAATCATGAACTTCACTGTCGGAGGTAGTGCAAGTCGATAGGCTACTAGCCCAATCCTCTCAATGATGTTGAAGGGTCCACAAAACTGTGGTGCCAGCTTGGCACATGAACCAATCTGCAAGGAGCTCTTCTTTGGTTTGATGTGCAAGTACACATGTTCCCAAACCTGGAACTCCTTGAACAACCTATTCCTATATCCATAACTCTTTTGCCTATCCTGTGGTGACTTTAGATTCTTCTTGATCGCCTACATTTCCTGTTCCATGTCTATCAACATATCTAGTCCAAGCAATACCCTACTAACCGGATCACTCCAACTGATAGGAGTGTTGCAACTCCACCCATACAATGCCTCAAAAGGACTCATCTTCACTGACTCCTGGTAACTGTTGTTGTATGCGAACTCTACCAAACGGAGATACTCTTCCGACTTTTGCTACTGATGCATCACATACATCCTCAACATATCCTCTAATATCCTATTTACGCTCTCTCTCTATCCATTCATCTACAAATTATAAGATGTGTTGAAGGTCATCTCTGTGCCCAAACCTGCAAATAACTCCTTCCAAAACTTGGAATTGAACTTTGCATCCCTATCTGACACAATATTCTTTGGAACACCATGCAGTCTAACCACATATCAAATGAATACCTATGCTACATCACTAGCTAAGAATGTAGACTTCACTGGAATGAAGTGTGAAACCTTTCTTAACCTATCCACAATAACCATGATGGAATCATGCTGCTTCATTGTCTTCGAAAACCCTATGATGAAATCCATGGAAATAACCTCCCATTTCCACTCTAGAATCGCGATCGGCTATAACAGTCCACTTGGATGTTTACACTCTTATTTCACTCGTTGACATTCAAAACATCTCGCCACAAACTCTACTGCATCCCTCTTCAAATTCAGCCAATAATAATATCACTTCACCGTTGTCAGTGTCTTCTGATAAACTAGGTGACCTGAATATGGTTTCACATGGAACTCCCTCAAGATCACCTTCTTAAGCTTACTATTATCCAATACATATATCCTGTCTCAAAACCTGACCAATCCATATATTGTAAGACAATAATCCATAACTTGTGCACTTGCACCTGTACCTATACTACCACCTTTACCTATACCACCACTTGTACTTGTACTTGTACCTATACATGTACCTATACCTATACCTGTACCTGTAATATCACATGTACCTGTACCAGCATCTCGCTGCAACTTACACACAATCACCATATACTTGACATCTTGTTGTCCTGCCTGTTATCACTGAAAAGATTTCAAAGGAAAAGGGTAAGGTAAGGGATAATTGGTCTTGGTTATTCTCATTCTCCTTTCATGCATAAGAAGCACTTGGAAAACTCAGGGTCAGCATACATCAGAGTTCTTTGAAGGCTCAAGCAAGGCATGTAAGGTAATCCTAAATTTTGATATAGATTACATTTTGAAAGTTTTCCTTGAAGAATGGTGTTTATTATATTCAGTTTTGAACAAGCTTCATGACATGTGGAGAAAGCCATTTCAAGAAAAAGAAAGACTCAAAAAGGTTAAATTTTGGTCTTAAAGCTGTGTTTTGAAATTACACAGTAGTTTCGTAGCGCGCTACGAAACTGCTGTAAGTGATGCCTAATGCACAGCAGTTTCGTAGTGCGCTACGAAACTGCTGTAGCTGCATATTGTGATTTGATGGATATTTTTTGTAAGAAAAAAGGATATCTTTTTGAGGATGGGCAGCTGAAAGGGATTACTTACAAGGTATAAACATCAAGCAAAGGCAAAACAAGGAAAGGAAAGACTTTTATGAACTTCAAAGTTTCATGTTATGAAAACAGCAGCCAACTTCCAAGGGGATTACCAAGCAATGGAAAACTCATCTCTGAAAGTAAAATAGGTTTTCATTCTTACGATACTAAAGTACAAAAACCTCTTCCACTTTCTTCAAATCCATTATTATTTGAGAGAAATGAATGATCAAACTTGCGCTACGAAACTGCTGTAGGTGCAAGTTTTCCACAGGCATATTTCTCTGTTTGAAAAGGTAGTCAACTTCCAGGAGGTCTCTAAAGCAACTGAAAGCCTATTTTGGGAAATAGAAAGAGGTTTTTATTCCTAACAGAATGAAATAGAAAAACCCCCTTCATTTTCCTCAAATCCATTAGGATCTGAGAGAAATTAATGACCAAAGTTGCGCTACGAAACTGCTGTAGGTGCAGTTTTTCATCTCCTGTTTTACACCTGTTTTTCAAAGACACATTTTGGGCGGTAGGGAAGTTGCTTCAAAAAACCAAGATAGGTTTTTGTTCAGCATGGATTGGTTAACAAAATCCTCCTTCAGTTTTTCTAAATACAGTTTTTATGAGAAGTTATGAGCTCTGTCCCAAGACCTATTTTTCAGCCAGAACAGAGCAAGAGACAGTCTCCTAGTTTCTAGGAACAACAAAAGGATGAGTCATCAAGGGCCAGCTGGAAGGTTATGGGCTTCATCAAATTCGACTTCATGGAGTTTTATGTGTCAAAAGGAGTGTTTAATGCTTAGATAAGGTTGTTGTAATCATGATAAGGAGTTACACTCCTAGTTGTATTAGGTCTCTAGGACTGCTAGTTAGGTGTCATTTGAATTTAATAGTTAGTTTTGAGTGTCATTAGGTGTCAGGTCAGGTAGAATTCGAATTTTCCTCTTCCTAGAAGAGGAATCTAAGCATGTAAAGAGCTCTATATATAGCAGAACATCTGATGTACAAAGGGTTGGAAATTTTATGAAAAAGCTGGTATTTGGCCTATGTAAGACTCATTTTCAGTAATACATGCTTGACTTTACTTCTCAGGATTCATGAAGGATTTTTTATGTTCAGAATATGTGATGTTGTCCTTTTCTTAATTTCTTACAGTGGTATGAATGTATAATCACTCAGAATTCACTGAATGTGCTCTGACTTCCTGTATACATTTATAAACTGTGTAGTCCCATATGAGTTTATGTTCTGAATGTTTAAATGTTGAATGCCCTGACTTCCATGTAAGGTTGAGTTTATTGTTAAATTGAGGTGTTGTTGACTCCATAAGCCCAATGGATAGTTTTGTTTAATGTGTTTCCACCATTCATATTTTTCACAGTTGTTCTATAAGAGTTAGCCATCTTATCTTTAATCAAAATCATTAATCCATCAAGAGAGAGCCCTCTCAGGTTGAGGAGGCTAAGCCTCAGCCTAAAGTCGGTTTGAAATAGTTACTTGAAGTCTTCCTGGTCTGCAGCCTTCCAGGGCCTGATTTTGAGATAACATTTTGGTGCGTCTGCCGGGAGCCTGAAGATTATTCATTCCCGAAATCAAGAGACTGAACTTCTGAAGGTAGCAGGAGCTCAGAAGAATTTTCGAGGCTGCAATCTACCTTGGCGACTCCATTGTTGAAGAATTCGAAATTCATAGATTCATGGTGATTCCACTAGAGTTATGAAGGACCCAGATGCTACCATTCTTATTTCAAGGTATGCATGCATAAATTTTTCAGGAATTCATGGTTTCCCAAATCATTTTCCCAAGGATGCATATTTTCTAAGGAATGGTCCAAAATTCAATGGAGAAGATTTGAGTTTAACTTTGAAGCATATATCAGATTTTTGTGATTTTACAGAGCTTCTTAGAGTTAAGCATGAGGATGTTTGCATTATGTTGTTCTATGATTCATTTCAAGGGAAATGTAAACAATGGATTGAAAGCTTTCCTACCAAATCCATTAAGTCATTTGAAGACTTTTGGCTTATGTTTTTGGAGGAATGGATAGATAGATCAGATGCGGTGGCAAACTCTCCTTCAATTCAAGGTTTCAAACAATGGAATAATGATCATAGTAATGGAGCAACAAATGAAAATTTTTCTTTGTCCTTGTCCTCGTATCTAAAATCATTTGAGTGTAAGGCAGAGGATAAGATGAAATTTTTGGATGAAGTTACTGAGGACATTGAGAAAGACATTGAAGGTTTAGAAGGTCAAATTCAATCATATAGTCTTCATGGTCATGATCATTCTTTTCAAAAGCTTTCTATGGCAGAACACAAGGAGAGAGTGTTGCTTCCTTTCTCTTTCACGATTGAGGAACTGTACACTATTGTTGAAGATTAGTTTGCACAACCAGAAAGTTACAAGAATCATCAAGCTGATCATGTATTCTGGGATCCTATAGCCAAATATATGGAAGAGTTTTACTTTCCAGTGTTTCAGTTTTTCTATGAAGATCAGAGGCAATTTCAGTGGCACTGGTCATCACAATATCATTGTGGCTCTGAACTCCGATGCAGTCAAAAAACTCAAATATCAGATAAGACAAATGATTGGCTACATTGGAAATTTCACATTGATTGAGCTGAAAGAAGTTTGAATGGATAGGGTATGTAGGTAGGTAAATGAAAATAAGCTCAAGGTTGACTGAGCATTTTTCAGTAGATATAGATTTCTTTCTCCTATAGTGATCATCTAAGGTGAAGGCCCAAGAAGCTTAAAGGGAATGCTTGTCAAACAAATTTCGGTTTATCATAAGAGGATAAGGCACTGGACCTGCGAGTTCTTAGTGTACCACAAGGGCACACTATCCCAAGTGGAGCCACTGTTATCACTGAAAAGATTTCAAAGGAAAAGGGTAAGGTAAGGGAGAATTGGTCTTGGTTATTCTCATGCTCCTTTCATGCATAAGAAGCACTTGGCAAACTCAGGGTCAGCATACATCAGAGTTCTTTGAAGGCTCAAGCAAGGCATGTAAGGTAATCCTAAATTTTGATATAGATTACATTTTGAAAGTTTTCCTTGAAGAATGGTGTTTATTATATTCAGTTTTGAACAAGCTTCATGACATGTGGAGAAAGCCATTTCAAGAAAAAGAAAGACTCAAAAAGGTTAAATTTTGGTCTTAAAGCTGTGTTTTGAAATTACACAGTAGTTTCGTAGCGCGCTACGAAACTGCTGTAAGTGATGCCTAATGCACAGCAGTTTCGTAGTGCGCTACGAAACTGCTGTAGCTGCATATTGTGATTTGATGGATCTTTTTTGTAAGACAAAAGGATATCTTTTTGAGGATGGGCAGCTGAAAGGGATTACTTACAAGGTATAAACATCAAGCAAAGGAAAAACAAGGAAAGGAAAGACTTTTATGAACTTCAAAGTTTCATGTTATGAAAACAGCAGCCAACTTCCAAGGGGATTACCAAGCAATGGAAAACTCATCTCTGAAAGTAAAATAGGTTTTCATTCTTAAGATACTAAAGTACAAAAACCTCTTCCACTTTCTTCAAATCCATTATTATTTGAGAGAAATGAATGATCAAACTTGCGCTACGAAACTGCTGTAGGTGCAAGTTTTCCACAGGCATATTTCTCTGTTTGAAAAGGTAGTCAACTTCCAAGAGGTCTCTAAAGCAACTGAAAGCCTATTTTGGGAAATGGAAAGAGGTTTTTATTCCTAACAGAGTGAACTAGAAAAACCTCCTTCCATTTCCTCAAATCCATTAGGATCTGAGAGAAATTAATGACCAATGTTGCGCTACGAAACTGCTGTAGGTGCAGTTTTTCATCTCCTGTTTTACACCTGTTTTTCAAAGACACATTCTGGGCGGTAGGGAAGTTGTTTCAAAAAAACCAAGATAGGTTTTTGTTCAGCATGTATTGGTTCACAAAAGCCTCCTTCAGGTTTTCTAAATACAATTTTTATGAGAAGTTATGAGCTTTGTCCCAAGACCTATTTTTCAGCCAGAACAGAGCAAGAGACAGTCTCCTAGTTTCTAGGAACAACAAAAGGATGAGTCATCAAGGGCCAGCTGGAAGGTTATGGGCTTCATCAAATTCGACTTCATGGAGTTTTATGTGTCAAAAGGAGTGTTTAATGCTTAGATAAGGTTGTTGTAATCATGATAAGGAGTTACACTCCTAGTTGCATTAGGTCTCTAGGACTGCTAGTTAGGTGTCATTTGAATTTAATAGTTAGTTTTGAGTGTCATTAGGTGTCAGGTCAGGTAGAATTCGAATTTTCCTCTTCCTAGAAGAGGAATCTAAGCATGTAAAGAGCTCTATATATAGCAGAACATCTGATGTACAAAGGGTTGGAAATTTTATGAAAAAACTGGTATTTGGCCTATGTATGACTCATTTTCAGTAATACATGCTTGACTTTACTTCTCAGGATTCATGAAGGATTTTTTATGTTCAGAATGTGTGATCTTTTCCTTTCCTTAATTTTTTACAGTTGTATAGATGTATAATCACTGAGAATTCACTAATTGTGCTCTGATTTCCTGTATGCATTTATAAACTGTGGTTCCATATGAGTTGTGTTCTGAATATTCAAATGTTGAATGCCCTGACTTCTATGTAAAGTCAAGATCATTGTTTATTAAGGTGTTGTTGACTCCATAGGCCCAATGGATAGTTGTTTAATATGTTTCCAGCATTCATATTTGTCATAGTTGTTCTACAAGAGTTAGCCATCTTATCTTAATCAAAATCATTAACCCATCTAGAGAGAGCCCTCTCAGGTTGAGGAGGCTAAGCCTCAGCCTAAAGCAGGTTTGAAATAGTTACTTAGAGTCAACCTGACCAGCAGCCTATCAGGGTCTGATTTTGAGATAACACTGCCTACAAGATCCTATCATGTAAGTCTGTCCCATAGGAACTCACAACTGCCAAGTGATGTACCTATACCTCTCTATAGAGAGCATATACCACCCTTTTCTCTTTACCTTTTATGTACATGATCTCAAAACCAAACTCGTTGATCGTGGCCAACCATCTAGCCTACATGGCATTAAGATTCAGTTGGTCAAACAAATACCTCAACCCAATGTGACCACTCATAAGTACAAACCTCCTGTCAAGAAGATAGTGTCTCCACATATTCAATGCATGTATGATCGCTGCTAACTCAAGGTCATCTGTCGAGTAGTTCTACTCATGCTTGTTTAGTTTCTGAGGCTCAATGCATGTTGCATGTCCATCCTACATAAGGACTCCATCAAGCCCTCTCTTGCAAGCATCTGTGCATACCACAAACTCCTTGTCTGAATCTACAATCTGTAGCACTGGTGCATGTGTCAAAAACTGCTTAAGATGCTTAAAGCTAGCCTCACACTCCTCATTCCATTCAAACTTCTTACCTTTCCTCTGCAAGGATGTACTGGGATAAGAAATCGGCAAGAAGTTTTTGATGAACCTCCTGTAATATCCCGCGAGACCCATGAAAGATCTCACCTTGTCCACACTCTTAGGAGCTACCCACTCATGATGGCCCTTATCTTCTCTAGATCTACTGCAATTCCTTCCTTGGAGACAACATGTCCCAAGTAGGGCACCTCAGTTTGAAAGAAACTACACTTTTTTAGCTTAGCATACAACTGATGCTCCCTCAACAACCTTAGCGCTGCTGCTAAATGCTCAACATGCTCTTCCTCATTTTTAGAATATACTTGTATATCATCAATGAACACAATAACAAACTTATCCAAATATGGATGCAACACTATTCATCAAACACATGAATGTAGTTGGAGCATTAGTTAAGCCAAATGGAACAACAAAAAACTCATAATTACCATACGTGGTCCTAAATGTAGTCTTGTAAATGTCCTATTTGATGTGTACCTGATGATATTCGGATCTCAAGTCAATCTTCGAGAACACTTCTGCTCCCTTAAGTTGATCGAACAAGTCATCAATCCTTTGCAAAGGGTACCTGTTCTTGATAGTCAATTTGTTCAACTTCCTGTAATCAATGCATAATATGAGAGTACCATCTTTCTTCTTCACAAACAATACTGGTGTGCTCCATGGAGATACACTCGGCCTAATGTATCCCTTGTCCAACATTTCCTTCAACTGCAATTTTAACTCAACTAACTCAGGTGTGCTCATCCCATAAAGTACTTTATGTTGAAAATAGCAACAAGAAATGCTAAAAATAGCATTCCTATAGATAGCATTTCAAGATACATTTCAATTTTAATTAGTCCCTAAATTAAAATTCGAATTTGAGCTCAGCAGCGATTTGTAAAATAATTAATTAATTCATCTTGAATTAATTAGTTAGAGAAAATCAAACATGAAGTCTATGTGAAGACATGCAACAGTTATTCCTTTGATTGAGGAAGTTATCCCTTTATTAAGGAGATCAAGATGAGTTTTACTTTGAGTTGTAATTAGTTAGCTCAGTTAATTGAGTTAAGTCTAGTTAGATTACTTCCAACAGTTTGTGGAACTAATTGTGAGTTCAGTTAGTCAATGCATGCATGCATGCAACTAGTATACTTCAGATAACTGAATATTCTCTCATAAATAACTCATGCATGTCAATTCAAATAGAGACCCAGTTGAGATCAAAGGATGGGACAGTGTACTATCAATTGCAAGAATATTCTCATGAGGATATCTCTTGCATGTAGAAGGAATTCTTTCCTTGAGGATTGCACAGTTATTTCTGAGTTTGGTGAGTAGTGTGTGAGGTAATTACACACAGGTGGCAGCTTGAGGACCCAGGAGAAACTGCGCAAGGAAATAGGAGGCTTGGAGGACTGAAGGAAGGCATATGTGTTGTCTGTTTTATCTATGAGTAGCAGGGAGGGATTGTACCGAGAGCTGGATAGCTCGTGAGCTAAAACTTTGTGTAATCCTGAGATATTTCCACTTGTATGATAATGCAGATAGCATGGTTTTTCACTGAGGCTTTCCCCAGAGTATTCTTTTGTGTTCATCTGTGATTGTTTCTACTTCATCTGTTATATGTGTTCTATTTGATCTTGCTCAAAATTGATTAAGCCTCCACAAGTTTGTTTGTAGAAGTAGATCAAGTATTTTGCTTCATTATATTGCATTATTAGGTGATCTACAATGAGAATTCCTACATGGTATCAGAGAAAAAGTGATCAAAGCAGAGAACAATATACAAAGAAGGGAGAAGTTCGAAGGTTGAAGTTCTTGGTTATAGAAATCGAATTCTTATCACATCTTAAAGTTCACCAATGGCATTCAATGGTTTGAGACTCGAGTATGCCCTGGATGGCAGCTCGAATTATATAGTCTGGAAGGATTGCATGGAAGCGGTATTAGAAGACAACGGTTTGAAGGACTTCATTGATCAAGAAGTCCCCAAGCCAGCATCTACTAATGCCCAAGAATTGGTAGAATGGAAGAAATGTGTAGCTAGAGCGAGGAGGATTCTTCTGGAGGGAGTTCAAGACCACATTGTCTCAAGTCTCCATGGGAAGGAGACACCATTTTCAATGTGGAAAACATTGAGGGATCTATATCAAAACAGCAGCAATCAAAGGAAGCTAGCGCTGAAAAAAAAGCTTAAGAAAATCAAGTGTGAAAAGGGCAACACGATCTCTACATATCTGAACAAGCTCACCACCTCCAGGGATGATCTTGGAAGTGTAGGAATCATGACAGCTGACGATGACATGGTGAGTCTTGCTCTCCTCGGTCTTCCTAAGAGCTAGCATAGCTACCAAGACTCAGTAAATGGAAGAGAGAAACTGCTAGATTGGGAATTGACTATGGTCAGCTCTGATGCAGGAGGAGATCAGGGGAAGCACCAGAGATGGTTCTTCATCAAAGCATGATAATTAAGAAAATCTAGCCTTAGTGAGTAAGGTGAGGAAAGGGAAAGGGAAGGCTTCCCATTCCAAATTGAGTTCTTCCCATGGTGGGAAGAAGATTGAAAAATCTAAAGTGTGATGCTTTAATTGTCATGAGGTGGGCCATTATGCAACAAATTGTCCATAGAAGAAATCCAAGAAGGGATCCTTGAAAGGATTAGATAGTGAGGCACTAGCTTCACAATTCAAATTGGATTTCACCCTCATTGCATGCATGGTTTCATCGATGGTGGGTTTTTTTTGGTACCTGGATAGTGGAGCCTCATTCCACATGACTGACGACAAGATTTTACCCAGTACCTTGGAGGAGAAGGACCTCTAGATGCACATAGAAATGGGCGATGATGGAAAGTATTGTGTTTCAAGTGAAGGCACAGTTATGTTTCAGAGGGAGCATGGAGCTCCTCTCACCCTGATTGATGTAAAGTATGTGCCTAGACTAAAGAAGAACTTGGTATCTGTCACAATGTTGGAAGATAAAGGCTATGATGTAGTCTTTAGTAAAGGAAAGGAATTCCTGAGACACATCAGAATGGGACAAATGAAGAGGATTAGGATTCGAGTGAAGAATCTCTACAAGTTGGAGGTAGATGACTGTGCTGCATTGAGTTCCAAATCACAGTTGGTGTAAAGCCAAGATATTGGTGAGCTATGGAATAGAAGATTGGGCCACTTGCACCATGGGGCCTTGAAGATCATGCAACAGATTTCTACTAGACTTCCCAAGGGTAAACTTGAGCAAGTGGATACATGAAAAGGTTGTACCTTAGTTAAGTATGCAAAATCTTCCTTTCAGGGTCGAGACAGTCGAGCTGGAGCAATCCTGGAGCAAGTTCATATAGATGTGTGTGGACCATTCTTGATAGCCTCCACCACTAAACAAAGGTACTATGTTTTTTTCATTGATGATTTTTCTCGTAGATGTTGGATCTATTTCATGCAGAAGAAGGATCAAACCTTCTCAAGGTTTTGTGAGTTCAAAGCCTTGGTTGAGAAAGAATCAGGAAAGAAGATAAGGGCCTTGTGAAGCGACAATGGTGGAGAGTATGTCTCTAAAAAGTTTAAGGACTTCTGTGTAGCAGAAGGAATTAAATGGGAGTTGATGGCACCCCATAACCCACAACAGAATGGAGTGGCCAAAAGGAAGAAAAGAACGATTGTGGGAGTAGCTCAGGCGATGCTTCATGACCAAGGCCTACCACTTCATTTGTGGGCTGAGGCATGCAATACAATGGTATACTTGAAGAATAGAAGACTGCATCGCATACTGGGGATGAAGACACCAAAGGAGGCTTTCTCTAGGAAGAGACCAGATGTGAGTCACTTCAGGATCTTTGGCTCATCGATATTTTTCCATGTGACCAAAGATGCCCGGAAGAAGCTAGAGCCAACAGGAGAGTTGGGGTTACTTGTGGGGTACACTGATACACCCCACAACTATCGAGTGTTCTTGCCTACCAGTTAGAGGATAGTGGTACACAGAGATCTGAAGTTCGACGAGCAGAAGGCCATGCGAGTATCCCTTGAGAGGGAGCTCAAGTTGCATGCAGAGGAGGAAATTTTGGTTCCTAAGGAGGAGGAGCCTCATACTGATGCAGAGCAGCCGCATGCAGAGGATACAGGAATAAAGACATCCACTCATTCAGAGCCTTCCAGAGATGGGCAGAAATGCTCAAGGGAAGCTGAAAAATTGTTGATGGATGCAAGAGAGAGTGTGGGATAGCCATCTTCTCAGCGCAGACAGAGGAGGTCACCTGAGCAGTACACTGGTTACATGGCCCTGGTTGGGGAATGTATAGAGACCGAACCATCTTCCTTCGAGGAAGTAGTGTAGCAGCTAGTTTGGGTTGATGCTATGGTGGAGGAGTATGACTCCATAGTTCGGAACAGTGTTTTGAATGTTGTTCCAAGACTGGAGAACAAGTCAGTGGTGAGTTCCTGATGGCTTTACAGGGTAAAGAAAGCAATTGATGGTAGTGTGGAGAAACATAAGGCAAGGTTTGTTGCCTGTGGTTTCTCACAGGTCGAGGGGATCGACTGTGATGAGACTTTTTCTCCTATAGCAAGGTACTCATCTATCAGATCGATGTTGGCACTATCAGCACATATGGGTTGGAAGATCCATCAGATGGATGTGAAGACTGCATTCCTCAATGCAAGATTGAGGAAGAGGTGTACATAGAGCAACCAGAAGTATTTGAGACCTTTGATCATGAGTCACATGTGTGCCGACTCAAGAGATCTTTGTACGCGCTGAAGCAAGAACCTCGTGCTTTGTACACCAGAATTGACAGCTATTTCACTGGGTTGGGCTTCACAAAGAGTGAAGCAGATGCGAACCTGTACCACATCATGGTAGAAGGTAAGCAGTTGATCATTGTTGTTTATCGTTAGAAAATTATATATTACGGAGCAATGGAACACATAAAATATTGCAGAAATATAAACACAGAAAACGCACAAAACAAGAGAGACACAGATATACGTGGTTCACTTAGTTTGGGCTACGTCCACCTCGAACAGCCAGTCCTTCCTTTCTATTATCCAGCAAAATGAAGAGACACAACCTACAGCAAATCCACTGTAATATCCTCTGTTTTCTCTCATAGTCTCACCTCTCTGTTTCTCGCTCACAGAATACACATCTATTACCCAGCCTCAAATACAATGCCCTCATACAAAGAGAGGGGTTGCCTTCTAAGGCAAAAAACCCTAAACTAAACATAAGTTCTACCGTTAGATCATCCGCCTAATGAATGGCCCAGATTGACTAGAAATTACTATACTTTTACAAGGCAATTTTACAGCTGTTTTTAGCTTCGGGGGCGCTGCCCCCGAAACCCCCCGCCAGGGGGGGGCTCCCAAAGGTCGCAGCCACCCCCCCCCCCCCCCGGGACCCCCCCTGCAGTGAATATTTTAAAGGCGGCGTTGCTGCCCCCATTTCAAACTGGGGTCCAATGTGTCGATACCTTTGAATATAGAAGATAATCAGGCTCCACACCCAACAATCTCCCACTTGGAGACTGATTGTAGCAACTCCACCGCTGCTCCATTTGCTGGACAATGACTCCTCTTTGGACCTGGCTGTTTCTCATCTTCATCGTCATCCTTGAAGACCAATTGAAACTGAGCATATTCTCAGTTTCTCCCTGGTTACAACTTTTGTTAGCATATCTGCAGGATTCTGGCTAGTGTGTATCTTTTCCAGCTTCAACTCTCCATCTTCCAACACTGATCGTATGAAATGGTACTTGAGCTGTATGTGTTTAGTCCTCGAATGAAATGCTGAGTTCTTTGCAAGATGAATGGCACTTTGGCTATCACTGTATAACATGCCCATATCATGCTCCTTACCCAATTCACCCATAAACCTTTGCAACCAAATCATTTCTTTACTAGCCTCTGTAGCAGCAACATACTCTGCTTCTGTTGTTGAAAGTGCAACAACACTTTGGATTTTTGAAACCCAACTGACAGTTGTTCCTCCAACAGTAAATACATATCCTGTAGTGCTCCTCCTGTTATCTCTGTCACCTACCATATCTGCATCAACATATCCTTGTAGGGAGATGTTTGAACCACCAAAGCATAATGCTTGATTTGTGGTACCTTTCAAATATTTGAGAATCCATTTCACTGCCATCCAATGTTCCTTTCCTGGATTGTTCATGTACCTGCTTACAACTCCCACTGCATGTGCAATATCGGGCCTTGTGCAGACTATTGCATACATTAAGCTTCCAACTGCTGATGCATATGGAACTTTAGACATATAATCCATGTCTTCTTAGGTCTTTGGGCACATTTCTTTGCTAAGTTTGAAATGGCTAGCAAAAGGTGTACTAACTGTTTTTGCATTGTGCATGTTAAATATTTTCAACACCTTTTGTATGTACTCATTCTGAGACAATGTTAATTTACGATTTTTCCTGTCTCTAGTTATTCTCATACCAAGGATTTGTTTTGCAGCTCCCAAATCCTTCATTGCAAATGAATTTGCCAGTTTTCTTTTGAGCACATTTATTTCCTGCATGTTAGATCCTGCAACAAGCATGTCATCTACATATAATAACAATATAATATAGCTGCCATCATTTTGCTTTTTCAAATAAACACAATGATCCGAGTGACATCTAGTATAACCTTGTTCAGACATAAACTTGTCAAATTTTAGATACCACCGCCTTGGAGCCTGTTTTAAGCCATACAAGCTCTTCTTCAACCTGCACACTAGTTTCTCCTTCCCTTTCACCTCATATCCTTGTGGCTGCTGCATATATATCTCTTCCTCCAAATCCCCATGGAGAAAGGCTGTCTTTACATCTAACTGCTCAAGATGCAAATCTTCAGCTGCTACAAGACTTAAAATAGTTCTAATTGAAGTCATTTTAACAAGAGGAGAAAATATTTCATCAAAATCAGTACCTTTCTTTTGTGTAAACCCCTTCACCACAAGTCTAGCTTTGTACCTCTGTTTTCCTCCATCTTCTTCTTTCAGCCTGTAAACCCATTTATTCTTCAATGTAGTTTTTCCTGCAGGCAACCTGACTAAATCCCAAGTCTGGTTATGCATTAAGGAGTCCATCTCTTCTTCCATGGCTACCTCCCACTTCTTCCTGCTTTCAACCTGCATTGCTTCTTCATAACATTCGGGTTCACCGAAATCAGTCAACAATAAATAATATAATGAAGGAGAGTATTGTTCAGGGGGTCTACTTATCCTGGTAGATCTTATAACACCACTTTCAGGTGTTTGGAGTGCCTGTTGTTGTTGTGAGGGTTGCTATTGTGGTTGTTGATTATTATAATTTTCAGTCACCTTTACTTTTTCAGTGATTTCATCAAGAACTACGTATTCCTTGTTTTCCTTTTCCTGTTTCTTTTCCTGCAACTGATTCTTATACAAGACCTTTTCATTGAATATTACATCTCTGCTCCTAATGATTTTGTGATTTTCATAATCATATAAGCGATAACCAAAATCATTAACACCATATCCAATAAAGGTACATTTCTTTGACTTTGCCTCAAGCTTTGTTCTATTTTCCTTATCAATATGGACAAAGGCCTCACAACCAAAAGGCTTTAAAATAGAGTAGTTTACCTTTTTACCTGTCCATGTTTCCTCTGGAACACCACCATCCAAGGAACTTGAAGGCCCTCTGTTTATTAGATAAACAATGGTATCTACAGCGTCTGCCCAAAACTGTAAAGGCAATCCTGCATGCAATCTCATGCACCTTGCACGCTCCATGATTGTTCTGTTCATCCTTTATGACACACCATTTTCTTGTGGTGTTCTTGGAACTATCTTCTCTCTGCGAATTCCATGCTCTGAACAGTACCTATCAAACTCTTTACTGCAATATTCACCTCCATTGTCTGATCTAAGACACTTCAATTTCTTTCTTGTCTCAATCTCAACTAAAGCTTTCCATTTCTTGAAAGTATCAAATACATTAGGTTTATTCTTAATACAATAGATCCATGTTTTTCAAGTTGCATCATCAATAAAAGTAACATAATAACGAGAGCCACCGAGAGATGATACCTGAGCAGGTCCCCATACATCTGTATGCACAAGCTCTAGTTTTTCACTCTTCTTTTCTTTCCCAACTCTAAGAAATCTGACTCTCTTCTGTTTTCCATAAATGCAATTCTCACAGAAGTCCAAATCAACATTCTTCAAACCCGCAACAAATTACTTGAGTGAAGAATCTTCATCCCCTTTTCACTCATGTGTCCGAGACTATTATGCCATAATGCTGCATCTGCTCCTTTGGAAGTTAAAGCATTAACAGAGTTAGAAATACCATTGCATAAATACAATGTACCAACCTTTTCACCTTTTGCTATTACCAGGGCTCCTTTGGTGACCTTCCAAGCTTTATCTATGAAAGTTGTCACACAACCTTCACCGCCTAACTGCCCTGTTGAAATCAGATTTTTCTTTAGATCTGGAACATGCCTTACCTCCTTTAATAGCCATTGGTTTCCATTCTGCTGTTTTACAAGAACCTTACCCATTCCAACGATTTTACAGGGTTTATCGTCACCCAGACAAACTTGTCCAAAATCTCCTTGAACATAGTCATGAAAGTATTTCTTATCAGGTGTGGCATGGAATGAAGCCCCTGAATCTACCACCCAGGAATCAGTAATATTTTCGAAAGAAAGAATCAAAGCATCTTGTAACACCTCACCTGTCACATTTGCTTCATGATTGTTTTCTTACTGTGCATCTCCTTCTTTTCCCTTCCAAGATCTACAGTTTTTCTTTAGGTGTCCTTTCTTTCCACATTTCCAGCACACTATCCCCGATCTGGACTTGGATCTGCCTTTCCTTGATTTACTGCGATATCCTGAGCTCTTTCCTCTTTCCATTTTTCTTCCTCTAGACTCTGCACTCAAAGCATTTCCCGATGTCTCACCAGAGCTTTTCCATCGCATTTCCTTGCTAAGGATAGCACCGACAACATCATCAAACTTTAAAGTACTAGATCCAGAAACAGAGTTACTAATGGCCATTACCAAACCATTCCAACTTTCTGGTAATGAGCACAAGAATAACAGAGCTCTAACTTCATCATCAAAGTTTACCCCTACAGAACTTAACTAACTTGTAACTGTATTAAAATCATTTAAATGGTCTGCAACAGATCCACCTTCCGACATCTTCATATTAAATAACCGTTTCATAAGAAATACCTTGTTTGAGGCCGAGGGTTTTTCATATAGTTTCGACAACGTCTGAATCAAACCCTCTATCATGGTTTCCTTCGAAATGTTGAAGGTGATTGACGCAGCAAGGCACAACTATATTGTTTCGAGTGCCTTTCTATCGAGAAGGTTCCATTCTTCGTCTGTCATACCTGTCGGCATCTTTGATTTTCCGCCCAATGGTAGGTATAGATCTTTCTGATACAGATAATCTTCCATCTGCATCTTCCATAGCGAGAAGCTTTGGCCGTTAAATTTCTCGACCCTAAACTTACCATCTTCCGCCATTGCTCCCACTTGAACCAGAAACCCTTCTTTCGTGCGAGTTTATCAGCCAAATAGACCTTCGGCTCTGATACTAGTTGTTAGAAAATTATATATTACGGAGCAATGGAACACATAAAATATTGCAGAAATATAAACACAGAAAACGCACAAAACAAGAGAGACACAGATATACGTGGTTCACCCAGTTTGGGCTACGTCCACCCCGAACAGCCAGTCCTTCCTTTCTATTATCCAACAAAATGAAGAGACACAACCTACAGCAAATCCGCTGTAATATCCTCTGTTTTCTCTCACAGTCTCACCTCTCTGTTTCTCGCTCACAGAATACACATCTATTACCCAGCCTCAAATACAATGCCCTCATACAAAGAGAGGGGTTGCCTTCTAGGGCAAAAAACCCTAAACTAAACATAAGTTCTACCGTCAGATCATCCACCTAATGAACGGCCCAGATTGAATAGAAATTACTATACTTTTACAAGGCAATTTTACAGCTGTTTTTAGCTTCGGGGGCGTTGCCCCCGAAACCCCCAGCCAGGGGGGGGCTCCCAAAGGTCGCAGCTGCCCCCCCCTGCAACGAATATTTTACGGGCGGTGTTGCCACCCCCATTTTGAACTGGGGTCCAATGTGGCGATACCTTTGAATATAGAAGATAATCAGGCTCCACACCCAACATTTATGTTGATGATCTGATATTGACAGGTGATGATCATTTGATCATGTCTTGCAAGGAGGACCTTGCAAGAGAGTTCGAGATGAAATACATGGGTCTCATGCACTACTTTCTAGGCATGGAAGTGTGGCAAAAGGATGGGGAAGTGTTTGTGTCTCAAGGCAAGTATGCCAATGAGATACTCAGGAGATTCCACATAGAGAAGTGTAAGCCCATGCAAACTCCTCTTGCAGGTAATTGGAGGAAGGAGGATGCTACTTCAAGTGAGGTAGTAGCTGCTACTGTGTATCTGCAGCTTGTGGGTTCATTGATGTATTTAGTGAACACACAACCAGATTTTTGCTTTGTAGTGAACCAGCTGAGTCAAGCTATGGTTCTGCCTACCAAACTGTTTTGGAAGGCAGCTAAGCATGTGCTGAGATACCTCAGAGGCACATCTCAGTATGGATTATGGTACAGATGGACAGAGGGACTGAAGCTTCAGGGCTTCATAGATGCAGATTGGGCAGGGAGTCCATCAGATCAGAAGAGCACTTTAGGAGGAATTTTCAACCTTGGTTCAGCTGCAGTTTCTTGATACAGCAGGAAACAGAGGTCAGTTGCACTTAGCTCAGCAGAGGCTGAATACATGGCTACAAGTCAGGCAGCATGTGAGACCATTTGGATGTGGAAAATTCTAGTTCGGTTGTTTGATCAAAGGATGGATCCAACTTTGATATATTGCGATAATCAAAGTTGTATCAAACTCTCCGAGAATCAATTATTTCATGACAGGTCCAAGCACATCGATATCGATATCATCATCTTCGAGACTGTGTGGTGAAGAGGATCATGTTGTTGCAGTATGTTTCGACCGAGGAGCAAGATGTAGACATTTTGACTAAGGCATTGTCAAAATGCAAATTCGAGTTCCACAGAGACAAGATCGAGGTCACAAATAATCCCTTTCTTGTTGAGAAGGAGTGTTGAAAATAGAAACAAGAAATGCTAAAAATAGCATTCCTATAGATAGCATTTTGGGATACATTCTAATTTTAATTAGTCCCTAAATTAAAATCGTGAATTAAAATTCGAATTTGAGCTCAGCAGTTGTTTGTAAAATAATTAATTAATTCATCTTGAGTTAATTAGTTAAAGAAAATAAAACATGAAGTCTATGTGAAGACATGCAACAGTTATCCCTTTGATTGAGGAAGTTATCCCTTAATTAAGGAGATTAGGATGGGTTGTACTTTGAGTTGTAATTAGTTAGCTTAGTTAACTGAGTTAAGTCCAGTTAGATTAGTTCCAACAATTTGTGGAACTGATTGTGAGTTTAGTTAGTCAATGCATGCATGCATGCAACTAGTGTAGTTCAGATAACTGAATATTCTCACATAAATAACTCATGCATGTCAGTTCATGCAGAGACCGAGTTGAGATCAAAGGATGGGAAAGTGTACTATCAGTTGTAAGAATATTCCCATGAGGATATCTCTTGCATGCAGAAGGAATTCTTTCCTTGAGGATTGCGCAATTATTTCTGAGTTTGGTGAGCAGTGTGTGAGGTAACTACACATAGGTGGCATCTTGAGGACCCAAGAGAAACTGTGCAAGGAAATAGGAGGCGTGGGGGACTGAAAGAAGGCATATGTGTTGTCTATTTTGTCTATGAGCAGTAAGGAGGGACTGTACTGAGAGCTGGATAGCTTGTGATCTAAAGCTTTGTGTAATCCTAAGATATTTCCACTTGTATGATAATACAGATAGTGGGGTTTTTAGTTGAGGCTTTCCCCAGAGTATTCTTCTGTGTTCATGTGTGATTGTTTCTACTTCATCTGTTATATGTGTTCTATTTTATCTTGCCAAAAATCGATTAAGCTTCCGCAAGTTTGTTTGTAGAAGTAGATCAAGTATTTTTCTTTAGTATATTGCATTATCAGGTGATCTACAGTGAGAATTTCTACACTTTAGATGCTGGAGCTAGCCCTAGAACTAACTCAATAGAAAAATCTACCTCCCTGTGAGGTGGCAACTTTGTAATGTCCTCAGGAAGTACATACTAAAACTGTTGCAAAACTGGGTACTTGTTCAACACATCTGCATCCTCAACCTCCTTACCCTTACCACTAGAAATGTGTACTACAAATAACTTGCACCCCTTCCTGCCGCTATGCTTTGCTTGCATATTTGTCACAATCCTAACTAATGTGGCTTTCTTCTTACCCTATAAGACTCTTGGTTCTCCATTGTCATCAACACACTCAATATATTTATTATAGCAATCTACCTTGGTTCTATGTAGATACAACCAATCCATGCCCAATAACATGTTGTATGAACCCAACTGTAATACATTTAAATGTGTTGTTGTAGGCATACCATTTAAGTCAAATGTGCAATCTTTTACCCAATGATGCACTCACTTATTTGTACCTATATCCAACTGCACTAACCAAGACTCTGCATGAAACTCCTTATTCAAGCCACACTTATCCACCAAGTTAGGACTAACACAGCTATAATTAGATCCAGGGTAAATCAAAATATAAATAACTTGATCACAAAGCTTAACATCCATATTAATGATAAATGCTTGGTGTTCTGCCTTCCTATTGTCCACAGCTGCATAGATACGAGGAATAATTTTTCCTACATCTCCAATATTCTACGTCTCCTGTTTACTATATATCTGAGGTCTACCACCCTGATTGTTATGAAACCAGCTCACAAAAAGAAATAAAATAAAGATCAACGCCTTAGAAATCAACCTCTTCGAGGGGGAATCCTCCTTTACATTACACAAATGAAAAATTCTTGGATGATACAAATGACAAAGCCTCCTTTCTGTATATAGGAGTCTAAGGGGTCATAATATAATCAGAGCCAACATAACAATAATAATGTAAGGGCACAACAATAACAATAGTGGGCTTCTATGGGGCACCATAATAACAATATGGGGACTATTTGGGCACAACAATATAATAAGGGGGTTGCACTAATAATAATAAGGGGTTACACTAGTAGTATAGGGACCTAACATGCCCCTCTCCTTCAAAAAGTGTTGTCCTTAATGCTTGAGTAGTTCTGGAATGTTCAGTGGGTAAGTTCTTCCACTTGATGAGATACTATGAACTTGATCGATTTCGTAGCTGTCGGGTTCTTGTTTCCATGACTGCTTCAGGTTTAGATATGATTTTTCCTTCCTCGTTAACTTCCAACAATATTATTTGAACTCAAATCTTGTCACCTATAACCTTTTTTAAGCATGAAACATGGAAAACTTGGGGCACTCGGGAAGATGCAGGAAGCTCCAATTTGTATGCTATAGTACCAATCTTTTGTAACACATTGTAAGGACCACAATACTTTGGTTATAATTTATTATCCTTCTTAGCTTTCTTGAGGGACATTTGTTTGTATGGTTGTATTCGTAAAAATATCTAATCACCTACATCAAAACTTCTTTCACTACGATGTTGATCTACCTATTGTTTCAATTGATTCTGCACCAAGGTGGGGTTATCCTTTAAAATTTGGAGAACTTTTTGTTGATGCTCAATGTGCTCTTTCACTACTTGAACCTTTTTATTATTGATATGTCCTTCTATCTTGAGATTTTGAGGAGTGGTAATTATTTCCAATGCATTACAAGATATGGTCAGATTTATTTCTTGATGCTCGATGTCATCTTTCACTTCTTGAACCTTTTTCTTCTTGATATGTCCTTCTATCTTGAGAGTTTGAGGTGTGGTAATTCTTGCCAATGCTTTACAAGATATGGTCAGATTCATTTCTTCTTTCTCTAGGGTTGGTTCCTAGTGTATATCCTCTTCTTTTGACATTTCTTGATCCTTTTCTTCCTCCTCTTCACAATCTATGTAAAATAATTTCTTCTCAACACACTTATGACCTTTAATGTATTTTATATCACAACTATAACAAAGCCCTTCTTCTCTTTTTTCTTCCAATTTTTGTGGTGTAAACCTTGTAGGTTGTGGAAAGCTAGGAGAAAAAACACTTCCATATTTATAGTTTTGAGTGGTAGGATTCCTTGTTTCCATAATTCCGCTTTCAATTTTTCTTGCCAACCTGAATGCCTTATCCAATGAATCAGGTTCCCAAAGACGAACCTCATGTTGAATGTTATCCTTTAAAGTCCCTATGAAGACATCAATCCTTTTCTTCTCTACAATATCATTTACCCTTATATTCAATTTTTGGAAGTCCACAATGTGCTTTGCCATTGAACCCTTTTGTTTGAGATTTATCAATTGGCTAAAGAAGGTGCTGCTCTTTGTATCCTCATAATTTACTATCATTTCCTCCATGAAAATTGACTAGGTGACAAGTGGTTTGCGATAACAAAGCCTTTTATACCATACAAATTGATTTGGTTCTAAGTATAAAGATGAAACATGTACCTTTTGTAACAGTTGTACATCATGTAGATCGAAATATTTCTCCATCTGTAATATCCAATTTACCGGATCCTTGCCATCAAACTTCCTCATATCGTTTTTTCTTGATTTTAGGAGCTCGATCTTGAATTTGTTGTATCTCTAAATTTTTTGGATCTCCAAGGCCTAAAATTGTGACTTGTGGTAGCCCTCTGTGTCCTCTTTCCAATGCCACCAGTTTGTTCGAAATTAGATTCTCTAAGAAAGAGTTATGCCCAAACTCCCAAGATGACCTTATTATATTTTTTTTTCAGTAGAGAGAACTTGTGAAAAGTGCCATGTTTCACTGTTTCAACCTTCGGATCTGAACATAATACACAAAAAAATACAGGCCAACCTATTTTTGTAACTTCTTACAAAATTGAAATCTGATGCTCAGAAAGAAAGTTATGACACTTTTCCCCAGGTCATGTTTTTGGAATGTAATTTGAGAGTCTGCAAAAACCCTATTTTCATTAGATCAAATCTCTGAAAATATAGCGAGATAAGATCTAAAATTCAGACCCAAGGTTGAGAACAATTTCGAATTAAACAGGTTTCTTTTCTTAGCTTCTAAACTTTGTAGAAAAAATGTTATATCGAAAATTCCACGGTGACTTGTTTGGAGTAGTGAAACCCTAGAATCCAAAGCTCTGATACCAAATGTTATGAAACCAGATCACAAAAAGATAGAAAAGAAAGATCAACACCTTAGAAATCAGCCTCTTCGAGGGGTAAACCTCCTTTACATTACACAAATGAACAATTCTTGGATGATACAAATGACAATACCTCCTTTCTATATATAGAAGTCTAAGGGGTCATAATATAATATGAGCTGACATAACAATAATAATGTAAGGGCACAACAATAACAATAGTGGGCTTTTATGGGGTACAATAATAACAATATGGGGACTACATGGGCACAAAAATATAATAAGGGGGTTGCACTAATAACAATAAGGGGTTACACTAGTATTATAGGGACCTAACACTGATTCTGCAGACAATCTCTCCTGCGATGATCTTTTCCACAAGTGCAACATTCTATAGGCTTCAAGCCTTCGTCCTTATTCTTTTCTTCAGATTGATGTCCATGTCCTCTATCTGATGCATTGAACCTCTTAGGTGGTGCAAAATTCTCCTTGTTATCTATACCCTATGGCCTTTCTCACTTTTTATCCCATTTTCCTTTGTTATTTACATTACCTCTCTAGCTTAGCTTAGTTTCAATGTTGCGCTTCAATTGTTCATAGAAATGCTTTAGCTTTTGAATGGCCTCCTCCAATGATCTAGGCTCATCAAATTCAATCCTATCTTTGAATGCAACTGATAGTCCACTAATGAATCTCTGAATCTTATCCTTCTCCTCCTTGAGGTAAGGCACATACCTCAACAATTTCAAAAACTTACTGGTGTACTCATCATCTATCATGGATCCCATCTTTAGTTCATAGAATTATTTTTCCCTGTCATCAAAGTATGTCTCTGATAGATACATTTTCTTTAATATCTGCTCAAATTCACTCCAATTCATATCTTCCTCATTTATATCCCTGACATTCTTCACATTTTCCTAACAGATGTCTGCTTTACCTTTAAGACTGAAATTAGCCACTCTACCTTTCATGTTCTCTGAGTAGTCATGCAACCTGAAGAACTTCTTCATACCGAGTAACCAAGCCTCTGCATCCTGTGATCTCTTTACCTCTTAATCAAAAGCAGCTGGCTTTTGTTTCTTAAACTCATCTGGAAAGTATCCCCTATTAATCCTCATGTAAGGATGATAACCGTGATGATCATAGTACCTATCTGAATCAGAACTAAAATCATACCTATGTCTATCCCTTCTCCTCTCCAGAGTGTCTGTCGAGGGAAAGTTATTTTCTATAATTGCAGGGTGCCAGGACACTATGCATAGGAGTGTACGAGTTAGACACACCCATCATGCCAGTATTGTACTCAGTTTGATGACGCAATAGAAGAATGCCCTATATTGATAGCTAAAATGCAGGAGAAGAAGGCGCATCCTCAACAACCTACCCAGAACCTGCAGATGATGAGGGCAAAGCCTCGCGAAGAGGATCCCAATGTCAATATCGTGCTACAAAGTGGTGTGACAACTAGTGATGATAAGGGAAAACAAACTGAAGAAGGTGGATGGGTCCGCAAGGCTCCAGAAAAAGAAGATGGGTTTGATCTGGAGCGCACAAAAGAAATGTTCATGGAAGCAAATAAAAGCTTCGCTGAAGCCTCTACCTCAAGAAGTCAGGATAGGCTATTTGAAGAAGTTGACAGCTCCATGCTTACTACTTTCTTGGAGACTTGCATGAAACTGTTGTGCGATAGTAGGGTTATGAAAGGATTACAGGAGTTGATAAACAAATGTACTGGTAGGGATAATTATTTTGATGGGCACCACACAGTCAAAAAGATCGAGAGACATAAGACGAGAACAGGACACGAGATGAGGCTCACTGCACAAATAGGAGAATATGAGATGGATCAAGTTATTCTAGATCTAGAATTGGATGTGAATGTTTTGCCTAAACAAACTTGGAAAAAATTGGGGAGGTCTACACTGCAGTGGTCTCCAATTCAATTAAGAATGGAAAATCAACAGAAGCTTATCCCTATGGGGAGATTGTGTGGAGTAACTGTAGATATCGAAGGTGCGAGCACGTTGGCTGACTTTGAAGTAATAGATATTGTTAATGATAGCAATCCATATCCCATGCTCCTTGGAATTGATTGGGCTATCGACATGAATGGGATCATCAATTTGAAGAACCAGACAATGTGATTTGAAAGGAAAATGCTCTGCGTGGTAGTACCATTAGACCCTGAAGAAGGACTGCACTATAAGATAACAGCGCGAGACCAATATTGGGTTAATCCAACATCTGATGGACAAATTTCATGGGTCCACGAAAGCTCTTGTACATCAGATTCAGATGAAGAATTGGAGCACTGGCAGAATAGGTTAGACGAAGTATCTACGCTGCGATGTAATATGATGACTAAATCGATGTGATGTGTATCATCCAAGGTAAGAATTTTTCCTTATTATGATGGTCTTACTGATGTAGATAAATTTATGGATGCATTTGAAAGGGAAGTGCCTGAGAAGCATCACTTCCAACTACTAGATTTGGCATTGCGCGCTACACCTGCATGGTGGTGGGGTACGCATAAAGACAGTTTTAACGAATGGCACGACTATAGGAAGATGACGAGGATGCAATTTGGTCACCCCAAGGTATGGTTGACTGAGAAGTATGACAGGAAGAATGATCTGTGTGATCATTTGGCAAAGTGGACTAAGGTTAATAGAATGGAGCCGCAGCCAAAGTGGGTGCATATTTTTTGTCACACTTTGGACACCATCCCTATGAACTGGTATTTGCAAACAAAGCTCCGCCATGGCATTGCAGAATGGGATATTTCAAGAGAAGGGTTTCTGAGGACTTTTAGATTTGAAGATGGATTTGAAAGTATTGACGAAGTGTTGCAGGAGGTTAAGGCAACAATCTTCAGGATTCCGCAGGATCCCTTGGAATTGATTCAACTCGATTGGAGCACCCAACTGCACCATGCACTGGAATGTTGTAATATGACTGTTGAAGGAGAGGATGAGGATCCAAGGAATATTAACATCCCTGAAGTAGAAGGCCACCGTGAAGTAGAGGGATAGTAAATAGAGAAACATGACATCACTGTGCCACCAAAAACTAAGCAGGTAAACATTGGTACAGAAGCGGAACCGAAGTTTGGGAACATTGGAGATTACTGGGATGATGCTAAAATCAATAAAGTCGCTGATTTGCTCCACAAATATCAGGATTTATTTTCAACAAAATTTTCGGACTTAAAAGGCATCATAGGTGATTTTGGAGGGATGAAAATAACTTTGAAACCTGACATGAAGCCTGTTATGCAAAGGCCATATTGCCTTAATCTTGAATACAAGGAAAAGGTCTACTTGGAGTTGCACAAGATGCTTGCAATAAGTATTATTGAACCAGTGGAGGAATCTGACTTGGTGAGTCCAATGGTCATCTAGGAAAAGAAGCAGAAATATGAAATAAGGATTTGCGTAGATCTCAAGAAGCTCAACGATGCTTGCGTTCATGATCATTTTCCAACTTTGTTCATAGATGAAGTACTAGATAATGTTGGTGGATAGGATGCCTATTCATTCATTGATGGGTTCTCTAGATACCATCAGATAAAGATTGCGCTAGAAGACAGGAGTAAGACCACCTTCGTGATGGAATGGGGATGTTTCTAGTATACAATGATATCTTTTTAACTTAAGAATGTGCTAGCAATCTTCTCACGCGTGGTCATTGCAGTGTTCAAGGAGTTCATTCACAATTTCTTGTAGGTCTATTTTGATGACTGGATAGTGTTTGGGCTAGTTAAGCACCAAGTAGATAGTTTGCGCTTAATGTTGGATACATGCTGAAGGTATCATATTGCACTAAACCTGAAGAAATTCTTGTTTTGTGTCCCTTTTGGGATCTTGCTGGGTCATCTGGTATCCAGACAAGGACTCATGGTGGACTCTGCTAAGATCACGGTAATAATTAATTTGGAGGTGCCAAGAAGTGTTAAACAACTGCATGCAACACTGGTCCACACAAGGTATTATCAGAAGTTCATCAAAAGTTATGCTCAGATTACCGCGTCTATGGAAAAGATACTGAAGAAGGACACTACGTTCTATTGGGATGAAGAATGTCAGTGCAACCTGGATGTACTGAAGGAGAAAATCATCGCCACACTGATCCTAGTCTTCCCAGACTGGAAGAAGGAGTTTCGTGTGCATGTAGATGCCTTATGTATTGCGTTGGGAGCAGTGCTAACATAGGTTGGTGAAGGAGAGCTAGATCACCCTATAGAATTTGCGAGTAGGAAGTTGTCTTAGGCTTAAAAGAATTATTTGACGACAGAGCGTGAAGGCTTGCCAATGGTGTATGCGCTCCAAAAGTTCAGACATTACCTGCTAGGCGGACATTTCAAGATGTACACAAACCATTCTGCATTGAAATACGTAGCCAATAAGCCTGTGTTGGGGGGGGGGGGATATGTAGATGGTTGTTGTTGTTTCAGGAGTATGATTTTGAGGTGATTGTGAAGCCAAGAAGGTTGAATGTAGGGCTAGACCATCTGTCGCACATTGAAACAGGAGAGGAGCCTACCACTTTGGAGGAAGGATTGTCTGAGTGCAGCTCTTTGTAGTGCGCGTAGTGGATAGTCACTTTGTGGACATTATCCACTTTCTGACCACAGGGATGACTCCAGAGGGATACACCAGTCAACAAAAGAAACAATTTGTGGTGCGCATGGTAGACTTTTCTATGATTGTAGACCATTTATATAAAATGGGATGGGACGATATACTTCGATGCTATGTGCTTGACTTTGAAAGAAACAGTATCCTCACTAAAGCTCACAGAGGAGTGGCGAGAGTGTTGGCTTGTATGGGCCTAATCCAGGTTCTGAGGTGATTTAGCCAAGCAAATCCCGGTACTACTGGCCCTTTTGGCAATAGTCCGCGGAGTGCAAATTGAGGTCTCACCTGAAGTAGTATGGGAGGGTGCTAGAACCAGGTTTCCGCACCCTGGGGATGTCTAATGAGCTTCTGGAGGTCCGTGGTTTGACCCTGCGTGCACGTCGCTACACGCACTTGTTATTCCTTCACTACTTTTGATGTTATCTCTGCGCAACCCTGCTCAGGGCACAACTTGTATTATACCCAAGTTCCTTGGTATTTAATCTATTATTACTTGATTACTTAACTTATTTTTGTAAGACTAGTGATTATTATAGCATATGCAGCAATCATATCTGTGCACGCAATAAATAAAACAGTATAAATGTAAAGAAGGCAATGCACAAGCAGATACACAGAAATAGGAATCAAATTCTCTTTTTTATTCTTTGATCAAGATTATAGACTTGAAACCACCCTATGCACTCAGCTGCAGGGGTCCATGCACTCAGTTGCAGACTCTACTAGGTCTCTGCGCACTCAGCGACAGAGCCTCTTCCTACTACTACGACCCAATACTCTTAGACTCTTACTCTATGCTTGAACCATGCATATTCCTCTCTCCTCTTCTCTAGCTTTACAACTTAGATCCTCGCTCTATTTATACAATCCCATGGTCCGCGGACCATGGGTAGGCCGACATGACTTTATATTACATTACAATACTTTAGGGTGGACAGCCCTATGAATCATCCTATACTTCGCGCTCCGCACCCACAATTTGCAGAGTCTTTACAATACACTTGACCAAAACATGGGCTTTGAGTCACAAAACATGTTGTGGGGGGATTCCATGCCCAACAGGCCCCTAATACAATCATTGTGACTCATCCCGAGTCACTCTGTTGGTGTTGCGATCTTGGCGCGAAGCCCCTCCAACTGGTCCCATACTACTCGAAGGTCTGTAGTGCACTGGTCTGCGGTTTGCTGGACCTACTACATGCGCTCTTCTGATGCTTCTTTGTGAGGATCAGCTGCCTGCCTTAGCACGTAGATTCTCTGCATTTCTGCGAGCTTGCCCTCAATATCTGCCATAATAGTGAAGGCGTCATTAATCCATGGCTGGACGCATGCTTTCAGAAGTGACTCTTTCTATCTTATGGCATCCACCTGCTCTTTCAGTGCCCTTGCTTGCTACATCTTTGTCAGCCATTGGGTGAGGATGACTATCTGCACAGTTCCCCTTACATTATCATACTGCTCCTGAAGCTCACGTGCCTCTGTTTCCAGGCACTGTATGTTGGGGTCCTCCTGCAAGGATTTGAGGACGCCAAAGGCTTGGTCTAACATACCGATACAGTCCTGTAGTTCCCATCCAATTTCTTCCAATCCTTTTTGAATAGTGCTAACATGTTGCTCTCTAACTTTTGGAGGAGTGGAAGGCTGCGCATTTAGCCACAGCTCGACAATCTGGAGATTTAGCTCTAGCTGCACACGTGTTGCTTCTTCGCGTGCGTTTTGGACTCCACTTGCCAGATAGTGGATCTGCATCTCTGTTGGTAGGTTTGCAGCGATGGACAACTCTGGGACTCATTGGCATGCTTCATCAACTGTCTGCATGATTTGTTGGTTCTGTGACACCAGTTCGTCATGTTGCAGGCTAAGCTGTTCAATGTTGATATTTTTCTCACTCATCACCTAAATCGCGTGGCCCTCCCTAGCGTGGAGCTCTGCTGTTATGCCATCCTGCAGTTGGTACAATGTGTCTCGCGGAAGGGCAACCAAATTAAGGCCAAGTCCCTTGATCTTTCCCACATGGCTCTATCGTCCTCTTTCTTTGTTGTTAGCGCTCTTTCACGTAGCACTATGGTGTTGGCCATCTTTGCATGTAGTAGCTACTCTGCTGCTGATGTGCCTGCTACGCCATAGATGGATATGGTTCCTTCCTGTGGTGGTCGCACCTGTAGTTCTTGTAGCTACGCCTTTAGGGTCCCCAACACAATCTGCTCCTCCAACATGGATTCCTGGAGCGCTTCCTTGGTGACCTTGTGAACCGTGTCGCCGATGTCATAGAGGTTGCCTTTTGTTAACGTGATCAGGTCGATGGCCAATTTGGATGCCTTGACCTTTTTTCATGGACCTGATCTCTCTATGATGCGTAACCTTTTTAGTTGGGTGGAAGTTGTGCCTAGGTCTATGCCTTCTTCTGTGTCCTCTGCTTCTTGTCCTATAGAAAAGTCCTTGCCCTCCTCATCCTGCATTGTGGTGGCCCTTATTTCTTGCGCTGCTGCTGCTTCTTCGGCAGCCTTTGCCTGCTCCGTGGCTGCCCTTGCTGCCTCGCAGATGGCCTTTACCTTTGCGGCTGCTTTTTTATTGTGCCTCTTCTCGGCCAACTTCATGACATGCAACTTGGCTTCATCCTTTTGTTTCTGTACTGTTATTCTATCCATCTCTGCCAGATCTGGGGAGCGCCACTCAGGGGGCCATGATTCTAACACTTAAAATATTGCATCGTCAATGGCGATGAAGGGGAGCTTGGTACATTGTTGCACTGGATCCTTTCGTGCATTGATGTAAACATTATGCATGTCCGCCTTGAAGTTTGCAAATCTCTGCAGACTGTTGTATACTGTGGGGGACAGGCGTGGCTGTTTTTGATCCACATCCGAATGCTCACCTCCATGAGCACCCAAAAGATCTTTGTCTTGCTAATTTGCTTTGTGTCCTTGGTGGCCCAAAGTAACGTGTACTTTTCAGCCACTGGTAAGTCCTGTTCAATGATTGGGAACTGACTGTCCTCGAGCAGTTCTCTTGTTACTAGCAAAATTGACAAGAGAAACCACGTGTAGTGGAAGGTCTTGCCCTACTCCTAGGCTTCCTTGTAGTTGGTCAAGAATTCCTCGCAGAGGAACTTGGCCCAGTTGAATTGGACCCCCTCTGTGCATTGTTTGGCCAGCACAACTACCGATGCTAATACCTCATCGCCGCATAATTTTCTCATTACCTTCCCGGCCAAGAGTTTGGTGGCTACGCACACCCCTTTATCTTTGATGTCGCTAATTGTGTAACCCCTCTTTTTCTTCTCAAGCTTGTATTTTTTCTTTATGGCCTCCGCGAGCACCAAATCTCCGCTTTTTCCTACTTTCGCCGCAGGGTCCTTTCCTTTATAGGGAGTTGGGAAATTCTATGGATGAGATCTGTCGTGATGGGAATAGGCTCCTCCAACCATAAGTACCCATCGTGCAGAACGAAAAGTAGCTTCCTGATGATGAAAATAGTGATAGGCACATGGTGAAAGTGTGGAATCCACAGCAGATGAAGTAATTCGGCCTTCTCCACACCGTCCAACCATTTTTGTGGCTCTAACATTGTGAGTGACCCCTCTGTGCTCTGCTTCATGAGTCTCTCCATCTCTAATTGTGGGAACTTCTTGCTGTCTGCGAGGTCCCAATCTTCAAACTTCATTGTGGGCATGCGACCCAGGTGTGAGCCTTCAAACACAATTCCATCAGGGAGGAGCGGGGTCTAGAGTGCACTCTTAGTGGAATCCAGGTCCTTTGGTATCTTAGTTTTTCCCTTCCGCAGAGGGACGCACTCAGGAAATTTCGTTGTAGAGCGCACCATCTGGATGTCCTCTTCCATGTCTTCTGCCTCCTCTATCTCATCAACGAGAGCCTGTAGGTCCTCCTACTCATCATCTGTCTCAATGGTGATAGCCTTGCCCTTTTTTTCCATTGAGAGTACTGAATCGCAGATTCCTCAGGGACATGCAAACTGGTCCCGCTACCTGCTTATCTTTCTTGGGCCTCAGCGTCTGAGGTGATTTCTGGATTTCTGGTGTGACCCCAATGTCTCTAGGAATATCATGTACCATGGGGTTCTGCGCAGCCTTGTCGGTGGTTCCTTCTACAGAGCCCAACCCTCTCCCGGTAGTTGTCACCCTGTTTGGGCTGTCTGTGGTCATTTGCAAACTTCGGGGCTGAAATATTTCTCGGCACTCAACATTTTGTGCTCTAATCAATTACTCAAATCTCAAATGAACAAGTGTTGTCTCATGGATATCCTCTGGAGTTATATTGCGCCTTTTGAATTCAAATTCAACCATTTCCCCTAATTCTGGGCCATCAATGCTTTCTTGGTGGCAGATTGCCCCAAATCTTGCCCTTAATTTGTGTCTTAAATGCCCACTGCCCACTCCCTTTTGCCTTAAATTGGACATCTTGTCATGAATAGTGATGCCAATGGTCACTTCCCAGCCTACCCATGCGGCAGTGCAGCCCCCCGTGTGTGGTCGCGACCCTTGTGACATGCTGATTCTGCATGCACCTCCCTCATCATGCAGCTCCCAAACAGACTCTTTTATAGTCCCGCACTCTCTTTCAACTTCCTGGACCGCTGAGACTGTGCTCCCTATGGCTAGTCAAGTGGTCATACCACCTGTGCAAGACTTCAACTCGCCTTCCAGTATAGTCCGCGGAAACTCCTCAATTGCCTTCACAACAACCGACGCTGCGCATTCTACTGTATGTAGTGTTCTCCCCTGGTTATTGCGTTTGGTGAGGTGCGGTCATAGCCATGGCAGCAGAGTCATAAATTCTCAGCAAAAATCTTCTAATGCAGTGGTATGATCATCCGTATCTTGCCTTGTAATCCTTGGTTCATCAACGAGACATGCTTGCATGATCCCGTTTTCCAGCCTCTTGATCTTAGCGTCCATCAAAATGCTTTTTTTCCTCAATTGTACCCACTCCTTTTCGAGTTTTCGAAGTCTAAGGTTTCCTTGCTGAATGGCTTCCTGAATCCTTATATGTTTGACCTCGCGTAGCTATGTGATTTCTTCATCCTGGTCATCGTGCACTGTCACAACTGCAAGAGCCATTACGTGTGGATTCTTTTTTGTATTATCTTTAGAGATTACGGTCTCTACTCTATTTTGCACCTTTGGCATCATCTCTGTGGTCATGGTTTTGCACATGGTCCTATAGACCCATTGAACCGCTGGTATGCATAGGTCCCAATCAGTGCATCTTGCCTGGTGAATCTTGTTCAGTACTCCACACACCTTATCGAATGCTTCATCGTGGATAATTGGTAGTGCGTGTCGCCTTTCCTACTGTTGTGGGTTGTTCCGATTCTCTATTCTGGGGGGTGGTGTGCACTTGTGCAGGCTATACAACATATGTCTGTACCCATCGGGAAAGGTGGGTGCACAAGTTGTTCCGCCCCTGTTGACTGGCTCTCATTCATAGCTGGGTTTTCCAAAACGTAGACGCATCATCCTTCTGCATCCGCACTAGTCCTAAAAACTTTCTTGATGCGTACCCCACCATTGTGCAGGCATTGCACATAGTGCCCATTTCAGAGCATCGAATCGTTGTTGTTCAGGTACTGCGCTTTCAAATTTGCTCAGAAATTCATCCACCATTGTTAATCCATCATATGTCGGCAGCTCCCTTGCCTTTGTTGTCACACAAAACAGTGATCTAATCATCATGTTGCAATTCAGCATTGTTACTTCGTGCAGCCGATTCTGCCATCGCTCTATTTCTTCATCTGAATCTAAAGTGCAGGAGATTTTGTGTTCCCACGAAATCCTTCCATCTGCAGTTGGATTCACCCAATCCTCTTCTCGTGCAGTTATCTTGTAAATAAAATCGAGATCATCATCACTATCATCGTCGTGCACCAGTTCAGTGTATCATGCTCCTTCAGCCGGATCTAGTGGCACTACTACGCGTAGTGACTTTTTCTCAAAGATCATTTTGTGCTTCTTCATATTGATGACTCCGTTCATATCGGTGGCCTAGTCTATTCCTAGTAGTGTGGGATACAGATTACTATCATCGACAATCTCTATCACTTCAAAATCCGCCTGTGCGCTTGCACCTTCAATGTCTATTGTTACCCCTTGCAATCTTCACATGGGGAAAATGTTATGTTGGTTTGCCATTCATAACTGAATTAGGGACAATTGTAGCGTGGGGCTATCCGTGCATTCCCATGTTTTCTTTGGTAGTACATTTGCATCTGAACCCAGATCTAGGATTACCTGATCCATTTCATACTCACCGATTTGCGTAGTCAACCTCATTTCCCTTCCTGTGCACAATGCATGCTTTCCAAGTTTCCGTACCACACACGGCTCTCCTGACCCCGCGCACCTAGTGATAAGTTCCTGTAGTCCTTTGACTGCCTTGCTGTCGCACAGAAGTTTCATGCATGTCTCCAAAAAGGTAGTGGGCATTGAAGGATCTATCCCTAGTTCTAGTTGATCCCTACTACCTGAAGTGGAGGCCTCCATGAATCTCTTCTTAGCTTCCATGAATGTCTCCTTTGCATGTTATAAATCAAATTCGAGTTCCTTTGTAGGAGCCTTGCAAACCCACGCACTTTCTTCTGGCTAATCATCACCCATGGTCATACCGCTCCTGAGCATCATGTTTACATTTAGGTATTCTTCACGTGGCTCAGGCCTCATCATTTGTAAATTCTGCGTCGGAGGGGGCTGGAGTACCCCTTTTTCGCGCATCCTCACTATCAGCGAAGGGAAATCTTCTGCGTCATGATCAAACTGAGTACAGTACCAACATGATGTCCTTGTTGGGTTTGTACAATCATGAGCATAGTTCCCTGGCCCTCTGCAATTGTAACAAATTAGTTGTCCGCGACCCCTTCTTGGTCCCATTCCGCCTCGACCTCGACATGCCCCTAGAATCCAGCACGCGCCATCCCTGCATTTGGGTCGAGGGCTCACGTTTCAGTTTGCACCCTGTAGGTAGGAGTCTGATCCATCATTAGTTCATAGCTTTGTGATCTGAAAATGAAACTACTTGTATTTGTTGTTCAAGGTATTCATTTCCATTAAATTAAATGTGCAAACTGTTACTCATGTCTTGCAATTGAAACAAAGTGTTTTTGATAACTTTCTAAGTCTTATGTGTGAAGGAGTATTATTTCAATTTACTATTTAGCATATCAAATCTGAAAAACACAGCAAGATAAAATCACATAATATAACACAACAGCTGATAAGGCAGTTCACCCCTCCTAGGCTACATCTGCCGAGTCCAAGGCCCCCAAATGGGCATGTCCTTACTCTTATTAGATGCTCAAATTGGTTATATAGTGATAAGAAAGCCTAAACAGGAAAAATAAGCTGTGGAAATGAGTTCAGAACACAAAAAACAGTCAAGAATGGCTTTTATTTCACCTCCAATGGTTAACCATAGCCCAATACAGCTCCAACACTCCCTAGGCCCTAATGGCTCTCCAAGTTTCTCTACTGAAAAAGTACCTGAAGATGAGCTCTGTTGGCTCTGAAACCTATACCATTGGCTCTGGAATGCTTAGAATACCCAAAATAAAAAAAACAATCACTCAAAAAGGTTCTCCCTAGTGAAAGTTATGACCACCTGAAGTTTTTCCCAATCTACCCAAAAGAAACTCCACCAAATGTGGATTAACTGCAGTTAACCCCACTAATTTTGGCAAACGTGCCTAAAATGGTAGACTCCGCAAAACTAACCGCCAAAAGTTGACCGTAACTGTTGGCTGAAAACGCGCGCATTTGACCACGTGGACAGCGATTAAGGTTGGCTGGCGGGTTTGTTGACATAGCCGTAACTGCCGGCGGATAGAGCGTATGTGACCAGGCTTCCTGGGACTGCTGGCAGTCTATTCACAAGCCATCAATGGTTAACAACATAAATATTTCCGCGGTCCCAAGACTTTTAAGAAACAACTCGTAGGCTGGCTGGTTGGGCTTGTGGGTTGGCGGCCACCCAGCCTAGGGTCGATTCCTACGAACACACAAAAATTTTGCCACACCAAAACCTGCGGTCCTGGGGCCATGTGGTGGCCTCCGGGCAGGCTGCATGGCGCTCATTGATTGGTCCTCATCATACATAGTCAATCTCCTGTCCAACTACTAAATGCCAAGTGTCAACATATGATTGGCCTGCAAAGAATATTTCATGGAATATTCCAAGGAATATTCTTGGAATATTATTTTTTTAATATTTGCCAAAGTCAAAAGTCAACCCTGGTCAAACTAATTTTTGAAGGAAATTGTAAACTTCAAACTTGAATAAATTTCACATATAGTGTCATATTTGAGTGTCGTTCGCGGCTATAGGATTGTATTGATGAGGCCTATCCTATCGTTCTAGTTTCAACCAATTCTAAGCAATTCAAAATTTGAGCATTTTTTCCACTTAGAACATGATTAACTAAGCAATTCAAAATTTGAGCATTTATTCCACTTAGAACATGATTAACTAAGCAATTCAAATTTGAGCATTTTTCCACTTAGAACATGATCACCTGATCACACCTCCCAAATGGGAAGATTTTGGACCCCAAAAGCATTCAATTACCAAAAATGAAGACGAGGAGACTGATTCTCCACTCTTCCAACCTTGAATAACTGAAATCTTCCCGACTTCATCAAATTGAGCTTCTCATAAAAAGATAAATTTTCCTTTGAATTCACTGACTGACCGTTGCTAAAATTGACTGAGTCATGATGCAAATTCTTGAAATTTGCAGAACAACAACTATATTTTGCAAAAATCATACTGTTTCTACAATGGTCAAACTTCAAAGAAGACTTAAATAAAGTTCACCTTGTGTAGAGCCTCTACTTTACACCTACTTGTCTACCATTTCCCTCAGTTTTTCCTCAGCTTTTCTTCACTTTTGCCTCATTTTCACTGTAAAACCACCCAGATCATTACATTAGGTGTCATTAAGCATGATCAAGTGAGTTTTGCTAATGGGTGACTGTTTTGTTTAGATTTTGACATACTTGCAGGAATTCCGCAGCTGTCTGGCAATCCCGCAGCCATTCAGCGATTCCGCAGCTATCTGATGATCCCGCAGCCTTTTTGTTAAACTCAAGGTTCCACGTGTCAGTTTGCCAAATGAGCCACATGGGCACTTAGGTATCAACGTGCTCGAGGTTCCTGTGCCATTTTTTTAGCCATTCACGTCATCTGTACCTCCGGTCAAAACTGGTCAAGTTACGGTCAAATAAAGGTAGCTTAATGGTGATTGTAAGCTGTTAGGTCACGTCAGCTCAAACGGTGACTTGTCCGCGTTTTGCAGGTGGTAGGGGACATGATCCAACACTGGATTCATTGCCCATGACGACAGAACCTCCAGCTCATCCACGCAGCCTTATGATGTGTCAATGAACCTTAAATACGCATTACAGTTAGTTGTTTTTCAGTTATTAGCTGTACGTGTTAGGCCATCCTTCAGATGCCTATATATACTTGCGTCTGCGTACGCTTATTTTACTTTTTAGCTGCTGTACTTTCTGAACTTGTGATAATTTTAAGAGCATTTGTAAACTCTGTTTTTATAGTGCTGTTCTAGCACTCTGTTTTGTACATTTCTGCAAATGGAGCAATAGAAACGGTGTTGTTTTGAAGCTTTCAGTTCCTTAAGTCTTCTTGTGGCTGAATGAATGGAGGGCCCCTGTTCATGTTAGCCTCTGTAAAGTATTTTATGTTCAGCATTTCTTTATTTTCTCATTCAGCATTTCTTTAAACATGTATAGTTTGATTTATTTGATTTCTTTTCTTTCAAGCTGATCAGTATTATTTCCTTGCAGGTTTTTAGCCCGGGATTTGTTTTTATGTTTGTGTATTTGCTTTACAAACTAATGGTATTTGAAGTTGACAGGTTCAAGTTGCTGCCTTTGTTTTTATAGCTGATTTTTAGTCTTATTTCTCAAAGTTCTGCTAACACATGAATGATCTTTTATCATAAATTGTTATCTTTTAAGGATCAGAATACCACTAACTTGCAGTTGGCTTTGAGTGCTTTTTAGACTAATCTTTCACTACTTTCTAATCATACTTTGCATAGTACATATGGCAGAAGTAGAGAGTTAGAAAGAGCAAAACGTTATCACTAGTCTTTAAAGTAGATTTTTCTCATTTTTAATCACTTTTCTAACTCAACTTGAGCTACTTCCTAATCGTGCTTTACACAGCACTATGTGTTTGAAGCAGGGAGTTAGGGAGAGATAATCATTATCTTTGGTTTTAAAAGTGACTTTCTTTTCTTTTATTTGCAGCAGCATGAATGGTGTCTAGTGCCATTGGAAGTGGTTCTTTGCTTTCAATTTATTTCAAGTTATTTATTTCTTTCAAGCATTTCCTTTCAAGCAAGTAGTTAGAGATCACTAATCACACACTATCACTCATCTGTTTATAAATCACCACTCCATCTTAGGAAGATAAATTAACCACAAACAACACCCCCAACGAAAAAAAAAACTCTAAGAGGTTGCTTAAGTACATATAGTACACCTTCACTTCATCAGCTTACGAGCCCCGGGTTGACAATTAATACTAGCAATTTAGATAACACTAAATTGACTAAACATTTTGGCGCCATTACCGGGGAAGTGAAATTAAGTAGCCATATTCTTAGAAAAAAAACATAAAATTTCAAGAAAAGAAGTTAATAGCCTATCTAAGTATGCTCTCCTCTTGCACTTCAAAGTGATCTGGAGGATCAGAAAGGAGAAAGTTATTGATTTAATAGTTTCTTGAGTATGCTCTCTTCTTGCACCTAGAGTGACCTGGAAGATCAGAAAAAGAACTATTAACTTGACTTGAAGATAAAATAAAAAATGACATGCATAGAGCTAGAGATTCTAGAGGAAGGTTTTTAGCTAGAGCTCGAAGTTCAATTTTTACAAGTCCATCTGCTTCAAGAGATAGACAAGAGACACCTCCCTTATCTCCAACCGAAACTCCTAGTCCTAGAATTCCTGGAATTCAAGAGCCAAGAGTTGACTCTCCTACACCTTCTATTGAGTTTGAACCAGGAAGAGACTCTTCTCTTTCTCCTACAGGAAAACCAATTGTAATTGAGGAAATAGACTCACCTGAAGAAGAAGGAGAAATCTCTTCTCATTCACCCTTTGTAGAGGAACCAGAAGATTTTGAAATCCCTAGGAGAATCATCATGGCAGAGGAAGAAGGAGGTGGTAGAGGTAGAGGTAGAGGAGGAGGAGGAAATAACAATAATAATGGAGGAGGTAGAGGTCCCATTGGAGGAAATAGAGATGGGGATAACTCATTTGGGTTTCCCATTGTTAATGAGGATTCCCGAGCCACCATGAAAAACATATCACCATCCGTCCTCCCAAATTTTCATGGGTTAAGAACTGAAGACCCTGAAACACTCTTGTTTGAATTTGAAGTTGTGTGTCGAACCTATGACTATCTGGATGATACTCAGAAACTCAAGCTGTTCCCATCAACATTGAAAGATCAAGCTTTAAAATGGTTCATGGGGTTACTTACTCAATCCATTAGGACTTGTGATGAAATGAAACAAACCTTTTTGGATAGGTATTTGGACTATTGTATGCCTACTAATCACAAGGACGAGGTTTTTAAAATGATGCAAAAAGAAGATGAGAGCTTAGAAGATTTACTTGAGAGATTTCAATATAACTTAAAAAGAGCAAAAATGAGTACCTTGGATGAAGAGACCTTAAAAGCCCTCTTATTAAAAGCCATTAGGAATGAATGGATAGATATCTTAAACATGATGGGGAAAGGGGATATTTCTCAACTTTCTCTCAATGATATAGCAGAACTTTGTATCCATCTCTCAAGGGGCAAATCAAAAACTCAAAAAGGGCCTAGAGATCCTTCTCTCCTTAGGGCAAATAAATCTGCAACAGGATCAGTGAGTAGGGCTGAAATCGATAATATGCTTGATGAATTTAAAACTGACATCTTAGGGAGTCTTAGTGAACAAATTGATACCCTTAAGATTCAAAATAAACAAAAAGCAGAAGCTGAGGCTATGACTATCTTTTGCCCGAAGTGTAGAAAGAAGCATGCTCTAAGGGAATGTCCCTTGGAAGCACAAGTTGTGGAAACATGTGCAATTTGCTTAGAAACCCATGAGACCAAGGATTTTCCTTCAATCCCTGGGCTCAAATCAGTCTTTCAAGAAGATCCAAGTACGCTTGAATCTCTTTGTTTTATTGCAAGGAGACCTTGGCAAGGACAACAGAATCAAGGGTTTAACAACTCTATGAATTCTCAATCCCAACCAAATTGGAATCCTTGGCAACAACCTTGGCCTCAACCACAAAATGCTTTTCAAGCATGGTTGCAAAGCATGCAAAATCCTTATGCGAGACTTGCTCAATTCTATCAATATCCTCCATCATTTCAGAATCAGCAAGCTCCCCAACTTCCAAATCAAGGTCAACAATTATCATTGCCATACCCTCAACAACAACAACCTCCTCCACAAAATCAAAATTCTCAACTCTCCCAGCAGAAGCCAAATCAACTTCCCTCTCAGCCATTACCCAATCCAAATAATAGGAATCCTCAAAATGCTTATGTGATGGAAGGTCAACCATTCCCTACCTATATGGTTGTTCCCCTCAATGAAGTACAACTCAGATCAGGTAGAATCCTAGATCAACCTTCTACAAGTGTTCAACAGCCAAGCATTTTTGAGGAAGAATCTCTTAAAGCTAATAAGGGTTCTGAAGCATCCCTTCAAAATCCAAACATTCAAGAAAAAGAAAAATAATCAACTCCCTTAGTTGAGCAACCTACATCTTCAACTACACCGCCTTTCCCTGAAAGGTTACAAATTGACCAGGGGGTGGAAAAACAAATTTGGTTGCCTGACTACAACTTTCTAGATGAATTGAAAAATGTCTGTATCAAGATTCCCTTGTTAACAGCCATTAAGGAAATTCCCATCCTAGCAAAGACAATAAAGGAGTTGAGTTTGAAAAAAACAGGAAAGAAAACCAGAGATACCAAAAGGATACATCTAGTTGGAAAAATTGCAGACATTATGATGGGTAAGATTACCATGCAAAAGTATGTGGATCCCGGTAGCCCTATTGTTAAAACTCATATTAATGGGGTTGAAATCCCAAATACCTTGATTGACTTAGGAGCCGCTATCAACATCATGAGTAGACAGACCATGGATCAGTTAAAGCTTCCTAACCTTCTCTTTACACCTACTTTGCTGCAACTTGCAGATAGATCAATCATCAAACCTGATGGTGTATTGGAAGATATTCCAGTCTCACTAGACTCTTGGGAGTATCCAGTTGATTTTATGATTTTAACTCCCAAGAACAATCTAGGAGGACATCCTCTTATTTTAGGAAGACCTTGGCTGGCCACAGCTGATGCTTTCATAAGTTGTAGGTCTGGGGACATGTATATATCAGATGGTAATTCTACCAAGAAATTCAACTTGTATCCTCCCGCAAAGGCAATAATAGAAATAGGAGAAGATGAGTGGATCGATGATGAGGATACTCTTCAACCTGTTCTAACCATCTCTGAGATTAGTGAGGACAGTCAAATCCTAAATACATTAGAAAATTTCGAGACACCTTTAGAATATGACTCTACACAGTTTCAGTTAGATGCAGACATTGAATATCTCTCCTCTAGACAGATGTCTCTCTTCTCAATGGAAGAGTTTGGTAGTTCTACAGTTGAAATCTTTCCAGGAAAAACATTAAACATTAACAAGAACTTGGAAAGACCACAACAAGAAGAATTAACTAAACTGTTGCAAAAACATTCCACTGCCTTTGCATGGGAATACACTGACATGAAAGGAATCGACCCTAAGACTTGTATTCATCACATTTATATTGAAGAAAACAGCAGACCTATTAGGCAGCCACAAAGACGGATGAATCCAAATCTTAGGGAAATTGTGAAAGAAGAACTTCAGAAATTGCTCAAGGTAAACTTCATTTACCCCATTTCAGATAGCCAATGGGTTTCTCCCTTGGTTATAGTGCCCAAAAAGAATGGTAAATGGAGAGTTTGCATTGATTATCGAGAATTGAACAAGGCAACCTTAAAGGATCATTTCCCTCTACCTTTTATTGATCAGGTACTAGACACTTTAGCAGGTAAAAAGTATTTCTCATTCTTGGATGGTTTTAGTGGTTATAACCAGATTCAGGTAGCACCTGAAGATCAAGACAAAACCACATTTACTTGTCCTTGGGGAGCTTTTGCCTACCGAGTACTCCCTTTTGGATTGTGCAATGCACCCGCTACATTTCAAAGGGCTGTACTAGGAATCTTTTCAGATCTGATTCATGATTGTGTAGAGGTATACATGGACGATTTCACAGTTTATGGTAATACATTTGAAGAAGCTTTGGCAAATTTGGAAAAAGTACTGGTAAGATGTAAGGAAACAAATCTTTCTTTAAGTCATGAAAAGTGTTTTATGATGTTTACTGAAGGGATTGTTTTAGGACATCATATTTCAGGAGATGGAATCAAAGTTGATAGATCTAAAGTCGAAGTCATCTCTAAGTTACCTGTTCCAAATTGGCAAAGAGATGTTAGAAGTTTTCTTGGGTTTACTGGTTATTACAGAAGATTTATTGAAAACTTCACTAAGATAGCATCCCCTCTTTTCAAACTCCTTACTAAAGATTGTGAATTTAAGTGGAATCATGAATGTCAATCTGCCTTTGAAGCTTTAAAGATTAGAATATCTGAAGCACCCATTCTAAGGGGTCCAAATTGGAAACTCCCTTTCCACATTTCTACTGATGCTTCAGATACAGCTTTAGGAGCTGTTTTGGGACAAAAGGATTTGATCCCTTATGCCATTTATTACACAAGTAAGAATTTGACTCCTACTGAGTTAAATTACACTGTTACTGAAAAGGAATTTCTAGCCGTTGTTCATGCGATAAACAAGTTTAGACATTATATAACCGGCTATGAAACCTTTGTCCACACTGATCACTCTTCCATTAGATACCTCATGAACAAACCAGTCACTAATCGTAGAGTTACAAGATGGCTTTTGCTTTTACAAGAATTCAACATAACTGTGTTAGATCGACCAGGTAAACAGAACACAGTAGCTGATTTCTTGTCTAGAATCCAAAACACTAATGAGGATTCTCCTGTAGAGGATAAATTTCCAGATGAGTATTTGTTTGCAGTAACTACCAAAACTCCTTGGTATGCTGATATTGCTAATTATTTAGTTACTGGAAAGCTACCTTTACATTTATTTCCTAATGAGAAAAGGAAAATCATTCAGGAGAGTTCACATTATTCTTGGATTTCTAATGAATTGTTCAGAACAGGGCCAGATTTTATGATCAGAAGATGTGTACGGGAGGATGAAATGCCTGACATCCTTAAGGCATGTCATGACGAACCTTGTGGCGGACACTTTGCTGATAAGAGGACAGCCTATAAAATCCTTTCTTTAGGATATTATTGGCCTTCTCTCTTTAAGGATGCAAAGCAATATGTTAGAAGGTGTGACAGTTGTCAGAGAGTTGGGAGACCAACTCTTTCAAATGAAATGCCACTACAGCCACAGGTATGCATCGAACCCTTCGAGAAATGGGCTCTAGATTTTGTTGGACCCATTATTCCGCCATCCAAGCAAAAGAGATATATATTGGTTTGTACTGATTATGTTACTAAGTGGGTAGAAGCTAAAGCATTGACTTCTGCTACTGAAAATTCAGTTGTTCAATTTCTTTTTGAGGATATTTTCACTCGTTTTGGTGTCCCAAGAGAAATTGTAACAGATCAGGGGAGCCAATTTACATCAAGGATGATGGAGAAGCTGATGGAGGAGTATAAAATCAAGCATAGAACATCTACTCCATACCATCCGCAAGCGAATGGTCAAGTAGAATCTACAAATAAAGTTTTTGAAAGCATCATCACAAAGACTGTTCATCTTCATAGAAGAGATTGGGCGGAAAGGCTTCCTGAAGCCTTATGGGCCTATAGAACTACATGGAGGAACACCACAAGACATTCTCCCTATGAACTTGTTTATGGGAAGGAAGTCCTATTCCCCATTGAGTTCCAAATCAAGACCTTCAAGACAGCAGTTCAATTGGGGATGAGCTTATCAGAAGCCCAGAAGCACAGAATGGACCAGTTAAATGAACTAGATGAAATGAGACAAGATGCAATTCTAAGGACCGATCTAGTTCAGCACCAAAGAATCAAATGGCATGATCGACATATCAAAGAAAAGAAGTTTCAAAAGGGTGATTGGGCACTCTTGTTTGATTCCAAATTTAAGGACTTCAAAGGAAAATTTCAAACTCATTGGCTTGGGCCATATGAGATTGATGAAGTCTTTAATAATGGAGCAGTTAGAATGAAGACTATTGATGAACTTCAAACTCCCTTTATTGTGAATGGCCACCGGTTGAAAGTTTACCACAAGCCACTCTCAAAAGAGGAGTTTGTTAAGTTGTTCCAAGGCGATTCTGAAATGAGGCTGGTGGAGAAGAATTCTTCTCCTCCATCAGCCTAATCTCTGTTTCTTTCAATTTCAATAAAAAAATAAAAATAAAAAAAAAAAGAAAAAAAAAAGAATAAATGTATGAGCCTGAAAACCAATCTCTGATTGGCAGTCTCATGCAGAAAACCTGAGGTGAAAATCAAGGTCACCTGACACCTCATGTTTTCCAAAAAAAAAAAAAATCTCTCTCTCTTTCATCTCATTTCGCCATTTCATCCATTCCATTTCACCATCTTATTCCATCTAACCATTCTCACTTCACCTCACTGCTTTCCACCCATTCATCCATTCATTCCATTTCATTTCATTAATAAAGGTTTTTTTTAGGCAACTAAGGTTATTTTGTGTAGCTGGAGGACACCATTGCAGTTCCCGCAGCTATTTGGCAATTCTGCAGCCGTTTAGCCTTTCCGCAGCCCTCTGCACCTGCACAAAGAAACACAGTCTGTTTGAGAAATTTTTACAGTTCAAAAATCATCAATAACAAGGAGGAAAGAGTCATGTAACAACAATAAGTTGACAAAGGGTTAGTGGAAAATCATCAAAAGGCAAACCAAACGCGGATCTGAGGTATGTTTTAAATCTTAAACTTACAGTTATTTCATTACGCAAAGTTTTCTGGGTTATGTCTTTTTGCCACTAATTGTAATGATTACCCATTTTCCCTACCATGCGACCATATATCCACGTATCTCTCAAGTCTATCAGTCCTTGATTACCACGATTTTGAAAATCACTTACGGCTGCTTCTGTCATTAAGGCTTTCGTACCCTAGTGACGTAGCCTAATGTACTACGACTCTCTAAGTCCTCATCCCGCAGCCATGTGTAAACCTACAGCCGAAATCTAAGGATCTAGCCATTTTCATTCATTATTTCGAAACCCTCCTACGCTCATAACACTCCATTTCACGCTATTCCATTCTCTCATTTCCTTCATTCCGTTCCACTCACTACGTTGCCTCCATAAACCATACTCTGTTTTTTCCTCTCTGCTAATTCTGAGAAACAGTGAATACATATAACCAGTGAACGTATGTTACGGTTGTATTACGACTGCTAAGCCACCGTTCCACTGTGTTAAAGCTGTTAATCCACCATTTCACGATGTTCAAGCCGTGAATTCACTGTGTCTAAGGCTATTGCTGAAACCATACAACCTCTTTTCCACAAAATTCTGAACAGAGCCGAGAATTTACTGTGTAAAGCCACCATTGAAGTCGTGTTTTAGAACAGAGCCGTAGAGTCAATGGGGAAACTTTTAAGGGCTGAACCAGAAGGTTCAAAATTCCTGGAAGCATATCCTCAAGTTAAGGAGGCGTTGTAGAAAGCCAACTGGCTACAGTGCATCAAGAAATTTAAAGGCTACCACAAGGAGGTTACAAAGGCCTTTGCAAGGTCATTCAGAGATAAAGACAGTCAAGTGGAGGTGGGTGATTTAACGTTTGCAGTCAGTGAGGGCAGCATAGCACAAGCTACATCTCTCCCACAAACCGGAGAAAGGTGGTTTAAAAACCGGTCAGTTCAAGATCAACAATGGAAGCAGATTTTAAAAAACCCAGGTATGGATACCAGTGTCTTCACAAAAGGAATTCCTGTCACTTATGTTAAGGAAGAATGGAAAATTTTACTGTCGTTAATGCAAAAATTTTTCACTTGTGAAGGGAGATTTGGGGTCTTATATGTTTATCATGGTAAAGTTATGCTGCAATTTCAAGGAGAACATGATATAAATCTTCCCTACTTTCTATTCCAAAGCCTTAGAAAAATGTGTTCCATGGCCCAAAGGAATCCACGAAACATTGAAGCACATCTCTGTCATCATAGTCTTGTTAAGATGTTAGTGGAGGAACAATTAAAAGCAAAACGAGACACCTGGGAGAAATTCCTTGTGAGAAATCATTTTGAAGAAGCTGGAGAAACCTCTGTGCCTAGAAAAAGTAGAAGAAAAAGAAAAGAGGATACCCCTGAAACTGATATCTTAGAGGGAACTGTCCAAGGACAGATTGAAGAGGAAACTGAAGTACATCATTCTGAACATGAGATTGAGCCTGAACCTACTGTGGACAGTGATCCAATAGCTCAAGGGATTATCACACAAACCCTCTCAGAACTTGCCCAAGAAGCTGCCCAGAAGAGAAAAGAAGATAGGAAGAAACAAAAGCAAGACAAGGGAAAATCCATAGTTCAAGAAACTTATCAGACTCCAGAGAATTCTAGTGAGGAAGATAGTCAGCCCTTAGCACAAAGGTTGGCCAAACTCCATGAAAAAACTGCCCTTTCCAAGAAAGTAAAAGTGCAGAAACCAAGGAAAAAGGCACAAAAAGAAACATAGAGTGTTGCCACTGTAAGAAGGAGCAGCAGATTGCAAAATAAAGGGAGAGCCACAAGGACACTTTTCATTGATCTAAGCACACCTGAGAAGGGTGCTATAAAATCAGACCTTGAGGATAGTCCACAACGTGATGCAGCTACTCCTCCAAGGGAGGACAGTCCATTTCAGCCGGAGTTTGAAACTGAAATTGAGCATGAACACAGTCCAAGGAAGTCACCAATGGTTGACCCAGCTCAGCAAGAGGTGTACAACTATTTTGAAACATTGGAGCAGAACACTGCTGGCCCAAGTAATATCATACCTCATGAGCAGCAAATAGACATACTCAAACAAGAGATCTATGAACTTGAGGTGCTAAATCACCACATTAAGCAGGAAAATGAAAAAATGAAGCAGCAAGCTGATATTGACAAAATGGTCCAAGATAACACCATGCTTCACATGGGCATGTGGCAGAAGAAAAACAGGAGACTCAAGAAGAAATGTAGAAGGCTAAACAGAGCCTTAATCAATTTGAAATTCAGATGCATGTTCAAGAGACCAAAAGTCAATGTCTCCACACAGAGGAAGAAGAGGAGATTGGATGTCTTAGCAGAGGCATCCCAGCAGGTGGATTGAGCTGTGTTTTCATTGCATGAGGTCATGCAATACCCTCGTAGTGGGGGTATGTAGAGCCTCTACTTTACACCTACTTGTCTACCATTTCCCTCAGTTTTTCCTCAGCTTTTCTTCACTTTTGCCTCATTTTCACTGTAAAACCACCCAGATCATTACATTAGGTGTCATTAAGCATGATCAAGTGAGTTTTGCTAATGGGTGACTGTTTTGTTTAGATTTTGACATACTTGCAGGAATTCCGCAGCTGTCTGGCAATCCCGCAGCCATTCAGCGATTCCGCAGCCATCTGATGATCCCGCAGCCTTTTTGTTAAACTCAAGGTTCCACGTGTCAGTTTGCCAAATGAGCCACATGGGCACTTAGGTATCAATGTGCTCGAGGTTCCTGTGCCATTTTTTCAGCCATTCACGTCATCTGTACCTCCGGTCAAAACTGGTCAAGTTACGGTCAAATAAAGGCAGCTTAACGGTGATTGTAAGCTATTAGGTCACATCAGCTCAAACGGTGACTTGTCCACGTTTTGCAGGTGGTAGGGGACATGATCCAACACTGGATTCATTGCCCATGACGACAGAACCTCCAGCTCATCCACGCAGCCTTATGATGTGTCAATGAACCTTAAATACGCATTACAGTTAGTTGTTTTTCAGTTATTAGCTGTACGTGTTAGGCCATCCTTCAGATGCCTATATATACTTGCGTCTGCGTACGCTTATTTTACTTTTTAGCTGTTGTACTTTCTGAACTTGTGATAATTTTAAGAGCATTTGTAAACTCTGTTTTTATAGTGCTGTTCTAGCACTCTGTTTTGTACATTTCTGCAAATGGAGCAATAGAAACAGTGCTGTTTTGAAGCTTTCAGTTCCTTAAGTCTTCTTGTGGCTGAATGAATGGAGGGCCCCTGTTCATGTTAGCCTCTGTAAAGTATTTTATGTTCAGCATTTCTTTATTTTCTCATTCAGCATTTCTTTAAACATGTATAGTTTGATTTATTTGATTTCTTTTCTTTCAAGCTGATCAGTATTATTTCCTTGCAGGTTTTTAGCCCGGGATTTGTTTTTATGTTTGTGTATTTGCTTTACAAACTAATGGTATTTGAAGTTGACAGGTTCAAGTTGCTGCCTTTGTTTTTATAGCTGATTTTTAGTCTTATTTCTCAAAGTTCTGCTAACACATGAATGATCTTTTATCATAAATTGTTATCTTTTAAGGATCAGAATACCACTAACTTGCAGTTGGCTTTGAGTGCTTTTTAGACTAATCTTTCACTACTTTCTAATCATACTTTGCATAGTACATATGGCAGAAGTAGAGAGTTAGAAAGAGCAAAACGTTATCACTAGTCTTTAAAGTAGATTTTTCTCATTTTTAATCACTTTTCTAACTCAACTTGAGCTACTTCCTAATCGTGCTTTACACAACACTATGTGTTTGAAGCAGGGAGTTAGGGAGAGATAATCATTATCTTTGGTTTTAAAAGTGACTTTCTTTTCTTTTATTTGCAGCAGCATGAATGGTGTCTAGTGCCATTGGAAGTGGTTCTTTGCTTTCAAGTTATTTCAAGTTATTTATTTCTTTCAAGCAAGTAGTTAGAGATCACTAATCACACACTATCACTCATCTGTTTATAAATCACCACTCCATCTTAGGAAGATAAATTAACCACAAACAACACCCCCAACGAAAAAAAAAACTCTAAGAGGTTGCTTAAGTACATATAGTACACCTTCACTTCATCAGCTTACGAGCCCCGGGTTGACAATTAATACTAGCAATTTAGATAACACTAAATTGACTAAACACCTTGCCAATTGTTCACATGGCGAATTTTTGCTGAATGAGCCCTGTACTTGTGCCGAATCCCGACCAAGTTTTCTCGCCATACCAATCTGCCATTCTGAAACCAACATTGACCCATGTTGAACTGTGTGCCCTCTTTGCTTGCATGCCTTTCCTTCTCATGGAATCTTGCACCGCTTTGCACCGACACTTCGTTCTCTGCACCGATCGACACCAAAGGTATCTTGTGCAACCTTTTGTCATCTTCTTTCAAAGACGAACTGTTATCAGACTGAAACATATCATCATTTATATCAGCAATAATATGAAAAGGAAATTGTACAAAATCTTGTTGTTTAACCATCAACAAAGTCAGATTTTGACTTGCATTAACTAGCCTTTTCAATTGCCCTGCATGGACTAAAGAAGATTCTAGCTTCTTCTTATGTGCTCTCACAATGTACTCTTTTCCATCCTTGAACAAGTGATACTTATTCTCATGGCGATGGAAGATTGCCTTTCTGTCAAATAAATATGGACTACCCAACACAACACCTACAATATCGCATTATCGCATAATCGTTCTATCGCATTGCCGCTTTTATCGCAATATCACATACTTTCTCTATCGCAATATTGCAATATCGCGATATCACAGAAGCGTGGCATATGACAATTTTTGTTAATCTGTTTCCTGCGATTTGCGATATGCGTTGTTGCATATCGGAAGTTTAAAGTTTTTCAACGTAAGTGGTCTTTGACGCATGCGATGTGATATATGTCCGTAGTCCCTTATCGCGATCTCGCAATCTTAGAATTCGGCTTGCAAAGGGGGTGTCCATGATCCTTTTGTGATGCGATATTTCCTAAGGAATAATCTTATTTTATCATAAAACTTAGGCTTTTTGATTTTTTAAGGGTTTTCTCCTAAGTTTTTTGATGGTAAGTTTTATTAAAAAAGGAAATACAAGCACTAATTGATTTTTTTAAATTTTGACTAAGGGTCCCCACTTATTTACTATTAGTAATAACACTAAATAAGAAGGGGGGTTGTTGCTGGCCACAAAAATTGGCGATTCACTTGGAAGAACCAGTTATCTTTGCTTTTCTTTTGAATTTTCTAAACTTCCAAAACAGAAAATTTTCCAGGAAATTAAACTTTATTATAGAAAGACAAAGTACATTATGCTTTCACCTATTAATGATATTTTGTTTCTTCTTTTTTCAACTTTGATTATTTACTCCCTCAAGCTAGTCCTTGTATCTACATCAGTCATTACTTGGTTTTATAAAGATAAAAACAAAGCCTTCTCTGTAAATCAGTTTTGAATATGCTCATTTGTCGTAGGTAGAGCCTCTGCTGCTAGCAGGCGTTTATAGCCTCGACAGGGTTACCTGTTACCCAGCAATGATCTTGTATCCTACTTAGAGAAATTTACAATTTTCAAAGAGAAATCCATATCCACACTTATTTCTTTCATTTTTTATTTTTTTTTTACCCTTAAAGAACAATGTCTTGGTTTGGTAGCCAATTTCTGACATAGTCATTCACTTGATTTATAGCTTTGCTGAACAAGCTAGCTCGTGATGAGACCCCTTGTCTTTTGATTGCAACAATCTTGAGTCATTTCCCTGTTGTGGTATGCAGTATTGGCAAAGTCAGCAAGCTATAATATCTATGATCATGATAAGCCGGCTCGTGATGAGACCTCTTACTCTTTAAGTTAAAGTGTATCATTGGATCATTCCCTGAATGTTGAAGTTTCCTAAGTGGGGAGGAAATCATTGTTTCCTTAAGATGGCTCTGGACGACAATAATAGAGTTTTTTGGAAAGAGCTTTTCTACAGAGAATCTTCATTTTATTATTGATATCTTTCATTGGACTGATGCAAAACAATTTCCCAATAAAAGTCGTTTTTTTATCAAAATTATAAAGTCGAAACTAATATCATTTCTAGGCCTATAACTTTTAACTGTATCTTTCAATAATATTGATCAATTTTCTAAAACGAATTCTATTTATACAAGTGAAAAACAAAATCTAAAAGAAAATTTGTGTCTTTTTCATGAATCTCAAATGTAACCATTTACAACTGGTTTTATTATGAAACTAAAACAACTATTCTACAAAATAGAAGAATGATCTCCTATGGAAAATATTTTTTGAGGATCTGTCTGTTAACAAGTAAAGAATCTCTTTTTCCTGTTAAATCCTATAACATAAAAGTAGATGAACCTATGACTTCTATGATTTGAAAAGGGCCAAGCCACATTCGTTGAAATTTTGTATGTTTCCCTTTTTCCTCATGAGTCTTGTCCCATTTTAAAACTAGATCTCCCATCTGAAAATCTTTTCTAGATATCATGTTGGAATCAAAATAGGCTTTTACTAAGGCTTGATGATGAGCGTGAGTTATCTTGGCCTGTTCTCATTGTTATTCTAACTTAATTATTTCCAGTTGCCTTAGTTGTAGGGAAGAAGTTGGTGCTTCATCAATATATTGAACCAAGGCTAAAGAGGGAATTGCCAAATGAGTTGGAAGAACCACTTCTTTCCCATAGACTAAATTAAAGGGAGAAGTGCCAATGGAGGCTTTCTACGTTATTCGATCTGCCCATAAAGCATATATTAAAGACTTATGCCAGTTTTTATGATTTTGGTCAATGGTTCACTTAATGATTCCGATTAAATTCTTATTTGTAGATTCAGCCAACCCATTCCCTTGTGGGTAATATTTGGCAGAGTATTTAAGTTTGAAACCTCTTTTGAGTGCAAATTCAGTCATTGCATTACCAGAAAAATATGATGCATTATCAAACATTAAAGCAAAAGAAAACCCAAACCTGGTGATTATGAACTGATCTATGAACTCGATGATATTTTCAACATTAGTCGTCTTGAGTGGAACTGCTTCTACCCATTTAGTAAAGTAATCTGTTGTTGTAAGGATATATCTATGCTGCTTAGAAGAGTGAGGAACGATCTCACTTATTATGTGCAATCCCCACTGATCGAAAGGCTGCTCAATGTTAACTGGGTGCAGTGGCAAGGATGGTTTCTTTTGTCTCCCAGCAGCGGTTTGACAGACTTGAAATTTCCTCACGTAGTTATGTGAGTCTTTGAACAATGTCGGCCAGTAATAGCCTGCGCGTAAGATTTTATGAGCAGTAGCGTCTCCAGCGTAGAGTCCTCCTGCTGGCCCATCATGGAGTTCCTGCAAGACTTTTTCAGCTTCAGATTTCTCAAGACATCTAAGGAGAACAAAATCATAATTTATTCTAAAAAGAACATCATTCACGAGCTGATATTGTTTGGCTTTTAACCTTAGAGCTCTTTTCTTTGTATGATCGAGGTTTGAAGGAGCGTATCCATTCTTTAGATAATAAATGATATCAGTGTATAATGACTCAACATCATTTAGGCTTACCTCGTACATTTGTATCTCTGCAGATGGAATTTCGGACATCAGCGATGCTCCGGCCAGCATTTTACAAAAGCCTTGACCTTTTACAATACTTGCTAGTTTGATTTCTACGTCATATTCCTGTAAGGCAGTAACCCAATTGGCTCTTTTCTCTCCCACATCCTTCTGTACTAGAAGATTTCTTATCGCTGGAAACGGTACTATGATTTTTGTATGTGTTTTGAATAGAAAAGGTCTGAAATACTTAATTGCTTTGAAAACAGCATAAGCTTGTTTCTCCACATCTAAATAATTCAATTCAGCCCCTTGTAAATTGGAACTAAAAAAATCAATTGGGGCTTCTGCCTTTTCTTGATTTACTTGAGTGAGTATCGCAGCATATGACCTATCAGAGGAAAATGTATATAAAATAAAAGGATCGGAAAAATTTGGAGTTGCTAAATATGGAGCATTAATGATTGCTTGTTTGATCAGATTGAATGCCTCATGTTCATCTTGGCCCCATTTAAAGTTTGAGTTCTTTTTAATCATTTCTTGTAAAGGAGACACGATTCTTGAAAAATCTGGAACAAATCTCTTTACAAAGTTAATCTGGCCAAGAAAAGATTGCATGGCTTTCTTGTTGTGAGGTAGAGGGACTACAGAAATATCCTTGATTCTGTCAGGATCAATGTGAATTCCAGATTTTGACACTATGAATCCAAGAATTTTTCCTTCACTTAATGCGAAAAAGGATTTTTTCGGGTTAAGTAAAATCCCATACTTTTGACAACGTTGGAAGATTTGTTTTCAATCTCTAAAATGATTGTTTCATTTCCTGGAATATACAGTTATATCATCCAAATAGATTACCGCTGATTTATTAACTAACCCTTTGAATGCGATGTCCATAGCTCTCTGAAATGTGGCACCAGCATTAATCAGACCAAATGGCATCTTGTGATATGTGTATGTACCCCATTTAGTTCTGAATGTGGTTTTTAACTGATCATCGGGATGTACCAACACTTGATTGTATCCTGAGAATCCATCCAAGAAGGACATCAATTCTGAGCCCGCGACCACCTGCAGTATTTGTTCCATGGGAAGCAAAGGAAAATTGTCCTTTTGGCAGGCTTTGTTAAGATTTCGAAAGTCAATGCAGATTCTAATATCTCTGTTTTTCTTTCTAACAGGGACCATATTGGAAACCCATTTGGAATGTCGAACAGGAAAAATTATTTTGGCTTTCAGTAACTTATTGAGTTCAGATTTGATCTGGTTTTCTAGATTGGGATGGATCTTTCTCAATTTTTGTTGGATAGGTTTTTCATTGTCTATCATTGGAATAGTATGTTGGATGATGGATGTGTCGTACGTTTTGAGTTCATCATAATTCCAAGCAAAGACACTTTTGTATTGTCTCAAGAGACGAATATACGCTAATTTTTCTTCAGGAGCTAGACCAAGGCCTAGATTGATATTCTGTGGTTTGGTATCAGTTCCTAGATTTACTAATTCATAATTCAAAGTTAACTTTTGAGTTTTGAATTGGTAGATATTTTAAACCAATCTTTCAAATCATAAAGATCTTCTAACTTGACTACTGACTTAGGTATGGTATTCTTAGTGCTATCCTGTTGCAATTGTTGGTCATGTTGGTCTTCGTCAATTATTTGATTGGTATAGGATCCCTCAGATGTGAGGAAACTCATGATATCAGGATCGTCGTTGAAAATCCTCCAATTGGTAATGTTATCAGGAATAGATGGTCTAAAAATTAATTCAATTGAAAATCGATTAGGGCTAAAATCTTCTGAAGGAATAAGTTTGGAAGCTACGTTGGCTAAGAGGTCTGCGCTAGCATTCTGGAGTCTGGGAATTGATGAAATATTAAATGCTATGAAGTGTTCAGTCAGATCTTGAACTAAGGATTGGTAATGTTTTAAATGACCTAATAAACAATGTATAGTATTGCGTACCTATTTGATTACAATTTCAGAATCTCCGAAAACTTGAAGATATTTGACGTCTAATCCGATTGCTTTGTATAATCCTTGGACTAAAGCCTCGTATTCTGCGGTATTGTTGGTGCAATCAAATTCGAGTCTGCAAGTTAGCATAGTCTTATCTCCCTCTGGACTTATTAACACGCATCCTGCTCCTGCTCCTTCATTAGACTTAGAACCATCAAAAAATAATTTCCAAAATAAAGATTTATTTACAGGACTATCTATAAAATTAATACATTTAGAACTATCTGTTTAAGAGAAATTTTCTACTTGAGATAAAACAGAATGTTCTAAGTAAGGTGAAGTATGAGCATTAAAATTTCCTAGGAAAGAATCTACTGAATAGTTGCCAATGATGTTAGAATTATATGCTACTGGTTCATTTTCTCCCTCGAGTTCTGTTACTATGTATTTCTGATGTCTTTCCCGCTCAACTTTTATTTGATTTGGCTTACCATTGTAAGGGAGCCACATGTGCGACTAGTTAGTTGCAAAGTATCCATGAAGTTTTTTTGACCAATCTCTGCTAAGAATTAAGCCATAAAATTCTAGAATATTAGCAACTAAAATGTCGATAACTTGACATACCTTTGGGTTGGATGACAGCCTTATGGTGACCTGATTTAATTCACCAATCACTTCGACTTGCGATCGATCTAATTGAACTATGCGTACAACTGATTTTTGTGGTTGAACGTTCAATTTTGCACATATTGACTTTGGTAAAATATTCAATGAAGCTCCAGAATCCACTAAGCAATTATGCAAATTTTTATTGAAAATTTCATAAGTAAGAAGAAATGGGGGAGTATGAGATCTCGATCTTCCTCTAATTAAGGCGATATCGTTTGGATCAACTTTATTAATCGCATTAGCTAGAGGTCTTCCCATATCATGGGAAGCTTGAGAGATTATAGCGGCAGACAAAGGTGCAACTGGTACAGCATGTAATTCTTTCAAGAGTACCTTTTGCTGGTGTTTTAACTTGCTCAATTCGTAAAAAGTGATATTGGCCCTAGTATTTTTCATGTCTTCTATGATATTATACTCCATTTCATCCGAAACGATCATTGTTTTAGATGGAGTTGATGAGTCTGTTTGGACTGGGCTGGTTTGAGTCACTTTAGGTGTCGTTTTCTTGGCTGCGACTTTATCCTTAGTCATCGAGCTTGCGCTTTTTGGCTTAGGGGTAGGTTGAGGAGGATCAAGTTGATTTCTGTTGCGAGTACTAACCGGGGATGCCTCTTGATCCTCTTCATCTGTGAGGATGAAATCCCACATACCTTGTAACTCTACAACTTCTTCTTCATCGGTATGTTCTTCAATAGCGATTTCCTCTTCTTCTTCTTCGGATTCAGCACTTGTAATAGCGTTAGGGGGTTTGGAATCAGTTGAAGGATTTCTTTTAAAAGGTCTATACGACTTTTTAGAAGAAGTTTCTGTCACTTGTTTCTTAATGTCGACCATCTCTTTAGACATGGTCTTCAAAACTTTTTGCAATCCTTCTAAATCAAATGGATCTTTCGATTGTTTTTTCTTGGGATCTTCCTTGAAAGAAACCTTCTTGGATTTTTGTTCTTCTATTGCGTTTTTATTTTCTAAGGCCATAATACATTTCTCTACTGCTATTGCTTCTTTCATATTTTCAATTAAAGTTGTTTTTTTAGCCCTATCAACAAAGATTGTTATGTTTGATGGTAAAGCAGTAATGTACCATTCACTTCGCACTTCTTCGCTAGGCTGGGAAGCAGCAGGAATTTTATTTAAGATTTTATTGAAATGTAAATTGAAATCTTTGATAGGTTCTTTTGACTTGGCCCTAACGTTAGATAGGTCGTTGATCAATGTTGCAGTAGACCTATCATCACCAAACTTAGTCAAGAATTGTTCTTGGAAAATCTCCCAACTAGTAATAGATCCAAACAGTAATGAGAAATACCATGATTTGGTTGTTCCTTGTAGAGTATAAGGAAAAATTCGAACAACAACGTCTTCATTGGTAACTCCATTAAGATTTATGGATAACATAAAGTTATTTATATGTTCTTCCTCTAGAATGTCTGCCTCAGGATTAAACTTAGGCAGCCATTTTTCAGGATGGTCTGGTAACTAACTCAAGGGCGTAGGCATTAAGACTGCCCCTGGGTTATTCCATGGAGATTGGGCCATCGTTGAACTACTAACATAGGAAAGTGCAGAAGATCATCCCTGCGGTTGAGAAGATGAGGATATTATGACTCCAGATGATTGAGAAAAAGATGTGGTAGTTCTAGTGGGCTGATGGACAATGATCTGAAGTAGAGGGGTGGAGAGTTGAATTTGTGGTGAAGAGGTTGAGATGGATGATGATGATGAAAGAGTCTCGCTATCTGACCCTTTAGGAGATTTCCTTGCTCTCTTCCTTGTAGGTAGAGGTAACTTGGTTGGCTGAACACCAAACTTTTCACTCTTTAATCTGGTAAGAGGATGAGCAGGGTTATATTGTGAAGTCACGTTGCCTTGAGATTTATCAAATTTTTGAGGAGATATAGAAAATCGCTGAAGTTTGTGAATCAAAGATTCAACTTCAGGAGGTTCAATAGTAGATTGTTCTGAAATGTCAGGGTTTGTAGTAGCGGCTATTGCTCCAGTGACTTCTGGCTCTAGATTTAAAGATTCTAAATGCAATGGAGAAGTCGGGGGAGACGGTGAGGGTGATTTACTCTCAGAATGGTATTTAGATTTGGATTTAATTTCCATTCACAGTTTGTGGCCCTCCTTCTAGTACCAAATATGTTGAAGCCCCAAAAATCAGGTCTACAACAAGGGGGATACCCACCCGGTCCGGACCTTGGTTGGCAGCTCCTTTTTCGTTTGGTATAGTGGGTCCGACTGGGGATATGGGACCAGTTTCCCAATTTATGTGTATGTGTGTGAAGAATTGATATTTCCCTTCTAAAATTTCCTACGTGAGATGCTCTAATTCTAATTCTAATCTAATGACATGCAAATTTTATTCTAATAAATAGAAACATCTAATTCTACACTAACCCAGGGTGTAATCCTTCTGTTATGTGATCTAAAATGATTTCAGATAACAATTGGTAATAAATATCATTCAACTGTTATGAGAAAAGAATTCAATAAAGATGAACCACTTCGTATAAAAAGTTAGACAAAACAGTTGTGAAAAACATATCGCATAATAAGCTATTCATACATTAAGCATAAATAAATAGCTATCGCCATACAAAAGTGCCAAATGATAACTCAAGCATTCACACATTAATATATAAACAACTGAACTTGAATATCACTTTTAACACAAAGGCAGAAATAGTTAAGAGATAGAAGTACCATTTATAACTAGTCCTACTCACGAGCTTCAAGTGATAATGATTTATCTCTTCTTAATCCAACATCCACTAAGAGTACAGAAGTGCAACATTAGTAGCAGATATTAAATGCATATATCAATAAATCTTGTTCCATTCATTCATCAAAAGCTCCATAGAGGGTACAAAAGTGCATGTTCTGGGGATAAGTTTTTGACAAATTCCAGGACCTTTCTCTAAATGCATGAGAAGGGTTTAAATACTACTTAACTAAATCTAAAAATAACTTATTACAAAAATGTAGGATGCGGTTTAAATGACCGTCCTTATTTCAGGCAAAAATAAAACAAAATTAAAACTAAAAATTAAAATTACTAACTAACTGTGTATCTGATCCTTGAAATCGCACGCGTTCAGCATCTGTTTGAGAACATTCGGCTAGCCGACTTCCGATTTTAGCTATGCTGAGAAAACAAAATCGGTAAGAGTTGGCGCCATCTTCTCGGGAGAATTGATGATACACTTTAGAGTCATGCACTGGTTGTGTGGTTTTACCAAGTACATCCAATAAGAATCCCAATTCAACTTGGTTAACCTTTGGATTGTTTCTGCCTTTTCTTGAGCCTTCTGTTTCCAGTCTACCTGTAGTTGTTGTGTCTTTGGTAGATACCCTGGAGTGGTTTCTATGATCAGGTTTGCTCTATGCAAATTTTCATTTATACAGTCAATAACGCTGTTTGCTGCCATGGCCACTTCTTCTGCTACTTGTTCTGCTTCCCTGAGTTGTGCATCCCATTTATTAAAGAGAATTTCTTTGTGATTGTTGTTGATCCTTAGTGTGCCTGCTCTTTTTCCCTCCTCTGTTTCTTACCAAGTCAAATATTCGGTAACTCGTTTATCAATTAAATCATAATCATTTCGTAAATCTACGACTTGATTAGTGATTTTATTGCTTATTTCACAATAAGAGTTCCACTGTGATATTCTTTGGTGTAATGCTTCTTGTTGCTACAGTATTTGATCATTCAAGGAAATGGATTCTGTGATGAATTCTGTAAGTTTAGGATCATCCTTGTGCATCTCCTGCATATCCTGCAACTATTTTTCTTTCTCAGCCAAACTATTCTGGTAGATTATCTACATTCATTGGAAGTCCTGCTGTAGTCTTTCAACCTGTTTTTGTGCTTCGTTGTTGGCATTGGCTTGTTGCAACTGTTGTTGCAAAACTCATATCTGGTCTTCCTTTTCTTGTAGCAGTTGCTATACCTCAGATGCTTTGTCAATGGTTGCAGAGGCGTATGCTCCTGCGATTTGAGACAATTTGGTGAGATTCTCAGTGGGATCAGTAGTAGGATCTTGCCATAGGATGTCTAATTGTTCTACCTCATTAGAGAGCATGTTTTCCAATTTCCTTTTCTTCCTTTGTCTTCTCACTACTGCCTTGTGTTGTGGACTATAAAATACATCAAGAGGAGGAATCTCTCCTATCTTGAGAACAAGTTTAGAGGATGGGGTGATGGGAATATATTCCATCTCTGGGACATTGCTAATTGTTCCTGTAATTATATCTTCTATTGCTTGTACATCATTTGCAGGTGTCTTTGTACTTGATCCCTCTAGATTGATCAACTCATTGAAGGTCTCACATTCTTTATCTAGTTCGGTTCTATTTGTTGATGGTTGAACAATGAGAGGGGGAGGATCTGTTTGTGGGGAGGTAAAAGCCTGTTGCCGTGGGAGCTCTTTTGATTGGGTAGTATCCTTTATTGACCCCTCGCTTTTACCATGGTCACTTTCTGATCTCTTGGAATGTTCAGATGTTTCTTTTCCAGACTTAGATTTAGACCTGTCTGTGCTTGAACTTCTACTGAGACTGATACTCAGAGTTGGTTCCCTTTCGGGTTCCAAGCGTAGTTTTTCCAAGGGGATACTAGCTAATCTCCTTTCCCTGTATATCTTGAACTCTTGAAATTCTGCTGGAGAGAATTGCATTTGGACCAAATGTAGAATTTCTTCAAGTGTGTTTTTTTGTTGGAATATGTCATCAAAAAGATCATCGTTTCCAGAAAACACCTTTATTTTGAGTGCAGTAGTGAAATTCTTAGCAATATCATGAGGGTCGAACGGTCTTGCTAGAAACTTGAATAATTGCAGACACGTTATGTTGTTTACTTCCGTGAATGCATGACCTACATCAAATAGTGAAAAGGCCCCACAGGCTACAGGAAATTGTGGCCAGATAGCCTTCTTTTTGTCCTTCAAATCTTTAGTCAAACCTCCTTCTCCGCAGGTTTGATAAGCAATTTCTCGTGCCATGAGTTTATCAGGGACATACAAGGGTAAGATGTGAGGGGAAGCGGTACTTCCAAATACTCTGACATATGTAAACAGTTCTTCTCCGAACCATCTCGCGACAGGGAGTATGTCTACGTCTGCTTCAGGAGAACATCTTGGAGGATCTTTATCATACAATATTTTGTACAGGGGCAGCATGATTCCATGACAAATCTTGTAGAAATACGGAGTGAACTTAGAATCCCACAATTATTTATGATAAATATGAATGGGTGAGGGGTCTTGAGTCATCCATTTCCAACCCATCAAAGGAAACTTGGAAACATAACAGATCGCATCCATCACATATGCAGATAAGTAGAAAGGGGGGTAAATTCTTTGAGAAACAGTTCTTTTAGACTGGTAATTTACAATGGTCGTGACTAAATTATCAGACAATATTTTAGCCCAATCCACGATAGTAGCATTTGTGGCGGCATCCAATAATGGTAGCCATTCAGATGAAAATTTGTTAATGTCTGGCATTCCAAAAAGTCTACAAAGCATGGCAGCAGCAAAGCAATATGGGGAGGTGAGAGAACCAGTACTATACATACCATGTTTATCCTTTTTTAGTGGTTCATCCCTTCTTGACCAGTTTTTGGTGCATTCTGCCAGGTCTTTGTTTTTGTTTGCAAACTTCTCCATGAATTGTTTGTTATAAGTCGTCTGTGGCTCTGGTAAATGATACATGAGCCTCAAATCTTGTGAAGCGAATGAGACAATGAGTCCTTGACCCTGAGTCTTAAACTGTCTGTTTCTGATATCTGCGCTGTCCAGTATCCATTTTTTTTTTTTCTCAGTAAAACTATGCTAAGTAATTATATTATGTACAAAAGATCATTACAGGCAGTAAAATAGGTTTCCCATGGCCATCTGTGGCACTGTGGGTTGGCAGCTGGCTTTAGCAAAGAGATGTGTCCAAGCTGCCTCAAAACTCATCAAGATTTTCCTTTTAACATTTAACATTGCCCACGCAGGGGCTGTGACACAAGAAACCACCCTCGCAGGGGCGACCGTGGACATGTGCAATCACCCAGAAAAGACTTACTAACTGAGACAAAGTCACAAAAGACCTGCAGACGAACTAAAAGACCCATACAAAAACATTTGATTTATCCCAAACATAGAAAGTGACCGAGACAGAAGACCTTGAAACTGGACCTGGACAAAAAGATGGATGACAGAGCCAATGTCTGCTACTCCTCCGGTTCCTCCTCAATGATCGGGACCCAACCATATTCTTCCTGGAGTCCTGCCCGTTCTTCTCCTGCCTTGGACGTCGACGCCTCCTGCGTCTGAGGTTGGGCGGGTGCCTTCTCAGGTGCTCCCTTTGTCTTTTCCTCAGCCCTTCCCGATTGGTCATCGGAGGGCGATTCTCTGCTGCTCGACCCGGCATCATCCTCCTCTGTGTCCCTAACGAAGAGGACTGAAATGTGTGCACTGAGGTGTCCCAAATTAAACACTGCGGTGCCAAACGCTGGAAGCGCTGGTGGTCCTTCAATTGGGTTGCCCGTATCCAAGAACTGTGATGCCTGCAGGTGGGGAGTTCCAGCTCGTCTATAACAGTAGCAGCAACAACAATGGTGGTGGGCATCCGCTGCTGGAGGGCGTGAGGAGCCCCCACGACCAGTTCCGCGTCTGCACGGCTGTCTTTCTCTTGGCCTAGCCATGTTGGCAATGGAACAGGCTGAGTGAAACAGAGCTGCCAATGCAGGGCTTCTCCTCTCGGCACCTGAAGATAGTGCTTTGATGCCCCTTCCTTGAATAGCAGAGAATTCAAAGTCCTCAGCGTCTGCCTGAAGGCAGAGAATGTCCAGGCTCGACTGCGCAGCGTGCCTATCTTGCTGAGAATGGCGTGACCCCATACCTTCATCCAACTTAAATCCATTAACATTCCTTTGAACCTTGAGCGCCATGAATGCACCCTGCCCTCACAGCAATCCGTCTTTAATTTCATTAAGGGTTCTGAGCGGGGGCCTCCACATTTATGTCTTCGGCGGCGTCCCTGGTGTCCTTCTGCTGGCTGGCTCGTGTCATCACCTGCTGGCCATGTGGCCTAGCACTCTCTCCTGTGCTAACACCCGCATCCGGGTACTGTCCAGTATCCATTTAACCATGTCTATGTATGGAATAATTTTGGGCCTCGCCGCTATCCTGTGTAAGAATGAACAGGCTAGCTTTGTAAGGGATGCCTCGGAGGAACTATGTGAGCCTACAGTAGCCTCGACCTCCATTACTCTGGGATTCTCTTCCTCAAGTAGAATGTACATGCCTTCCCAGGTAGCAATACCGGCATCTCGGTTGCAGGCGGTGTTTGTATACAAGGGCGCCATTTCCTTCTCTTCAGATCTCAGGGCCTTGCTTTTCTTTCCCATAGTATCTTGCGTACTACTTTGTATCATTCTCTGTTCTTCGTTCCTACAATTTACAAGTGAAGTGAGAATAATGATAAGGAAAGGTGACGGGAAAGCTTTAAATGCCAAAGACATATAAAATACACCACCTTACGTGAAATGATTTTTTGATAAGCACAAAACCCTATTCCATTAATGACTGGCAACTAACTCATTAATTAGCATTAAAGTGCATAACTAGGTCTTGGTTTATGGAAAATACTTTTTCAAGCCACGAGCCCGAAAGATCCGTGATGAAGCGATTTTGTGATTTGCTTCGCAATATCGCAGATCGCAACATCGCAGAATCAAGATATCGTTTGCTCGCTATATCGCAAACTCACAATATCACATTATCGCATAATTGTTCTATCGCATTGCTGCTTTTATCACAATATCGCATAATTGCTCTATCGCAATATCGCGATATCGCGGGAGCGTGGTATATGACAATTTTCGTTAATTTGTTTCCTGCAATTTTCGATATGCGTCGTCGCATATCGGCAGTTTAAAGTTTTTCAACATAAGCGGTGTTTGACGCATGCGATGCGATATATGTCTGTAGTCCCTTATCGCAATCTCACAATATTAGAATTCGGCTTGCAAAGGGGGTGTCCATGATCCTTTTGCGATGCAGTGTTTCCTAAGGAATAATCTTATTTTATCATAAAACTTAGGCTTTTTTATTTTTTAAGGGTTTTCTCCTAAGTTTTTTGACGGTAATTTTTATTAAAAAAGGAAATACAAGCACTAATTGATTTTTTTTAATTTTGACTAAGGGTCCCCACTTATTTAGTATTAGTAATAACACTAAATAAGAAGGGGGGTTGTTGCTGGCCACAACAGTAAGATGTTAGATGAAGCTCATGAATCAACTAAATAGTTGTGTAAATTCTTATTAAAAACTTCAAAATTAAGGAGGAATGGAGGAGTATGAGATTTAGATCTTCCTTCGATCAGAGCGATGTCGATTGGATCAATTTTGTTTAAAGAGGTGCTAGGGGGCCTTCCCATTTCTTGGGTGGCTTGTGAGATCATGACAGCATGAAGAGGTGCAGTAGGTACTGCTTTGAGTTCTTTAAGGAGTAGCTTTTGCAGATGTTTCAATTTTCTAAGCTCATGAAAGGTGATGTTTTCCCTAGTATTCTTCATATCATCAACAATATTATATTCCATTTCATCAGAACTATCAGAGTTTTAGCTGAACGTGAAGAATCTAATTGAGAAGGAGTGATTTGAGTGGATTTTGATGAAGTCTTCTTACATGTTGTTTTGTACCTAGGAAGGGTCATTGAACCCTTCTGCTTTGGATTTGTTTGTTGAAAATCAACAGGGTTTTTAATTCGAGCAGCAATAGTCAGTGCTTCTTGAGTTTCTTCGTTGGGAAGAATAAATTCCCACATTCCTTGTAACTCTACCTCTTCTTCTTCATCTGTTTTTTCCTTGTTTGTTGAAACTTCATCCTCCTCTCCATTTGATTTGGCATTTGATATAGCATTTGGAGGTTTAGGATCAAGAGGGGAACTCCTCTTAAATGGTCTAAAATATTTTTTAGAGGAGGTCTCTGGCACCTATTTTTTGATATCAACCATTTCATTAGACATGGTTTTGAGGAATTTTTGTAAACCTTCAAGATCAAAAGGATCTTTAGGTGGTTTCTTCTTGGAGTCATCCCTAAAAGTCACTTTCTTAGATTTTCATTCTTCTAGTGTGTTTTTCTTTCTACAGCTAGAATGTGTTTTTCTACAGCTATTGCCTCTTTCATATTTTCTACCAAAGTCGGTTTGGCAGCTCTATCAACGAAAATAGCTGTGTTTGAAGGGAGAGCATAAATATACCATTCATTTTGGACTTCATTGCTAGGCTTAGATGTCGTTGGTATCTTATTCAATAATTTATTGAAGCGAGAGTTGAAGTCTTTTATTGGTTCTTTAGGTTCATCTTTCAAATTTGAGAGATCTTTGATTAGGGTACCTTTGGATCTATCATCTACAAATTTAGTTAAGAACTGCTCCTGAAAAGCATCCAAACTATTAATAGAACCTGATGGTAATGATAAGTACCATGATCTTGCTGCTCCTTGTAAAGTATATGGAAATAATCTTACAACTATGTCTTCTTCCACTACTTCATTCAAGTTAATGGACAACATGAAATTGTTTATATGTTCCTCAACAAGTAGGCCATTATCAGGATTGAATTTGGGTAACCATTTCTCTGGATGAGCTGGCAATTGATGTAAAGGCCCAACCATCCTAATAGCTCCTGGGTTTTTCCATGGCCTCAGAGGATTCTGTGCCATTGCTGGTATGTGAGTAGGAGAAGGTGTAGCAGTGGTTGAAGGTGATTGGGTAGAGGAGGATGTAGTTCATGTACTTGTGTGAATCACGATTTGGAGTGGCAAGGTAGATGATTGATCTTGTGATGGTATAGATGGAATGAATGAAGATGAAGATTGTGTTGATGAGAGAACCTCACTGTGAGATTTGGATGGTGTTTTCTTAGCTTTCTTATGGCTTGGCAGAGGGAATTCGAATAGTGGGATTCCAAGTTTTTCACTTTGTGCTCTAGTTAACCGTTGAGATGGGGTAAACTGAGAGGTAACACTATCTTGGGATAACTCAGATTCTTCTTGAGATAACGAAATCCCTTGTAATTTATGAATCAAAGATTGGACTTTAGGGGCTTCAGTAGAAGAAGAATGATCTGGCTTCTTTGGGATTTTAGTAGTGTGTTCTGTAGTTTTCTTTGCAACTTCTCGCTTAGGATCAGGAGATTTGGAATGCAATCGAGAAGTTGGAGGTGATGGTGAGGGAGTTTTACTCTTAGAATGGCATGTTGATTTGGATTTACTTTCCATTCACAGTCAGGCCCTCCTTCTAGTGCCAAAATGTTGAAGCCTCGAAAATCGTTGCTTACAACATGGGGGAAAACCACCCGGTCCGGCCCTTGGTTTGCAGTTCCTTTTCCGTTTGGTGTGGTGGCTCTAACTAGGGATAATGGGACCAATTTACCAATCTAATTTATGACAGTGTTGATAGGGTGATATGTGATATCTGTAGTAATGTTTAAGCTAAAAGTAATCTAATATAAACTAATAATCACATGTATATCCTAATATTTTCTCTCCTGTAATTTCTTGAGTTGTTTTGTGCTGTGGAGTTTGTAGCTCTGGCATTTGTTTCTCAACATGGAGCTTTTTATTAAAGTGCTCCCATTCTTCATCTAAATCAATCACTAGGGGTTTTATTGGTTGGGTGGAGGTGGAATGAATTTCAGCCTGTTTTTTAGCTGAAGTTTGCTCAGCTGTCTTTTCTGTAGACTGGGCTATATCTCTTTCTGACTCCTTACTTTTGCTTCTCCCATTCTGTGATTGTTGTTCTGAGTGCTCTGATTCCCTAGTAGATTTCTCTTGGGATTCTACTTGGGAGTCATCTCTAGAGTTTCCTTTGGAACTACCTTCTAGGCTTACACTGGGAGTCGGCTCCCTTATTGGTTCAATCCGCAATTGGTCCAATGGGACCTTTAACAATCTCCTTTCTCTATATTGATGAAAGGCCTCAAGCTCTTCTTGGTCAAAAAGTAGTGATGACATGTGCTTCACTTCTGTGAATGTCTCTTTCTGTAGGAATATGTCATCAAATGGATCTTCCTCGTGACTAAATACCTTCACTTTTACCATGGTAGTGAAGTCTTTGGCAGTGCCAAATGGGTCATACTGCCTACCTGGGAATTTAGGTAATTGTAGAGATAACATGATCTCTACTTATTTAAATGCATGCCCCACATCGTGTAGTGCAAATGCTCCACACTGCAAAGGGAATGTAGGCCAAATGGCCTTTTTTGCTTCCTTCAATGCTTTGCTTAGCCCACCCTCACTAGTTGTTTGATAGGTGTTGGCATTATGATTCAGGTTTGGCGCTATGGTACAAGTGTTGTACTTGATGGCAACTCACTCAAGTGGCAAAACTCTGTTTTAGCTCTCAAAATGATGAAAAATAAGGGGTTCACAGGTACACCATCCAAAAGGTGCGGGCCCGCAGGCACGCCGTTCACCAAGTGTGATCATGTCCGCAGGCTATCCGAACAGAAGGTGCGGACCCCAGTCCACTCACTCCAACGCAGAGAAAGCGCGCACACGTGGGAATTCTTATGTCTGGCTCATGGTATTTAGCCCGACGTTCATGATCCTATGGTTTTGGCCCGTGGTATAGGATCTAAATTATTGAACCTCAGTTTGGATCCCTTGTATTGGTTTTCGATGGTTTTTTCCCATGGTGTGAATAAGGGCTTGCCTATAAAAAGGAAAGGAGATCACTTGGCTAGTCACTTGTGAAATTTGAATATCTTAAGATCTGAAATTTTGGGTGATCGGTTTGAAAAGCTAGATCTAAATCAAGGTGAAATTTAAGGCGAATCTATTGATAGGTCGTGATCTCTCGGGTACATGATCAGATATGTGGATCTGACTGTCTGTGGCACATTGGAGGACTGTTAATTTGGCTCTATTCAGAGGTCCGCAGGCGATCCACAGCGCAGGTGCGGGGGTCCGCAGGCAGTAGAAGGCACAGGTGTGGGGGTACGTAGCGAAGCAGAAGGCGCTGGTGCGGAGGTATGCAACACAGCAGAAGGCACAGTGCGGAGGTACATAAAGGAACAAAAGGCTCAGGTGCGGAGGTACGCTGTCAAGCAGACAGTGCAGGTGCGGATCTGCGTAGAGGTACGCACTGCAGCAAAAGGAATAGGTGCGGAGGTACGCAGAGCAGAAGAAGGACCAGGTGCGGATCTGTGCAGTTTAGACACAGAAGAGCTGCAGATATTAGCAGGTGTCTATTGGTGAAGTTCCGGACTTTTCTTAGAATATTTGTTGGCTGCCTTTTATCAATTGTTGCAGAGTTCTGGGTTTAGATTATTGATATTGCTTTTCTGGCTATTGCATTCTAAGAAGTTATTGGTTGATTGGGTGATTCACATGTACTTCATGATTATTTGATGTTCATGGATCCAGTTTGAAAATTTATGAAAAGTGGTCCTTCGAAGAAAAGAAGTAGGTCAGCACCTACAAGAGCTAAGGGGGTTGTAGCTCCCTTCCAGGAGAGATTGGAAAACGAGAGAGGGTTGTAGCTCTCAGCAGGTTGCAGCCTACGTACTGGTAAAGGAATGCACCAGTACAAAATCATTGTAAAAGAAGTTTCTAATTGAAAGAAGATAGAGACATATTACAGCAGGTGGTTTTCACCCACATTGGGTTTCCACCTTATATCTGGTGTTCTTTGGTGTGACTATATGTTTTTATTGTTCTTGCTCATTATTATATGGTACTGACATACAAATGAATGATCAATATCTGAAGAATAAATTAAAGTATAAATCTGGAAGATATATTGAAAAGAATTAAATAATACTGATTCACCCCCCCCTCAGTATTATTTCCAACAATTGGTATCAGAGCAGGTCCTTCTGAAGAAGCTTGATCGCTTGAAGGAAGATCCATCATCATGAGCAACTACGAGAGAGAAGCATCTATTAGGCCACCAATTTTTGACGGGACAAACTTCGTATATTGGAAGGTAAGAGTTACTGCCTATCTTCAATCTCTTGGTACAGAAGTCTGGGATATCATAGATATAGGGTACACTTTTCCATCAGCAACTCCTACAAATCCGGCTGAGAAGAAGAAATATGAAACAAATGCAAAGGCTGTCAATACTCTTCTAGGATGTCTATCTCAATTAGAATTCATGAAGGTTATGCAGTATAAATCCGCAAAAGAAATATGGGACAAGATTGTTCTGAGCTATGAAGGAGATGATCAAGTAAAACGAGCAAAACTTCGAACCCTCAAAATTCAGTATGAAAATATCAGAATGCACAACAATGAAAGTGTGGCTAACTATTTCCTTCGTGTAGATGAGATTGTTAATTGTATGAAAAATTTGGGTGAAGAAATAAAAGAGGCTGTTGTGGTTGAAAAGGTTCTAAGATCTTTGTCCCCTAGGTTTGAATCTAAAGTTTCTGCAATAGAAGAAAAGGAGAATCTACGAAACCTTACCATTTCACAGCTGCACCGAATTCTGACTGCTTATGAAATGAGGAAAGGAGGACCATCAGATAGGAGAGAAGCTGCCTTCATGGCCTCCGGCAAAGGAGATTACTATGAGTCAGGACACGTGTCAGAAGAAGAAGAAGAATCAAATTTTGTCAAAAACCTTCAACGGGGTGCTAGACGATTCCGAGGTAAGTTACCTTTCAAATTCTTTGCTTGTGGAAGAGTCAGTCACTATGCTGCCAAATGTCCTCATAAGGATAAGATTGACAAGGGGAAGGAACCTGTTAGATGGAACAAGAAATAGAATGCAAATAAGAAAAGTTATTACACTCATGAAGATAGTGATGGACTTTCAAATAGTGACAAAGATGAACGAGGTAATAATTATAAAATTTTAATGGCTTTTGAAGATGATGATTACATGAATGCTATAGATGAATAAGGTCTTTATGAAGAGATTTCTAATCTCAAAATTTGCTTAGAAGAGAAAAATGTGATTATTGATTCTCTGCAATGTCAACTGGCTGAAAGGGAAAAACATCTTGAAAAATTGGAATGTGAAATTGTTGGTCTTAGAAAAGAGATTGAGAAAACAAAAGCTCTTAATCTTAATTTCGTTAAAGGATCTGAAACTCTGGATGAGATTGTCAATGTGCAGCGTTCTCCACTAATCAAGACAGGTCTGGGATATAATGGAGAAGCATCTCAAGTATCCACCTCCAAAAGTTATCTTGATGTAGCAAGGAGGAGCGAGCAAAGGCCTAATAGAAATCATCAGGTAAATCAGGGACATTTTACCTCAAGAACGAACAAAGACTGTCAAGAAAATCGGGGGTAATCTACCTTAAGGACAAACAGAAGCTACAACCAGCCACAGGTAAAATCTTCCCAATTTGCCTCAAGAATGGATGTCAGTAGAAACTACAATCGGTTGAGTGATAGATTTGATAATAGCAGGAGTTTCTTCAATGGTCAATGTTTCTCTTGCCATAACTTTGGTCACAAAGCAGCTCAATGTGTTTCCTATAAGACAATCATGACTAGAGAAGCTCAAAAACAAAGAAGTATGACTAGAATCATGAAAATGACCTATAACAACTTTTCCGCCCTTGAAAGTGAAATTGAATGTTCTATTTGTAATAACTTTGGTCATGAAGAGTCTGAATGCAGGAGTAGGTTTCGGAAGACAACTTAGAAGGAACAAACCTCAAATACCAGAACATGGAGAATGAAGGAACCGCATCCAGAAAGATGTGGGATAGCTTTATATGCAGAAGGACAGGAAAATCAATGGTACATCGACAGTGGATGTTCGAAGCATATGACAGGTGATAAAGAAAAACTTCAATCATATAGTGCTTTAGAAAATGGAAAGAAAGTTTCTTTTGGAAATGATACCCCTGCAGTCATAAAAGGAAAAGGCACTGTTCAGTTGAAAGAAAAAGTCAAGGCTGGAAATGTTTTGTATGTTGATGGCTTGAAGCATAATCTACTGAGTGTTAGTCAGATGTACGATCAAGGAATTGAGGTAATATTTCGATCAAATGGATGTAGTGTTCGTGATCTTGATACAGGAAAGACAGTGATCAAAGGCATAAGAACTCCAAATAATTTATACATATTTTAAGAAGGACAACAACAATGCTATTTGAGCAAGAATGATGAACACTAGTTATGGCACCGAAGGTTGGGGCATCTAAGCTTTTCACAGATAAGGAAAGCATGCAAATACCAGGCAATTCGTGGTCTTCCAAACATCAGAATTCCAGACAATACAATATGCAAATCATGTCAGTTTGGTAAGCAAACCAGAACTAACTTCCCTGAGAAGGAAGGATCAGCTAGCAGGCCTCTTGAACTAGTCCATACAGATGTATGTGGACCATCTAGGAAAAGGTCACCTCGAGGAGAAGAATACTTTATATTATTCATTGACGACTTCTCCAGGATGGTTTGGATAGGACTTATGAAGCACAAAGACGAAGCCTTCGAAAAATTCAAATCTTTCAAAGCCTTGGTTGAAAACGAATCAGTTCACAAAATTAAGTGCCTCAGGTCTGATAGAGGTGGGGAGTTTACCTCAAATGAATTTTTCGATTTTTGTGAAGAACATGGAATAAGAAGGGAATTCTCTACAGCTAGGACTCCTCAGCAAAATGGAGCAGTGGAAAGGATGAACAGAACAGTTCAACAAATGGCTCATGCAATGCATGATGAATCTGGAACTCCCGCAACCTTCTGGGGTGAAGCTGCATTTGCTACGGTCGTTATTCTCAACAAAACAAATGTCCGGGTGAACAACACTCAAACTCCTCATGAGCTCTGGTATGGTGAGACTCCTTCGGTAAAACATTTCAAAATCTTTGGAAGCAAATGTTATATTAAGAATAATGATGAACATCTTGGTAAGTTTGAACCTAGAGCAGATGAAGGGATTCTCCTTGGTTATTCTCCTCACAGCAAAGCATATAAGTGTTACAACAAAAGACTTGGAAGAATAGTTGACAACATTGATGTAGTGGTTGATGAAGAAGGAAACATTCCTAGGCAAGTAAATTATGAAAATATCGAAGAGGATGAAGATCATCCTTCAAATCAGACTGATGATGAAGAAGAACCTCAAGAGGCACCAGAGGAACAGATAAGGATAGAAGAGAAGACTCCATCCAGGTATGTTCAAAAGAATCATCCAGAATCTCAAATCTTGGGGCAAAAGGAGGTAGGCGTACAAACAAGAAGAACAATTGCAGAAGCTTCAAGCTATTTGGCATTACTCTCCTCCACTGAACCACAAAATGTAAGAGAGGCATGCAAGGATGAATGCTGGGTCAAGGCAATGGATGAAGAACTTGAGCAAATCGAAAAGAACAACACTTGGGAGTTGGTTCCTAGACCAAAAGATAAGAATGTCATAGGGACAAAATGGATCTTCAAAAATAAGTTGAATGAAAATGGGGAAGTAATTAGAAACAAGGCCAAACTTGTTTGTAAAGGGTATGCTCAACAAGAAGGAGTAGACTTTGAAGAAACTTTTTCTCCCGTTGCTAGACTTGAGGCCATCCGAATGTTTCTTGCTCTCTCAAGATTTCAGAAGTTCAAGGTATTTCAAATGGACGTGAAATCAGCCTTTCTAAATGGAGACTTAGAAGAGGAGGTGTACATTGAGAAACCAGATGGTTTCATACTTGGGAATGATCCAAATCTTGTATGCAGACTAAAAAAGGCTCTTTATGGTCTTAAGCAGGCTCCAAGGGCTTGGTACTACCGCTTGGACAAATATCTTCATCAACAAGGTTTTTCAAAAGGGTCAGCAGATAGCAATCTTTATATAAAAATTGAAAATGACAAATTGCTAATACTTGTTGTGTATGTAGATGATATTATCTTTGGCAACAATGAAGAAGCTATGAGTCAAAGCTTTGCCTCGGTGATGCAGAAAGAATTCGAAATTTCTTTGCTTGGAGAACTGACATATTTTCTTGGATTGCAAATCCAACAAAATGAAGGTGGTATCTTTTTGTCTCAAACCAAGTATCTCAAGCAGATCTTGAAGAAATATGGCATGGAAGATGCAAAACCAGTATGTACCCCTATGCTTACAGGATGCAGCCTCAGTGAAAATGATGAATCAGCAGCAGTGCATCAACCAACCTATAGATCCATGATTGGAAGTCTTCTTTATTTGACAGGTACCTGACCAGACATCATGCATGCAGTGGGAATAGTTGGAAGATTTCAGGCAAATCCAAAGGAAACTCATCTTCAGGCAGTTAAGAGAATCTTCAAGTACCTTCAAGGAACTCAAAACTATGGCTTATGGTATCCTAGAGATACAGATCTCACACTTCATGCTTATACAGATGCAGATTGGTCCGGAAGCGTGGATGATAGAAAAAGCACTAGTGGAGGAGCATTCTTCATGGGTTCCAGATTAGTATCTTGGTTCAGCAAGAAACAGAGTTCGATTGCTTTATCTACAGCTGAAGCGGAATATGTGGCTGCTGCATCTTGCTGCACTCAACTCCTTTGGATGATGCAGACCTTGCAGGATTTTCAAATCACTTGTACACCACCTATCTCCATCCTATGTGATAATACAAGTGCTATCAACATTTCAAAGAACCCAGTCATGCATTCAAAAACCAAGCATATACCTATCAAATATCATTTTCTTCGGGAACAAGTGCTTGAACAAAAGGTCAAGTTGGAGTATGTTCCTTCTATGGAACAAGTTTCTGATATACTCACCAAACCATTGCCCAGGGAGACCTTTGAATACCTCAGGCAAAAGTTGGGGGTAGTTTATGCATCATCTTGTTGTTGAATCTCATATGTTTCAGAGATTGTTGGTTGTACGCGAGTTTCATATGGGGTATATGCGTACATTTGTTGGGTTATGGATTGGTCGAAGATCGAATGGCACAGGTTCAGGGGGAGCATATATTCTTCTAATAATGCATTTTTGGCATTATGGTAGAAGATCTTGGAGGAGAAAGTACAGAAGGAGAACATGGATGCTGATCTGAATATTGCTGCTAATAGGTCTCTATCTCTCTTGTCAAGGTCATGTATGGTGTATAGTAGATTATGGTTCTTCTTGAAGAATTTTTCTTTTGTAGATCTGGTCTATAGTCAGGGGGAGCTCATTCAGAAATTTCAGCAGGCACTCAGGGGGAGTATGGACAGCAAAGGAAGAGAATATCTTGGTCTGCCCTTTGCCCTTGATGTTAAAGGGGGAGAATGACTTTGAGGATCTTGGGGTTGCCATCAAGTCCAAAGGGGGAGATTGTTGGCATTATGATTCAGGTTTGGCACTATGGTACAGGTGTTGTACTTGATGGCAACTCACTCTAGTGGCAAAACTCTGTTCTGGCTCTCAAAATGATGAAAAATAAGGGGTTCGCAGGTACAGCGTCCAAAAGGTGCGGGCCCGCAGGCACGCCGTTCACCAATTGCGGTCATGTCCACAGGCTATCCGAACAGAAGGTGCGGACCCCAATCCACTCACTCCAATGCAGAGAAAGCACGCACACGTGGGAATTCTTATGTCTGGCTCATGGTATTTAGCCCGACGTTCATGATCCTATGGTTTTGGCCCGTGGTATAGGATCTAAATTATTGAACCCAGGTTTGGATCCCTTGTATTGGTTTTCGATGGTTTTTTCCCATGGTGTGAATAAGGGCTTGCTTATAAAAAGGAAAGGAGATCACTTGGCTAGTCACTTGTGAAATTTGAATATCTTAAGATCTGAAATTTTGGGTGATCGATTTGAAAAGCTAGATCTAAATCAAGGTGAAATTTAAGGCGAATCTATTGATAGGTCGTGATCTCTCGGGCGCATGATCAGATCTGTGGATCTGACTGTCTATGGCACATTGGAGGACTATTAATTTGGCTCTATTTAGAGGTCCGCAGGTAGCAGAAGGCATAGGTGCGGGGGTATGCAGCGAAGCAGAAGGCGCTAGTGTGGAGGTACGCAGCGCAGTAGAAGGCACAGTGTGGAGGTACGCAAAGGAACAGAAGGACCAGGTGCAGAGGTACGCTATTAGGCAGACAGTGCAGGTGCGGATCTGCGCAGAGGTACGCAGTGCAACAGAAGGAGTAGGTGCGGGGGTACGCAGAGTAGAAGAAGGACCAGGTGCAGATCTGTGCAGTTTAGACACAGAAGAGATACGGATATTCGCAGGTGTCTATTGGTGAAGTTGCGGATTTTTCTTAAAATATTTGTTGGCTGCCTTTTATCTATTGCTACAAAGTTCTGGGTTTAGATTACTGATATTACTTTTCTGCCTACTGCATTCTGAGAAGTTATTGGTTGATTGGGTGATTCACATGTACTTGATGATTATTTGATGTTCATGGATCCAGTTTGAAAATTTATGAAAGTGGTCCTTGGAAGAAAAGAAGTAGGTCAGCACCTACAAGAACTAAGGGGGTTGTAGCTCCCTTCCAGGAGAGACTGGAAAACGAGAGAGGGTTGTAGCTCTCAGCAGGTTGTAGCCTGCGTACTGGTAAAGGACTGCACCAGTACAAAATCATTGTAAAAGAAGTTTCTAATTGAAAGAATATAGAGACATATTGCAGCAGGTGGTTTTCACCCACATTGGGTTTCCACCTTATATCTGGTGTTCTTTGGTGTGACTATCTGTTTTTCTTGTTCTTGCTCATTATTATATGGTACTGACATACAAATTAATGATCAATATCTAAAGAATAAATTAAAGTATAAATCTAGAAGATATATTGAAAAGAATTAAATAATACTGATTCACCCCCCCTCTCAGTATTATTTCCAACAATAGGATATCTCTCTAGCCATCAATTTATCCAGAACATAGTGTGGGAGGACATGTGGTGTGGTAATGCTGCCAAATACCCTGATATACGTGAATGTTTCCTCCCCAAACCATCTGGCCACTAGGAGGATATCTACCTCGGCTTCCTTGGAAAACATGGGGCCATCTCGATTGTAAATCTGTTTGTGGATAGGGAGCATGACTCCATGACAAATTTTGCAAAAATGTGGTTGAAACTGAGATTCCCACATGTCTTTATGGTATATATGAATGGGAAGTGGATCTTGGATAGTCCACTTCCATCCCATGGAAGGAAATTTCGAACCAAAACAAATTTCATCCATTACATAGGCACTCATAAAAAATTGAGGGTAAACCCTCGTTGAGACACTCATTTTCCTCCTATAATCGATTATTGCCTTCACTAAATTATCAAACAAAATTTGGGCCCAATTCATTATAGTTGCATTTACGGCTGCATTTATTAATGGTAGCCATTCTTGGAAAAATTTAGTACTATCGAGCTAGCCAAACATCCTACATAGCATGGCCACTGCAAAACTATGAGGGGGAGAAATAGACACAGTAGAGTACATACCATTTTTGTCCCTTTTTATTTTGCCCTTATTATTTGACTAGGTCCGGGTGTAGTCTGCTGGGTCCTCATTCTCTTTGGAAAACTTCTCAACAAACTGCTTGTTGTAGATGATTTGTGGCTCTAGTAGGTGGTACATAAGTAGTAGGTTTTCCGGTAAAAAAGATCTCATAACCTCTTGGCTTCTGGTCTTGAATTCTCTGTCTAAGATATTGGCCTCATCAATAACCCATTTAACCATATCTATATAAGGGATTATCTTTGGGCGCACAGTTATGCGATGCAAAAATGAGCATGTTGTCTCAAAAATGGAGGCATATGAGGAATCACGATCGTCAACTGTGATTTTTGTTTCCAGAAGTCTTGGTTCCTCTTCTTCTAAGATATTATACATTGTTTCCCACATAGAGGTTCCTCCATCTCTGCTACATGTGGTATCCGAAAATAGGGGAGTCATTTCTAATTTCTCAGATGTGACTGCCTTTCCTTTCTTCACCATTTCTCCCAAAGATTTGTTCTGTGGATTGTTCCTAAAAGTGGAGAAAAACAATAGCTATCGGATATACAAAGATAATAATGAATGTGAAATGGAATGATACAGATAACTTGTAAAGGTGATAAAAGGAGTTTTATTTAAACGCATGTAAGAAGATATCATATCATGTTAAATGGCTTTTCATACATAAATGCCATTAACATTCACTAAATGCCCACTAATGTTTGTTATCTCTTAGCTTTAATGCTCATAAATTTCTGCATCGTAAGTCGGGAAAAGAGCTTCTAGGGTGGCAAGCCTTCGAATTGCGATAATGTCGATTTTGCGATTTGCGAAGCAATATCAGGGATCACATTCTCACATTATGCCTTTTTTCTTTTCTTATTGTCTCTTATGTTTCTATGAGATGCGAAATGCGAGATGCAAGATGCTCATTTATTATTTCTATGACAAAGCCCATTTGTTAGGTTTTCTACGTAAAGACCTTTTTACTAGTAGCGGACCTAAACATTTGTTTGTAATGTATGTCGGGAGTGGGTCTAAGACTTGATCACATTTTGCAATTTTGACGGGCGGTAAGTTTACAGTGTTCTTTTAAATGCTCGAAATGCGATGCGGTAAGGGAAATGATGTGATCGCAATTTTTCATTTTTCTTGTTTTTGAGGTAACTTATTAAGGCGTGCCTTCTACGAATAGCGATATGCGATTCGAGACTTAGTTTTGATGAGAAATGCCTAAGGACCTAGTTTATATAAGAAACTTAGTAGTTTCAAAGTGTTTTAGCACGAAGTCCTTCTTTGATTGCTTTTCGCTAGATTTGGTGGGTTAGCAAGGCTTTCAATCATGCTTAATCATATGATATGCGGGAAAGGCAAGAATTTACTAGTTCTTTTGAAAAGGGGTTTGATTGATATCTTGTTTTATTCCAAAATTAATAAAGAAAATGCTTAAATGCTAAAGTTATTTTGGAAAGATTTTTTAAAGGGTCCCCATTTATTAATGTAACATTGACTACTACTATTAACAAATGGGGGGTTGTTGAATGGCACAACAGAAGGTAGACCAATTATCCTACTATACCTTAGACCTTAATTCCACTCGTAGTGTGCCTTTTGTTGGAAAATCAACGATTTCATATGAAGAAGTTGGTGTTGGTCTTCTCAAAGACTCATCTTTGATGGGAACTTTGACATTCCCTCCACCCAATTTCCCTCATAATAATGCCCAGATTAATATGATTACATCAAGTACTTTCAAATCGGGAGATCCATTGAAGTCAAAAATAGTCTTATATGGAAGTGAGATGCCTTGTAGCCATTTTGAGTTGGATTATGAGGAAATTTAGCCCTTTTCCAATTTATCAACATCTGAAAAAAATTGAATGAATACGATTATTGATGAATATTCTCATTTGTCACGGTTGGAACCAATCTCTATGCCTGATCCTTTTAACACTAATTTCTCAACTGATGAAGGGATTATGGAAGTTATGACCTTGGACAAAATGCAATGGGACAATATTCATCATCATTCAACTATCTTGCAATCCTTTGACAAAATTGAGAAGAATTTATCATCTATGTTTTCATCTGAGACTCTTACTTATCCTCCATGTCTAATATGTACCCTTTCTTGAAATTCTGAACAAAATTTAGGGAACATATCAAAAACGATACCCATAGATATCTCAGTGAAACCCATGATAACTGAAAATATTCATATAGGAGCTTCTTTTTTTTAGAAGAGATTCAAACTTGTAAAGCCCTATTTCAGGAATTCCGTGACATCTTTGCCTGGTCATACAAAGAAATTCCAGGAATCGACCCTAGCATAGTTATACATGAGATAAAAAATTACCTGGATGCTAAGCTTGTTAGACAGCGATTACGTCCTATACATCCACAAAAATCCGCCGCTATAAAAACTGAGGTTCAAATTTTTTTGAAAGCAAGATTCATTTACCCCGTTCCTTTGACTGATTGGGTATCAAACATTGTACCCATTAATAAAAAACAAGGAACTATTTGAGTGTGTGTTCATTACAGAGATATTAATAAAGCTTGTCCCAAAGACAACTATCCAACTCTGTATATCGACCAAATTGTTGATGAATGTGTCGGGAATGAATTTTTTTCATTCATGGAGAGATTTTCGGGCTACAATCAGATAAACATACTCCCTACCGATGAGTACAAAACCACATTTATATGCCCATGGGGGACTTTTTCTTATCGCAAACTCCCATTTGGCTTGAAAAATGCTAGCGCAACTTTTCAGCGAGCGATGCCTTATGCATTCCATGATATCTAACATATTATTCAACCCTATTTAGATGACCTATCAACTCATTCAATGAAAAGGAAGGATCACCAATTGCACTTAATGGATATTTTCATTAGGTGTGGGCATTACAATATTCGCTTGAATCCACACAAATGTATATTTTGTGTACAATCAGGTCAGCTTCTAGGTTTCATCGTTTCGAAAGAAGGAATTCGTGTTGACCCCCTCAAGGTGGAGGCGATTATGAATTTTCCTGCTCCTTCTAGCCCAACACAACTCCAAATTTTTTAAGGGAAAGAAAACTTTTTGCATAGATTAATCCATAATTATGTCGAACTAACCCAGGGTTTTACTCGACTATTGAAAAAGGGAATGTTAGGATATTCCAACACATAGGAAATAGTTAAGTATAACTTGGTCTAGTGTAGAGTTAGGTAAAGTGTGTTTCTTTACTATGTACTTTTGTAACTTACAATCTGATGGTCGCGATATATTATAGACATGAAGTGATCTGACGGTTCATTCTCTCCTCGGTATTACCGACACTTGATCTGTGGCTTAACACCCAATTGGTCTATGATCTCTATTTAAAGAGCATGGAGGGTCATTCGTAGGGTAACCTTTCATGAGAGAAGATTATGTAAATTTTCATTCTTTTATTAATAAATTTCCTGAAGTGGTCGCATTGGCTCAGGTCGTGGATTGTTTCCCTCTTTAAGGGTTTTAACCATGTCAAGAATACTGGTGTATTGATATGTGATCTATTTGTGAGTGGTGTCCTTCGGTGTTTTATCTGAGGAACTTACCCTGTAAATTTGTACTTGGTATCAGAGCTATTTGAGGGTCACATCCATTGGTGATCCAAATCGGAAGCTAGTACAACTGCATCTGACTGTCATTTCCTAAATCTACTATTTTTGACCAATTTCAGGCCGAGAGGATTGCTCTATTGTGTTAGGAGTATCTATTCCAGTGAGGAACCCCTTTCGTTTCACACGAAAAGGTTTCTGGTAGCCCTAGCTATGCCATTTTTAAGATCTTGAGGTATACAATCTTTATTTGCAATTTTAGCTATTTCACTATCTGTTTATTTCATTTTATTTATCTCTCTGTTTTTTTATTACCGGATCTATACCTTTCATTTTTGTGTATGCTCTTTGCCCCGCGACTCTGTGCGATCTAGGCAAATCAGAAATAGAAAGGAAGGATTTTTCTCATGTGTATGCTCTTTTCCACTGCGCCTTAGTGTGATCTCGGAAAATCAAAAACATTGAGGAAAATATTTAGTTTCCAGCGAAAGCTAACTTTAAGCCATAAGGTTTGGTTTTTTTTGCATGTCTATGCTGGGTTGTGTGGTTTTTTGTTTTGTAGGCAAAAATAGCTTTTTCAAGTAAGCATGCACCCCAAAGCTCTAGTGACTAAAAAAAAACAAAAACCTTCCTCTTTTCTAAAAATTACTAACCTTTTAAACTAGCTCACTTGGTCCAAAGTTACTTTATGAGAATAGAGGTCTTGGGTTCAAGTCTTTCTTTTTGTTGAGTTACTTTTTTAAAAAGCACGTGTAACTTATGTTTTAAAGTTACTTTATGTAAAAATGTTCTCACCCATTATAAAAAGTGAGTTACTTATAATTCTAAAGTCTCTTTATCTTTTATTTAAGTTATGATTTAGTGAGTATCTCATAAAGTACCATTGTAAAAGTCACTTTCACTTATTTATAAAAGTGGGTCACATAAAATCTTTTTTAAATTGAGCTAATTAGATTAAGTTTGGAAAGGGGGGAGGGGGGGTTTAAATATAATATTATCATTCACTTCTGCACATTCACGCACTTCGTCGGCATCTTCAACAACTTTTCTTCAAAAAGCCATAACTTCTTCATCCAAAAGTCGTTTTTAGAGCCCTTTTTTTTTTAATTGGCCTAATTTTTTCAGATATTTCCATTGGAACACTTAGTTTCAACATCTATAGCTTCAGTTTCTATTAAAATGGAAATTCCTAGTTTCAACATCTATAGCTTCAGTTTCTATTAAAATGGAAATTCCATGCCAAGTTATTCTTGACAGCACCAACTACTTCCAATGGTGGTCCTACATTGTGGATTTACTTAGAAGTAAAAGTCTTTACAGAATAGCCTCAGGCCAAGAAACTAAACCTAAAGATGATGATAAGGTAGCCAAATGGTAAAATAGGCAAGATCAAGCACTTGGGTTAATAGGGATTTCTATTTCTCCAGACCTTAGATTCCATATCGCGGAACTTGATACCCTTAATGAAGCAATGAAATAGCTCACTAAAGTTTTTGGAATTAAAAATGAAATTAGAGCCCATCAACTCGAAAATGAGTTGCTTATGTTTGACCCCAATAATTATTCTTCCATTGAAGATTTTTTGTCCAAGTTCAAGACCCTTAGACTTCTCTTGGAAGGTGTTAAGGTTAAGAAAGAAGATGGTAGCCTTATCTATTCCATTCTTACTAAGTTGGGACCAGCCTACTTTGTGTTTGTTTCCACCTTCCATTCTACTAGAGAAGCCTTCATTTTTCAAGGACAGGACTACAAGTCCCCCTCTTTTGAAGCCTTTTGTGATTCTTTAATAAGAGAATAAGAGAAACTCTTACATCTTGGTCTTCTTAATCTTGGAAACTCTTCTAAGAAAGACTTAGCCTCCTAGGAACAACCAAATTCAAAGAATCCTAAGAAGAAATATCCTAAAATGAATGGTCCTAAACCAAACAAGGGTCCTAAGAAATTTCAGTCTCAAAATGAAAAATCAATTCAACAAACTGATAAGGCAAATAAAAGCAAAGGGAAGAATATTGATAGACATTGCAACTTTTGTAATCGACATGGCCACTTCAAATCCAAATGCTTTAAGAAGATGGAAGCCTTGGAAGCAACAATGAAGAAGCATAACATCCATTTGGAGCACTCTTCAACTTCAACTTCATCTTTAGGAATAACACTTTCTAAATGTGGTTGTCAAGCATCTCGGGCTAGTTATGCACTAAATGTATCTTCTTCTTCTCATTCTCATGGGTGGCTCATTGATTCTGGAGCTTCTTATCACATGGCCAAAAACAAAGCCATGTTTTCTTCTTTAAATGATTGTAATACCAAAAATATATATGTTGGTGATGATAGATCTCTTAGTGTTGTAGGGACTGGAACTATTCATCTAGAAAATGGTCAATTTAATGATGTACTATGTGTTCCAACCTTATCCTGCAACCTTCTATCTGTATATCAGATAACTCATTCAGGTGAAGGTAAAATCGTTGAATTTTCACCTCACGATGTTGTAATTAAGGACCTAAGAGATCCTAAACATATTTTAGCAACTGGAATTGCTGATGATTCTACAAGGTTGTATAATTTTAACAACTTTGGTTCATCCACACTTCCCTCGGTATTTGTTTCTCATAATGATGAAGTGAGAAAACTTTGGCATGATCGATTTGGTCACTTAAACTATCACTCCCTTCAAAATCTATGTAAAGAAAATATGGTGACAGGTCTTCCTATGGTATCTTGCAGAGATGGTGTTTGTTCTGGATGTGTACTCGGAAAACATCATCAGGATAGTTTTGAAAAATGTGCCTCTTGGCACGCCTCAGCCCCTTTACAACCTGTGAATAGTGATTTATGTGGTCCACTTCTAGTTGTTTCATTCTCTGGCTAGAAGTATTTCTTAAATTTCATTGATGATTTCTCCAAATGCACTTGGGTATACTTATTAAAACTCAAGACTGAAGTATTTAACATTTTCTTGGCCTTTACATTCTAGACATCAAATTCTGAAGCTAAGATCTAATAATGGAGGAGAATATGTTAACAAAAAATTCATCAAATTTTGCACTAAGCATGGAATTCAAATGCAACATAATGTTCCATATACTCCACAACAAAATGGTGTAGCTGAAAGGACGAATCGCACCTTAAAGGAAATGGCTAGTTGTATGCTTCAATCTAAAGAACTTAGTCTTAATTTTTGGGCAGTAGCCATTAACTGTGCTAATTACATAGTAAATCGCACTCCTACTAAGGTTTTAAAGAATATCACTCCAGAAGAAGCATGGAGCTCAATTAAACCAGATGTAAGTCACTTTCATGTTTTTGGAAGTGAAGCATGGCCCCATATTCCTGATGAGAAACATAAAACCTTAGAACCTAAGAGCGAAAAATGTAATTTTGTTGGATATTCTGAAGATTTCAAAGGACATAGACTTATTCCACTTAAGTCCAAAAATGTTATCATTAGATGAGATGTAAAGTTTGTTGAAAATATATCGGCCTACGAGCCTAGTTCGGTCGATGTGCCACCTCTCTCTATCCCTTCTACTTCTGAAAATATTTATTTTGCAGATGATAACAGTGAGGATGAAAATCCTCCCCCACCTTCTCAACATCCTCCTTCATCTCCTCAGCTTCCAAAATGGGCTGGAGCTACTTGGGATGCAACAGGTGCTCTTGTAGGTGATCCTACAGATTAGCGACGTACACATTCTCAGTTCGATAGAGTCTCTTCTTTATTGGCTCAAGCTTCAGATAATTATGATCCTGACACCTTTGTAGAAGCTTTAGGCCATCCAGATTGGGACGCAACCATGAATGAAGAATATCGTTCATTATTGGCAAATGATACTTGGGATCTTGTTCCTCTTCCAAAGGGACGAAAATTTGTTAGATGCAAATGGGTTTACAGAACCAAGTATGGGCCGGATGGAAAAGTTGATAAACATAAAGCTCATCTTGTTGATAAGGGTTTTTCAAAAGTTGAAGGCATTGACTATACTAAAACCTTCTCCCCTATTGCCAAAATGAACTCTATATGCCTTTTTCTTTCCTTTGCTGCCTCTTTCAAATGGGAAGTCCATCAGATGGATGTTAAATCTGCCTTTTTTCATAGGGACTTGCATGAAGAAATCTATATGGAAAAACCTCCTGGATTTATACAAATAGACTCCAGCCTTGTATGTCAGATTAAGAAATCCATTTATGGTCTCAAGCAAGCCCCTATGGCTTGGTATGCCAAAATGGATAGCTTTATTTTAGATACTGACTTTTCTAGGTGTCATTCTGACAATGATGTCTATACCAAGAAAGTGGGTAAGTCTCTTATCATTTGTGTTCTTTATGTTGATGATCTTATCCTTACTAGTAGTGATCCCAACCTTATAAACCATGTGAAGTCCAGCCTTAAAAATCAGTTTGAAATGAGAAACTTAGGACACTTGCATTATTTTCTTGGTCTTCAAGTCTTACAATTCAAGGAAGGTATTTCCCTTTGCTGGTCCAAGTATGCCTATGATCTTCTCTGCCAGTTTGACATGGAACAATGTAATCCAACCCCCTCTCCCTTTCACTCTGGAGCCAAACTTTCAGTCACTTGTACTTCCCCTAAAGTTTATGCTACCTTATACCATCAGCTTGTAGGAAAAATTTTGTATCTGACCCATACTCATCTTGACCTTATTGCTCGGTTTATGCAAAACCCACATGAAAGTCATTGGAAAGAAGCTAAAAGAATACTTCATTATGTTTGAGGTATAGTTTAGTTTGGGATTCATTATAGTGCAGAAGCATCTCCTCTATTGGTTGGTTTCACTGATTCCGATTGGGCTGGTGACCCTGATGATCGGAAGCCTACTGCAGGTTATGTCTTCACTCTTGGTTCTAGACATATTACATGGGCTTCCAAGAAACAAAGTGCCATTTCTTTTTCTTCGGCAGAAGCATAGTATCATGGCATCGTAGAAGCTAGTAAGGTATCCATGTGGCTTCATCAGATCCTGTTAGAGTTTGGATTTTAGCAACAACATCCGACTACACTTTGGTGTGATAATCAAAGTGCCATTCAACCATGCAAACATCCAGTTCAACATCAGCGCAACAAACACATTAAACTACACATGCACTTCATCAAAAATCTCATTCATGACCATGTTCTTGAAGTGAAATATTGTTCAACTGATGCTCAAGTTACAGACATCTTTACAAAGGCTCTCACAAAGGTGAAGTTTACTAAACTTCAATATATGGTTGGAGCTCAGGAAGTTGTCACTAAGGGGGGATAGGATCTAATTCCTCATTCCTTCTCCTATTGTGTCATATTTGTGCATCCTTCAATCCTATCCCAAGTTGTTCTTAAGGGGGGATGTTAGGATATTTCGACACATAGGAAATAGTTAAGTATAACTTGGTCTAGTGTAGAGTTAGGTAAAGTGTGTTTCTTTACTATGTACTTTTGTAACTTACAATCCGACGGCCACGATATGTTATAGACATGAAGTGATCCGACGGTTCATTCTCTCCTCGGTATTACCGACACTTGATCCGTGGCTTAACACCTGATTGGTCCATGATCTCTATTTAAAGAGCATGGAGGGTCATTTGTAGGGTAACCGTTCATGAGAGAAGCTTATGTAAATTTTCATTATTTTATTAATAAATTGCTTGAAGTGGTCACGTTGGCTCAATCCATGGACTATTTCCCTCTTTGATGGTCATGATATGTTCTAGACATGAAGTGATCCGACGATTCAGTCTCTCCTAGGCATTACCGACACTTGATCCATGGCTTAACACCCGATTGGTCCATGATCTCTATTTAAAGAGCATGGAGGGTCATTTGTAGGGTAATCGTTCATGAGAGAAGCTTATGTAAATTTTCGTTATTTTACTAATAAATTGCTTGAAGTGGTCACGTTGGCTCAGGCCGTGGACTATTTCCCTCTTTGAGGGTTTTAACCACGTTAATAATACTGGTGTATTGATCTATGATCTGCTTTGAGCGGTGTCCTTTGGTGTTCTATCTAAGGAACTTACCCTGTAAATTCCTACAGGGAATTCCTTTTTTCTTGGATGAGCTTCCTGATCAAGATTTTGATGCATTACAACATGCACTGACCAATGCACCATTATTGCATCCACCTTATTATCATCGAGATTAATTTTTGTACTTAGCTGCATCTGATGCCACTATTGGCATGGTGTTAGTCCAAGAGGATGATTCTAGCAGCAAACATGTGATTTATTATTTGAGTAGAAATCTCACTAAAAGTAAGAGTAAATACACACATGTGGAGAAGCTAGCCTTGGAAATTGTTCAAGTTGTTCAATGATTCTATCACTATATACTTCTCCGAAAAACAACTGTCATTAATGATTGCAACCCTATGATTTATATTCTCACTAAGCAATTGTTAGGGGGGAAATACTCCAAATTGATAGTTATATTACAAGAGTTTGATTTAGAATTTGAAAAATCTAAATCAAAGAAATCTTTGGTTTTCGCAAAACTATTGTGTGACTTTCTCATACTAATATAGAAACTGTAGCAGAAGATTCCTTTGTTGATGAACCTCTCTTTCTTATTAGTATGTCAGATCCCTGGTATGGAGATATCATTATATATCTCCAAATACAAAATTTTAGTCCCGAGTTATCTAAAATTGATCGTCGTTGGATCCGATACCAATCCCAACAATACAGTATTATTGGTGGCACTATTTACCGTTGCAGTAATGATTCTATATTCTGATGTTGTTCGACTCTCCAAGAGGCTGAAAAAACATTAAATGGCTACCATTCTAGAGCATGTGGTGGTCATATGTCTGGGTATGATACTGCCCAAAAGATATTACGTGACGGTTATTTTTGGCCTTCAATGTTTAAATATTGCATTACTAATGCAGTGTACAAATGCCATAATTTCAAAATCTACGATCGCAAAATGTGAGCACCTCCAACTCCTCTTCACTGTATCATACTTGTCAGTCATTTTGCCAAATGGGGCATCAATTTCATCAAATGTAACCCTCACTTGGCTAGGGGGCATGTGTATATTATCCTTCCAGTCGATTACTTTACGAAATGTGTCAAGGCGATGCCTACATATAGAGATGATGGTGAAACTGCAACAGTTTTCATTTTCAATCATGTGATTGCTCGGTTTGGTGTCCTATTAGGATGGGGTCCCCTAGGGTCAATTTTGGAGAAAAAGCCCAAGTTTTGGGGCAAAGGCCCAAGTTTTTTTGTATAAAGATGTAAAGTCTCCGCAAGTTGTGGTCGTGGAGCACGTAGATAAATAAAGAGTCATAAAGCATTTTACCCTTATTTTATGTAAGTTGAGTCAGCCTTTGAATATCTACCCATGGTCCACGGACCATGGGATTGTGTAAATAGGTGTGTATTAGGATGTCTACGGAAGGGAAACGAAGTTTGGCCTATGGTAGATGTCTAAAAAGTTAGCGGAGAAGAGTAGGAGGAAAGGCTCTGCAGTTGTGTGCGCAGAGGCCTAGAGCAGAGTCCGCAGCTGAGTGCGCAGACCCCTATAGCAGAGTGCGTAGGGAAGTCTTGAGTCTGTAAGAAGAACTGAGTATTAATAAATAAGATTGTTGTAGAAATACTTGTTTTTATCTCTTTACCCCTGTTTATATGAATGCGCTTTATGTTGTAATGGGTTTATGAAATAATGATGTATTGATGCATGACTTTATGGTACTTATACTGTTATATGAACGCAATTACTATTAACTGTTTACACGAGGATTATCTTGTTGTATGTTGAAGTTATCGAACACTTAAGTTGATATGAGTAATTACTAGGTTATAAGTAATCTTTGATGCGCATAAGTAGTGGATTGGCCTATTCAAGGTCTGCGAAAGACTATCGTAGACCTTCGTGGAGGTCTAGAGGCTTATTAAAGATAAGCCTTAAAGGCTTATCAATCTGCACAAAGGTAGATGTAGGGCATAAAATGACATTATACTGATCTCTGGGTACAGAAACTTGGTTCCAGCATCCCCCCATACTGCTTCGGGTGATACTTCAGTTTGTGCTCTGTGGATTGATGCTGAAAGGGCCAGTAATGTAGGGATTTGTTTGGCGCAACTAACTCTGAACCTGGGTCAAGACCCACTAAGCCAACAAATTGTTTTGTTCCTGGGAGTGGGATCTACATAAAGAGATGTGTGATGTCGCATCATTGGAATCCGACCAAGAAAGAAATTGAGGAGTGGTTGGATAAAAAGATCCATGAACTCGCGGTGCAAGAAAATAGAAATTTGTGCCTAACGAAGGAACAGTGGTTGGATAGATATGTACACAGAAATACACAAGATCTTCTTCTGCACCTTCCCAATCAAACTATACGAATGGATTGCTAAATTGAGAGATGGCCAAGGAAGGTGGAGGCTTGACGATCCAATAGTGTGGACCCCGAAGCTAGTACGGAGGTTGGAAGCTTCTGAAGATAAGCTTGCATGTTTTGTAGATCACTTGCTTGATCAAGTCATAGGAGGATTCCTGATAGAATTCATGGTTGATACCTTAGTCAATTATAGCAAAGCTGAGCGACGCCTTTTCAAGGGACCGTGAGGTAAGTACTTGAGATGTTTGAATACTTGGATTAAAATGTTCTTGTGTGAAAAGTAGATTATGTCACTACCTTGATGTTTGGATCTATGTGAAGTGGACGATTCTTTAGAAATCCAGAGAGAACAGGTCTCGAATATAGCCCGTTGATCAAACCTCCTTTGAGCGACAACGAGGAAGAAGTACAGACGTCACCACAAAATGTTGTACAGTTGATAAGATAGGGTTTTCCATGAATACCCCATCTTCCCACACCACCTCCACCTTCATCCACACCACCACCACCTCTGCCGCCGTTCAACATGTTGAATACGATGAAGATGCCCATTTTCAAGGGCATGGGAAATGAAGACCTGGACTAGTTTTGGTTCATTGCGAAGGTTGTGTGGATAGCACAGAATATTACAGATGTTCATATGAAGAAAGTGTAGTTGGTTACTTCTCTACAAGATCGCATGTTGACATGGTATATCAAGTACTGCACTGATAATCCTTTGGAATCATTAGTGGACACCTAGACTGTGCTGAACAAGGAATTTGGGAGGCCTAAGTCTGAAACATAATCTGTAGTGGTGTTCAAGGAAATCACAATGAGGATCAGCAAGACACCCTAGGAGCTGGATCAGAGATTAAAGTGTGGAATCCACGAAGCCAATATGAATCTCATAGACAGTCAGCACCGCGATTGGTTTATAGTTGTGCTCCTGCCTCACTTAAGGATTGCTTTGTCACAACAAAAGATAGGGACTCAGGCAGACGCACTAGTTATCGCAATGAGATTACATGAGACACCTATCCAGGATGCGACGTTGGGAGTTCAATAGATTCATGTAGAGTTGTAGAACCTCTACTTGGAGTTTCAGAACTTGAAGAAGGAAAAAGAGGCTCAGCCGGAAGTGCGTGAATAATTTTGGTGTGACGGGAAAATGACCTCCTCACTAGCTCAGAGGAGAAAAACATGATGACTGAAGGACTGACCAAGTTCACAGGTCCAGTTGTCAAGCTAATGTTGTCTAGGAACTAGCAACCTTATTTATAAAGCTTCCTAGCAAGGCTAAGGGTGTGTTAGTTCCTTGGGTAACTCTATTTGTTACCTTGGGAAGAGAATTAGTGAACCTAAATGAGTTTCTATGGGTCAAGGGAACAAGTTGACCAAGAAATATCCCAAGATTCTCTCCTATGTTAGCTCACAAAAGCAGGGAAACATCCGAACTCGACCTATTTGGAGGAATTAATAATTCCTAATGGAGTCTACAAATGGGAAAGAGTACAAAACCATAGTAACAACACTACTTTTAACTAAATGAACTCATGAAGGACTTGGCAACCTTATCCTCACATGCTATATATGCAAGCTAGGGCCATTGTGGAAGAGGTCGAACCATTTGAAAGGATTTTCTATTTAACTGTCGAGCATAGTATCTGATGAAGGCATTAGAAGAGATTAAGAAGGGAGAGAGAGAAAGGAGCTAGATGGGTAAGGGAAGGCTGATACAACCGATGGTTGTAATCACTCTTTTCTACATCAATATAGAATTGCAATTGTGTTTTATACTGTTGGAAATAATACTGAGAGGGGGGGGGGGTGAATCAGTATTATTATATCAGATAAAACTTTTCAATTTCATACTCAGATTCATACACGCAGCTTCAGTTAAGGATATCAGCGTATATACGCGACTTTGTTAAGAGAAACTAGCGTACATGCAGTAATCTTATGATTCAATTAGCTTATCTTCAGTAAATGCATCAGAACATTATTAACCATATTAACAGTAAACAGGTGCAGTATAACAGAACAGATCATCACACAAAAGCCACACACATGAACACCATGATATAAGGTGGAAATCCAATGTGGGTGAAAACCACCTGCTGCAAGTCGTCTCTATCTTTCTTTAATAAGAAATTTCTTTTACAATGTACTGGTGCAGTCCTTTACCAGCACGCAGGCTACAACCTGCAGAGGGCTACAACCCTCTTAGCTCTTGTACTAGCCGATCCATTTACTAGTACGTAGGTGCCTACCTACAGAATGCTCCAACCTTTACTTGTTTTCCAACTGCTACTGAAGGGAGCTACAACCCCCCCTTGCTCTTGTACTGGCTGATATGATTACCAGTACGTAGGTGCCGGCCTACGATCTACCCGGGACCACGTTTCATACATTTTCATACTGGATCCATAGGACAATCATCATTGTAGTACAACCTGCATCATTGATCACTGAAACACTGAAACATTGTCAACAACACAGTCACCAGAACACAGAGCAGACACAGAACTCTGCAATAACCATCAGATCCATCTGCAACTTCAAATATCAAGCTTTACAATGTACACGCTACTTGGATGAACCCAACCTGCATGTATACGCCCTTTTTCCAAGGCCAACCCGCGTACAGATCTAAAAATATTCCCTTATAACTTTGTAGCTGTACCAGACATCAATCATACTATAACACTTATAGAACATTATTTGCGTCAGTATGCAGATCTAGAATAAGCATAATCAACCATATAAAGATAGTTCATTTCAAACCATTTGATCCCGATCTCTCCTTAGATCTTGTTCTCCATCAACCGGTGAGATCTCTCCTTAGCTCAGATCAAGTAATGCATCATCAACCCATAACCTGCACACTGGATCTAATACTTCATCAGATGTTCAAGATTTTTCAGATACATTTGCCTAATGATCTTCTTCTCCTTATATAGCCTTAGGCCTTGCTCAATACCACGGGCCAAAACCATAGAAATCCAATACCATCAACTTCGAAACTAGGGATCAACACGTCCGTCGAGACACCATGGTCCAAACCCATAGGCACAACTTCCAAGGAATAACCGCCACGGACCAAAGATAAGTTTTCCACATACACGCTCTTTTACTGAAGCCAACCTGCGTGTACATGCAACTTGGTATATAGCGAACCTGCGTATACGCGACTTGGTATATGGTGAACCTGCTTGTATACGCGACTTGGTATATAGTGAACCAGCGTGTATATATTTTCTCTTCATACTTGTAGTCTGATCATCAATTCCTTGCTGCTATCCTTCTGCACTATGATTTGTCATCAGTGTGATTTGCCATCAAGGACAACACTTTGTCTCATAATGCCAACAATCTCCCCCTTTGGACTTGATGGCAAAGCTAACTTGTTACACTTAGAACTATCATCTGATTCCTTTGAGCTGTCCTCCATCAGTCACATCTGACATCTTTTCTGAAGATTCATCCAGTTATACATAGGTGAGTCTGATTCCGTTGAGCTGCCCTTCATCGGTCACATCTGACATCTCTTCTGAAGATTCATCCAGTTATACATAAGTGAGATGTTCTTCTATGAGAGGGTTGCCATCAAGTACAACACATGCATCATAATGCCAACAATCTCCCCCTTTGGACTTGATGGCAACAATACCAAATCACTCTCCCCCTTTGACATCAAGGGCAAAGGGTGGACCAAGATATTCTCTTCCTTTGCTGAATCATTCCACTGTCCATACTCCCCCTGAGTGCCTGCTGAAATCTCTTAATAATCTCCCCCTTTGTATATGCCAAGGTGTACCAATCTGTCCATGCTCCCTCTGAGTACATGCTGAATCTCTGTTCTTGCTGAAGTGTGCTGATCATGCTCTCCCTGACTGTAAGCAAGGTCTACAAAAAAAATGTTCTACAAGAAAGAACATGACTCTATACATCATAAGTGACCTTCCTAGCACCAAAGACTCATACATACATCCATCTCCCAATCACGTGGGGATATACTAGAATTGACTCATCCACCCAACCAAGTGGGGATACATCAAAAGTTTACACATGATAAGGCAAGAGCATTACATTTTCATCCCAGGCATAGTGGGGAACCAATATAGGCTGTTACATGACCTTGACATTATGAAAGAGATATCACAAAAGAGATATATGACCAAAATATCTAGAGCAAGACTTTATGAAAGTCACCAATAACTGATATCGCCAGCATCTTGTCAATCACCATTCAGATCAGCAACCAAGAGATCCTTTTGTTCTCCCTCTGCCTTTGTTTCAACAACAACTGTGAACTAGAACCAAAAGCTTCTAAGATAATGCCAACAATGCATCATTGGAAAATTATCTGCTCCCCCTGAACCTGTGCCAGATGATCTCTGTCAGACCCATATCAGAGTCTTCTCATTCTGAGTTTAGCCCACTGATTTTATTCAAACCATCATATACGCGACTGTATCCACAGAAACTTGCGTATATACGCGGATAGTCCTTTACGCAACACGCGTACACCATATACACGACTATCCCCTCATAAAACGGCGTATGTACGCAGATATCCTTTAACCAACACGCGTACACCAATTTCCATATCAGCAACCTGTAAATGTCCTATAGAGAATAAGTCATCAACCTATAACAAGGTATGTCTGCATCAATTCATCCCTTTGAACAGAATTCAGAGTCATTCACATTATATCATATGTGAAACAAGCATTACTTGGGAACATCTGCATCAATCAACATATGTAAGTATCAACCTATCATCATATAGATAAGAACTCATCACAATGTCTCCAACAAAGCAACTTTGAGTAGTCATCCATGTATCAGCACAATGTATCTTGAGCTCAAGCTCATTTGACACAACTTATTGATATCATCAACATCAACAATCCTTATCCACAAGAGTGCCTGCATCATAACTGTATGCATATGATGACAGCAGCATATGAGTGACTCATCATCAAGTGAGGAAGATGTGTATTCAAGCTTTGTACTTCTCCTTATCCTTTATGAAGATTACCATGTAAGCACCATATATGCATCATCAAAGAATCAACCATAAATCTGATCTGAACATCAACTATGTAACCACAAGAATCATATCATGGACAACTCATAACCATATCATAGCGAGATATATCATTTAGCCATATAAGAATCATCACCAAGGATTATTAACCATAATGCCAACAATGATTTACTAAAGGCATATGCTCCCCCTCAACCAGTGCCATCTGTTAGATCTGATCATGCATATATCAGCAATAAGCATCAAAACATCATCATCATCATCAAGTTAGGATCAAAACACTTCTAGACATCTTACAAGTATCAAAACATTTTCCCACATCCTCAGCAGACTGTAACTATTAACCAATAGAGCAAATAATGGACTGAATCATATCAGATCCCTTTTCTGAGCCTGTCCCCACTGCTTTTCTTCAGACTGACATATACGCGACTTTGCAGTGTCTAACTCGCGTATATACGCGACTTCCCTTTAAGGAACTTGCGTATGAGATTCAGGACACTGAAGTTTTACACTTTCAGCTCCCCCTGAGTCTGATATGTCTGTGCTGTGCTGTGTCTCAGTATATTGTGTTGACTGTACTTCCTTCTTCCTCCATATCTTCAAGTGTGATGAGGTTTTCTTCTTTTGGTGTGATGTCCATCATTTGTTCCTGCATTCCTTTGCTATATGTCCAAGCTTGTTACATGCATAACATCTAACATGTTTCATGTTCCTCCTGTAGCAATCAGCAGCTTTGTGACCAAACATATTGCAAGAAAAACAATATCCATTAAAGTACCTTGAATGTGATGATCTTTCTACATGATGGTCTCGAACCCTTCTTCTTCCACATCTAGCTGCAACATGTCCAAGATTATGACATACATAACATTCAACATTATTCATAGGAGGAGTAAAAGATTTTCTTTGAGGAGTCTCTTTCCTTGATTGTTGATGGGATTGACCTTTCATCTCCTTGTTGATCATTTTAGTTTTCTCTTTAGAGTTCCTTGCCTCACCTTGTGAGCTAGATTCACCTTCAACAGATTCATGAAAACCAAGACCAGTCTTGATAGCAGGAGACCTTTGACTACTAAGAATATCATCCAAGGCTTTAGTACTATCTTGAAATCTCAAAAGTTTATCCTTTTCTTCTTATTTACCTTTCAAGATATTTACCTCAACTTGAAGTTGTTCCTCCTTTTCTAGACATTTCTTCTTCATGTCTTCTCCATCTTTCCTTCCTTCTTCCAACTGATGCCTTAGTTTGAGAATCTCCTTTTCTTGTTCTTCATTCAGATCCTGCTATTTTTCAATAGCTTGGAGTAGATCTTTATTCTGCTTCTTTGATTCTTCAAGATCTTTCTTTAGCGAGCGGATCGTGGCTTCAAGACTTTCATAGTAACTGGATCTATCTCTGAGTTTCTTGATGGTTGTGCTTCTTTCATTGACTTCATCTCTTAATGATGTCACTTCACCCTGCAACTTTTGACATTGATTTTCCTTGTCCTTGAGTAACTTTCTTACCTTGTTTCCTTCCTCTGATTGAGCTTTTAGTTTGGTAACTTCTTCTTTGAAAGCACATTCCCTTTTGTTCAATAGATCTTGTTGATCTTTAACTTTGTCTGTAAGCCTTCTAAATATTGCCTCTATTTGATACTTTTCTTGCTCACCCATAAAAGCATGTTCAGTAGTTTCACTATCACTTCCATCTCTTTCACAAGGAAATATAGCTGGAACATCAGAGGATAACACATTCATACCTGATAATGATTCTGAATCTGATTCTGAATCTGAAGAGCTTCTTATACCTAATCCCCAATCGATTCTCCCACTGTCATAGTCCTTCTGAGATGTCTTCTTCTTCTTATGAGCTTTCTTCTTAAGCTTCTTTCCCATTGTTCCACGGATCTCCTTCAAGCGATCAAGCTTCTACCAAAGGACCTGCTCTGATACCAATTGTTGGAAATAATACTGAGAGGGGGGGGGGGGGGGGGGTGAATCAGTATTATCAGATCAGATAAAACTTTTCAATTTCATACTCAGATTCATACACGCAGCTTCAGTTAAGGATATCAGCGTATATACGCGACTTCGTTAAGAGCAACTAGCGTACATGCAGTAATCTTATGATTCAGTTAGCTTATCTTCAGTAAATGCATCAGAACATTATTAACCATATTAACAGTAAACAGGTGCAGTATAACAGAACAGATCATCACACAAAAGCCACACACATGAACACCATGATATAAGGTGGAAACCCAATGTGGGTGAAAACCACCTGCTGCAAGTCGTCTCTATCTTTCTTTAATAAGAAATTTCTTTTACAATGTACTGGTGCAGTCCTTTACCAGCACGCAGGCTACAACCTGCAGAGGGCTACAACCCTCTTAGCTCTTGTACTAGCCGATCCATTTACTAGTACGTAGGTGCCTACCTACAGAATGCTCCAACCTTTACTTGTTTTCCAACTGCTACTGAAGGGAGCTACAACCCCCCTTGCTCTTGTACTGGCTGATATGATTACCAGTACGTAGGTGCCGGCCTACGATCTACCCGGGACCACGTTTCATACATTTTCATACTGGATCCATAAGACAATCATCATTGTAGTACAACCTGCATCATTGATCACTGAAACACTGAAACACTGTCAACAACACAGTCACCAGAACACAGAGCAGACACAGAACTCTGCAATAACCATCAGATCCATCTGCAACTTCAAATATCAAGCTTTACAATGTACACGCTACTTGGATGAACCCAACCTACGTGTATACGCCCTTTTTCCAAGGCCAACCCACGTACAGATCTAAAAATATTCCCTTATAACTTTGCAGGTGTACCAGACATCATTCATACTATAACACTTATAGAACATTATTTGCGTCAGTATGCAGATCTAGAATAAGCATAATCAACCATATAAAGATAGTTCATTTCAAACCATTTGATCCCGATCTCTCCTTAGATCTTGTTCTCCATCAACTGGTGAGATCTCTCCTTAGCTCAGATCAAGTAATGCATCATCAACCCATAACCTGCACACTGGATCTAATACTTCATCAGATGTTCAAGATTTTTCAAATACATTTTCCTAATGATCTTCTTCTCCTTATATAGCCTTAGGCCTTGCTCAATACCACGGGCCAAAACCATAGAAATCCAATACCATCAACTTCAAAACTAGGGATCAACACGTCCGTCGAGACACCATGGTCCAAACCCATAGGCACAACTTCCAAGGAATAACCGCCACGGACCAAAGATAAGTTTTCCACATACACGCTCTTTTACTGAAGCCAACCTGCGTGTACACGCGACTTGGTATATAGCGAACCTGCGTATACGCGGCTTGGTATATAGTGAACCTGCTTGTATACGCGACTTGGTATATAGTGAACCAGCGTGTATATATTTTCTCTTCATACTTGTAGTCTGATCATCAATTCCTTGCTGCTATCCTTCTGCACTATGATTTGTCATCAGTGTGATTTGCCATCAAGGACAACACTTTGTCTCATAATGCCAACATATACTCCACGATGTTGGTAGTATAATTTGTTTATATGTTCATGCAATGTCATTATTATGAGTGGCTTAGATATATGCAACTAGCTATCTTTATATGTTAATGCATTGTTTATCAAAGTTATATGCTGTGATATTATGCTTGTCTTATCTATTTGCAAGTTTTCATCTGGAGTTGGCTCAGGGGTCTTCCACCAAGCTACATTGCGCTCTCCAGCAACACCACACTAAGACTTGAGGTAATAATTCCTTCTTCCTTCTTTGATTCTCATTTGTTAAACATAGATATGCATGCATCTTTGTGACGGTTGTAGCTAATATTACAGTCTACCAAGGATCCGGAGAAGATCCTTGAGGGTTTCTACATCACCAAACACCCATTCATTAATCCCTATAGCAGAATTGGTGACTCCACTGGGGATTACACTTAGTTCCCGGTTTTCTCACAGAAAGTTCCTAGATCTCTATTTCTTCTAGGCCTTCATGTACTTCTTCATTCCCTTTCTGACCACTTAGGACTATACATCACCCTTCTCTCAGTGCTTAGACCTAGATCTGATCCCCACAGGCTCTTTTTTTTAGCCTTTTTCCTCACTAACGTTGTCTGCTAGTGTAAACAATTCTTTATAAAGAATTGTGGCCTCACACATAGTGCCTTAGTGCTGCAAGTAACTCTCTGTACCCTCTATTACATAGCATTATCTAGCCACTTCTTGATAAAAAAATTGCTCTGTGATCTCATGGGTTGGGAAATCTGCTTGCAGGATGATCAGGGATCTGCATCTGTGCTTGTTTAATTGATCTGTCTCTTGAACAATTTTTTTTTAAGAAAATAGCTTTACTTCTTAAAGTTTTTGTTTTCATAAAAAAAAAATATACAAAATGTTTAGTGTTTTCTGCTTAGTTGGTTAGATATGCATTATTTGGTTTTGAAATTTGTTAGTGAGCATTGTAGTTTTGTCGGTTGTGCTAGTGTTTTATTGAGCAAGATGCATGGTATATATATGGATGTATGAATGACTCTACCTTTGTAGAAGCAACTTCTTCATCGAAAGTGAAATTTACAAGCATTGTTTTTGCATGATTTGAGTCAGAGTCCCATATAACTTCATACGTCAACATCCCTACCGAAGACTCTAATGAAGTACATTTAAAATCTACCTAATAAAATCAATCAGCAACTCTTTTTAAAGTAGACACACATTAGTTTAGGCTAGAGTATTTGGCTAGGTAGTTGTGAGTTAACTGCCCAAGATCATACACCGAAACTAGTGTCATTAACGAGATAAATCCTTTTGCACTCATACTATCCAGGACCACTCTAGTAAAAGCGGAGCTAAATACGAGACAACATCGGAGTGTAAACAAAGGTAAACTGCCTTCACTTACATCTCCTTTGGGTATTCTGTGTATCGAGGATCCCTTTGGGGATATCAGAGCTGAGTCGGGGACTCAGGTATCTTGCTCACACAATGCACTGTCTGCGACTATGTTCCCCCCGGTAGTGTCTATGATTTGAGGTATCCTTAGTCGCCATACTTTTAGGGATGAACACAAGGTGACTGGGGCGGGCTACCCTAGTACCTAACAAAGACGATCCTAATCTGTCTTTGTTTTTTGGGAGGGTTCTTGTCTTCATGAGAGTACTTGGCCCCTTAAACTGAGGTTCAAGCGAAGATCAAGAGTAATCATAACTCTACATGTGGCCAACTCTCTCTTTTATCCATCGTGATGCTAGGTTTCATCTCCAGTGATCGGTGGTTATTAGATAGGGTCATTTCCCTCTGCTTGTTGATTGATTTCCTTAGTGTATTTTTTATTTTTTAAGTGCCAGATTGTTATCACCGAAACTTTAATAAATATCACTGTAAAATCTATTGATAAAATTTATCGGTCACTGTGGCTACATCTGGCTCTAGTCGTCAATCTAGATAGCTATTAGGTCTTCCCCCACTCATTATGGAGGATCTGCCAAGCCCCAGTGAACCAGATTACCCATCTTCGGGCAAGCAGCCTCCGAGATCTAACACTGAATCAGTTTGGACATCCCATTATTCCTGCTTACGAGAAGATTTCTTTACTGAAGTTTTCATTCCTCCATACAATCCTCTGATCACAAATCCGTTGGGACCACTATTGATTTCAGTTGCATTTGTACCTCCTATGTATTTCGTTGGACCTACACCACCCATCCCATCGACCACTAACGGGTCATGGGATTTTGTGGACACTTTTGGTCCACTGTCACCTCCCAGTCGACAGTCAGTACTACTCCACTGATGGAAAACCATGCTATTCCACCTGTCCCAGGTTCAAACCCTATCATGAAACCAAATGCAAGTGGAACCCAGTACATGTCAGTTTCCGCCCCATTTGTGTCAGCTCCCGGACCTTCAACAAGTGCTACATAGATCGCTCCTTATAACGCTGCATATAGCACGGTTAGCAAGGGTCCCATAAATATCCCCTTTGTTTGGTATCCATTGTTTAGTTCCAACCCCTAGGTTCAGATTCCTAGGGGAAATTTTCCCAATATGTACATATCGGCTGAGAACATTACAGTTCCCCCTCCGTTTAAAGGACAACAAGGATAGTCATTGATTGACATGAACCCTCCTTATGTCAGTCAAGGACCTATACTTAATTACGTGGCAAGTGGGATCCCTCAACAAGGTCCCACTCAATCCATATGGGCACCCCACTCTCAACCTCAAATGAGTCAAGGGGGAATTCCTTATCTTGGGGGCACTTACAACCCCCAGTCTAACAATCCCTATGGACAACCATAGTACATGACTGTACCCCAAGGAAATTACTATTCCACACATCTTGTGTATAATATTGGGAACAACATGATGGGAGGACCGCAAGGATCCTCAAGTCATATGTCATCGCCTTGGTCCGATGCGGGGGCATCAAACACCTTTCCTTTCTTGGCAATGCTTGATATCCCCGAATTGTACAAACTCACAAATGACCCCATCTATCACAACTTAATTTGGCCTCCAATCTCACATAAAATTCCAATAGACATCCTGAAGTTTGAAGGGAAACAAGGGGAGGATTCGGGTACACACATCACCACCTATAATTTATGGTGTGTTTCTAACTCCATGGTGGATGATAGTATCTGACTATGGCTCTTTCCCTGCACCTTTACTAGTAATGCAGCCAAGTGGTACATTGAGTTACCACATGTGTCAGTCAATACCTTTGGTGCTTTAGCGATGGAATTCTTAAAGCCCTTCCAGCTACCCATCTGCTATGAAACTGGGATGGAACTCCTCACTTCTCTATGTCAAGACACCGCCACCCACATCTCTGATCACATCCATGAATGGAGACGTATGCGGCGATGTTTTGGAGAATTTAGCATCTATGTATAAATACTAATTCCCTAGATAAGTAGTTGTATCTAGAACAACAGTTTAAAGTGTTTTAGACTTTTCCTATATTAAGCAATAGATAAGATGATAAGATAGAATGCCTACCTGTACTTCCGCTTTCCTCTCGTCTCCCTTATATCGATTCCATTGCTCCTTCCCATACTTAATCCGCTTGAGAAGTGCCCTGTAAACATAACAGAAGACAAAAACCGATCAAATCATACGATCTATTGAATATAAGTGAAAGGAATCAGATACAATTCACACACATAAGCATTATGAAACAATACAAACATATGGGAAAAAGGTTCAAACACTTTATTAGATAGAAGAAGGAATTACAACCATTGGTGTCTGATTCAAAGTCATTCCTCCAGCTTGGATCCCATCCAAATCACATCAAAAGCATGAAAATCTTTTAGCATCACAATACTTGCTTCAAAGCCAAATCTCATAGCAGCATTATCTCCTTACAATTCAACATAATCTAGGCCCTGATCACTTAGGTGAGTGGTCAATTTATAGGAAGATGAAGGAGGTTTTGTCATTAATGGTGGCATTGAATGGCCTTCCATACTTAGAATTAGTTCCATGGAGGAAGGGATGAGAGGATAGGATGCACCTTAACTCATTCCTCATCCATTTTCGAGCTCATAGGAGTTGATAAGTGAGGGAAACTTCTAGAAGTCTCCAAAAGATAAGAATATTCCCCAAACCCTATGTGAATTTCACTCATTCTTGCCTAATGCATGTGAAAGGAAGCCTAAGTGCTTTGCATAGCACCCTGGTAGTGGATTTAACTGCTCTGCATCGCACCTTCATAAGGGCTTACCTATGCTGGTCCCTTTAGAGACTATTTCTGGATGTCTTCAAGTCATGAAACTATTTGGGAAGGAGGCATTCAAAGGGGCGACTTGTTTAGGGCATGAAGCAACTAAAATTAGGGTTTGATGAGCGCTAAAACACTAATCTGGATGTTGGGATTTGATGTGCCCAAATGTATCTGTAACAGCTGCCCCCTAAAGCATGAAGTCAGAAAAATGCCAATGCCTAATGAATTGCTTTACGATGTGATGAGGAGGTATCAAAGTGGAAGGTGACCTACATCAATTACAATACATATATCATGATATTTGATTTTACATGAATTGTTGAGGGAAGGCATACCCATGCTCAGCTTATAAACTTTCATTACATGTACATAAACAGTCATCTACAAATATAGACCCATGATCGGAATGACCATCAATGTAAAGCCATTGTACATATGATTTAGTAATCCTAAAATCACAGCCCAGATGGATGAAACTAGATCCGAGGTCTTATATCTTGTTCAATCGTTTGCTCAAGTACGAGTCTAACCATGTGAATATGTGATCTGAAGTCGAACATGGAAAGACACCATCTGATTACCAACCAATGATGTGAGTTGTTAACAGATGCGAGAGAAATCACCGATAATGATAATGATCCTCAAGGTACTGCAGTACATTTTGCATGGTGTGAATAGATGATTTGATGTCGAACACCATACAAAGTATTTCAGTCGAAGGCCATTGATGTATGCCTATCACCAAAAGCAAGAAACCTGCCATTGATGCATGCAAGCCTCAAGGTATTGAATGGGTGTTTCTAAGTCAACTTCTTGGATAATGTGTTGATGTCAACAAGAAGTGACTTGTCGCAGGAGGGCCTTAATGTATCCCACATCAACAACACGAAACGAGTGTAGTGATTTTAGATATGGAATTTGACTAACAGCACAAGGTTTAGGAATGGCGATCATGAAAATGAAGGTTTATGGTACTGTAAAGGATGACTTCTCTTGAACATATTAGCGACACTGAATGAATTGGCAGCATTGACCCAAAACCAAAGTAATGGATGATGTGATAAACCATAGTGTGATAACCAAGAAGCAGATAACCCAACCCAAATAGTCTGAATGAATTGGCAGCATTAACCCAAAACCAAAAGTGATGGATGGTGTGATAGACCATGAGTATTATAATCATCAAGCAGATAACCCAACCCAAATAGTCAAGAAGATGAAGTGAAAGTGTCATGTTCAAGAGAGACCTGCTACCATAAAGTGGTTTTCCCCTTTTTCCATTTTCCCCAGTCATTGCTAACCAGTACCTCTTTATTTTTATCAAGCTTGAGGAGGATAACATATGCTTGTTGTATAATTTCACCCTTCAGGCGAATCCATCACTATTTGATGTTTAACGAGTCTAGTGAAGGTGAAACTCGGTCTTGTCTAGATGGACAAGTTTATCGCTATTTGATGTTTTAACAAGTTTAACGACAAATATAACTCGGTCCTTTTCATGTTTAGAGAGTTTGAAAAGGGAAAAAAAAGAAAACTCCACAAGTTATTTTTCGTAAATTAATCTCTCAAGCCTGAAAAAGCGTAAAATATTACAAGAGAGATATCGTTTCCAATCCGTTAATAAGCTGGAAAGGAAAAGTGCTCGACAATATTTTCATATTTAGAGAGTCTAAAAAGAGCTTAAAGAGGACTCCACCTCGAAGAATGAGTGGTGTCTAGGATAGCAACCGGTTCTAGTGATGTTGGAACTTCTCAAAACATGCTGATTTATGTGAAGAGGCTCACTAATAAGACCACTCATTGCAACTGTTCCTCAAAAAGGGTAAAGCAACCAAGTGAAAGCGTATGATCGGCCAAAGGGATGGTGGTGATGGGATGAAAACAACCAAGGCTAATCTGATGAAAGAGGCTGATAGAATGGCAATCACGAGGGTTAAAATGGAAATGGGTTCATTTTTACACAAGCTTGAACCATGGGAAACTATGCTTGGATTCAGTTTCATGTTTGCACAAGCTTGAAACTAAAAACTATGCTTGGATTCAGTTTCATTTTTACACAAGCTTAAAATGAAGAACTATGCTTGAGATTGGTTTACGTGCCCCCAAAATGATGAAAGGGAGAGTCTCTTGTAACCAAATGGAAGTCGCTGCAGTGAAGTAGGACGGTTATCCAACACCTTTTTGAATTCGTCTAGATAGGGACAAAGGTGAATGGGGTGATTCCCTTCACATAACCTACTGGGAAACTTAACTTTACCATTAGGTGCATGCCCCCCAAGCTTCATTACATTCACCTAAGTAAGGTTATCAGGTGGATGGAATGAAGGTTCATTTACGAGATCAAGTGAAAGACTCGACTGGGATTTTACGAGATCTAATCAAAGACTCGACTTGGAACTTGCTCCAGGGGACCTTATTTCATTTTTTAATGAGCTTGACACAAGACAAGGAATTCTGCTCAGATTCCTTGTTTCATTTTTTAACGAGCTTGACACAAGACAAGGAACTATGCTCATACTCCGTGTTTCATTTTTTAATGAGCTTGACACAAGACAAGGAACTATGCTCATTGGCCTATTTCACTTTTTAATGACGTTGACACAGTAAAAGAACTATCCTCATATCCTTGGTTTCATTTTTTAACGAGGTTGACACAAGACAAGGAACTATCCTCATGGGTCTGTTTCATATTTTAATGAGGTTGACATAATAAAAGAACTATCCTCATAGGGCCTGTTTCATTTTTTAATGAGGTTGACACAGTAAAAGAACTATCCTCATATTCCTTGTTTCCTTTTTTAAAAGGTTGACACAAGACAACAAACTATCCTCATGGGATTTGTTTCATTTTTTAACGAGGTTGACGCAGTAAAAGAACTATCCTCATATCCTTGGTTTCATTTTTTAATGAGGTTGACACAAGACCAGGAACTGTCCTCGTGGACCTGTTTCATTTTTTAATGAGGTTGACACAGTAAAAGAACCATCCTCATATCCTTGGTTTCATTTTTTAACAAGGTTTGACACAAGACCAAGAACTGTCCTCAGCTTCATTCGATCACAACTCATAAGAGGTCACGAAGGAGAGATCTGGTTCTGATGCCCCCAGTACATGATGTACAACATCATTGAATTGATCGTCAGTTGATGTAGGTATGGAACGGGTTGCCACATAATTGGCCCATGGCAGGGATGATACCATTGGTACAAAAGGACCATTTAGGGAAGATGGTTGACTGGAAGCCATATTTGGATTGGGAAATGAAAGCTGGTCAATGGTGATAATTCTGCCTTCATGCGGGAAACACATCACTTGAAACAGTGTGGAAACAATAGCTCCCATGTCATAAACATAGTCGCACCCTAGAAGTAAATTGTAATCTAAAGGGGATGGGACTACCATCACATTCAGATAAATGATTTTTCCTCCCAAAGAAATAAGTAACTGAGGGAGGATCCCTAATAGTTGACTGGTTCCTCTGTTAAAAGCCAACAGATTCTGGGTAATAGGCACAAGTGGCGGTGAATCGAGCACTTGCCAAGCAGTTGAGGAAAGGATACTCACTGATGCACCTTCATCTGTAATAGTGCCAGACACAATCATATTACAAACTTGTACTATGATCTGGAAAGGCACATAAGAAGGAAGACAGAATCCTGTGAGTCAATTCCAATCAAAGGAAGTGACTAGACTACTTGGAGGGGGTATCGTAGAAAGGGGAGAATTAACCCCTTGAGTTACGAGAACTGGAGGATTTTCCTCCTGTCTTGATGGAACAGGAGGACTTCCCCCAAGCTCAATAGAATCTGAAGAAATAAAACAAACCTGAGTGGTATCATATTCACTCTCTTCGGGAAAGGTACGATTAACTGAAGGTGAAATCGAGTCAACTATTTCCTTGACCTGTTGATTTAGGTCGGGTATAGACTCATAGGATTCACTTTCAGAGAGAGTGGGTTCGACCGACAGTTGATTTTGGTCAGTCAATTCATCAACTAGTGAAGGATTTAGGGAGAGTTTTGTGTAACCAGATGGAAGTTGCTGTTGTGAAGCAGGACGGTTATCCAACACATTTTTGGCTTCATCCAGATATGGAAAAAGGTGAATGGGGTGATTCCCTTCACATAACCTACAGGGAAACTTAACTTTACCCTTCTTTCCATGAACTTTACTACCACTAGTTGATGGTGTGTCACCAACATGATCTCCAGAAGTTGATGACACAGGATGATGTGAACGAGAAGACCATTCTTCTAAGATCTGAGGAATATCAAGAAAATTTCGAAGAAGATGATCTCCCGTACAAAGTTTGCATGGATATCGAACTTTGTGAGGCTTATCGAACAATTTCTCATCAGAATTTGCATTCAAAGCAATGGTTTCTTGGTTGCCCCCCTGCTAAATTTTCTTCTTCTTCTTCTTGTTCCCTTTCTTCTTCTTCTTAGCCACTTGGTTACTAGTACCAATACTTTCACCAGGTGAAGAGGAAGAAGGGGAGGAAGAAACAACTGAGGAAGAAGGCAAAGGGTCAACTTTAGGATCAACTGGAGGTTGATTTTGTCTAGTTGGAGGTGTACTCGATTGTGGAGAAATCGCGACATTTTGAACCAAGGAGGTTGAAAACAACCATACTGGCAAGCCAATGGTCAATCCTAGAAGGGATAATGTAGCCATATAAGGAGCACCAATATTTCCAGAAGGAGGACAAGGACTAGGATTCCCATCAAAAGGAATTCCTTAATCGGTGGACTCCAGTTTTGTCACCATATGTTTCAACCTAATATCAACTAAGGAGTGAGCGTGGAGGATGTTATCCGTGGTCAATTAAATTTATTTTAATCAAAGTGACATAACAAAACAAAAGAGGGGTAATCTAGGCAAAAGGTTTACCAAGTAACTGTGAACTGTAGAATACCCCCCGACGAACCAAGAAGTACGGGCAGGCAATCTCCCTGAATGTTGTGTTCGGTGTATCATAGTGTACAAGGCAGCCAACTCAGTTACCTAAGGATGGATAGCAACCTAGTGTTGTCCTCCCATATATACCCGAAATTACGTGGAGGCCTAGTCCGTATAAGTGTTGTCTAATGCAAAACCTCATAAAGAGAGCATTCCCATATACTTTACATACTATAACACTGCCCTATATACCCGAAGGTACATGGACGAGCTATGATATACTCACATACGTGGAATGAGGTATCACACTCAGGATTTATTGTAGACAAGTTAGTGACAGCTGCTTTGTTTTACGATGCCAAAACACGTCTCTAGCCTAGAACGACTAAATGTTTTTCGTTAGGTGACAATGCTCCATTAGGTAAATTCAGATAAATTTTAAGTTGATCTTCTTTAGAATTTTCCTTTCAAGGTTCACCATGTGATGTATGTTTTCAATTCCTAAAATGCAACTAATATGATAAGCATTCTTTCCATTCAATTTAACAAAGAAAATCCTTAGCTAGTAGGGATAGAGCAATCTAATCTTTGACAAAGAGAAAAGAGCACAACTAATGCAATTTCCTTAGCTATTCCTTTCAAGCATTCACAAACTACAATATGAACGATGCAAGTTTTTCTTTTTGATTTCCTTAATGTGAATATGAACAAAAGGAAATATGCACATACAATCAATCAATCTTTCATAAGAACGAAGACTTTTACGACAGTTCTAATTTGAAGGAAGAGAAGGCTTTACAACACTTTCTTTCAAATGAAGATTAATCAACTATATTCTAATTTTGACTATAGACTGATAATGAAAAATAAAATATTAAAGAAACATTAATCAATAAAATCAAAGTAGGGCTAGACAAGGAGATAAAAAACTTGTTCTTCTAAGACATATCATTCATTGATCAATCAACAAACAATCAAATAGAGAAAAATTGGCAAAAAACTCTTTCCAAAGGTGGGAAACTGATCCTAGGAGGGTCAACGCAGCCCAGTGAGGGAGACAGTGCGCTTTAGAGCACTGTCCCTAAGCCACGGGTGTTCTGCAGCGCACTGTGTCCCTCACAAGCCTGTGCTGGTGATAGTAAGCCATTTCAAGAGGCAATTTGACATAGTTTTGACCAGTTTTTCAATGTAAATAGCTGAATTACAATCTATGAACACAAATAAGCTCTACAAGGATGTCGTAGGAGGTGGATAAGCTACTAGGAAAGAGGATTCTTCCCTAGTATGGTCACCAATTTGTTTTGGAGAATTTAGCATCTATGGATAAATACTAATTCCCTAGATAAGTAGTTGTATCTAGAACAATAGTTTAAAGTGTTTTAGACTTTTCATATAAGCAATATATAAGATGAGAAGATAGAAGACCTACCTGTAGTTCTGCTTTCCTCTCATCTCCCTTGTATCGATTCCATCACTCCTTCCAGTACTTAATCTGATTGAGAAGTACCCTATAAACACAATAGAAGACAAAAACCGATCAAATCATATGATCTATTGAATATAAGTGAAAGGAATCAGATACAATTCACACACATAAGCATTATGAAACAATACAAACATATGGGAAAAAGGTTCAAACACTTTATTAGATAGAATAAGGAATTACAACCATTGGTGTCTGATTCAAAGCCATTCCTCCAGCTTGGGTCCCATCCACATCACATCAAAAGCATGACAAACTTGTAGCATCACAAAACTTGCTTCAAAGCCAAATATCATAACAGCATTATCTCCTTACAATTCAACATAATCCAGCCCTTGATCACTTAGATGAGTGGTCAATTTATAGGAAAATGAAGGAGGTTTTGTCATTAATGGTGGCATTGAATGGCCTTCCAGTCTAGCACTTTATAAGACATCATTCCCAATGACCCTCGCAACTCCAATTCTCCTGCTACTTAGCAAAACGGTGCGCATGCTGATGGTATTATCGGCGATACCTTCAGGGCTGCTGTTAAACAACTTAGTGGTCACATTGCCCAGTTGTCAGTTGACCCTATTACACAGTAATTTGTCACCGACTCTGCATTCCCTAATCCCGGATACTTCCAGTCCATGTTACTGACATTCATGCTGTGTCATATTGCCAATTATGTGTCATTACCTTCCTTGCAATCTCAGGAAGAGTGTCTCAATTCATTATCCCTGAAGAAGACCCTTTTTAACTAAGTTTCTGGGTCGTCGCGAGTCAGAATTTATCCCTCTCGTGAAGATGGTCAAGTTAACACTAGCCCTAGTGAAGTCTTCGCTCTGTCCCTATGTTGCACCCGCAAAGATCTAGATTTAGCAAGTTTTTCAACAACTCGTCAAAACTTCGAGATGAAATTGCTTCATGGGCAGTCCTAGGGCTGGTTGTTGGGTCAATTGAGCTCGCCTCTCTCCTCTAGGACAGTTGTTCCACCTTTTGTGCAACCTCTCTAAGAGATAATCTCTTCCTTCCTTTTCTTATGGGACCTCTCCCTCCTATAAATATCTCCTCCATGAATGAGATCAGCTAGCTTGGATGTAACTAGATGATAGCTAGACATAATTTGATAGTTTCAATTTTCTAAGAGAGGAGTAGAGGTAGAGAGTGTTATTGGAGTGTAGAAGTAGCGTCATTTGTATTTTGATTTGAGAGATGTTTGAGTAGATTTGGCTTGAGAGCTTTTTAGCATCAACCCTTTTGGATAGAAGAGAGAGTCATATGTTCCCTTGGGAGACTGTTCACAAGTAAATGCTTACGGAGACATGCTGACATGACCCTTCAAGGAGGCTTATGACATCAAGGCTCAATTGTAAGTTTTACTTTGATTTATATTAATACAAATCAATAGCTTGTTTCCTATATCATGCATTAAATTGTATGTCGATAGCTTGAGGTTCCTTGACTCTTCAAGTAGATTGTTTGGTTGTTTTCTATTGCATTTGTGGTGTTTCTCTACATGTTGTTTTTAGGTATGAGCAACTAGAAGAACAAGAGCTGGAGCAACACGGCGAGGACTTCATCGAACTTCGGATTGAAGGTAGGCTTTCATAACACCAACTTTCTAAGGAAATTTTCTTTGGTATTGTTTGTGCAGTGACTACACCCACTCTAGGGCTAGAGGGTTTGCCTCTGTCCGCTGAGGGAACTTACCTATGTCACAAGTTGGCGACTCCGTTGGGGAACACTATCTTTTGTCTTTTGTGTTGATTGCTTTTGTTGTTTATTGTCTTCCTTATTGTTTGGGTAGCATACTTCATTCTGGAAGCTATTAGACTACTTCTGTAACCTTCCCACCCTTTTGAGTGATAGATCTGGCCCTACTCCAGTCCAACTTTCATTTTTTGCTTTTGATTCTGGGTTGTTGCTGTTTATTTCCTAACAGTCGCGAAGTAGTCAGATCTGCGTCGTCTGCTAGGTTGCACATTTTATTGTATGGCGTGAATAAATTATCTAACAGTCGCGTTGAGGCCTATAATCAGCTCGACATCGCTAACTGATGTACTTTCGTGACGACATCGTAAAGTGCTTGGTTAGGGAGATGTGACAATTTGTTGTTAGTGCATGTTGCTAGTGTTTTACATGCAATGATTCCTGTAAGTTTCAAATTTTGAGGTTTGTTTGGTTGATCAGCCAGTGTGTTCTATCCTCAGAGCTTGTTTTTCTCCTCTTTGTTGTGTCAAAAATGTTGGTTGTTAAGATTTTTTATTCCAGTTTTCAAGTCTTTTCAAATCCTCCCTCTTGAACAATGTGACCTAAATACCCTAGGATTACTCCACTCACTCATTCATTGAGATCTTTAGACTTTGCTTGGTATAATCTCTATCATTGTTTGAGGCTTCTTCTTTTTCGTTGTTTTTCATCCTCTTGATTGGTGTGTGGCATTTGGTCACCAAACTTCCTTGTCTTGTTCGTTCGGTCTCCTTCTTTCGCTTGGCATAAATTGCTTTTCTTCCCAGTCAATGAGATAGTTTTCCAGTTTTGTAGAAAAGGATTATTTCTTTAGTTTTGAGTCTTTGATTCATTTGTGCATGTAGTTTCTTATCATTTATTCAAGAAAATAAAAAAATTGCATTCATCTTGTATTAAGGTTTGAAAGATGATTTTTGCATTAGTAAATTATTGAGATTAAGACATTGAAAAGAAAAAAGTGTGTTTCTAATTTTCTTGTTCAGATTGCTTGCAAGTTTGAGTAAATGGTCGAAGTGTCCCTTTTTCCTTGATTGGTTTGCTTGTTTTCCATTCAGTTGTTATGCATTGAACCTCCCACTCTTCCTTAGCTAGATGTTCATCCAATGAGAATGGTCTTTTTGCTCATTTAGTTACATTCTAGGAGTGTTAAAGATACATTCGATAGGGCCTTAAAATCGGGACTTAATTCAAGATTAATTGTTAAAATTTATTGAATGAACTTAAAAACGCATTGGAACCTAATACTCACATATCTAGAGGTCTAGGCTAGAGATGTGTTCCGGCATTGTTAAACCTTGGTCCTATTGTTCTCACTAAGGTTGGGTGATTCCTCCTTTTTTGATACAATAGATGCTAGTATGGATTTGTGCTCCCTATACCATCACGTATATATTGGGAGACCCCACTAGGTTATCATCCTATTATCCATAGGAATCTGAGTCTACCACCTTACGAGTCATAACGCACTAAACACAGCATTCAGGAAGATTGAATGCCCTATGGGAAGTCCTTGGCCTTTTCTCTTTCATTTTATCACCAAGGTGTATATGCAGTTTTACGATTTGTCTGGTCAACCTCTTGCCTAGAATTCCAGAGAAGTCACTTTCATTCCTTTTTTACTCTTTAAAAGTAAAAGGATCATCTGAGCACTTGTCCTTTTAGGCTCATTAAACTTCGAAGGCGACTAGAGTCATATTTTGTCCTTTTTCTCGACTCTTTAAACATGAAAAGGTAATGTTTCGTTCCAATGTCATAAAATTTATTTGTCCGCAATAACATTTTACCTATTAATCTTGGTCACATCGTGATCACATCTTGGAAGATTTTTTGCAACCCTATTGATTATATCTTTTCTCCCAGACTTTTGAGTTAGGCCATCCTGGCGAACTCGCCGAATCTGTCATCCCTGCCAGGTGATGAAGAGCCCCTTTCTCCTATCTCTTCTGAGGTATCATTTGTTACTGGTACTCTTCCTATTATCCTAAGTGTTCAGCCTCTTGACTCTCGAGCTCCAGGTGAGCAACCTTTTGATATCAATTGGACCCCTCCCAACATTTGGGAACTTTTAGACGAGGAACTCCTTTCTACTCCTCCTGGTGCTTTGATTCCGATGGCCACTTCTGACATGGATGAGTCAAGTCCCATTAGCAGTCAAGAGAGCCTTGTGTCGACTAGGGAATGCCAAATTCCCCCGGAAGGTTTTCCTTTCCACACTGCTCCAAATGTGTCGTTGCCACTTCGCTATCACACTCTGGCTGACATACTTCGTTCTACATCTCTGCATCAGAGCTCTATGTGGTCTCTTACTACCATTCTGTCTTTTGGACCTTTCAAGTCTGCTCAGTCGGCCCTGACTTCCATACCTCAGACGCAGGTTACATCAGTTACATTCGTTCCATCAATGCCCACTGTGTGTGTGGCATCCACAGCCCCTTCTGTTAGTGTGGTTATGCGTATCTACGGTAATTACTACTGTTACTAGGATATCGTCTGGACCCGTTTGCAGCGGTCCTTCACCTTTGGTTTCTGGAGTCGATCAACCTATGGGTAATGTACCAATCTCTTCGAATTCCATTCCGGTGGGATTGCTAGATGAGCAGTACTTGTTTTCTCTCCAAAATCTGACTCATAACCCTTTAGGTTCTCAACCGATGTCCGTTTCGCTAACCCTCGACACTACTATGATCACCGTGGAGCTCATATTTATTACACTGGGTCTCTTCCTCTAGGCGTCCCAGTTGAGAATTACGTTTTTCTTTTGGTTGCCTGGAATCATACTACCTACCATGGCCCGCAAGGAAAACTTTTTCAAGGGCAACCTTCGAGTTTGCAAGGGCAACCTTTTCAAGGACAACCTTCAGGCTTACAAGGACAACCCTTTTAAGGACAACCTTTGGCCTCCACAGGTTCCTCCTTTGTTTATTCAGGGCAACCTTCTGGTTAGCCAGGCCAGCCTCCATTCCACCAAGGCCAACCTTCTGGTCAGCTAGGTCAGCCCCCATTCCACCAAGGCCAACCTGTTGCCTAGCAAGGTCAACCTTCTGGTCAGCCAGGTCAGCCTTAGTTTCCGCAAGGCCAACCTGTTGCCCAGTAAGGAAAACCCTCTGGTCAAGTAGGACAGCCTTAGTTTCAGCAAGGCCAACCTATTTCCCAGCAAGGCCAACCTTCTGGTTAGATAGGGAAACCTCAGTCCCAACAAGGCCAACCTTCTGGTCAGTTGGGTCAGCCCCAATTCCAACAAGGATATCATTTTGGTCAAATCAGTCCAACTCTTAGTCAACCGAGCACTCAGACGCAAGCTGGTTCCCAAGCTCAAACCAGTTTCCAGACTTAGGCTGGACTCCAAGCTCAACCTAGTCTCCAAACTCAAATTGGATTCCAAGACCAACCTGTTTATCAAATGCAACCTGGTCCCCAGGCACAGTTTGGACCTCAGCTGTAATACGGTCTCCAAGTACCTCAGCAACCCCAAGGGCAACCTCAGGGTGCTCCGTATCAGAACTATCAGAAACCTCAAGTTAATCCTTATCAGAATTTTTAGCAGCCATATACTGCCCCTGTTGGTCATGCTGGTAACCAATGGTTTGCTGGCAGTCAAAATACAGGTCAACAACTAGGTTATGGCATTAATCCACCCCACTATAACCCTTATGGACAAAATCCTTATGGAAAAATTCCATGGGGGCAAAAAAGCTCTGGTTGGAACCCTAATGCTGGCCCTTATCAAAGGCCCATGATGTCCTTTAACCCTCAATTACCTTTTCTTGCGACTTTGGAACTGCCCGATGTGTCCAAGCTAACAAATGACCCTATACTTCATAATCCATATTGGCCACCAGTTCCGACCAAGATTCCCGGTGATTGTCCTAAATTCAATGGCAAATCCGGAGAGGATCCCCAAGCGCATGTTATGAGTTATCACCTTTGGTTCTCATCTAACTCATGGCTTGACGATTCTTTCCGCCTCTGTCTTTTTCAAAGGACTCTTATTGGTTCTGCTACGAAATGGTATATTGAACTCACTCATGGAACTTTCCAAGACTTCAATTCTCTTTCGATGGCATATCTTACCCATTTTCAATTACTAATTCATTATGAAATGAGAACACATCTCCTTACTTCTCTAAAACAGGACACGACTACCCACATCTCCAATCATATTCATGAATGGAGAAGGCAATGTCGTTTGATTAAGTTCTGGATCCCTGATCAGCTTCTGAATGACTGGTTTACTACTTATTTTGTTGGTCTGATAACTCGAGATATTACTCTGGGGGCATGTGTTATTGAAGAGCAATCTATCATGCGTGCTCAGTATCTTGATTTATTCTATTCCCAATCTGGCACGCTTTATGATGTCTTACCTGATGCTCCATGACCTGGAACTTCTAAAGCCCCGTCGACACCTTCCGTCGATGGTGTTATTGGTTTCGTTGCTCAATCTTCCCGAAAGTCTTCCACGACTCCTACGAAGCAAAAACCTACTGCTCCTAGTGAAAATGCTTCTCAATCTGCATCTAATACTGGGAAAACCTCAGAAGTCAATGTCGTTCAGTCCACCGCGACAGAGAAAACTTTGAAAGGTAAGAAGAAGGGGAAAGGTAAAAATAAGGCTGATGCACCGAAGCAAGATCCTCCTAAGACTCCTACTGATGATGGTTCTAAACGCAAACCTAAGTATCCTTGTCTTATCTATGACGAGGATCACTACACTAAAGACTATACTAGATGGTCTGCAGTTAGTCATTTGCTTAAGGGGACTTCGAGAACTCCTGCTATACTTAAAGAGCCTTTTCCCTCCCAGCAAACTCAAATGGTGGTTGATCAACCTTGGTCCTCTTCCACTTTTGGCTCCCAGGATTTTATGGCTGGGACTATCCCTATTCATGTGAGTACTCGATCAAAAGAATATGCTCCATCCGCCAGCAAGGAACCTGAAGTACCTTCTAACGTTCCTTCGTCCAGTTTTGGCCCTCTTCATATTGAACGACCCAGCACCGAGTCTGTCATTAGACCTCCTACTAAGGGAGTTCTCTATAAATCTTCCTATAACCCCAATGCTCGTGCCACGCAACACTATAGTATTGTCGAAGACTTAGCCCAAGCTCCTTCAGCTATGTCCGCCTTGGAAGTTCTCTAGAGTTGTCCCCCCCAACGGAAGTCTCTGCTATCCGCCATTGGTGGCATTGATCCGGCCGATTCAGAGTTAATTACATTCGATCTTGAAAACCATGTGCCGTGATTGCCTCATCAAATTGCTTTTCTCATTCAAGTCATCATTAACTCGAAGAATATTCATCGTACTGTTATTGATTAAGGTGCCTCAACTTGCATCATGTATGTTGCTTTATGGAAGGCCATCAGTTCCCCGTCTTTGATTCAATCTCCTAATACCTTGGAAGCCTTTGATGGAAGAGATTCTCATCCATTTGGTATTCTCCTGCACTTTCCTATCACCTTGGAAGGGAAGACAATCGATGTCAAAGTCAAAGTTGTTGACGCTAATCTGACTTACAACCTTTTGTTGGGTCGAAGTTGGACTTATGCTATGTGTGTCATGGCTTCATCATTATTTCGTGTACTCTGTTTTCCTCATCAAGGGAAAATTGTCATGGTCGATTAGTTCTCTTTCTTCACTTCCTCTTCCTCGGATGGCAATGTTCCATTTGTGGAGCATACTAGTATTCCCTATGAGAGTGTGGGTTCTGGACGCTTTAAAGATCCTGCCTTTATGGGTGTTTTTTCGCTCCCACCTCCTAATGTTGCCTCTATTAATATGATATCTATCAATCCTGATCCATGGGTGATTCCCCCCCTCAATCAAGTGGATTCATGTAGTGAGGTTGTGTTGTTGAACCCTGCAGAGCTCAACTATGTTGAAATCGTTTCGGCTTCGGTTTCGTCTTCTGATTCTACTCCTTTGAGTAGATTTCTTGACACATGTGGAATCCCCTTGGCTTGGAGATATTTCTTCTCCAGATCCGTTACAAGAGACATTTCCTTCTGATGATGCAGTTCTTGAGACTATGTCTTTTGAAGATCCTCCTTGGCTCAATAATCATCATCGTTCCTCGTTTCTCCCAAGCCATGGGGCTATGACTGCCTGTCTAGATAAGTTTGCTTCCTATGTTCCTTCTCAGCCGCTTCAGATGCCCATCTCGAATCATGAGGTTTTTTCTAAGGGGAATATGGGGAATATCATGCAAACCATCCCCATCGACATCTCTGTTAAAACAGGGATTGTTGAAAATATTCACATTGGAGTTACTTGTTCTCCTGAGGAGATCCAACTTTACACCGACCTTTTCAAAGAGTTTCGTGACATGTTTGCTTGGTCGTATGAAGAAATGCCCAGTATTGATATGAGTATTGTGGTACACAAGATACCTACGTATCCTGGTGCAAAACCAGTTTGTCAACGTTTACGTCCCGTGCACCCGAGAAAGGTCGTTGCCATTAAAGGAGAGGTTGAAAAACTTCTCAAGGTAGGGTTTATTTACCCTATCCCACTGACAGACTGGGTATCTAACATTGTCCTTGTGACCAAAAAGTAGGGCACTATTAGGGTTTGTGTCGATTATCGTGACATCAATCGTGCATGTCCGAAAGATAACTATCCTACTCCCTTTATTGACCAACTTATTGACCACTGTGCTGAGAGTGAGATATTCTCTTTTATGGATTGCTTTTCTGGTTACAACCAAATCAATATTTTTCCTGCCGATCAGAAAAAAACTGCCTTCATCTGTCTGTGGGGTAATTTTGCTTACAAAAAGCTCCCTTTTGGCCTGAAGAATGCCGGTGCCACTTTCCAGCGAGCAATGTACTATGCTTTTCATGACATCCGACACATTGTTTAGCCTTATCTAGATGATCTTCTGGCTCTTTTTACTAAATGCATAGACCATCTGAACCACCTCAGCCAAATTTTTCTTTGTTGTAGACATTACCATATTCGTCTCAATCCGCATAAGTGTGTTTTCTGCGTCGAATCCGGCAAACTTCTTGGGTTTGTCATTTCTAAGGAGGGTATTCATCTCGATCCCCTCAAGGTCGAAGCTATTCTGAATCTCTTGCCTCCTACTTCTTTGCATCAGTTGCAGAGTTTGCAGGGGAAGGCTAATTTCCTACATCGTTTTATCCCTAACTATGCCGAGATTGCTAAAGGTTACATGTGTCTCCTTAAGCGTGACACTCTATTTATTTTGGATGACATCGCCCAACGGTCATTCGAGAAACTCAAGACACTTCTTGTTTCTACTCCCCTATTGCATCCAACCGACTATCATTGTGATTATTCACTTTATCTAGCTTCCGCTGATAGTACCATTGGTATGGTTTTGGTCCAAGACGAGTGTTGGCCCTCGATTTTGGTCTTATTTTTGCTAAAGGAAACTTACTTAACCCATATATTTTCCATCCATTTTCCACTTTATCCATCCCATTTTGATGTATTTCATGTCCACTTAGGTATTTAATTTTAATTTTTCAAATTCTAAAGTTTTTATGAAAATTTGGTTTCAAGTGCAAATATTGACAGATTCAGAAATTCCCATAATAGCTATATGGTTGACATGTTTGCAGGACACTTGGGCACGAATTTGATGCATGGAGGGACAGCTTGGGAACTAGCACTGAGCTAGCTCTACTTAGTTCGAACAGAACAAGTTTTATTAGGCCCATTTAGTGTTGGTCAACCATGACTAGTCACTCAGAAATTCCATAGAAATAGAACAGTTTTGAGATTCTATGGGATTGACCATATTTTTTGGGATGGGATTGATGAATTCGACTTAGATAGATGAATATGAGTAGATATGTTTTTTATAATTATTATAGATCAGTTTTTTTCATAAGACTTCTATTTAAAGCCAAGACTTTGATGGCTTATGTATTGACTTTTGTATAATTTCATGCTGAGACATTTTGGATTAGAAAGCTAATTTGAAGAACCTGTTCTACTACTATTTTGTTGTTCAATAATGTGGATGTGTGACTGAATTTAAGCTTCTGATATCAATCTTCAAGTGTGCAAAGCAATGGTGGAGGGCTCCCATTCCAAGCTAAGTACACTTCCTTGTTTAAGCTAGTTTAATTTTCCATAATCTGATTATTGTAGAACTTGTTTACATGCTTTGTTTCAGATTGGTTTATGGTTAATGTGTGGTGATTGATTTCATTAGATCTTAGTTTATTCATCATTTTAGTAAGTTGGAAAAACAAAGTGTTCAAGTTGAGCACTCCTTCTGTTAATTTGATGAATTGTAACTAGTTTTCTTTGATTACATGCAAGCAGTTTTCCTATGTATTTTTGGCATTATGGTGAATGAATTATGATGAAACATACTAAAGGTATCTTAAGTTAGGAGCCTCCTTTCATTAATTATTTTTCCATCTTAAGCTATTAGTTTCTGATTTCTGTTCATCAAGTAATAATTGAGGAAGAATTGGACCTCTTAAGTTAAGAGCCATTTCAGCTTTCCCTCTTTACAAAGTGAATTGGAATTGTAATATGCATTTCTTTAGTTTTTGAAAAACTTATCTTTCAAGTTTGATTACATCTGATATTCATATATAGTCGACTATTAAGTATTACCAACCTGGATTGATAAGGAATATTTGTGTTAATTTGTGTGAATAAATTAGCTCAACATTTTGGCACCATTTCCGGGGAGGCAAATATCGGCATAGTCAATAGGAAGATAAGCAAACAAACTTTAAAAAAATTCATAAAACAAAAAAAAATAATTACATTCCTTTTAGTTATGTTTCTTTATGCCTAGATATAGAGATCCTCAAGGTAGATTTATTAAAAATCCCCCACAAATAGAGATAGGACCATCAAAAACACCAGTTACTGGTAATCCAACAATTGAGGAATTGGAAGAAAAACAAAGAACTGGACAAAGGTTAACTTTAATTGAGAGGCAAACTTTGTTAGCTTGGGAAGTAAAAAGAAAACAGCTATCAACTTCAGGAAAACAAAAGGAAACTACTAAAGAAAAACAACCTATCTTTGCATCTGTAAGTCAACCTGTCTTTGAACAACCTAAATCTCCAATTAACATTGAAACAACTAAACCAATGGTAGAAGAGGGACATGGATCTGTTATTCTTACTCCTAAACAAAGACTTGAATATGAGAGACAACATAGAGAATGGAGAAGACAAAGAGAGGAAGAGACAAAATGAGAAAATGATAGAAAGGCAGAAGGGGATAGGAAAAGACAACAAGTTGGTGGTGATTAGGAAACAACCTTTGGCTTTCCAATATTAGATACAAGTGCAATATTAGGAGAAGAGGCAAAAATGAAAAATATTCCACCTTCCGTATTGCCAAATTTTTATGGAATGTCAACAGAAGATCTTGATTCTTTCATGTTTGAATTTGATATCCTATGTAGAACATATGGATACACTAATGACATACACAAACTTCATCTCTTTCCTCCTACATTAAAAGCAGCAACTTTAAAATGGTTCATGGGTTTAGGAGAGCAAACAATAGCTTCTTGGGATGATATGAGATCAGAGTTCCTTAAAAAATATCAAGCCTATTGTAGGCCTAGGGACTCAAAGGAAGATGTTTTCAGAATGACATAACAAGAAGAAGAAAGTTTAGAAGAATACTTAGAAAGATTTGCATATAATCTACAAAAATCTAAACAACACTCTCTAAATCATGAAACCATTCGAACAATCTTTCTCAAGGGTGTAAGAGATGAATATATTGACATTCTGAATGTGATGGGTAAGGGAGATATTTCAAACTTTCCATTCGAAGAAATTGTTGAATTATGTCAAAAATATTCTAGAGGTAGATCAAAATCTGGAAAGAGAGATGGGAGTTCAAAAGCAGCAAAATCAGCAGCAGGAGGAGTAACAAGAGCAGAAATAGGAAGCCTATTAGAAAACTTCAAAACTGACCTCCTAAGTACATTGGGAACTCAGGTAGATGTTCTAAAAGCAAATAAGAAGAAAGAAGAACAAGAACAAGCTTTAGCAATCTTTTGTTCCAAATGTAGAAAGAAACATCCATTAAGAGAATTTCCTTTGGATGGTATTCAAGTATGCGGTCTTTGTACAAAAAACCATTCAACAGGAAACTGTCTAAGGTTGAAGGAATTGCAAATGAATCCAATGGAAGAAGTGCAAGGAACAGAAGGTTTCTATTATGTGGCACCACGAAGACCATGGCAACCAAGGTTGCCTCAACAAAATCTGCAACAATTCCCTCAACAAAACTATCCATATCCGCCTCAAAATCCTTGGAATCCTCCAATGCCATGGCAAGCTTGGCCTCCACAACAATATCCAAACCAACTTGCACAAGGATGGAGAGGATATGGTAGGAAACCAACCACCTCAGCAGTACCAACAACAATACCAGCAACAATATCAACAGCCATTTCCATATCAACAATATCCACAGTCCATGCCATTTCCACAACAAAATTCTACATATCCGCAATCCATGTCATTTCCGTAGCAGAATCCACAACCACAACAGCTACAGCTATCTTCAAACCAACCCAAACCAACTCGATTACCAGCCCGACCAGTGGCAAACCCGAACAATAAGATGGATAAATCTACATACACTGTAGAAGAAGCAACATATTTTCGAACATATTCTATTCTTCCTATAAATGATGTCCATTTAAGGTCTGGAAAGGTGCTTAAAAAGGATTCTCCACCAATCATAGAAGAGCCAATTGAGCAAGGAGAACCACCTGAAACATCACAATCTGAAACACAAATTCAGAAAGGAAAAACTATTATAACTCAAACACCACCCTATCCTGAGAGGTTAGTAGAGCAACAAAAAGCAATGAACCTTCCTGAATTTGATATTTTGGATGAATTGAAAAATGCTTATGTAAAAATTCCTTTATTTAAGGCAATTAAATAGATATCAATATATGCTAAAACAATAAAGGAATTATGCATTAAGAAAACTGGTAGAAAGAAGAAGGATCCTACTACAATCCAAGTCATTGGCAAATTAGCAAGCCTCATGTCAACACAAACAATTGTAGAGAAATATATTGATCCTGGTATCCCTATGGTTACTATTTCAATAAATAATTTCTCAGTTCCAAATACATTAATAGATTTGGGAGTAGCTATAAATGTAATGACTATGGAGATAATGAAAAATCTGCATTTTAACAACATTAGATCAACTTCTACAATTCTAGAATTAGCAGACAGATCTAAAGTTGTCCCAAAAGGAATACTAGAAGATATCATAGTCTCTTTGGATTCATGGGAATATCCTATTGACTTCCTTATCTTGCAGCCAAAAACAAATTTGGGAGGACATCCTCTAATCTTAGGCAGACCATGGCTAGCCATGGCTGATGCCTTTATAGGATGCAGATCTGGAAGCATGATTATTTCACATGGAGATGAATTGAAACACATTACACTTTATTCACCTGCACAATCATCTTCTTTAGAATCAATACTTGAAACTCAAGAACAACAGCAAACTAAATCAGTTTTAAGTATAAATCAAGTCTTTGACCTTAGAGAAGAAGAAGAGAATGAAGATTTAATGGATCTTTTCATCTCAAAACCAAATATTTCAAAGCAGCTTAGAGAGGTTCAATATGAAGCTACAAGTAATCTCTTGAACCAATGTTTTCAGGAAACTTGTACAGTTCAATCCTTGCGAAATTCTTTTACAAACATTTTTCCTGTAAACACAATTTCCAATTCAACAACAAAAACAATTGAGATATATCCTGGAAAACATTTGAACATTGGAAACCATTTGCAATCATCACAAGAACAAGAGGTAGTTGCATTATTACAAAAATATTCAAAATCTTTTGCCTGGGATTATACCGACATGCAAGGAATCCATCCCAATACATGTATCCACCACATCTATACAGATGATCAGATCAAACCAGTAAGGCAACCTCAAAGACGAATGAATCCCATGATGAAAGAAATAGTGAAAGAAGAACTGCAAAAATTACTTAAAGTTGGGTTCATCTATCCTATTTCAGATAGTCAATGGGTTTCTCCATTGGTAATAGTACCAAAGAAAAATGGGAAGTGGAGGGTATGTGTAGATTATCGGGAATTAAACAAAGCAACATTGAAAGATCATTTTCCGCTACCATTCATTGACCAGGTTCTAGACTCATTAGCTGGAAAGAAATTTTTCTCCTTCCTGGATGGGTTTAGTGGGTACAATCAGATTAGAATAGCAACAGAAGACCAAGACAAAACAACATTCACTTGCCCATGGGGAACCTATGCATACAATGTCTTGCCATTTGGTTTATGCAATGCACCTGCAACTTTCCAAAGAGCAGTGCTTGCAATATTTGCTGATCTAATCCATGAATGTGTAGAAGTTTATATGGATGACTTCACGGTTTATGGAAACACATATGATGATTGCCTCAACAATCTTGAGAAAGTTTTGAAGCGATGCATAGAAACAAATTTGTCATTGAGCAACGAAAAATGCTATATGATGTTGACAGAAGGCATAGTTTTGGGACACCATATTTCCACTTCAGGAATTAAGGTGGATCCAACAAAAATACAAGTCCTCGTGAATTTAATGCCACCTACAACACAAAAAGAGGTAAGGAGTTTCCTGGGTTATGCAGGCTACTATAGACGATTCATCGAAAACTTTAGTAAAATAGCCCAACCTCTATTCAAATTATTAGCAAGAGATGTTGAATTTCAATGGACAAATCACTGTCAAAATGCATTTCAAATATTGAAAGAGAAACTATCAATTGCACCCATTCTTCGTGGACCAAACTGGTCTCTGCCATTTCATATTTCAACTGATGCATCTGATACCATGATAAGTGTATCATTTGGGTAGAAAGAGAATTTGTTCAATTATGCAATATACTTCATAAGCAAGAACTTAACACCTACAGAGTTGAACTATATAGTCACAGAAAAAGAAATGTTAGATGTAGTACATGCAGTAAATAAATTCAGGTACTACATAACAGGATACCAAGTATTTATTCATACAGATCATTCAACAATAAAATATTTGATGAATAAATCTATCACCAATGGGAGAATAACAAGATGGTTACTGTTAATGCAAGAATTTAACATCACAATTCAAGACTAACCAGGCAAAGAAAATCAAGTGGCTGACTTTCTGTCACGCATACATTCACCCAACGATCCAAATCTAGTTGCAGATAACTTTCCGGATGAACATTTGTTTGCAATAGCAGTAAAAACACCATGGTTTGCAGACATAGCAAATTATCTATCTTTTGGGAAATTTCCAACACAATTCTCCAAGAAACAAAAACGAAAAATTATTAAAGAAAGTTCTAGATATAGTTGGGTAAATGGTGATTTGTTTTATACTGGTTCAGATTTAATAATCAGAAAATGTGTGAGAGAGGATGAGATATTAGAAATCCTGAAAGCATGTCATGATGAACCATGTGGTGGTCATTTTGCAGACAAACGAACAGCCTACAAGGTGCTACAATTAGGCTACTACTGGCCAGCAATCTTCAAAGACTCCAAGGCATATGTCAAGCGATGTGATAGCTGCCAAAGAGTAGGGAGACCAATAGTATCATATGAGATGCCACTCAAACCACAAGTTCTAATAGAACCATTTGAGCAATGGGCTCTATATTTTGTGGGACCAATAAATCCACCATCAAATGGCAAGAGGTATACCTTAGTATGTACAGATTATGTCACCAAATTGGTGGAGGCAAAGGCAGTCACCAAAGCAACAGAAAATACAGTGGTCACCTTTCTCTTTGAAGAAATATTTGTAAGATATGGAGTACCAAGACAGATTGTAACAGATCAGGGAGCACAGTTTACTTCAAAGCTTGTACGAGATCTTATAGAGAAATATAAGATAAAGCACAGGAAGTCTACACCATATCATTGTCAAGCAAATGGACAGGTGAAATCAACAAATAAAGTCCTATAGAACATAATAACCAAAACAGTACAAATGAATAGAAAGGACTGGTCAGAAAAACTAAGGGATGCACTATGGGTATACAGAATCACATGGAAAAACACAACTGGATTCAGCCCATACCAGTTAGTATATGGAAAAGAAGTCTTACTGCCCATAGAATTTCAGATACACACATAAAAATTGGCAGCTAAACTAGGACTGGAACTGTCTAAAGCCCAGCAGCAGCGGATAATAGAATTAAATCAACTAGATGAACATCACTAGTAGGCAATAGAACATACAACATTGGTACAACAGCAATGAATGAAGTGGCATGACAGATTCATCAAGAAAAAGACATTCAACAAAGGAGACTGGGCACTACTGTTCAACTCCAAATTCAAAGGTTTCAAGGCCAAATTCACAACACACTGATTAAGGCCATGAGATAGAAGAAATCTTTGATAATGGAGCTATTCAAATCAAGACAATTGACCAGGAATCCACATTATTTTTGGTAAATGGACATAGGCTCAAAGTTTACAACAGGCCTATTGACAAAGAAGAATTCATGAAACAACTGATACAAGGAACAGAACTGGAAATAATGGCACATCAGAACGAGCCATCTTCCAGTGCTACAGAAGAATAAAGAAGTGCTATACTAAAAGAAATAATAATAAAATAATAATAAAATAAAAATAATAATAATAATAATAATAAATAAAACTGTTTGCTAGTGAAAACCAGGATACTGGCGCAAAGAAAACACGAATTCATAGAGGAAAACCAACATGTTTTGGACTGTATGAATTCACTTTCTTGTTCTATTTTTATCACAACTTAGATTTGCAGGATAACCTCCACAAAAATCTGACTTGAGGACAAGTCAAATCTCAAGCAAGGGGGAGGATTGCACGAGAACTTTGGTTGTGCAGCTGAATTAATGACGGAACTTGTATTGTTGACAGTTGGGACCTGAACAACCATAACAGTGGGACCTGAAATATTAGCAGAAACATGTACAAATTGCTTACACATGTGCATGACAGTCGGGACCTGAGTCATCAACTCATTGCAGAGGGACCTGAACAACAACCAACAATTCAAGAACCAGAACCAATGAAGCATGAAGAATAGGAAGTAGAAATAAATTCTACCTTTCAATATATCTACGACATTTGATCAAACAATTTCATCTAGCTTGTAAAGAAGAAGACATCATCCAATACTACCAGGTAAGTACAAGTATAGTCATTTTTCTCTTGTAAATTCAAACTTTTTTTAGAAATTTTTAGTCTTTGTTAAATTGAGATTAGTACCTGAAGTATATATTTTCCATTATTCCCACCCATTCTCCTAAGTATCATATCCTACAACCCTTTTACATCCTACATCATTCCATAGTAATGACCTTAACCCCTAAGTAAGTTTCCTAAGTATTTTTCCTTAAAAGCAAAAAGGGATATGACATGGACATAATTTTAAATATGACCTAGGTGGTCATTTTAAAATTATAAGAAGTATTTCAAAAAGGCAATACATGTGCACACAACCTTAGATTATGAGCAATATGGAAATATTTCTAATACATGCACAAAAGGTAATAAGAAAGGCAAAAGTTCATAAGGAACTATATGTGAAAAAAGGAAATATATCATAAGCCAAACACTATATGTGAAAAAAAAGGAAATATATGCGCGCAAAAACATTTGCATGTTGCACATATGCGATATATTGAAATATATTGAAAGGCACACCATTTAAAACATATGGAATTGCATGACTTCATAATGAAATGTGGAGGTATAAGGTAGGCGGGCTTGCGGTCATATACGCATTATAATGTCATATAATCACATGGTATGGTGGTATCATTAGTGGGTGGGGGCTATGATTTAAATGGACATCCAAACCAAGCGTATGAATCAAATCGGCTTTCAAACGGGAACATGGATTGAACGACGTGGAACGGAGGTACACACAAACCATTGGAGAGATGTATGCAAACTGTCATACGTTTGCATGGTTGGTGTGTTCAATGATTCCACAGAAGGCACGCTGGCAAAGCCGTAAGCTACATGGGAGGATAGCCACGACCCGCATAAACGGTAAGCTCATATTTGAATTATGGTAAACGGACAGGCCATCCTAATGACACAGTCAGGCAACTGGTCAACAGGACTAGCATGACATGCACGATATGCTTACGTGCAAACACTGGCCAATAGAGGTGCTTATGGCTTACTCAGCCAAGAGCACGGTAGGAAAATGAAAAACGGTCATGAAAACATTTCAACACCGCCGGTCTGCTGTGCATTTCAACACCGCTTTGCAAGTTGTTTAAGCCACATTTGTATGCCATCATCGCCTTAATGAGCTCAGGAGAACAGTGCTGAAGCGCTGCACATTTGACAGACGAAGCAAGGGAAAGTGTAAGCAAATTTGCGGAGAGATAAGTAGGAAAACTTCCCGAAAATAACGCAAGTCGGTTGCCAAAATCTCAGGAAAGCTCAGGTAAAAACGTGATTTGATTTGCTTACAAAGATGAGTCGGGATTTCAATCACCAAAACTGCCTGTCATTTAACTGTTAACATGCCTGTTCTTGCCACCAGTCAGCACGAAATGAAGCTACAGGGATATGGAGCACCATTAAACAGTCCACAAGTCTCGCCATTAGCCAGGTAAATGCCGAAAACTCACCATGATTCCAGAAATAATAAATGTGAGGGTTAGATAAACAACAGTGAGTTAATGAAGCAAACGGCTATGTATTAAAGAACAAATCTGTTCATAGGTGTAATTGCAAAAATCAAGGATATGAGTGAAGCACGTAGATCATGCAAAACGACCAGTAGATTACACCTGTGCGGACAATGCGGCATTTCAACCACATTTTGCATGCCAAATGCATCATTAAAACAGAGTTTTTGGGACCATATTGTGTGTTTTGTAAAGCAAAGACTATGTATTGCAGAGACAAAGTTTTTTTTTGGGCTGTATTACGTGTTGTGTAGAGCAGGGGATGATTTTTTTTTAAGTGTTGTTTCATAAAGCAGGGGTTGTATTGCAGAAGATTTTTTTAATGTTTTTACACAAGGTTATATTGCATGTTGTTTCACAACAGGGACTGTAATGTGTAACAGAGAATGGATATTTTGTAAATAGATGAATTTTGAGTGTTGTTGCAGGGGATTGTATTGTGTGTTGTTGTCAAACAGGGGTTGTATACTGTGAAAACAAAGGAAAATTCTCTTTTAAGTGTTGTTGTAAGAATCTAAATCACTTGTATCTCTGTAGAAATGAGTTGTTGTTTAGAGCTGTTACAACAAAGTTGAAAACTATTTTTGTTCTCCTTTCATACAGCGCTGAGGATTAGGCTTGTATGACGAATTATAAATTTTTTTTGCCTCAAGAATACATTAAGAAATACAAAATTATGTCATGATTATTTTGTTTTCTTATGTATTTCTTTCCCAGAACAGAGTCTAGTGTGTTTACAGAGATATATAAGGCAGGATGTTTGACTGTTTGGATACAACAGGGGATTAAAAAAACTGTGTCGCTGCAAAAAGAAACAAACAGAGGCCAAGTAGATTGAATTAAGTTTGTTGCATAAGGCAGGTAAGCTTCTCTAACTTCAAAATTTCATTTAAAAAAAATAGTAGTTGTAAATTGTCATTGTTAAGATGAAGATAATGACAGCAGAGGCATACATTCAATGGTTTTCAGACACAATGTCAACAAGGATAGAGCCGAAATTTCAAATAGAAAACTGGAAAAAAGAGACCATAGAGAAGCTTTACCAAGCGGGACTGATAGGATTCTTGCAGAGGTTTAATGGCCACAGTGAGGAGGTAACAAGGGAGTTCATAAACAATTACAGCCGAGACCAAACAAGGGTAGGAGATGTTATCATTCCTGTGACTCAGGAATTCCTTTCCCAAGCTCTAGACCTCCCTATGATAGGAGAGAAGTATCATAAAGGCTTGCATTTCAAGGAGAAAGCATGGACTTTCTTCCTTGAAAAGAACCGAAAAGGAACCTTTGACAGAACCAAAGGAATACCAAGGGAATGGTTCAATGAACCATGGGGTGAGTTGGTTCTAGTTATACAGAAGTTTCTTACATGTGATAGGGGATATAGTGTTGCCCATCTATATCATATTCGACTCCTACAGCACATTAAGGGGGAAGATAGGATTAATCTACCATACTTTCTCTTTAGAAGCCTCCTGAAGATGATAGAGACAGTGAAACATGAACACAAGCCCAAAGAAGCACAAATTTATCACCAGGGGTTGATAAAAATCCTGGTTGAATATCAAGTAAGGTCACAAGGAATAATTTGGAGGGAGTTCATGACTAAAAACCAATTTAATGAATAGATCAATGAAGGACAGAACAAAGTAGAGCAGGAAACCAGGGGAATGATGAGCTCACCATTATATCCCAGGACTAGAGCTAAGAAGAAAAGTAATATATACATGCAAGAAAATGAAGTGTCTATCATGTCTATTTCTAGGAGATTTAGGAATAAAAGTCCACCTGAAATAAATAACAGAGAAAAAGAAGTTCAGTTAGTAGACACATGTTCCACAAGAAAGCAGGTAGAGGATGATATTGAACAGGAGGCATTAGAGAGAGATTTTTCTTATGATGATGTAGCAGCAGCATCATTAATCAAAACTACACAAGAGCTTGAACAAGAAATAAACTTGGGCAAAATCAGGGAGTTAACAGACCAACTAGAAATCAGGAAAATCTTTGAAAAATATTTGAAAGAAGAAAACCAGGCAAGCAAAAAGAATAATTCTAGATTGGTCAAAGCAAATGAAAGACTAAATGAAGAAATAGGAAGATTGAAAAGGAAGAATGATCTACTCTCTAAACAGGCATTCAAATGGCTAAAAGAGAAAAACATGTGGAAGGCAAAGTATGAGAAGCAGAAAGTTAAGGCTGCTTTGTACAGGGAAGGACATGATTCAGGTTTGGACTATTTGATAAGGGCAGCATAGCAGGAAGCATCTACAGGAACTGCATCTACTACAGGGAACAAAAGATAAAAAAGGAATAAGCAAGCATGAGGACATGCTTGACAATCAGCAAGGGGGAGATTTTGGCCCTCGATTTTGGTCATATTTTTGCTAAAGGAAACTTACTTAATCCATCTATTTTCCATCCATTTTCCACTTTATCCATCCCATTTTGATGTATTTCATGTCCACTTAGGTATTTAATTTTAATTTCTCAAATTCTAAAGTTTTTATGAAAATTTGGTTTCAAGTGCAAATATTGACAGAATTAGAAATTCCTGTAATAGCTATATGGTTGACATGTTTGCAAGACACTTGGGCACAAATTTGATGCAAGGATGGATAGCTTGGGAACTAGGACTGAGCCAACTCTACTTAGTTTAAACAGAACAAGCTTTATTAGGCCCATTTAGTGCTAGTCAACCAGGACTAGTCACTCAGAAATTCCATAGAAATAAAGCAGTTTTGAGATTCTATGGGATTGACCATATTTCTTGGGATGGGATTGATGAATTTGACTTAGATAGATGAATATGAATAGATATGTTTGTTAGAATGATTATAGATCAGTTTGTTTCATAAGACTTCTATTTAAAGACAAGACTTTGATGGCTTATGTATTGATTTTTGTATAATTTCATGCTAAGACATTTTGGATTAGAGAGCTAATTTGAAGAACCTGTTCTACTACTATTTTGCTGTTCAATAATATGGATGTGTGACTAAATTTAAGCTTTTGATATCAATCTTCAAGTGTGCAAAGCAAGGGTGGAGGGCCCCCATTCCAAGCTAAGTACACTTCTTTGTTTAAGCTAGTTTAATTTTCCATAATCTGATTATTGTAGAACTTGTTTACATGCTTTGTTTCAGATTGGTTTATGATTAATGTGTTGTGATTGATTTCATTAGATCTTAGTTTATTCATCATTTTAGTAAGTTGGAAAAACAAAGTGTTCAAGTTGAGCACTCCTTCTGTCAATTTGATGAATTGTAACTAGTTTACTTTGATTACATGCAAGCAATTTTCCTATGTATTTTTGGCATTATGGTAAATGAATTATGATGAAACATACTAAAGGTCTCTTAAGTTATGAGCCTCCTTTCATTAATGATTTTTCCATCTTAAGCTATTAGTTTCTGATTTCTGTTCATCAAGTAATAATTGAGGAAGAATTGGACCTCTTAAGTTAAGAGCCATTTCAGCTTTCCCTCTTTACAAAGTGAATTGGAATTGTAATATGCATTTCTTTAGTTTTTGAAAAACTTATATTTCAAGTTTGATTACATCTGATATTCATATATAGTGGACTTTCCTTTAAGTATTACCAACCCGGATTGATAAGGAATATTTGTGTTAATCTGTGTGAATAAATTAGCTCAACAACGACGATGATGGTTCCAAGCACATCATCTATTATCTTAGCCGCAACCTTCTTGACACTAAGACTCGCTATGCTTATGTCGAGAAGCTAGCCTTGGAAGTTGTTTAGGCTGTCCAATGCTTTCGTCATTATATTGTGTTGCTCACTACGACCGTGATTTCTGATTGCAACCTGATGACATACATTCTACCACGTCAATTGATGGGGGGCAAATACTAAAAATGGATTGTTATCCTTCAGGAGTTTGATTTGGAGTTTACCACTACCAAGTCTAATAAGTCGATGGTCTTCGCTCAGTTGATTTTCTCATTACCATCTGCTTCCGCTACCTCTCGGATAGAGGACCGCACTCTGGACAACGCACTTTTCTTAATCAGTACCCTCGATCCCTGGTACAGTGACATTACTGTTTACCTCCAGATGTCTTCATTCCACCCTAATTTGTCTAAGGATGCTCGGCAATGCATTCGCCACCATTCTCAGCCCTATCATATTGTTGGAGACACTTTATACTGTCTTGGTGTTGATTCAGTTCTTCGTCATTGTCTGACTTTCGAGGAAGCTAAAAAAGTCTTAAATGACTGCCACTGTGCTACCTGTGGTGGTCATATGTCTGGCTTTGATACTGCCCAAAATATTTTTCATGTTGTTTAGTTTTGGCCCTCCATTTTCAAGGATTTCATTCTAGTTGTCCGTTCCTGTCACACGTGTCAAATTTACCAGTGGAAGATGCATGCGCCACCTTCTCTTTTGCATCCTGTTATTACTTTCGGCCCTTTTACTAAATGGGGCATTGATTTTATGACTTGTAACCCTTGCTTGGTTGGGGGGCATGGGTATATCATTGTTGTCATCAATTATTTTATGAAATGGGCCGAAGCAATGCCTACATTGTCTAACAACAGTAAGACAGTTGCGCAATTCCTGTTCAATCACGTGATTACCCGGTTCGGAGTCCCTCAGGCTATCGTCACTGACCATGGTTCCCATTTCCATGGTTATATGATGACTGAGTTGACAACCCAATTAGGCTTGCGTCACGATAGTTCGACACCTTATTACTCTCAAGCCAATGGCCAAGTCGAGGTAGTAAACAAAGTGTTGGTTACTATGCTTCAGCGTACCATTGGAATGCGCAAGTCCAACTGGCATTTGATGTTGTTTTCCGCCCTATGTGCCTACCATACCTCGATTAAGGATGCGACTGGATTCACACCATTTCAACTTGTTTATGGTCTGGAAGCTACCCTTCTGATTGAATGCAAAATCCCTTCTCTCAAATTAGCTATCGAATTGCTCTCGAATACTACTCCGGTGGAAGAACGCCTTCTTTATCTAGAACGGCTTGACGAGACTCATCAACTTGCTTCTTTAGTCATCAAAGCACAAAAGAAGAGAATTAAAACTCACTTCAATCAGACAATCAACCCATGTTCCTTCACGGAGGGAGATTTAGTCCTGTTGTATGATCAAGCTAATGACAAGCTGGGGGCAGGAAAATTTGAACCCATGTGGCATGGGCCCTATATTGTCAAATGTGTGTTGCAAAAAGGGGCTTATGAGCTAATTGATTATGAAGGCAACCCTTTAGATAAGCCCCGGAATGGGATTTATCTTAAGAAATACTATGCATGAGTCTTTCGTGCATTACTGTGTACATAACTGTGTTTTTCATTTTGTACATGTTTGGTTTGGTGTGTAAGCATTTGCCACTTATTATGTCCTTTTTTACTTCTTATGCAAATGTTCGTCGCACCTTATGTCAGTTTCGCTAATTGTGCCTATTGCAGTACCTGGAATCTTTCCTCCGCGACATGGGTTATCTGTGGTCCTCATGGTGAGTTGGTGGATCTTCAAGGTGTTTGTCTAGGATGTACCACAAACAATGTTGTTGAATATAGTGTAGTCATTGAATTACTGGCTGAGGCTATTGTCCTCAATATTCACGCATTGATTGTGAATCTAGATTCCCAGCTTGTTGTTCTTCAACTCAACGAGTGCTATTCCGTCATAAATCCGCAAATTTTAAGGTTGTATTTACGTGTTCGTTTACTAGAAATGAATTTTGATTATATTACATATCGACACATTCCTAGAAGACTAAATACATTAACAGATGCATTGGAAAATCATGTATTAGATAGACATTTGCGACATTTATGAAAGTAAATCATTAAAGACATAATAAGTCAATAGAGCAAAAAACATTGGTATAGATATATGTATATCAATGTTGCACATCGCAGTGCTTAAAAAATATATGTTCGGTTACATCACAAGACAACATGTCTTTCAAAAATGGTAGAAATTAAACCCAGGAGTCTAATATGCGTGGTGCTCTCTGTAACACATGACTACTGGACCACACGTTTGAGAAGTTGGTGAATCTTGGCCGACACCCCTACTGTGTGTCACGAGCGATCTCGTCCTCTACATCTCCACCAGGAGGAGGAACCTCAAACTCCCGCTCAACTCTCCGAGCAATTAGAGACAAACCTGCAGGCCTTTCCGGCCCAACATCTGCAAGATTGAAACATTGTGATCATAATATATATAAAAAATGATAAAAAAATACAAAATCTTTAAAAATAAAAATTTGTTACCTCTGTGGTCCCAGTGTTCCCAGGGGGGAGTACTAACTCTAGATCACCCCTGAAATCTATCCCAACATATGGCTAGTCCTCGATAATGACAAGCTAGCGATCCAACCATTGGAAAAACTCAGGTCTCCATGACATATGTTGACCTCTGCCTCTTCGGGGCATCAGCAGCGCCCACCGAGTCATTCGTGGCTCCTGCGGAGTCAACCATGCTACTGCTTCCTGTCTCTGAAAGATAGGAAGGTGCTCAAGGATGAATGATACCAGGATGGACCCATACCCAAACTGTTTTACATCCCCTTGTCGACACTTTGTTAATTATCGTTTCATGTTATCAGCCATGGCCTCAGCCCAGTTGAAGATAGTGGGATCCATACAGTCGGCTGCCAGCCAGAGTTGGGTTTTGGTGGCCTCATGTGGGGCCTGTGAGCCAGCTACTCTAGTGATGTTTGAGAGGAGGACACGGAGAGACAAGTCTCTGATAGTAGTAATCTTGAGATTTCTACCCTTGTCTGACTTCTTTGCCTCTGGACACAGTCTTACCATCATCATGTCCATAGTTTCTCCAATGATCCAAGTCCCGGTCATGTGGGGCCTTTCCCCCCTCCGTGAAAACCCTGTCAAGAAGTAAATGTTTGCTGCCTCAATCTCCAACTCTTGCCCTCAGATGTTGAAATTAGCCTCATTCGGATCCCATGCTCCAACTAGATATTGGAGTAAGTCTTGTTGTGCCCTCAGACTAGGCACCATGAAAAATTTCAGCAGACCACAGTTCCGAAACACGCCTAGGCAATTTTGGTCTCCCATGGCTAATTCATCATTTCAACTATGCTTTCATTCTTTCCACTCAATCACCATTTTTATTCCTGCACACACACATAAAGGATTATAAGTACTTTGCTTATATTTAAAATCCAAGGAAATGGCTTCAGTTTTGATAAATATTAATAATCGGCACTCGGTGTGCCTATTTTTCAAACAAGTGCGCCGAGCCAAAATAAATCGTTCGGAAAAATCAGGATCTTCGCGACTTTTCCATGTACAGTTGTGAAGACCTTGTTTTCTCCCTATGGAAGATTTTGGGTCGTCGCAGTCCCGAGCTGGCGACTCATGAAAACCATTGCGAATATGCCAGCCCTAAATCCTCCCTTGGGGCCATCTAATACCATCAAAAAACAAAGTATTATCTATGTAAATATGTAGGAAATCGATTAGAGCCTACCTAGACCGGACAAATTTCCTGACAGGTTGTTGATCTTTCTCTAGTTGACTGTTGAAATTTCGAATGCGCAAGGGTAAATTTTTCACTCTGAGGTAAAATGGTGAAAAGTAATTTGATTTTTACCAAATGACTCTTTTATAAGCCTTTTGGTCAAATTAGGGTTTGTAAATTAGGTTTTTTGTCCATTTAACATAAATTTTTATATCAAAGATGGATCTTACGCTTGTTTTTATGCAGCAACAAGTTTCGCGAACCCTGGTGACTACCCTGCGAGTTATATTTTATACTTTTTTGGACTCGGTAAAAACACGAAAAAGTCCCTCTTGGAGTAATCTTTAAGCTCTTTTTTTACTCTCGAAACATGAAAAGATCATTGAGCTCTTGTCGCTTTGAACTTGTTAAAGGCTGCGAAGCATCATCTACCCAGTATACGTTTACCCCTTTTTTGGGCTGGGATAGATTATTTACGAAAAAGGTATACATTGATCTTTCATGGTCAATAGGTTCCCTTGGATATTATTTTCTACCTTTTTGGGTTCAAGGGACAAATTTACGAAAAGGGACCTTTGGAATTTTCTTTTCCATGTCTTTTTCAAACTCTCTAAACATGAAAAAGACTTCGAATTTTACCTATGTCAGACTCGTTAAACTCTGACGATATTGGAATTGTCACCATGAGGAGATCGAGCTTCTCCTTCCTAGGGCTCATTAAACATCACTAGGTCAGATTCATCCGAAGGATGAACTTATATTACAAGCATATGCTATCCCCTTCAAGCTTGTGTTTCAAAAAATAATTGGGGTACTCGCCAAAAATGGTGGGGGAAAATTTGGAAACATTCTGTTGATTGTATTAGTTATTATGGAAGCTTGTCGCTCTTGGACATCGACACTCTTTCTACTTCGTGTCAGGTTGGGATATCCTCATTCTATCGTTGGCCTTCCAGGTTTTGGGTTATTCATTTTTCCTCATTCCATCTGATCCCTACTGCATCGTCATGACCTTTGATCCCTTGGTACCAAAATGCTGCCAAATTTCGGAGTCGTGTCACTGATATGTTCAAGAGCTTAATCCTTCTGCAGTTTGTAGCCTTACACACCTTCCTTAGATTCTCTATCTCATTCACAATCATCTTGTTCCTTTGTCTCACGTCGATGATGTGGGAAACATTATGGCCCTCCTTTGACTGGTTGCTTCCTGTCGACTTCAGCTCATTATCCAAGAAGTTGACTTAGAGACTTCTTTCTGGTACCTTGGAGCTTGCATGCCTCAATGGCAAGTTCTTCGCATTCGACGATAGGCTTGCATCATTGGTCTTCGATCGAGTGATTTCACAAGTGTTCGACTCCAGATCATTCTTCACACTTTGTGGATTGTACTAGCAGTACCTTGAGAACCATTTACATTATTGGTGGTTGTTGGGCCATGAATACGACCACTTTTTAATACTTATTTCATCCATTTTTACTCTTCTTTATCATGTCATTCATTATAATTTATTATATAAATCCATTTTATAATGATTTATGCTCTTATGGATGAATATTATTTCTTCTCCTTTATTTTTAATAAATTGATGATTATGCATGATTTTATCAATGATAGTTTATTAATAAATTGGTTGTAACATTACTCACCATTTTTAGCCTCCAAGCTATTTTCCAGATTGAAGATTTGGTCATCAAATATTCCAACTCAGAAATTTGTTAGAATAAGAAGTGACAGTTTTGCAGTTGAGATTCTGGGCAAATGAAGAAAAATCTGGAAAATCCGGAACATGGGTTTTGTCCAAAACATAACCCAAATTTGGTTTGTATTGAAAGAAACGCAGGGTTCTTTGAGCACGATTTTTTCAGACTTGCTGTGTGGCCGTTTTCCAAATCTCAGCTGTAAAGCCAAATTCGCCTTGCTCTTGTTGAAAGATGGATGGAAATATATTTTCTTGTTGATCAATTGGTTAGAAACAATCTAATTTTGTAATAATGATCATATTGTAATCATCACAGTTGTAACTGCTCTCTACTCTCTATGTATTTAAATTAGAACAGAGATCAAAGAAAAAAGATGATGAATTCAGAGAGAGATGGATGAGAGATGGAGAGATTTCTTGTTGTAATTATACAATTCCTCATCGACTCTCATTGATTAAATAGAGATCGACTGTTTGTAAACACTGTTATGCATGATTAATACAAGAACGTGTTGCCGTTTAACTTCTTAGTTCTACAGTAGCTCAGCGGCGTTTCACTGGTGGTTGAGGGCCCGGCCTTGGTGGATCGATCCGCTGTTTGTATCTCTACCTTTTCATTATTGTTGTGAGATAGTTCATATTTGCTTTTATTACAGTTTGCAAGTTAATCGGTTTGCTATTTAATTGCTTTGATATCAGTGTGTTATATTAACGAATCGCATTGCTATTCTTTTATTATTTAACAAGAATCTCAACACTGTATAATTTATCTTGTTAATGCCTTAATAGAGCTTCGCTGTTCTATTTCAATTATGGTTTCATTCCACTTGCTATTCCATTTGATTGATATTCATTACAGATTGTTGTTCAATAGGATTGGTTATTCGATTCCATTAATTAGAGTTTGCTGTTCAGATTTATTAAATAGGATTCGTTGTTTAATTCCTTTAATTACAGTTTGTTGTCCATTTACTTTGTTGTTCATTTCTGTTGATTAATTGCAAAGAGTTTGCTTTTAAAGAGTTTTCCTAGTTTACTTTCAATAGCAGCTTTAGTTCAATTTCTATTTCCTTTTAATTACTTTAAAGCAGGACTGTCAACTGTAGAGAACATTGGTTATTGCTTCCTCATTCTCAGATTGATTGTCTTGTTCCAGTTTGATTTCAATTGCATCAATCTCTAGAGGAATGAGTTATTGCTACTGTATCCTCGATTGATGTTTGCTGAGTGAATAGTTGGATTTCAGAGCATTTGAGTTTATGTTGTTGTAGTTAGATTTCTTTTTCAAGCATTCATTTACTTTTGCATTTTAAGCACTATACTGCAAAACATTACTCTTGAGTAAATAGCCGCCTCAGACTGAGTACACTCTTGAAATAAAAAGTCGTCCCTAGGTTGACAATTAATGTGAAGATAATTAGGAGTTAAAAAGACACCTTTTATCGCTCAACATTTTGGCGCCGTTGCCGGGGAGAGTGTAGCCATTTCTAAAGAGTAGTGTGCATCTGATGAGTGCCTGTTAGGAAAGAATTGGGTATTAAAAATGGAAGGTAAGAACCTGCATACATGAGCATGTAAAAGCCCTGCTCCCCCGCCCACTTTCCAATAGAATTGTTAAGGAACTTAGGGTAGAAATAAATGTTTGAATTTCTATGTGAATGACTAAGAAAAAAATAGAAATTTTGAAAAACGAATATCATGATTTCACTTAGGTGGTGATGTAAGCACCACCCATTTCACTAACCAATTGACAGGAACATTTGAAGAAGGAGCGTCAAAGAAACATATGAAGAACATCTTCTATTATGGTAAGAAATGCCTCACATTTCTACTTTTGAATTCCCTATCAAAGATCTAGGAGGAGTGACACAAATGCACATAATTCCCCCATCTTCTCTACCAAATTTTTATGGTTTGACAAATGAAGACCCATATATATTTTTATTTGAGTTTGAAATACTTTGTAGAGAATATGATTATTGTACTAATGATCAAAGGTTGAAAGTGTTTCCTCTTACTCTAAAAGGAGCAGCTCTCTGGTGGTTCATGAGCCTAGGTGGGAACTGCATCCAAACATGGCAGGACATGAGGAACATATTCTTGAAGAAGTACCAAGGCTATTGCAAGGACAATGAAGATATTTTCAATATGATACAAGGGGAATATGAAAGCTTGGAGGACTATGTAGATCGATTTCATTACAACCTTCAAAAATCAAAACATAAGCATTTGGAAAAAGAGATCTTAAAAACACTCATTCTCAAAGGAATCAAAGATGAATTTTTAGAATTCTTAAATCTGATAGGAAAAGGTGATGTTTTTCAATTATCATATGATGATGTTTGTGAATTGTGCATAAGGTATTCAAGAGGAATCTCCAAGGCTGGTAAGAATTCTAGAGATGTTTGTTCTTTGTTTTCCAAATCTGCTGCAAGAATAGGAGACATAAGAGCGAAAATCAATGTTTTATTTGAAAATTTTAAAGTTGATTTTATTAGCTCTCTAAATTCAAAATTGGATGTTTTGTAGGTTCAGAAGAATCAAGAATTTGATGAAATGTTTTGCCCTCATGACCGAAAGGAACACCTCATAGATACTCACTCTTCCTTATCTGGGATGGAAGTAGCATATCAAAGAGATTAGGAAGCTGCAACAAAGTCAAAACCATGGAAATCATGGCCTACAGGTATGGTTCAAAATACTTCTCTATTTTCTTACTTGCATAATCCATTATGGAATACTCACATGTTAGAGCAGCCATGCCAATCGCAATATAACCACCACCAATATTGTCTACAAGTTTGGCATGGTTCACCTTATGATTGCATGACTACTCTCCCTCATCTTGTAGCACAAACACATTCTCCATATTCTTCACCATCTCTTCCACAACATCCTGCTTGCATATCAAAATCATCCACTCAACCCAACCAACCACATCATCACAATGCTCCATTCCCTACACAATTTCTTGCTCAACTAATTCCACACCCTCACCACAACAAACCAGTACAACATGCTTACAATGTTGAACTGCAAAATTTACCGACCCTTCCCACCCATTCTATTTCACATGCACCATTGGATAAAACTCATATTGAGATTCAGAATGTTTCAAATTCAAAAATTGTAGAAGCTATGGAAGAAAACGGGGTTTCTTTTAGTTTGCATCAACAAGCTATTTTAAAGGCTCAAGAACTTCATGGTACGATGGCTATGGCAAATCAAGAAAATAAAGAATATATTGAAGATTCGTTTCACTCCATCATTTGTTTGCAGCATCACTCCATACTTCAACAATTTTTGACACCATCTTTTCAAGGGAAGTTGGCTTCGCATACCCTAATATTCATTAATATGCATTTTTCAAATTTGGGTATGTGCATACTAGAGGCCTTATTTTTAAAATGGTGAAATACTCTTATACATAAACATATTCGATTCTCAAAGAAGAGTAGGATAGTGGAGAAAATAAAATATATAAAGAAAAAAAACAAACACATTTTTTTTATAGTTGTTTCTTTGTTGCAACACGCTGTGAAATCAACATTGATGATAAATATTCTAATTTATGTGTATGTAGATGAATTATATTGCAAATAAAAATTCTACAAACACTTATATTCATTTTTATCATCAATATGGAAAAATTTCTTGAATATCATTTTTTTGGCTTGCGGGCCTGATGAAATTTCTAAAAAAACAATCGGGACAGTCATGTTTTGAGGGACCAAAAGGAAATATTTTTAAAAACTGTTTATATCCTACGTAGCCCTTGATGTCTACTTTCCAACCCAATTTGAATCACTCAATTTGGATTTGAAACGAAAAAGTTAGAACCAAAACATTGACAGGGTGTCTAGCGGGCAGCTCAACAACAAAGTTGGGACAGTCGGTTTTGGAGGCCTAAATGACTATATTTTTAAAACCGATTTCTATGGTAGATTCCCATATGAATCTAGTTTACAAGGAAATTAGAATCACTCATTTTCGATATCGTATGGGGAAGTTATGATCAAAATACTGACTGTCTATCGTAAATCAGTACCCTTAAAACTCTTTCTTTCTGGTTGTTCCTTAGAGTATTTGACCTATAAATTCTTCTTGTATTAAAAACCTGTTTCTATTGGAGATAAATAAATGAATCTACTTTCATTTCCAATTTGAATCATTCGAATCCGACATCAAACAAAGAATCTATGCTTAAAACATTCATTGTTGTTCTAAGTAGGGTAATCGAAAATGACTCTGTTATGCAGATTGTTCTAAGAAAATTTGACATATCATAGCATTGAATTTTTAAAACCTGTTGCTACTGGAGATAAAAATTTTGATTAGCTCTCATTTGGCTTTGGAATCGCTCAAATCGGATGAAAAACAAAGAAGTTATGATTGAAACACTACTGGTTAGCATGATTGGCCACTACTCTCTCGCAGGTAATAAATTAATTTTACTTTGTCCGTGGATTTGTTCTACAGAGTAACTACTTGTTAGTTTTTTGCATAATTATTGGATTAGGGGAGCTCGTGCACCTCTCTTTCTCCATGATTTAATGTTTTATTACAGGTAGATACTCGTTTTTTGCAGGTCTTAGCACAACAAAGAAGGTCAATTTATGGACAAGCGATTCTTCAGAGAAATCTTAGTGAAACAAGGGCATTTCATCCAATTCATTACCTAACATATTCATAACAAGAAGAAATGAAGAATTGGTTTCCATTTGAAGATTCATGTCACTGCTACCAAAACATTTTTCAAAGAGATCATTTTCTTTTTTAACATCATAGCTGTTGTAACTTACTGTTTTTAAATAAAATGTTGTTTCTTTTCTGATTTCTCTTATTTTTTGTGTTTCAGGTGTTGCTTCTTTCAAATTGTAACCTATCCTCAACATCAATATAGTGAACAGCTAATTCATTCTTTGCATGCTTGCATTTTATGATTGTGCATTTTGTTGTTCATTTTCAAAGGAACAACACTTCCACATTTTTGCTGTTCCTTTTCAAAGGAACATCACTTCTGCACTTTCACGTTTTTGCTGCTCCTTTAAAAAGGAACAACACTTCTACACTTTCACATTATTGTTGTTCATTTTCAAAGGAATAGCACTTCTGCACTTTCACATTTTTGTTGTTCATTTTCAAAGGAACAACACTTCTGCGCTTTCACGTTGTTGTTGTTCCTTTTCAAAGGAACAACACTTCTGCATTTTCACGTTTTTGTTGTTCCTTTCCGAAAGGAACAACACTTCTTCACTTTCATATTTTTCTACACTCTCACATTTTTGTTGTTCCTTTTCAAAGGAACATCACTTCTGCACTTTCATGTTGTTGTTGTTCCTTTTTAAAGGAACAACACTTCTGCACTTTCACATTTTTGTTGTTCCTTTCTGAAAAGAACAACACTTCTACATTTTCACGTTTTTGCTGTTCCTTTTTAACGAAACAACACTTCTACACTTTCAAGTTTTTGTTGTTCCTTTTCGAAAGGAACAACACTTCTGCACTTTCACATTTTTGCTATTCCTTTCCGAAAGGAACAACACTTCTGCAATTTCACATTTTTGTTGTTCCTTTCCGAAGGAACAACACTTTCACATTTTCGCTGTTCATTTTTAAAGGAACAACATTTTCGCATTTTTTTGTTGTTCCTCTTAGGGAACAACACTTTTTCACATGCATTTTTTTGTTGTTCCCTACAGGGAACAACACCTTTTTTGTGTGTATTTTTTCTTTTTGGTGTGCATTTCCTTTGTTGTTCCCTAGAAGGAACAATACTTTTTTCGAAGTGTTTTTGTTGTTCCTTCAAAGGAGCAACACTTTGGGAGTATTTTCGAAAGCAACCCTTCCTTCTTCTTATGGGATTATTCCTAGTTCATCTCAACCACATTTTACTGATTTCTTTTCATGGCATGAAGTACACTACTTTTATGAGGATAACAATTATGGATTCTATTGAAGTGAGTTAATATCATTCACGTTATGATCTTTAACAGGACAGCTCCTTGATGATAGGTTCTTTTCAAAAGGGACACAATTATTTATATACCACTTTACTGCATTGTTTTCTGTTGAACATGATATTGATTGATCATCTTAATACCATGCTGGTTCCACCCTTCCTGGTTATAATATTCTCTATCTGTAATAAATGAGATTATGGGTATATTTTTTCTATTGACATATTCAACTTCTTCCACCATCCCTGCTCTTAAGGAGTACTGAGCCTCCCTTTTTTTATTATAAAAATGTGTAATAACAACAAAATTTTGTTTGCAGATGGAGGATAGGTTGTCTCATTACGAGCCAACCTACCATGTTCATAAGGCTGTAACAAAGTGACATTCCCATTATCGCCGCCACACCAGGGTTATGATCCATTGGATAGCCAAATTATCCTTGGAACAGGAGGTCTCATCACGAGTCGGCCTGATCACTTTTGCTACATCCCAGTGAATGGCAGTGTGGTTATCTAGTTACCACGCGAGCACATTGATCTCTTCTATAGAACAACACTAGAACTCTCCATTTCTAAATTGAGGATCCTGGCTCATATGGGTCAAAAAGCAACCCTACCAAGGCTATGGATGCCTGCTGGCAGCAGAGGCTCTGCTTATGGTATTGAAGTTATATCTTATCGTCAATTATTACTATAATACCCTTTTCTTATTTTTTCTTTTTATCAGAGAAGTTATTTCCTTAGTTTTTTTTCCCTATTTTGAACCTTTACGCATGAGAAATTATTTTTTGATCAATCACATCATTTTTCAACCAGAATACCGTTAGCAAAGTATCTTTTTGGCATATTGTTGTCCTTTTTCTTTCGCATAACTTATCATCAATCCAAAGCGTCCTATCTCTTATTCATAACTATCTTTACACACTCTGCTCTTATTATAACCATAACTCCCACTGTCCTATCATTGATATGTGTACTCTGCTTCATTTACTGCTGTAATGTTCATTCCCTTGCCTTATCATCATCACAACACCTTTCATATGTTTTATGGTCATGGAATCCCTTTTCCAATTGAGGGGGGAATGTATGCATTATGGGATAGCATGCAATATGATTACTGCACTCTACCATAACTTGTTGATTTGACATATTTGCATGTATACAAAAGTTTTTCTAATTGAAATTTTTGCATGCATCTTATCTGTTGTTATTCAAAACTAACAGTATGGATTCAAGAACATTCTATGCAAAATAGTGATTTGTTTACAGGAGAACAACAAGTATGGGCAGAATTCTATTCGAAGCATGACCACAGTATTGCAACTAACAAAAGAAGCTCAAGCAACTTGCGAACGTGACCAATTGTTCTGACATGATGTGCTTGCCTGGATTCCACCTTTTGCCTCACTTTCAGTATCCGTTCAGCCTACATCAGCTTCAACAAATGCCAGTTCATACATGTCATTCTACATTTTTTTTCGGAGGTAAAACTTGAGGTAAAATAGCATAATTTTCTAATTTATTATGAATTTAGGAGAATTTAATGAAAATCCATTTTGAGCATTATTTATCATCCTTCATTCCACATCTTTACCACATCCCATTTTTCAGCGGCATATCATCTTTCAGTTTGGGGGATTGTTGCTTTCATTCATTTCTTTCTTATGATCATGTCATTCATATTCTTTATCATCCATTGCTATTCTTATTCATTCTCAACCCCTCCCTTATTCCATGTTGTTTTACAGCAAGCATAGAATTCAACAGATGGTAGCAACCACCTCTATTTGTTTTCTAGCATCGCATGAGGGCATGCTAATTCTTTAGAGAAGGAGAGGAATTGCTACCCATGATGGATATTTTCTACTTTCTTTCTCATTTAAGGCATACAATTTCATTTTTACACAGTGCAAAAATTGATTTCCATAATACTTTTAAAACTATGAACTCAATTCTTGTGATTTCTGGAAAACACAGACGTATCATTAAAATATACAAACCCAGACAATTTCAAGTTATATTAGTTCGTAATATTTCGGAAATCATGCACTATCACCTACAACCATTTTGTTTATATCTCATGATCCGTGCATCAAAACGATCTGATTTTTGGATCATAGAAGCATTCATATATTATAAATTTACTTGCAACATTTCAACAAAATCTGGTTTGTAGTTTTTGAGAAAATGGTTAATGAAGTTGCTGTTACTTATATCATATTTTGCTGCAACTTCATATACACATAAGTTGAACGTCAATGTACAAATTTTTACGCCTTCATCAACATTGCTAAAATTGAATATTCATTATTTGAGGAAGAATTCATTTGTTCCATCCATTTCATGAGCTGGGATGAACAAATTTCTTTTATTGCTTGGTTAACACATGGGTTTTGTCTTTGGGTTGCATAAGGACATGCAATATATTGAGTTTTTTGTTGCATGAGGACATGCAATATATTCAGTGTGGGGGTATGTTGTGTTGTGAATACGACCACTTTTTAATACTTATTTCATCCATTTTTACTCTTCTTTATCATGGCATTCATTATAATTTATTATATAAATCCATTTTATAATGATTTATGCTCTTATGGATGAATATTATTTCTTCTCCTTTATTTTCAATAAATTGACGATTATGCATGATTTTATCAATGATAGTTTATTAATAAATTGGTTGTAACATTACTCACCATTTTTAGCCTCCAAAATATTTTCCAAATTGAAGATTTGATCATCAAATATTCCAACTTAGAAATTCACTAAAATACGAAGTGAAAGTTTTGCGGTTGAGATTCTAGGCAAATGAAGAAGAATCTGGAAAATGCGGAACATGGATTTTGTCCAAAACAAACCAAATTAACTTTAATTAAAACCGGTTTTCCTAAATTCGGCTTGTATTGAGAGAAACGCAGGGTTCTTTGAGCACGATTTTCTCAGACTTGTTGTGTGACCGTTTTCCAAATCTCAGCTACAAAGCCAAATTCGCCTTGCTCTTGTTGAAAGATGGATGGAAATATATTTTCTTACTGATCAATTGGTTAGAAACAATCCAATTTTGTAATAATGATCATATTGTAATCATCACAGTTGTAACTGCTCTCTACTCTCTGTGTATTTAAATCAGAACAGAGATCAGAGAAAAAAGATGATGAATTCAGAGAGGAGAGATGGATGAGAGATGGAGAGATTTCTTGTTGTAATTATACAATTCTTCATCGACTCTCATTGATTAAACAGAGATCGATTGTTTGTAAACGCTATTATGCATGATTAATACAAGAACGTCTTGCCGTTTAACTTCTTAGTTCTGCAGTAGCTCAGCGGCGTTTCACCGGTGGTTGAGGGCCTAGCCCTGGTGGATTGATCCACTATTTGCATCTCTACCTTTTCATTATTGTTGTGAGATAGTTCATATTTTCTTTTATTACAGTTTGCAAGTTAATCAGTTTGTTGTTTAATTGCTTTGATATCAGTGTGTTATATTAATGAATCGCGTTGTTGTTCTTTTATTATTTAACAAGAATCTCAACACTGTATAATTTATCTTGTTAATGCCTTAATAGAGCTTCGTCATTCTATTATGGTTTCATTCCATTTGCTATTCCGTTTGATTGATATTCATTACAGATTTTTGCTCAATAGGATTGGTTATTCGATTCCATTAATTAGAGTTTGTTGTTCAGATTTATTAAATAGGATTCGTTGTTTAATTCCTTTAATTACAGTTTGTTGTCCATTTACTTTGCTATTCATTTCTGTTGATTAATTTCAAAGAGTTTGCTTTTAAAGAGTTTTCCTAGTTTACTTTCAATAGCAGCTTTAGTTCAATTTCTATTTCCTTTTAATTGCTTTAAAGAAGGACTGTCAACTGTAGAGAACATTGGTTATTGCTTCCTCATTCTCAGATTGATCGTCTTGTTCCAGTTTTATTTCAATTGCATCAATCTCTAGAGGAATGAGTTATTGCTACTGTATCGTCGATTGATATTTGCTGAGTGAATAGTTGGATTTCAGAGCATTTGAGTTTATGTTGTTGTAGTTAGATTTCTCTTTCAAGCATTCATTCTTTTGCATTTTAAACACTATACTGCAAAACATTACTCTTGAGTAAATAGCCACCTCAAACTAAGTACACTCTTGAAATAAAAAGTCGTCCCTGGGTTGACAATTAATGTGAAGATAATTAGGAGTTAAAAAGACACCTTTTATCGCTCGACAGTGGTCTCTCTCGCGCTTGTTAACGGTTCACATCATTGGTTAGTAATCAAATGATTTTCTAGTGTGCTTGACTTCAACACATCTATTCACATATTAGAAATTGTACAATGGTCCGGTTCGGATTCAAGACCCTGGGCTCAGATTACACAAGTCCAGGTTGCATGGATTGATTTATGAATGACTCTTTTGATTGGATGGTTGTGACCATACCTGAGTCTTTTTTGTGGTCTTTCTGATTGGATGGTTGCATCCATACCACAGACCATTTATGTTTATCTACTGGATGGCTGCACCCATTCCTTATGCACATGTATTTCCTTTCACTATGTACTCATGTATCAGAGATATCAGTTATACTTGCATCTGCAGGTTCTCCGCGAGGATGTTCTGTTTTGGTTATGGATTCATAAAAAATTTCACTTCTCCCACTCTCTCGGCCTTCATGCTTTAGGGGGCATCTGTTATACAATAATTTTTCATCGACTCTGCATTCCCTAATCCGAGATACTGCCAGTATATGTTACTGACATCCGTGCTATGTCATATTGCCAATTATGTGTCATTACCTTCCTTGTCATCTCAAGGAGAGTGTCTCAATTCATTATCCCTGAAGAAGACCCTTTTTACCTAAGTTTCTAGGTCATCGCGAGTCAGAAGTTATCCCTCTCGCGAAGATGGTGAAGTTAACACTAGCCCTAGCGAAGTCTTCGCTCTATCCCTATGTTGCACCCGTGAGGAGCTAGATTTGGCAAGTTTTTCAACAACTCGTCGAAACTTCGAGATGAAATTGCTTCATGGGTGGCCCTAGGGCTGGTTGTTGGGTCAGTTAAGCCCGCCTCTCTCCTCTGGGACAGTTGTTCCACCTTTTTTGAAACCTCCCTATGAGATAATCTCTTCCTTCCTTCTCTTATGGGACCTCTCCCTCCTATAAATATCTCCTCCATGAATGAGATCAGCTAGCTTGGATGTAACTGGATGATAGCTAGACTTAATTTGATAGTTTCAAGTTTCTAAGAGAGGAGTAGAGGTAGAGAGTGTTATTGGAGTGTGGAAGTATCCTCATTTGTATTTTGATTTGAGAGATGTTTGAGTAGAGTTGGCTTGAGAGCTTTCTAGCATCAACCCTTTTGGACAGAAGAGAGAGTCATATGTTCCCTTGGGAGACGATTCACAAGTAAATGCTTACGGAGACATGCCGACAGGACCCTTCAAGGAGGCTTACGACGTCAAGGCTTGGTTGTAAGTTTTACTTTGATTTATATTAATACAAATCAATAGCTTGTTTCCTATATTGTGCGTTAAATTGTATGTCGATAGCTTGAGGTTCTTTGACTCTTCAAGTAGATTGTTTGGTCATTTTCTATTGCATTTGTGGTGTTTATCTACATATTGTTTTCAGGTATGAGCGACTAGAAGAACAAGCGCTGGAGCAACACGACAAGGACTTCATCGAATGTCGGATTGAAGGTAGGCTTTCATAACACCAACTTTCTAAGGAAATTTGCTTTGGTATTATCTGTGCAGTGACTACACCCACTCTAGGGCTAGAGGGGTTGCCTTTGTCCACAGAGGGAACTTACCTGTGTCACAGACCCCTCTACCAAATCGACTGCTCTTCCTACCGCCGCGATAAACTCTATGCAGTCTACACAAAAACCCGGTAGTAAGAACAAGAAGAATAAGAAAAAGACCACTCCTTTTGAAGAGCAGTCAACCAAGCAGTACAACCCAAAGCAAAAAGTTGCTACACCCTCTGATGATGGAAAGAACAACCCCCCCAAATTCCCTTGCAAAATCTATGTGGAAGACCATATGACATATCGTTGTCCATGTCTCCAAGAATGCACAGATTTCATTGCTAAAAAGGACACTGGTAGGACCCCTGCGGTCTTAAACAACCCTTTCTCTGCTTAGCAGTAGTAGAACCTTATTGAAAACTAACCCCAACCCTCACAAGGGGGCAACGTCGGTTTGCATCATCCTTCAGCTGATGAAGGACCATCTATCGTTTACACCTTTGAAATAGTAGATCTACAAACAAGAGCCAAAACTTATGGAGCTCCAGTCACTAACGCTGAGGAAGCCTCCTCGTGTCAAAACCCACTACCACATAATGATCTTCATATTGAAAGGCTGGTTGTTGATCTTGTGATTCACCCCCAAAAAGAGGCACTTCGTCGCACAACACATAATACATCTACATGTGTTGCCCAGAACTACAGTATTTTAGAATATTTGGCATAAGTATCGTCATCTATGTTGGCACTCAAATTATTACAAACTTGTCCAGCACAAAGGAAAGCTCTACTTTTGGCAATTGGTGGGTTCGACCTTCAGGATTCCATGATTGACATGGAAAAATGTAAACATCCCCTTTCACACCAGCTTGCATTTCAGATGCAAATATTTTCGAAAAGGGATGGAGTACATACAACTGTCATTGACAAAGGTGCTTCAACCTGCATAATGTCGGCTTCATGTTGGCTCTCTTTGGGTTCTCCAACCCTATCACCACTGTCCAATTCCCTTAAAGCTTTCGACGGCCACATTTTCATCCTAAAAGGTTACCTAGCTAGCTACCTCATCACTTTGAGTGGGAAAATGGTAACGGTGGACATCGAAGTCATAGATAGAAAGCTCGACTATAATCTATTGTTGGGTCACAGTTGGACTTACACCATGACCGCCATTGTGTCTACTATCTTTTGCATCATCCTATTCCCATTGGATGGAAAGATAGTCATAGTGGACCAGCTGTCCTTTTGCACCCCTGATTATTCCCCATTACCTAGTGGCTTTGTACCCTTAGTGGGTGGTGTACCTGACTCTTACGTCAGTATTGGTACTGATCTATTGAAGGGATCTTCCCTGATGGGTTTTCTCCTTCTTCCGCCACCCACAATTCCATAGACGATCTCTATGTTTTCATCCATTCCTCACGAGCTTACTGATCCTTGGATCCTCTCAGCCCCTTTAGACATTAACGCTTACAGAGAACAAATTTCGTTGTCACTAGCTAAATTGGCCTACCAAGCCATTCAATCTGCATTTGAATCTCTGGTCACTTTGGTCATGGCCAACGGTACCACCTCCCCTCCCATAACTACTCCTTCTTTCGATCTCCTCAATCAAGTCCTACCTTCGGACGAAGCTATTAGAGAGATCATGTGTTTAGAAGAGCGACCTTGGGAGGACTCTCACCATCATGTTTCGATATCTGATTCGAACACGATGCCTCTTCAAATCCTGTCATTTGACGCACCTGAAATTGTTTCCTCACCTTATATGACTATCCAAACTTTGGACTCGAAGGGAAACATGGGAAATATTTCAAAGACATTGCTCATCGATATTTCTGTCAAGACAGGCATCGTAGAAAACATCCAAGTTGGAGCCAATTGCACTCCTAAGGAAATTGCAAGCTTCACCTGCCTTTCTAAGGAATTCCGCGATGTATTTTCTTGATCTTACGAGGAAATTCCAGGCATATATCTGTCTATTGTCGAGCATGAGATCAAGATATGTGGAAATTCCAAGCCTATCCGCCAAAGGCTTCGACCAGTCCACCTCTGCAAAACTGCAGCCATCAAGACTGAGGTGGAAAAATTGTTACCTTCTAGTTTCATCTACCTCGTTCGCTTAACAGAATGGGTTTCTAATCTGGTTCCTATCAATAAGAAATAAGGTACCATCCTTGTTTGTGTTGACTATCGGGACTTGAACGTCGCGTGTACGAAGGATAATTATCCGACACTGTTCATCGACCAAATCATCGATGACTACGTTGGTTGTGAATCCTTCTCATTCATGGATGGTTTCTCAGGTTACAACCAAATTTCCATAAAACCGGCAGACCAGCACAAAACCACCTTCATTTGCCCTTGGGGAATCTTTGCCTATCGAAAAATCCCATTCGGTTTAAAGAATGTTGAAGCAACATTTCAAAGGGCCATGAACTACGCATTTCACAATATCAGACATATCATTCAAGCTTACTTGGATGACCTTCCAGTGCATTCAAGAAGCAAGCTTAGCACCTAGATCATTTACGAGTGGTTTTTCTTAGGTGTCGGTTCTATAACATACATCTGAATCCACATAAATGAATTTTCTTTGTCGAGTCTGGATGCTTACTTGGTTTCACTGTCTCCAAGTATGGGATTAGGGTTGATCCCAATAAGGTAAAGGCAATTACTCTATTTCCCGCACCACAATCCATTTTTCAGCTCCAACATTTACAAGGGAAAGCAAACTTCTTACGATGGTTCATCATAAATTATGCCGAGTTAACGAAAGGATTTATGCGCCTACTCAAGAAGGGAGTACCATTGATCCAAAATGGATCTAACATAGACTTCTAAGTTTAAAAATCTTCCTCACAGAGGAAAATGAAAGACGAAAGATGCTCTTGGGAATAGTCTCATTGCGTAGATCATTTCAATCTGAATCTACTGCCCATTATCCTTAGAAAAGGAGGCAATTTCTTATAAAAATGGACTTAAGGGCTCTTAAAGAAAATTAGATTGGAAAAGGTTTAATGGGAGGACTTAAGCAAAGGTGGAAGGACTCCCCGATAGCAATCTCTGATATATCGCATCGGAGGAAGGCCTTCATGTGATATCGGAACCCGGGCAGAGCGACGCGCGATAGCAATAAAGCGGGATCGACGATATATATATATATCGCATCGGAACCATACAGCAGATGTCACATAGACCTCAGCCTGTTGGACATTGCGATATGCGATATGTGATGCGCCGATAGCGTAATCGGCGATCGGCAATCAGGATCACGACCATATAAAGGGTCGTTAACATATGCCTGTTGCAATTGCGATATGCGATCGAGGCACGAACCCGATAAGGTTTATAAATGCAACTGCATATAATTTGAAATTCGGATTTGTGGATTTTCTTTGTATTTCTGTGTATTTGGGTTTCTTGGCCTTACGCCTATGTGATTGTGATATTGTGACCAAAGGTAGACCCGATGGGATTATAAGCGCGTTTTCATATAATTTGAGATCCGGCTTAAAGACTCATGATGTGTTTTCGTGGGTTTTCCTATGTATTGCCGTTACGTGTTCGAATTCGGGATTTCTACAGGAGGAAGGAAAAACGATTGGGTTACCCCATGTTTCCATTACTTTCAATTGGAAAACGGATTCTTTGATCAAATGATCGGTCTTCCATGCTTTTGGGAAGCGAAAACAAATGTGTTATAAAAACACAGAGAACACAATTAGTAGGGATTCACAGAGGCCGAGAGATAACACAGAGAGCACAATTTGGAAGAGGTCGCTTGGAGGTCGAGCGAAACCAAAAGCTCGTGAAAGCCGAGAAGCCACTAGAGGTTGGCGCGATGGCAAAGGGGTGATTTCCCAGAGAGGAGCGCAGCAGAGTTGCAGAGCGTAGAAGGCCAGAGAGCCATAGATTCACAGAGTGGCACCAGAGGTTGGGAGGATAGCGAAAGAGCCACCATAGGTTGGAGGCTTCACAAAGCGATAGCCAAGAGTCGAGAGCCAGAGCCGAGAGCCAGAGCCAAGAGCCAAGAGCCGAGAGCTGAGATCCAAGAGCCAGAGAGCGAAATAGCTAGGGATAAATATGGCATTCTAAGCCCATTGGTACAGTTGTAAACCTATGGAGTTGAGTGTGGAACTTGTAAAAGAATTTAAGCCATAATCCCAAAGAGCCTAGCTGAGTTAACTAGAGCTCACGGAGACGTAGCCCAAGAGGTTTGGGTGAACTCCTAATTATATTGTTGTTATGTGTATGATGTTTATTTGCTGCATTTCATTTATTGTTATATGTTTAAATATCAGTTTAAGCAAATGAACTCAAGCACTTGAACAGTTAAAGGAAAACAAATAATACACCTATTTCAAGTTATTTATTCTGCAAATTGTCAATTATAAGCATAGATCTTGGGAATATATAAGCTTTGGAGTGGGAGAGGTCCTTGTAAGCATGACAAGAAGCTTTTAATGCCCCATTTTAGATCAGGTGGTATCAGAGCATTAGGTTGATTAACCCCACCTTCAAAAAAGGTGGTATCAGAGTTGGTTATATCAGAGTAAGTTATACCAGAGCAGGTTGTATCATGAAGCAGGTGGTATCATGATGCAAGTGGTACCATATTAGAATGCTTGATTGACAGAGCAATCTATATGCTTGTTTGACTTGAAAGGTGTTCAAACAGTAGCAAGGATTTTGCTATTTGATTGTTTGTAAATTGACTGTTGTTTGAGTTTGCAAAGGTGAAGGGAAAGCTACTGATAGCTAAGTCCAGGAGAGGACAAGAAGGAAGAAGGGTTGAAGACATTCTTCTTATCCCAAAGGACCTCAAAGCAACCCTTGGAGCACAAGAGGTTTGTTGCAAAAGGTTGCTTGAATAAGCTCTTTTTTAATCTTGTTTGAAGTTCTTTTGTTCATTTTGATAATGACTACTTCTACAAGTGAGTCCTCAAATTCTTCTTTCTTTACAAGAGTCTTTGATGAACAAATGAAGCAAGACTTGTTCACCATGATGGATATGGTGAGAGAAATGTATGAGGATGGAAGGAAGAGCATCATACTTAGAGTGCAGTTGAATTCCATGAAGGAAGAGAAGCAGTTGCTTTCTGAAAAATTGCAGGAAATGGAGAGGCAACTTCATATTGCAAATATGAACTTGGAAAGGATGCATGAGTTGGAGACACAGCTCCTTGTTGCCAAAGAAGCCTTGGTCAAGTATCAACTTGAAGAAGAGGTAAATAATTCCATTTTGTTTTCAAATTCCTCTAAGAATATTTATGTTATTTCTTTTGAAAAACATACCAGAGGCATAGGTTCCAAGTTAATGTCCAAAATGGGCTATGAAGGAAAAGGCTTGGGCAAACATGCACAGGGTATTGTTGAGCCAATAATGGTTGAGGAAAGGCCTAAGTATTTGGGTCTTGGCTATGGACAATCTTATGGAGAAAGTTCCAAAGCTTCCATGAAGACAATTGAAACAGTTCCAAGAAGGAGTTTCATTTTAGGTCTTCTACCTCAAAAGTGCAAATATTGTATTCATGGGGAATGAAATAGCTTGAAACATCATTTTCAGGAAGAAGATGTGTTGAAAATAGAAACACGAAATGCTAAAAATAGAAGTGCTAAAAATAGCACTGCTATAAATGGCAGTTTGGGTATCAGTGCTGGATTGAGCAACAGGGATGAAAAATGGAAGTGCTGAAAATAGAATTGCTATTTTTAGCAGTTCAGGATGGATTCCTATTTTAGTCAGTCCCTGGACTAAACATAGGAAGTAAAATTCGAATTTGAACTTAACAGTTGTTTGAAAATAAATTAATTAATTCACCATGAGTTAATTAGTTGTGAAAAATCAAACATGAAGTCTATGTGAGGACATGCAATAGTTTCTCTATTAATTAAGGAATTTATCCATCAGTTAAAGAGATAAGGATGAGTTCTAATTTGAGTTATAATTAGTTGGCTCAGTTAATTGACTCAAGTCCAATTATATTGATTTAAGCAGTTTGTTTAAATTAATGTGAGTTCAGTTAGTTAATGCATGCTTGCATATAACTGCTGCACTTCAGATAACTGAAGATTCTCTCATGAATAACTCATGCATGTCAGTTTAGACAGAGACCCAGTTGAGATCAAAGAAGGGACAATGTAGTATCAGTTGGATGAATTTTTTCCTATAAAGGAAGCTAATCCATGGAGAAGGATTTATCTCCTTCAGGACTGCATAGTTGGATCAGAGGTTAGTGAGTGTGTGAAGAGGCCAATTCACACAAGTGGCTACACTGGACCCCAATCATAATTGCGAAAAGAAATAGGAGGCTTGGAGGGTAGACCAAAGGTTAGATAGAGGCCTTTGACTATCTATGAGTAGCAGAGGTATTGCAGAGAGAGCAGGAGAGCTTTTGAGTTGATTCTTTTTGTAATATTGGCTATATTTCCACTTGTATGATAATACCAAGTTGGGGTTTTAGGTTGAAGCTTTCCCAGGGTTATATCTTTGGTGTTATGTGTGATTTATTCCTTCTTATCAGTTATATGTGTTCTTATTGATGTTGCTCATGTTCGATTAAGCTTCCGCTAAATTGGTTGTAGAAGTAGATCAAGTATTTTTCTTTAGTCTATTGCATTATCAGGTGATCTACAAGTGGGAATTTCTACATGGTATCAGAGCACAGGTGATCAAGGAAGAACAATATACAAGAAGGGAGAAGTTGAAGTTTGTGATTCCTGAATATAGAAATTGAGTTCTTATCACATCTCTATTTCACCTATGGCGTTCAATGGTTTGAGACTCGAATATGCCCTTGATGGAAGTTCGAATTATATAGCCTGGAAGGATCGCATGGAAGTAGTACTAGAGGATAACGGTCTAAAGGACTTCATTGATCAAGAAGTCCCCAAGCCGACTAGTGTTGCTGAATTGGCTGAATGGAAGAAATGTGTGGCTAGAGCAAGGAGAATCCTTCTGGAGGGAGTTCGAGATCACATAGTCTCGAGTCTCCATGGGAAGGAGACACCGTTTTCAATGTGGAAAACATTGAAATATCTATATCAGAATAGCAGTGATCAGAGGAAGCTGGCACTAAAAGACAAGCTTCAAAAGATCAAGTGTGAAAAGGGCGACACGATCTCTATGTATCTGAACAAGCTCACCACATGCAGGGATGAGCTTGGAAGTGTAGGGATCACGACAGCTAATGATGATATGGTGAGTCTTACACTCCTCGATCTTCCTAAGGGCTGGCATAGCTACCAGGACTTGGTTAATGGAAGAGAGAAACTACCAGATTGGCAATGAATTTGGTCAGATCTAATGCAGGAGAAGATAAGAAGAAGCACCAAAGATGGTTCTTCATCCATGGAGGATGAAGCAAACTGTGCCTTAGCGAGTAAGGCAAAGAAGGGGAAGGAGAAGGTTTCTCATTCCGAATCTAGTTCTTCCCATGGTGGGAAGAAGTTTGACAAATTGAAAGTGTGATGCTTTCGTTGTCATGAGGTGGGCCATTTTGCTACAAATTGTCCACTAAGGAAATCCAAGAAGGGATCCATGGAAGGATCAGAAGGTGAGGCACTGGCCTCACAGTTCGAGTTGGATTTCACACTGTTCGCATGCATGGTTTCATCCATGGTGGGAAGTGGTTGGTTTCTTGACAGTGGAGCTTCTTTCCACATGACTGGTGACAATAGTTTGTTCAGTACTTTGGAGGATAAAGATCTATAAATACTCATAGCGATGGGTAATGATGAAAAGTATAGTGTCTCAGGTGTAGGCATGGTTATTTTTCAGAGGGAGCATGGAGCTCACCTTACCTTGACCGATGTCAAGTATGTACCAGGGCTGAAGAGAAGCTCGGTGTCGATCACGATGTTGGAAGACATAGGCTATGATGTAGTCTTCAGTAAGGGAAAGGTTTTCCTTAGACACATCATCACTAGACAGGTGAAGGAGATCGGTTCACGGGTCAAAAACCTATATTATGTTGAGGTTCAAGATGCATGCAAAGCCTTGAGGGGCAAGCTAATTGATGGAGACTTGGTGGTTGAGAGGGAGATTACATTACCTCTCAACATGCAGCGCAAGAAGAAGTCTTAGATGATTGTGGAGGAGCCGCAATTGGTGAAGCAGCTTCAGGAGGTTGTGGAGCAACCACAACTAGAGAAGCTAAGAGGAGATCGAGTAGAGACATCTACTCATGCAGAGACCTATAGTAGGGGGAACTTCGACCCAGGTGGGCAGAGGGATTACATGTAGCCATACCTCCAGGTAGGAGGTGGGGCGATGTGAAGTGATCATCCCAAGGAGGAGGGGCAGGATCCTTGAGGTACCCAACCTCTTTGATTCGACTTTGCTATAGGAGCCCCGATGAGGAGTAGCAGGACTGACTGATTAGGTAGAGACATATGTGGATGGAGCGGCAGAGAGAGCTACAGTGCAGGAGTCCTGGGACTGTGTAGAGTTAGCAGGCTGCAACAATGCAAGAGGCACACAAGTGTTGCACCAGTGCAGGATGGCACAGAGAGGTGTGCAACGATGCGAGATGCATGGAGTGTTGCAGCAGCTCGGAGGTCAGAGAGGGAGCACTTGTCAGCAGTAGGTAGAGCTTCAGCATCAAAGTATGTTTCTAGCCCAACAGAGAGGTCAGTGGGGTTTTTTTTTTTTGTTCCGAGAGTTGTTGCAGCAACCACACTTGGTAGAAGTGTTGCATGCAGAACATTCCAGAGGTACAGGATCTGGTTCGAGTTGAATGCCCTTCTTGTTGAGAGGAAGCGTTGAAAATAGCAACAAGAAATGCTAAAAATAGAAGTGCTAAAAATAACACTGCTATAAATAGCAGTTTGGGTATCAGTTCTAGATTGAGCAACAGGGAATGAAAAATGGAAGTGATAAAAATAGAATTGCTATTTTTAGTAGTTCAGGATGGATTCCTATTTTAGTCAGTCCCTAGACTAAACATAGGAAGTAAAATTCGAATTTGAACTTAACAACTATTTGAAAATAAATTAATTAATTCACCATGAGTTAATTAGTTGTGAAAAATCAAACATGAAGTCTATGTGAGGACATGCAATAGTTTCTCTATTAATTGAGGAATTTATCCATCAGTTAAAGAGATAAGGATGAGTTCTAATTTGAGTTGTAATTAGTTGGCTCAGTTAACTAAGTCAAGTCCAGTTATATTGATTTAAACAATTTGTTTAAATTAATGTGAGTTTAGTTAGTTAATGCATGCTTGCATATAACTGCTGCACTTCAGATAATTGAAGATTCTCTCATGAATAACTCATGCATATCAGTTCAGACAGAGACCTAGTTGAGATCAAAGAAGGGACAGTGTAGTATCAATTGGATGAATTTTTTCCTATAAAGGAAGCTCATCCATGGAGAAGGATTTATCTCCTTCAGGACTACGTAGTTGGATCAAAGGTTAGTGAGTGTGTGAAGAGGCCAATGCACACAAGTGGCTGCATTGGATCCCAATCAGAATTGTGCAAAGAAATAGGAGGCTTGGAGGGCAGACCAGAGGTTAGATAGAGGCCTTTGACTGTCTATGAGCAGCAGAGGTATTACAGAGAGAGCAGGATAGCTTTTGAGCTGATTCTTTTTGTAATATTGGCTATATTTCCACTTGTATGATAATACAAAGTTGAGGTTTTAGGCTAGGCTTTCCCCAGGTTATATCTTCTATGTTATGTGTGATTGATTCCTTCTTATCAGTTATATGTGTTCTTATTGATGTTGCTCATGTTTGATTAAGCTTCCGCTAAATTGGTTGTAGAAGTAGATCAAGCATTTTGCTTTAGTCTATTGCATTATCAGGTGATCTACAGGTGGGAATTTCTACAAGATGTTCATAAGCATGCACTTGAACGAGAGAGTTGTGGAAACTCTGAAACCATTGAAGAGGTTGATGGTGTTCCAAAGGGAGCTACTTCTTCATTCAATTCACCTCCTCATGAAGGCAATAAAGGTGAGAGAAAGGTATAAATTTTGTTCTAATCATATTCCTTTTGATTATATTTGGCATGGTAAATTTCCATATAAGTATGGGAAAAGAATTGCATGTTCCTTTTGTGGTTTGAATAACCATAATGTTTCTAGATGTTGGAAGAGAATGGCCACATACTAGAAACTTTTGAAGGAAAAGAAGCAAGGAGCCAAAGGTCTATTGGACAAGGCAAATCATGTTGTCAAGAAGATGCACATGTGTTGCACTTACTGCCATAAGCAAGGACATATTGCTGCAAAATGTTGGACTCTGAATCCGACAATTCCTCCACGAAACTTGAAGAAGGTGGAAAGAGAGAATGGATGGAATGGAAAGAAAGATTCCATGATTGATGTGTTTCAATATGATTCACATGTTGCTATTGATGTGTAGACAAAGAAAGGACCTTTGAAATGGATTGGTAAGAAATGGTTAGAATTCTTATCCAATTAAGATTGCATGTCTATTGATATAATGCATCTATTTGCATTTCTTTGTTAATGGAATGCAAGTTGCAGGGTTTTACCAGGAAGGTGAATGGAAAAATTTGAGTAGGAGACTCACTTTATTTCTGCAACATTATGTTCATTTCAGCTTTGAAAGTACAATGTACTTAAGCGAAAGTTGAAAGATGAAATGCATGCATAAGCTTGATATGCATGAACACAGGGAAGTTGATGATTTCCTTCTATTTCAACATGTATGTGTGATTAACTTGAAGGCTTGATTACTTTGTTGTAAACAAGCATGTAATGTAATATTGACTTGGAAAAAGTTGATTTGGTCTCCAAGATGGAGATAATGATGAAGTGTTTCATCTTTGAAAAAGAATCCTAAAGTTCTTTTTCTACATGCTTGACTTAAAGGGTCAATTGTTTTAAAGGCATGTTTTATTGCCTTGTTATCTATTCAATCATTTGTATGTGGATGTAAAGACATGGAGGTGTTCACAAGATGTGAAATATGTTTCTTTTGTTGAATTAGGAGTTTAGGCCATCCAGTTGTTGTCTGTAATCCTGTTGTTGTTGAAAGTATGTCAAACAGGTACAAATGAAAATTTTGTGAAGCAGATGTAACTTCACATTTGTTTGAGCCACCTTGGATCAATTATCAAGGAAGAGAAGTTCAAACTACCTTCTGTAACCTTCTTAGCAGGAGTTCTACATGAAGTCAAGGAGGAAGACAGTTCTTCCCAGGAGGACCAACACATCCAAGAAGGAAAGTGTTCAAAGGATTTGGTTCAGAGGCACTATGAAAGGAAAGTGTATGGAGGCTGAAAGAAGAGGGTGAGGTACTCTCATTTACTGTTCAGATTAGTATATCAATCTTTTGGAGTCCAGAAGCTTTTTAGTGGGAAGGCATGATCCAAAATGGATCTAACATAGACTTCTAAGTCTAAAAATCTTCCTCACAGAGGAAAATGAAAGAGGAAGGATGCTCTTGGGAATAGTCTCATTGTATAGATATTTACATTTGAATCTACTGCAATTTGAATGGACCAAAATGGACTCCGGACAAAGGATTTATTGCAAAAAGAAGATTGCCCATTATCCTTAGAAAAGGAGGCAATTTCTTATAAAAATGGACTTAAGGGCTCTTAAAGAAAATCGCATCGGAAAAGGTTCAAAGGGAGGACTTAAGCAAAGGTGGAAGGACTCCCCGATAGCGATCTCCAATATATCGCATCGGAGGAAGGCCTTCATGTGATATCGGAACCCGGGCAGAGCAACTCGCGATAGCGATAAAGCAGGATCGGCGATCGGCATCGGCGATATATATATATATATATATATATATATATATATATATATATATATATATATATATATATATATATATCACATCGGAACCATATAGCAGACGTTGCACAGACCTCGGGCTATTGGACATTGCGATATGCGATATGCGATGCGCCAATAGCGCGATCGGCGATTGGCGATCGATATTGCAACCATATAAAGGGTCGTTGACATATGCCTGTTGTGATTGTTATATGCGATCGAGGCACGGACCCAATGAGGTTTATAAAATCAATTGCATATAATTTGAAATCTAGATTTGCGATTTTTTTTTGTATTTCTGTGTATTTGGGTTTCTTGGCCTTACGCCTATGCGATTGTGATATTGCAACCAAAGGCAGACCCGATGGGATTATAAGTGCGATTTCATATAATTTGAGATCTAGCTTTAAAGACTCATGATGTTTTTTCATGAGTTTTCCTGTGTATTTTTGTTACGTGTTCGAATTCAGGATTTCTGTAGGAGGAATGAAAAATGATTGGGTTACCCCGTGTTGTCATTCCTTTCAATTAGAAAACGGATTCTTTGATCAAATGATTGGTCTTCCATGCTTTTGGGAGGAGAAAACAAATGTGTTATAAAAACACACAGAACACAATTAGTAGGGATTCGTAGGGGCCGAGAGATAACACAGAGAGCACAATTGGGAAGAGGTCGCTTGGAGGTCGAGCGAAACCAGAAGCTCGTGAAAGCTAAGAAGCCACCAGAGGTTGGGGCGATGGCAAACGGGTGATTTCCCAAAGAGCTGAGCACAGCAGAGTTGCAAAGCGCATAAGGCCAGAGAGTCGTAGATTCACAGAGTGCCACCAGAGGTTAGCAGGACAACGAAAGAGCCACCAGAGGTTGAAGGCTTGACAGAGCGAGAGCCAAGAGCCAAGAGCCAGAGCCGAGAGCCAGAGCCGAGAGCCAAGATCCGAGAGCCAGAGCCTAAAGCTAGAGCCGAGAGCCAGAGTTGAGAGCCAAGAGCCGAGAGCCAAGAGCTGAGAGCTAGAGAGCCAAACAACCAGGGATAAAGATGGCATTCTAAGCCCATTGGTTCAGTTGTAAACCTATTGAGTTGAGTGTGGAACTTGTAAAAGAATTTAAGCCATAATCCCAAAGAGCCTAGTTGAGTTGACTAGAGCTCATGGAGACGTAGCCCAAGAGGTTTGGGTGAACTTCTAATTATATTTCTGTTATGTGTATGATGTTTATTTGCTGCATTGCATTTACTATTATATGTTTAAATATCAGTTTGCAAATGAACTCAAGCACTTGAACAGTTAAAGGCAAACAAAGCATACACCTATTTCAAGTTATTAATTCCTCTAACTATCAATCATAAGCATAGGTCTTGGAAATTTTTAAGCTTTGGAGTGGGAGAGGTTCTTGTAAGCTGACAAGAAGCATTTAGTGCCTCATTTCAGATCAACCATGCTTGTGGGATGATCGAACTCAACGATCATTTGATGCCTTGAAAAAGGCACTTATGTCAGCCCCACTACTTAGTGCTCCCAACTATGGGCGTGAATTTCTCCTCTATCTAGCAGCCTTGCCATCCTCTCTAGGAATGGTCTTAGTTCAAACTCACAATGACCTAACTGAGCATGTGATATATCATTTGTCGAAAGGCCTAGCTGGGCCCGAACTCAAATATTCACATGTGGAAAAATTATCCTTGGAAGTTGTCTTTGCTATTAATCGCTTCTGACATTACATACTACTGCGACAGACTACCGTCATAGCTTTGGAGAATCCCATGAGACACATTTTGTCTCATCAAGTCACTGGAGGAAAATATTCCAAATGGATAGTGATCCTCCAACAATTTGATTTGGTTTTCACTGCTGCCAACGTGAAAAATTCCTTAGTCTTCACCAAAATTTTGTCGGATCTTCCCATTGTCGATGCCAACAAGATAACCTAAGATACTCTCCTATATGAAGTTGTCTATTTGATCGACTCTACTAACCCTTGGTATGGTGACATTCTTGTCTACCTCCAATCGCAACATTTCAGCCCTGAACTATCGTTAGGTGACCATTGTCGCATCCGCCAGCAAGCACTGCACTATTTAGTTCTCAACAATACTTTATATTGTCGTGGCATTGATACATTTCTTCAACGTTGCCTCACTCATGAAGAGGGAGAACACGTTTTAAATGACTGCCATGCTGGGGCATGTGGCGATCATCTTTCTGGCATATCTACTCCTCATAAAATTTATGCACATGCTACTACAGGCCAACCTTGTTCAAAGATTGTATCAAGACTATCTGGTAGTGCTACCTTTGTCAAGTGTTTACAAAGAAAATGCACACTCCTTTTTCCCTTCGGCACTCAGTTATCTTCATCGGCCCCTTTTCCAAATGGGGGATAGACTTTGTCACTTGCAACCCCACTTCCTCTGCCAACACAACTACATTATTGTAGCTGTGGACTATTTCACAAAATGGGCTGAAACCCTTCCCAATTTCCGGGATGATGGAGAAACAGAGACACTATTCCTATTCAATCAGGTTATATGTCTCTTCGGTGTTCCCCACACTATTGTTATAGACCATGGGTCTCATTTTCAGAATCACATGATGTATGACTTAACATTGTTGCTCGGTTTTCGCCAAGATCAATCATCCTCCTACTACCCCCAAGCTAATGGCCAAGTAGAAGCTGTCAATGGCATCTTAAATACCATGATCTGTAGGTTAGTAAGGAATCATAAAACCAACTGGAATCGAATGATATATCCTGTGCTGTGGGAATACCGAACTTTAGTAAAAATTGCTACAGGCTTTACAACTTTTCAAATAGCTTATGGCCTGGAAGTCATTTTACCAATCGAGTGTCAGATTCCTTCCTTACAAATCATTGTTGAACTCTTGCCCGGAACCACTACCAAAGAAGAGCGCCTTCTATACCTAAATCAACTAGATGAAACTCATCAAGACGCTGAATTGGCACTCGAAGCCCACAAGTGGTGGGTTAAAGCCCAGTACGACAAAAAGGTCAAGCCTCGTTCTTACCAAGAGGGAGATCTTGTTTTACTCTATGATCAAAAACATCACCTCTTGGGAGCAAGAACGATTCAACCCTTATGGATCGGTCCATATGTCGTCACAAAAGCCCTCTCAAAAGGGGCATATGAACTTCAGGACTGGGAAGGAGTCCCACTTGTTGAGCCCCGAAATGGGCTCTATTTGAAAAAAGTATTATGCCTAGTATTGAACTAGGCATATGCTTTGTAATTTTAAGTATTTATAAGTTTTGCTTCTTTTTTTTATGTGATTGGATTGTTTGGTATTTTTTGGGTATTTGTCTCATACATATTTCCCGTTGTGAAGATTTCTTCATTACCTTAGCATATGTAGGATATGCAGATGGTGCTAGTCATCACACACAACACATTGCATCAGCTGCTTGGGTCATTTACACACCTGAGTTAGAACTGCTTTGTTCCGGGGGAGTCTTTCTTGGCACCGCCACCAACAATATTGTTGAGTACATGTCCGTAATTTCACTTCTCACTGAAGTGTCATCAAGGGACATCTCCAATATGGTGGTTAGGTTAGACTCTCAGCTTATTGTTATGTGATTGACAAATCATTATCATGTCCGTAATCCAATCTTGTTGTGTCATTATTTAAGGGTACGACTCTTGGAACACCAATTTGAGTTTATTACATATTAACACATTCCTCAAGAATTTAATACAGTTGTTGATTCATTGGCAAACTATGTTTTAGATTGGCATCTGTCTCATTTATTATAGATCCATGTATGAAAGTAAAAATTTACACAGTTAAAAATTTACAAAATCACTTAAAAAACATTTACATCATAAAATACCAAAAATTTTGTGTGTGTGTGTATATATATATATATATATATAGCGAGAGAGAGAGAGAGAGAGAGAGAGAGAGAGAGAGAGATATCAAATCTAGTCTTTCACATCAGAAAATTTCCCAAAACTTGGGTGTTTTAAGTACAAAATGGCTACTAAGCCTAGCTATAAACACCCTCTAGCTATACCATGTGCATGATAATAGAGCCTACTGCTCATGAAAAGACAATACAGCTCTAGCTATCCTCTGAAGAGGAACCAGAAACTGCTCAGGCACACCAACTGTGTGTCGCTGCATGTGAGCGGGAATCTCCCTCATAGGAAGGGGGGGCACACCCATGCTCAAGCCCTCCAGGTTCCTCAGAACCTTGTGAAGACTCTCAGCATCACCCCCACCTTCGAGTAGTTGGCCACCTCACCTCACTTGGCAAGGCTCGCCTGCAAGTCGCACTGGTGCCACATCTGTGTCAAGAAAAAAGCTTCATGTCAGTACTTGTTCACCCATAAAATCAACAAAAACATAACATAAACATTCAAAATCTTAAAAATACTTTAAGTACTCTCAAATAAACCTTCTTACCTTGAGGCCCCCAGTTTGTACCAGGCGTCAGAATCAAGTCAGGATCACCTGTGAAGTCCATGCCCTCGTAGGCATAGTCACCTATCATCACAATTTGACCACTGATCCATTCGAAGAAATCCTCTTCGAAAAAATGTTGGATGGGTCCTCCTCCTATGCGAGGATCGATCGATGCCCATCGTCTTTGCCTAGGCTCCCTCGGATCGAGTGGACCTAAGCTCATCCGTGGTCGCATAACTGGCACCCTCTCAAGTATGAAGGATACAATGAGAGTATCGTACCCAAAACTCTATTGGGTATGGGTCTTACATGAAGTTAACTCCGCCTTCAACTAATGTAGCACCGCCTCACACCAGTTGAATATTTGTAGCTGAACAAAGTCAGTGACAAGCAACAGTTGGGCCTTTGTCGCACTATGGGGACCTTTAGACCCTACCAAATGCACAATCATCCATAAAATGGCCCTCATAGACCTGGATCTTATCTGCTCTATAGGGACTCTGTTGCTCACAAGTCCTCTCTCAAGGATACAATAAGCTTGGACCAGCTCTAAAGTGGATCAGGGATTGGGCCTACCACCGGTCAAGTTTGCCCATGCTCCTCTGTACGACAAACCTGTCAAGAAATAGATGTCATCTCGGTCAATTGTAATCTCATGGTCCCCGATCCTGAACACTCCTTCATGTTCATCCGAATGATAAATAATTGTTACAGGAATAAGTACTCTAGGGATTTGCGTTAGAACCCCAACAGAGAAGAAGCAAACTACAACAAGAAACACTCATACAACTCAGGAAAAATTCTTATATAAACAAACTACGTAAGAATGATCGTACTTCGATTTCCTTCATTCGAGTAGGTCCCACAGGGTTCAGACCCTCTGCAACTCCCGATGTTCTTCAAACCTGAAAATCATCCAATTCGAACATACATAGCAGTATAGAAGTAAAGCATATTCACAAAATTTGACTTTATATCATATAAGCAAATGATTGATCATACATCAAAACAACATTCATATATGAATTACAACATAATTTGATGCATGAACAAAGTTAATTTCAGAAACAAGACAACATTTCTTTTATTGCAATAAGCTATAAATAACATGAAGAGAATTCACCTGAGTCTTCTTCTTTTGGCTCCAAGCGGAACCGTCCTCTGGATTTGTCCTATCCCAGCCTTCAACAATCTTCTTCCATAACCAACACCATGATATCTCAAGCAAGAGGGAGAATATCTATAATCAAGGAAACAAGGGTTTCCTGAAGCTTGGGGAAGTGCATGAGGCACAGGGATTCATCAGACTTAGTCAGGGATAATCTCGATATAATAACTCTATCTCTTCTCCTCCTTTAGGCCTTCCCATAGAAGTCTATTTATACTTCTCCAAATTAGTTTTTTAGTTGGGAAACAGTTGGGCCACAGGCAATAGGAGGTAATCAATAGGAAAAACTTGTGAACTCTACCCATAATTAAGGAAATTTAATTTTTTTAAGTGTTTTAACACATATACGCGGGTTGGGTATTGACTAACCCACCTGTACACGCTTTTATCTCAGGAAAAGTGGCGTACAAGAAATAAAACACTATTTTTAATATATTTGGACCAAGTATGGAAGGAGGGGTTGCTCTAAGCCATAAACCAAGCATCACAAATACCAAGGGTGGTAAATGGTGCTATAACAATAATCCAACTCAAAAGGTCCTCCTGACCTTTCATCAAGTCCAACTGTGCATATTTCATCAAACCACATCGGTACAATGCAAGTATACAAGCTGGATCATTTCGCATAAGCAATTCTTGTCGATCATGGACCCGTTCTCTCCATAGACTAGTCATGATGGCTCAAAACGTACACAAATCAACCCAAAAATTAGTGCAAATGGGGCAATAAAGCTCAAGAAAACACTTGTTGGGGTTTTAGAGTGCACCCTCATGCACTAACGCCCCCCCTTGTGGAAAATAGGGAGGATTAACGCCCTCCTCCAGGTCGTAAAGGGCGTTTAACGCTCCCTACATGCCTAGAAGGGGGCATTAGGTGTAGTAAATGAACTAGGGCTCCCCAAATATCTAAAAACCCACCCCAAATGTAGCTAAAAAGGGTTAAATAATGAAATATATGGTTTTTGACATCTACCTGGGACAGACAACAAGTCGAATGGTTGTCAGGATCACCCGCAATCTTCCGTGGAAAATTTGCTCCTCTTTAGTTCCAAAACACTCTCACAGCTCTCAAATGATGCAAATGGTGAAAGTGGAGGCTCAAAAACTCCCTTATAGTCACTTTGGAGACATAACTTATCTTAATTGAAGTCCTTAAAGTATAAGTAGTCAATTTCCTATGATATTTATTGGGTGCCATGACCCCATATTGGCAGAAATTACTCATGTTTTGATGAAGGGACTTTCAGGGTTGAACGGCAGAAATGACCGTGTTCGATTCTCAATGAGCGCTTTCTTTTATGGGATGTTTTCTCGCTCTTGAATTGAAAAATCCCCGTTTTTTCGTCATCGGGCTCGTTAAACACCTACGATGACGGTCTGAGCAACTCTTTTTCTCTCTTTTTCTAGCTCACTAAACTAAAAAAGATCGACTAAGCATTCCTTTTAAGGACCTTTTTCTCACTCATAAAATCAAAAAAATCCTGAGTTCCCTCTCCATGCTCGTTAAAAACTTATGAAGAATCTTTGAGAATTATTTTTAGGAACTTTTCTTGCTCGTTAAATCGAAAAAACCCCTAGTTTTCGTCATCGGGCTCATTAAAAACCTACGAAAATGATATGAGCGCTTTCTTTTTTAGGACTCTTTCTTGCTCTTAAGTTGAAAAATCCTCGATTTTTTCTCTTCTTTGGGCTCGTTAAATCTATGAAGAAGGAATGAGAAGTTCTTTTACCTCTTTTTCCTTGCTCATTAAACTGAAAATGATACCTCGAGTTTTCTTCATTTGACTCGTTAAAATTCAATGAAGGTCTATTGAGTTTGTCGTCATGTGACTCATTAAAATTTCATGACGAATATAAAGTTTACTCCATCTCCTCATACTCGTAACAAAATGAGGAAAACATCTATTGATCTTAGGTTTCTCTTCATCTGGACTCAGTAGATTAACTTAAGGAAAAGGAACCTTTTTGGGTATACTATTAAACCTTTTCCGCACCCAGTTAACAATTGTGACAAAGGGACCACCCTGGAGTCATTCTTTACAATCTTTTCAGACTCTTGAAATGTGAAAATACCACCGAGTTCTCCCATCTAGACTCACTGAATTAAACAGATGAGGAATGGAGTCGCTCTTTATGATCTTTTCAAACTCTTGAAACATGAAAAGACCAATGAGTTTGCCTATATGGACTCATTAAACTAATCAGATAGGGCATAGAGTTGCTCTTTTACGATCTTTTCAGACTCTTAAAACATGAAAAGACCAATGATTTTACCTATATAGACTCACTAAACTAATCAGATATGGAAAGTGGACAATACAATTGCTTTGTGTTCAGTATTTTAAAAAGAGTTTTTTTGGCAGAAGTCGCTCCCTCGAACATGGCACTCCCTCAGATAAACCTTCCTTGTGATGGCCTCTCAATATGAACCTTACCATCCGATGAGTTTAGCCTATATACCTTGATGTTATTGCATCTCCGTATCCTAACACTCTTTGGTGTCCATGAGTCTAGTGCTGCATGATTAAAACCGTTTTGTTGTGCCTTCTATTGTTCAAGGGAAACCTTTTTCTTTTGTCTCCTCCATCAAACCATCAAGCATATCCTTTCATCATGACCTTTGTTTCTTTGACCCAATGCTCAAAAAGATTCCTCAAAAAACAACCGTTCTTGTCCCGTTTCGTTTTGACTGATGTAGGACACATTATTGCCTACCTATCGACAGGCCTCTTCCTATCGAATTCAACACTCTATCTAGGAAGAAGACCCAGAAACACTTCAGTGTCTTGGTACTTGCAGACATCAGTGGTAGGTTACCTTGTGTTTGGTTATGGTTTTTCATTATTGGCTCTTGGTTAAACAATTCTATGAGTGTTTGATGACAAAAACATTATTCACACTCGCTATATTGTACTATGCATCTTGGAGACCAACACCATTATTGGTGGCCATCCTCACATTTGTTAACAGTCTCCATTATTGACTAGTAATCAGATGATTTCATGCATGTTTGACTTCAACACCTTTATTCACATGTATCGATCTGTGATGTTGTGGTGAAGCGAAAATCAAGACCTCCGGTAGAGGCTTACATCACTCAGCCTTGTTTCCTCTCCCAAGTTGCATTTATTGTTTTTTAGAGACAGCTCATCAAAATGATCCTATTATGACATAGGTTCCGCATTGTGCTTATTGATGGCCAACATCGTCATATCCCGTTGTTGAGAAATAACTCTCACATAGCTACTGAGCATGGGAATGCCTGACTCAAGACATGATTTTAGTTGTTTTATATATATGTGTTGTATCAGGTTTCCCACCCGAAGTTCCGATCCTCTCTCTCTTTTTTCCAAATAAAAGGGCAGTTATATATAAAGTATTTCAGCCATCATCACAGCCTTTGATCTCACACTTTAGGGGGCATCTGTTACATAGGAAAATGACCTCCTCACCAGCTCAGAGGAGAAATACATGATAATTGAAGGACTGACCAAGTTCACAGGCCCAGTGGTCAAGCTAACATTGTCTAGGAACTAGAAACTTGCTTTATAAAGCTTCCTAGCAAGGCTAAGGGTACGTTAGTGCCTTGGGTAACTGTGTTTTTTACCTCAAGAAGAGCATTAGTGAACCTAAATGAGTTTCTATGGGTCAAGGGAACAAGTTGACTGAGAAATATCCCAAGATTCTCTCCTATGTCAGCTCACAAAATCAGGGAAACATCAAAACTCGACCTGTTTGGAGGAGTTACTAATTCCTAATGGACTCTACAAAGGGGAAAGAGCACAAAAGAATGGCAACATCACTAATTTTACCTAAATGAAATCATGAATGACTTGGAAACCTTATCCTCACATGCTATATATGCAATGTTAGGGCCATTGTGGAAGAGGTCAAACCATTTGAAAGGATTTCCTATTTGACTGTTGAGCATAGTCTCTGACTAAGGCATTAGAAGAGGTTAAGAAGGGAGAGAGAGAGAGGAACTGGAGGGGTAAGGGAAGGCTGATACAACCAATGGTTGTAATCACTCTTTTCTACATCAATATAGAACTGCAATTGTGTTGTCCACTCCGCGATGTTGGTAGTATAATTTGTTTATATGTTCATACAATGTCATTATTATGAGTGGCTTAGATATATGCAACTAGATATCTTTATATGTTAATGCATTGTTTTTCAAAGTTATATGTTGTGATATTACACTTGTCTTATCTATGTGCAGGTTTTGATCTGGAGTTGGCTCAGGGGTCTTCCACCTAGCTACATTGCACTCTCCAGCAACACCACACTAAGACTTGAGGTAATAAGTCCTTCTTCCTGATTTGATTATCATTTGTTAAACATAGATATAAATGCATCTTTATAACAACTGTAGATAATATCATAGTCTACCAAGGATCCCAGGAATATCCTCGAGGGTTTCTACATCACCAAACACCCGTGCATTAATCCGTATAGCAAGGAACTTTCGCATTCTCTCCACCCAATTTCCCTCATAATGACCCCCAGATTAATATGATTACATCAAGTACTTTCAAATCAGGAGATCTGTTGAAAGTACCTTCAGAGTCAGAAATAGTCTTATATGGCAGTGAGATGCCTCGTAGCCATTTTGAGTTGGCTTATGAGGCAATTCATTGCATTTCCAACTTATCAACATTTGAAAACAATTGAATGAATACGATTATAGATGAATATTCTCATTTGTCACGCTTGGAACCAATCTCTATGTCTGATCCTTTTAACACAGATTTCTTAACTGATGAAGGGATTATGGAAGTTATGACCTTGGACGAAATGCCATGGGGAAATACTCATCATCATTCAACTTTCTTGCCATCCTTTGACAAAATTGAGAAGAATTTATCATCTATGTTTTCATCTGAGACTCTTACTTATCCTCAATGTCTAATATTTACCCTTTCTTCCAATTTTGAACAAAATTTAGGGAACATATTGGCAACAATACCCATATATATCTCAATGAAACCCAAGATAACCAAAAATATTCATATAGGAGATTCTTGTTCTTGAGAAGAGATTCAAACTTGTACAACTCTATTTAAGGAATTTTGCGACATCTTTGCCTGGTCATACGAAGAAATGCCAGGAATTGACCCTAACATAGTTATACATGAGATAAAAAATTATTCGGATGTTAAGCCTGTTAGACAATGATTGCGTCCTATACATCCACGAAAAGCTGTTGCTATCAAAACTGAGGTTCAAAATTTTTTGAAAGCTTGATTCATTTATCCTGTTCCTTTGACTGATTGGGTATCAAACATTGTACCCGTTAATAAAAAACAAGGAACTATTCGAGTATGTGTTGATTATAGAGATATTAATAAAGCTTGTCCCAAGGACAATTATCCAACACTGCATATTGACCAAATTGTTGATGACTGTGCTAGGAATGAAACTTTTCATTCATGGATGGATTTTCTGGCTACAATCAGATAAACATACTCCCTACTGATCAGTACAAAACTGTGTTTATATTCCCATGGGGGACTTTTTCTTATTGCAAACTCCCATTTCGCCTAGAAAATGCTAGTGAAACTTTTCAGCGAGCGATGTATTATGAATTCCATGATATCAAGAATATTTTTCAACCCTATTTAGATGACCTGTCAACTCATTCAATGTAAAGGAAGGATCACCCATTGTGCTTAAAAGATATTTTCATTAGGTGCAGGAATTACAATATTCGCCTGAATCCACACAAATGTATCTTTTGTGTACAATCAGGTCAGCTTCTAGGTCTCGTCATTTCGAAAGAAGGCATTCATGTTGAACCCCTCAAGGTGGAGGTGATTTTGAATTTTCCTACTCCTTCTAACCTAACATAACTCCAAAGTTTGCAAGGAAAAGAAAACTTTTTGCGTAGATTCATCCACAATTATGTCAAATTAACCCAGGGTTTTACTTGACTATTGAAAAAGGGAATTCCTTTTTTCTTGGATCAGCTTGTCAATCAAGATTTTGATGCATTAAAACATGCACTGACCAATGCACTATTACGACATCCACCTGATTATCATCGAGATTACTTTCTGTACTTAGTTGCGTCTGATGCCACTATTGGCATGGTGTTAGTCCAATAGGATGATTCTAGCATTGAACATGTGATTTATTATTTGAGTAGAAATCTCACTAAAACCAAGAGTAAATATGCACATGTGGAGAAGCTAGCCTTGGGAATTGTTCAAGTTGTTCAATGATTTTGTCACTATATACTTCTACGAAAAACAACTATCATTTCGGATTGAAACCCTATGATTTATATTCTCACTAAGCAATTTTTAGGGGGGGAGTACTCCAAATTGATAGTTATATTTCAAGAGTTTGATTCAGAATTTGAAAGATATAAATCAAATAAATCTTTGGTTTTCGTAGAACTATTGTGTGACTTTCCTCATACTGATATAGAAACTGTAGCAAAAGATTCCTTTGTTGATGAATCTCTCTTTCTTATTAGTACGTCATATTCATGGTATGAAGATATCATTATATATCTCCAAATACAAACTTTTAGTCCTAAGTTATATAAAACCAATCGTCGTTGTATCCGATACCAATCCCAACAATACAATATTATTGGTGACACTCTTTACCATTGCAATATCGATTCTATATTTTGACATTATTTAACTCTCCAAGAGGTCGAAAAAACATTAAATGACTACCATTCTGGAGCATGTGGTGGTCATATGTCTGGATATGCTACTACCCAAAAGATATTACGTGCCGGTTATTTTTGGCCTTCAATGTTTAAATATTGCATTATTGCTATAGTCTGCAAATTCCATAATTGCCAAATCTACGATCGCAAAATGCAAGCACCTCCAGCTCCTCTTCACCCTATCATAGTTGTCAGTACTTTTGCCAAATGGGGCATCAATTTCGTCACATGTAACCCTCACTCAGCCAGGGGGCATGGGTATATTATCCTTGCAGTCGATTACTTTACGAAATGGGCCGAGGTGATGCCTACATATAGAGACGATGAAGAAAATGCAGCAGTTTTCATTTTCAATCATGTGATTGCTCGGTTTGGTGTCCTGTTAGGATGGGGTCCCCTAGGGTCAATTTTGGGGTAAAAGCCCAAGTTTTGGGGCAAAAGAACAAGTTTTGTTGTATAAAGATGTAAAGTCTCCACAATTTGTGGTCATGGAGCGCATAGATAAGTAAAGAGTCATAAAGAGTTTTGCCCTTCTTTTATAAAAGACTGGGCTCTGTTATATGACTCTTGGTTTCAAGACTTCCCTGGAAAACTCCAAACTCGTTGGTTGGGACCATATGAAATCCAAAAGGTACATGACAATGGGACCATCACTTTAATCACCATTGACGGTTCTGGATATGCCTTCAAAGTGAATGGCCACCAAGTTCATCTCTATCGTAAACCACTCACTCGGGAATCCTTCTGCCAACAGCTACGCAGAGACACTGATATGGAGATTTTAGGAGAGGAAGAGAAGTCTTCCTCACCTGTAATTCATTAAGGAATTCATTTCTTTTCACAATTTGTACATAATTTCTTTTCTTCAAACTCGTTCATGTACATATGTTTGAACTAAATGTGTTCTTTTGCTCAAAGATTTCAATTTTTGTCGTTCCTGAAACGAATGGCGTTTGTGTGTTTCTGCTATTCCTTTTCAAAAGGAATAGCATTTTTGATTTCTCGATTTTTCTGCTGTTCGTTTTCAAAAGGAACAACACTCTTGATTTTTCTGTTGTTCCTTTTCAAAAGGAACAGCACTTTTGATTTTTCTGCTGTTCCTTTTCAAAAGGAACAACACTTTTGATTTTTCTGCTGTTCCTTTTCAAAAGGAACAACACTCTTGATTTTTCTACTGTTCCTTTTTCAAAAGGAACAACACTTTTGATTTTCCTGCTGTTCCTTTTCAAAAGGAACAACACTCTTGATTTTTGCTGTTCCTTTTTCAAAGGAACGGCGTTTGCTTGTTTTGCTGTTCCTTTTCTAAAAGGAACAGTATTTTGATTTTTGCTGTCCCTTTTTCAAAAGGAACGTCATTTTGAGTGTGTTGTTGTCCTTTTTTTTTTCAAGAGAAATAGCATTTTTTTTTATTTTCTGTGGTTCCTTTTTCAAGAGGAACGGAATTGGTGTGTTCTGTTGTTCCTTTTCCAAAAGGAATGACATTTGCACTTTTGAGACCTATACTCCTTTGTTGTTCTTCTCTCAAAAAGGAACACTTCTAGCATACTTTTTCTCTCTTTGTGAAACAAGCTTATCCCTTTTGCTGATCCAAATTTGAGGATGCTTCTTGCTCTTGTTCTTTCAAAGTCTTTTAGAGACAGCTATGCACTTACGCAATGAATACAAAATCACAACATACTGAAATCAGAAAATTATAAATCGCTATCTTTATAAGGCTCTGTATTGGTAAGAGGACAGAAGGAAGGACATACTTATCTTTTGTTGTCATTGTCTTACTAATTTTGCCCTGATTGGTTATCTTTATCATGCCATTCTTTTTAATCCTCTTTGATTTTTGTTTAGGACTAAGAGCAAAGGGTTTATATCCTCCTATTGAGATGATAAGACTTCTTCCACAATTCCTACTCTTAAGGAGTGTTGAACCACCCTTTGTGTATATATAAGGAAAAGTGCTTTATGAAAAAAGAAAGTAAAAACAAATGAATTATAAATTTTCAAATGGAGGATAGGGGGTCTCATCAAGAGCCAGCCTACCATGATCATGAGGATGGAAGTGAAGTGGCATTCCCACTATGGCCACCACACCAGGGATATGGTCCAAAAGGTATATCAAATAAACAAACCTTGGAACAGGAGGTCTCATCACGAGCCGGCCTGCCCACTCTTCGCCCCCTCCTTGTGAATGGCATTATGGCTAACTGGTTACCAAGCCAGCATAATGGCCTACACTTTGACATTACATTCCTTAATATGCACATAAAGGATCATGGTTCTAGGGGTGAAATAAACAACTCTGCCAAGGTTATGGACACCTGTCGGTAGCAGAGCACTGTTAATGGTATCGAAGTCACATTGATTACACCAATAGGTAGGATACTAATACTCTTTTGTTTCTTATATCCTAGGCACTAATCATACATTATTTCCCGACTTATATATCGCATGAACATTTATTACACCAATCATGGCAAAGGAGGTGACAATGACCACTTGAGATTTGGCAAGTACGACAGACGTCCTATCCCCCGGCCTCGCATCATATCACAGCAGCCTCTTACGTAATACGCGATCCAACTTTACGCCTCGATTTCAGTAATCCGTTGTAATTCTAAACATGGCATATTTTCATACGCTGTTCCTTTATGACTTGGTTACAGATCGGGTGCCGCTCCTTTCTTTGACGGCTGGGACAGCCTATCGCATTGTGGGGGGGGGGAGGTTAACCTCATTATTCCCCGGGTTATGTGTCAGCTCACTATTCGGGAAAGATAGTGTACCAGGAAATGGCACGGTTTAATGGCATGATATTTCTATTTTTTTCTACACAAGTTGCTGATTCATAAGTCATTTTTGTTGCATGCTCTGTGTTTTTTTCTAAATCCTACCATTATTACCCTCTCTGTGTTTCGAACAGCACAAGAAGTTGCTGTTCCATTGAGAATCCACAGTGAAACCATGGGAGGCAGGGCAATTCGAAGAGAACCACAAGAGTTGACAGTCTTGGCTGCTGCTCAGGAGATCCTAGAAAGAGCAGGATGGCTGACTTATCTCAGTCGCCTGCAGGAGTCCAATGAAACAGTGGCGATGGAATTTCTGCAGAACCTGCAGGAGGATCACTCCACAGTGAGGGGGAAGCGGATAGTGGTCACCGACGATATAATCGCAGAAGTCTCGGGACTACCAGCCACCGGACCTGTATGGACACTAAAGAAGGAAAGACTATAGAAGATCATGGAAATTTTCCAGGACGAAGGCCAGAGCTTGACGATTAAGGGGAAGGGAGTTCTGCCGGCAACGCTAGGAGAACCCTGGGCAGAATTAGCAAGAACAGTACAAAGCTACATCACCTGCGAGGGGAGAAAAGACGTGGTAAGGCCACGACATCTTAAACTCTTAGCTGTTCTAAAGCAGAAATGCTCTGTAAATCTTCCTGCACTTTTGAATTCATTACTTCATGACGTCGCACGAAGCCTAAAAAAGGCACAGCATGTAGAGTCAGTTGTCAGCCACCATGGATTAATCCGACTAATAGTTAGTCATAGCCTCACCCAGCAGCAAAGCAGCTGGGAAGAACTAATTGCAATAATTGAGGGGAGGGCGACAGCACCTTCCCCAAAATGTAAACATACTACAAGCACACCAGAACGTCCGGAAAAACGCAGAGAATTAGGAAAACAAAAACATGTTGCGAGCACATCTGAACGACCAGAAACACGCCAGGAATCAACAAAGATTAAGCATGACACTGATACACCGGAACAGCCAGAGAAACACAGAAAATCAGTCCGGTTAGCCCGGATAAGAGGAAGGATAGAAAAAATCCAGGAAAGCACGAGCCAGCCAGTGGTAATTGAGGACGAGCAACCCTCACGGCCAGAAGTAGAAGAAGAGCAAGTTGAAGGAGAAAAGGAAGGAGAGGCCGAGGAGGTCGAGCAATCCGAAGAGGAAAATGAGGAAGCAGCTGAGCCTCCTGAAACAGAAGCTGAGCCTCTTGAGACAGAAGCTAAGCCTCCTGAAACAGAATCTGAGCATCCTGAAATAGAAGCTGAGCATTCTGAGGCAGAAGCTGGACAATCCAGGCAGGAGGAGGAAATGGGACAGCAGGAAGGTAGCCCACCACAGGACCCAGTGGGAGAAGATGAATTGGCAGCAATCTTGGCCAATATGGGTGAGTATGGCCAACCTTCCACTCCATCATACCTCCACGACAAACCCCAGGAAGAAGATACATCCGAAAAACCACATGTAGAAGAGGCAGAAGAAGGAAATCTGCCTGTTCATGATGAAAAGGAGATAGGAGACACTGAACGGGAACAATCTGTTCCCAAGGCACCAGGGGAAATTCCAGAGGAAGTAGGAATAGAGAAAGAAGTCACGGAACCAGTTAGGGTTCCTACCCCAGAACAACCAGCACAAAACAGTGAAGAAGCACCCCAGGAGGAAGATCCAGGGACTAGTCACGGCCCAGAACGCAGTAGAAAGCCTGCTGTTCCTTCTAATAAAACATTGGAAATTAGGGAATTACGAAAGGAACAGCGGAGGTTATTAAGCATAATAGCCCAGCTCCACTAGTAGATCAGGATCCTGAAAGCGAGGCAGAGGGTAAGGAAGACCGTAGGGAAGAAAAAGATGACCACTGCAGTAAAAATCCGCAGGATAAAAAGGCGGAGGACCAAAAATCGCCCTGCTGATCAAAACCCTGCTGAAGATCCAGCTGCTGTTCCAAATGAGGCTGAAGGTCCAGCTGTTGTTCCAAATGACGCTGAGGGACAGACTGTTGTTCCATTTGAAAAGGAACAGCAGCAAGCTGGTATTCGTGTTAAAAAAGAAATGGACAACAAGAAAATTCAAATGGAGGCACCACCCTCAGGGGTGATAAGGGTTCTGAACTCGAAACAACGCAATAAGAAAGTTCAGGTAAAACTCCCGGCCTCCACTACTGCATGGAAAAGAGATCCAAAGACAAGGACCTTGCACAAGGGATTGAAACAGGCTCAGCAAGAAATGGAAAGGCTTAGAGAACAAACGGTCCCTCGCGAGAAGTATGAAGAACTCCAACAGCAACTAAGGAACGTCAACCAATCTGGAAGCCAGGCCTTTGAAGGGTGGCGAAAGGAACAAGAGAAAGTTGCAAAGGTAACCCGTAGGCTAGATACTGTTATCAAACAGATGGATACCTTGTGTTCTTTATACAATGACGTTTTAGCATGTAGGGCCCCTGCCAAAAACTATGCTTTGTTTTTATTGGAACGATACTTACAATTAAAAATAAAAGTTGTTAAAGCAGGTGCCCCGATACAAATTAACACTGTCAATGACTTTATAGATTGTTGTAAACATTATGGGGTGAAGGTCTAGAGATTGCTATGTGAATTTTATTTGCATAACCTCGTGCTAGATCAGGAGACTGAGCTGAACCCTGCCCCTTTTGTTGGGGACATTCAATTGCAAGCATTCATCTCATTCGAGGTTAATCAGATTAAATGGCTCAAAGCCTATAACACTTTCCAGAGGCAGGAAAATGGCCTAGACTTGTGGGTAAGGGCTGAGCCTAGGGGCCCAGTACGATTATGGAAAGCACATAGAAACCTCATGAGAACTCCGGGTGTCATCGAAACGTTAGGACCCATCCACGAGGCACTCATTCGACAAAGTTTAGAATATTTTCTTTCTATCAAAGACCTCGCCATTGATGCAGCCAAATTCCGGTACCGAATCTCTAATCCAAACATCCAGCTCAAGGAGCCATTTAAGTATGAGAATTTTCAATCAGCTGCCAACCGTTTGAACCTCTATGGCGAAAGCATTTTGAGGGCAAGGCCATCCTGGTTAGGATATAGATTCCACAGTCCAATTATCTGGCACATTGCACCCGGATATCAAGCCCTATATGAGATGCCTGAGGGTCAAACAGGCTAGTTCTTTGACTACCTAGTCACTCACCATGGCTGTAGGCCTCCGCATGAGATTCCTTCTCCAGCCTATTCTCTCACTGCTTTGCATGTCAACTACAACGTTTTCATGAGGGCATGAAACAGGGTAAGCAGGGGGGTGTGTGGAGTACTAAAAAGGTATGTTTTTAATGATCATTTCAATGGTTTTTCAGTGGGACTTGTGAATCTTTTACATCATGAATGTGGAAAACAATAAAGAATTATGACAAAATATGTGGAATTAGTATGCAAGACTTAACCGCTGGTAGTTGTCATTCTCCTGTGCAGGAAAGGGTAAAAACGAGGAGTTGTTGTTCCAAAGAAAAAAACAAGAACAGTGTAACTGCTTCCCCTTTGACAAGGGACCGAGTGCAAATGAGGCTAAGCAGGTCGAAGCAAACCGGTCCAGAAAAGGAGGAGAAGGCACCAGCTCGGTGGAGGAGAAAAGAAGTGATTAAGGGTTAACAGTTTGGCAAATCCCTCAGGATCTTCAATCCTAAGGGATCGCTGCTTTATTTATCTTATTGCTTAGACATCTCCACCGTCACCCTTATATAAAGGGACGACACTGTTAGCTTTGGGGGATTATGCTTTTATGTAACTTTCTGTTAAAGATCGAACTTTGATCATCGAGTCTCGTTGAACTTGGCTCATTGTACTTTATGTTTCATGCATTAATATAAACTTGGTGATTATCTTATCTCTGTATCTGGATTAACTTAAAGCGGTGTACCCTTGAGGCTAAGGGCCCGGCCCCGGAGAACACTTGCTTCTGTATCACTACGATTTGATTTCTGCGTGGTTTGCTTATCATTATTAGTGGGTAATCTGATATGCTTTATAAGTTACATCATCTGCTCTGTTAAGATTCGTTCATTAAGGTTTTTATAACTGTTATATTGACTCTGCATTATATCACCAATACCTTCAGAGTTGATTGAATATTATGAGACTTGATTGAACATTGTTATTATTTTGTTACAGAGCTCTTATGCTGTATATTCGTGTTGTGGAATTTATCTGAAAGATGTGTTCTTTATGATTCATGATTAATGCTGTTCCATTTTGAAACGCAGTTGTAATTCCTATTGATGACTATTGGTGCTAAATCATATTACTTTTCAAGTGTGTTGTGTGTGTATGATTTCCAAATGTTGTTCCATAACTTATTAGTAATTAGTGCTATTCCATTAGCGCATGTTGCTTGATTTGCTTGGAGAATGAAAGATTGGAGTTTTGATTACAATGAGTGCATTTGAGTTGATAGGATAAAGCTTGATTACTGCTCGCGAGGTTTAGTTATTCGATTGCTGTTCCATTTCAGAATTTCTGTTCCATTTTAAGCATTGTTGTTCCATTCTAGATTTTCTGTTCAATTTCTTATTTGCCGTTCCATTTTTACCTGCTGTTTCATTTACTTGCATTTGTTATTTTGGTGTGAGAGACGATCTGTGGCTGTAGTGAGCCTCGGCATTTACTGCCTCGCTCCCAGACCCATGGTCCATGCTCTAATTTCCTTTCCATCAGTTTCCAAAGGGATGGGCTATTGTTGTCGAACCCTTGACTGATAAAGTTGCCTAGATTTAAGAGTGTGTGATTTAGTCATTTGAAGTAACTTAGTCATAGACAAGCATCCGTTTACTCTTGTATTTTTGTTGAACGTTGTACTACTAGCATTACTCTGACAAATAGCCTCAGATTGAGTCACTCTTTGAAATAACCAAACGCTCCCAGATTGACATATTAATGTGAGGTAATTAGAGGTGAAAGAGACCCTTTTTATAGCTCTACACCCCCCATACTACTTCGGGTGAGACTTCAGTCTGCGCTCCGTGGATTGATGTCGAAAGGGCCAGTAGTGTAGGGATTTTTTTGGCGAAAGTAACTGTGAACTTAGGTTAGGACCCACTAAGCCAACAAATGGTTCTATTGCCGGGACTAGGATATAAATAAAGAGACGTGTGATTTTGTATCATTGGAATCCGACCAAGAAAGAAAATGAGGAGTGGTTGGATTGAAAGATCCACAAATTCGTGGCGCAAGAAAATAGAAATCCAGGCCTGATGAAGGGACAATGGTTGGAAAAATATCTGTACACAAAAATACACGAGATCTTCTTTTGCACCTTCCCGATCGAACTATATGAGTGGATCGCTAAATTGGCAGACAGCCAAGGAAGGTGGAGGCTTGACGGTCCAATAGTGTGGACCCCGGAGCTAGTACGGAGGTTGGAAGCTTCTGAAGATAAGCTCACATGTGTTGTCAATCACTGGCTTGATCAAGTTATAGGAGGATTTGTGACAGAATTTGCGGTCGATACCTCAGTCAGTTACAGCGAAGCAGAGCGACGCTTTTTCAAGGGACCGCGAGGTAAGTATTTGAGATCTTTGAATACTTGGATTAAAATGCTCTTGTGTGAAAAGCAGGTTATGCCACTACCTTGATGTTTGGATCTACACAAAGTGGATGATTCTTTAGAAATCTAGAGAGAATAGGTCCCAAATATAGCCCGTTGATACAACCTCCTTTTGAGTGACGGCGAGGGAGCAGTACAGGCCTCACCGCGAAGCACTGTACAATTGATAAGACAAGGTTTTCCACAAATACCTCATGCACCCACACCACCTCCACCTTCACCTCCATAGCATAAACCTTCACTCACACCACCACCACCTCCACCCCCATTCAACATGTCGAATACGATGAAGTTGCCCAGTTTCAAGGGCTTGGGAAATGAAGACACAGACTAGTTTTGGTTCATTGCGAAGGTTGTGTGGACATCGCAGAATATTATAGATGATCATATGAAGAAAGAAAAATTTCTTATTGCTCTACAAGATCACGCGTTGACATGGTACATTAAGTACTGCAATGATAATCCGTTGGCATCATTAGCAGACACCTAGACTATGCTAAACAAGGAATTTGGGAGGCCTAAGTTTGAAACACAATCTGTAGTGGGGTTCAAGGAAATCACAATGAGGATCAGCAAGACACTGTGGGAGTTGGATCAGAGACTGAAGTGTGGAATCCATGAAGCCAATATGAATCTCATAGATAGTCAGCATCGCGATTGGTTTATAGCCGAGCTCCTGCCTCACTTAAGGATCACTTTGTCACAACAAAAGATAGGGACTCAAGTGGAAGCACTGGCTATCACAATGATATTACATGAGACACATATCCAGGATGTGATGTTGGGAGTTCAACAAATTCATGTGGAGTTAGAGAACCTCTGCCTAGAGTTTCAGAGCTTGAAGAAGGAAAAAGCGTCTCGACCAGAAGTGTGTGAAGAAGTTTGGTGCCTCAAGTGTAAAAGCCAGGGGCATGATAAGGATCACTGCCCTATTTTTGCAAATTATATGGGAGGAGGAGGGCCAATGCCCCTGAGGCAGGAAGCTCAAGCTGGACCAAGTACAGGGCCCGTGTTGTGGTGCACTATTTGTCAAGTAGCAGGAAAACATGTAACAGACAATTGCCAATTGCTGCAAAAATTTGTGCTATCGCAACAACTATTCTGCAATTTTTGTAAATCAGTGGGCCACGATGAATGTAACTGCCGTAGTTGTGAATTGATGATGGAAATAATGCCTGTGTATCGAATGCAAATAGAAACGCAGGCTTTGGATCAAGGCGTTGGGGGAGCACGCGGAGGACATCAGGGAAGCGAACGAGGCTGGGGAGGACGATTCCAACAATATTCCATCTAAGCTTGTGTCATCTCTATTTTATTGGTGACCTCCATGTGATCTACTTCCATATGCCCCATTAGTTTTGTCCTCCTGCTCATGACTGATCCAAAGTGGTCCTTGCCGCTGTAAATCTGACAAGCTCTAGAGTATCACTACATTTACCTTTGCTAGCTTTTCCTGTGTATGTATGATTATGTCATTATCTACCTTACAACTCCTTATCTCTTCCTTTAAACTTCTCAGTGTTACTGCCAAATCGAAAGAGTTCCCAACACCATACTTCTCTTCAGATTCGTAGGGAGAGTCTCTGTAGTCAACCATCTTGCTAGCCATTTTATATTTCTTCCTGCAAGGCATAATATGTCAGATAAACCAAATCACAATAAATCAATGTACCTTAGTATAGCTTGGGGAGGATACCTTGTCTGCAAGATCACCAAATCAATGTGATACATGTATAACATAATCATAATAGCATATTGACATACGCAAGTAAATGTATCAACTCATAAACATCACTCTAACTAGGGTCCAGTCATCAATGCAAGGCCATATCAATAATGCATGCTATGACCTCATGCATGACAATAGCCATCACTCCATTGTACACATTGCCACATGCAACCAATAGTATGCATAAGCAATGCCAAATCAACTACACCTACACATAAATGCATGTAGTCGAACATAAGCGATCAAATCTTGTAATCAACCTACAAGACTGATACATGTAATCCAAATATTCAAGAATGTAACCTAACATACAAGGATGTAAGTAGGCACCATAAAATCAACATGTAAGCAACATATAATCCATACACAGTCAATCACATACTTATGACAATATAATTCACAAAATCGATATCAAATTCTCCATGATAACCATACTACAACCATGCTCAAGAATCAAGGAATGCAACAAGTATATGGTATGTAAGTATAAGAGACACACATGCAACTAACATGCATGCACGACCAAGACCTTCAACCCATCCAGTCTAGTAATTGAACCATGCTATGATACCACTCTATAACACCCTCCTCCCACATCCACCCAATTAACCATGCCAACTGGGGTAAACATCAGACGAGGGGCTACTATGATCAGATTCGACCTCCTATGTGACCTCAAGGAAGTTGAAACAATGGAGCATCACACACAGGTATCTCTGGGTACCACTGTTGTTTTGGACCTCTTAGGCCATAGTCTCTCTCATGCTATGGGCAACGGAGCGACCAGAAACCCAAAGTCGCTCTCATAGGCCTGCCTGCTAATGACTGTGGACTAGAATTTCCAATTCTGTGCCAGCGAACCTGGGATTTAAGCCACTTTTTCAAGCCCAAAGCCTAGGCCACTGCCCAAGATGGAATGATATCTTAGAATTAGGATATGTATAGGGAAACAATGATGCAAAAGCAATAAGTTGATCAAGACCTTGACCAAACCCCTACTAGCCATGATAGCCATTTCATCAAACATATTGTGAAAATGTCACCTATAGGTGTAAACAACAGAATTAAGTGTAGGGATCTCATACTTATCTGAGAATCCCTATGAACCATTAATCCCTCATTCCATTTGATGCATTATCATCTATTAAGTCATAGACACATTATCCATTCATGTACAAGTAAAAACATGTTGTTAGCCATACATAGTTGTTGTCACAAATGTACATATAACTAGCATAGTAGGAACATAAATACCATAAACATATCATCCATCAAAATCCATATATACATCAGTACATTTTCACATGAAAATCAAGGGAATGAATTTCTCATTGCTTAATGCAATAAACCAACTAGATGTGGGACTACCACGTTCCACCACACCATAGAATGGCTGAGCCAAATCTCTCTTCATCTATTCACCCTTGTTCCATTTTCCAAGCATAAATGTGAGATCTCATAGAACACATTAATCAAAACTCATCCAGGGCTTCCATAGGCCATCCACCTCAACCCATCAAACAATGATTCCATCCCATGGTTAGAAATCACAAAACCATCATCAGATTGGTCTCCATCCAAGCCTTCCAGGTCTTCTAGAGTTTTTGTCCAACCAAGGCTTCTAGAACTAGTAAGTCAACCCACAACTTATACATGGCTTCTAGAGCATTTTTCCAACCAAGGCGTCCAAGACTAGTAACTCAACCCACCAAGGGCTTCAAGAGAATTTGTCCAACCAAGTATTCTAGGACTAGTAACTCAAACTAAGATGTTACAAGGCTTCCAGAGTGTTTGTTCAATGAGGGCTTCCAGGACTAATAATTCAACCCAACCTAAGGAAACATGAGAACCAACCAAAAAAAACAATGAAAGTAAACCCACAATCACCATGGCTATCTAGGAAATTTGAAGGCTAGGTAATCCACTGTTGATCCAAGAAATCCTCCATGCCAATGATAGATCACAACCAAGAAACCACATGCATATGCCATGCATGCCAAAAGTAGTGAAGAAATCATACATGCAATTCGATACCTGCAAGAAAATCTGATGTAGTTGTTGATGTCGATGCCTTCTTGTGCTTTCCTACTCTTCCTTTGCCTTCTTGCTCCAAGAATCCAAGTATGCCACACCCTCCAAGAGTGCTCCAAGAAAACTCTAAGTATCCAAGCATATGAGAGAGAGAGAGAGACAGACAAACAGACAAAATAATGAGATAGCCCCAACACTGAATTGCAAAAAGGTTACCAACTGATCCACAAAAGCATTTTTATGGATGAGACCTCTATTTTCTTCATTTTCCATTATTTTCCTTCATTTTCCTCCTCACTTGCAACCTGTGACCTTTCACCTCCTTTTTCTCCTAATTTCCATTATTTTCATAAATAAATGTGCCAAAAATTCATATTTGCCTTTTAATGCCTTAACCATTGCCTTTGCCAATTTCATTAGCCATAAACAACCAAATGAAAACCCCTGGGATGTCTTGCCCAACATTTAGCTTGGAATAAGTGTCCCATCGACTATGGTTATTATTTTTAACTTTTATTACATGGAATTTTCACCATGGTTGTTACAAACTAGAGGTAGAAAGAGGCATAAACTCCCTAATATTATCAATGGTAAGATCCATGACCTCCAAGTTGACAAGTTAAGGAGGTTCGTCTCGAGGGAGTCATGGGGAATATGCAGAGTGATGGCCCATGTGGGTAAAGGATCCTGGTCATGGTCCATTTGGGATGGAGTTTCTGACCAACATCAGGAGGTACTGACGAGACTGTCGAAGAGGAAATCTCTTCCACAATAGGTGGTAGAGGGTGCTCACTAGCTTCATCAACTTCCATAGGATCAGGAAACACCACCCAAGGATCAGGATGTCTATGGGGTCCACAGGTGTTGGAAAAGATCATATGCATAGGAGCTTTAGAAGAGGATGAAGGAATATCGGGTGGTGGTAATTGAGAAAATACCCCAACAAGAGAGGAACTTTTAATCAAGTTCGTTCCAACGTTATGATACTAACCAAGGTGATTTATGATAAGTGGGACCGAGTTCTCAGTAGTGGTAAGTTAGGTCGATGGCATGCAATAGTCAATTCGTTTAATAGTGACAATATTGCCTTCATGAGGAAAGGAAAGGACATAAATTACAGAGGAGACAATAGAAGTCATGGAATAGAACCAACTACGACTAAGGAATAGGTTATAATCCAAAGGACCATTGATGACTTCAACATCGACAAATTCAATTTTTCCTCCTAATTCAATGGAAAAATTTGGAAGAGCCCCCTTAGGTACAAAATTATGTCCATCAAAAGGCTTGAAGAGTAGTATTGGACTTGGTGAGCACTGGAGAGCCTAAAGCCTTCCATCATGATGTTGACATGACACAAGTGGGAGAGCCTTCATCCACCAATGTGTGATGAATATTCTTATGTAAAATACACATAGTAATCTGAAAGGAAATATGGTGGGAAATTTGAAAGGAAACCTTGTCAACATTGAATGTGATGAGGTTCGAACTAGAAGGATCTACTCCACCAATCGTAGACAATAAGGCCTTACATTGTTGGGGACATCTTTGCAAAAGGGAAAACATGCCACAAGGAGCCTGGGTGAGATATTCAACAATATTGTAATGTTTAGCGGCTCAAGCAGAGGGATTATGTGTTGTCTTACGGATGACACCCTTAGGGGGGCGATAAATAGGTTCCACGGGATTATCTAACGTGAGAGGTTTAGTGGAAGTAGGTGGAGTGGGTGAGACCTTAGGAGAAGAAATCGACCCAGGAACATCATACAACTTGGCTCGCATGGTCACATTCACATATTCTTTGCACATAAAGATAGATGAACTATTGGTGGGATTGAAAAATGGCCCCTTGTTTCCCCATTGCGGAGGTGGAGGGGGTTGTGCAACCTTTTATTGCTAAGGTTATGCAGGAAATGGATGAGTTAAAACAACAGGTTTTTGGGCAAATTATGGTGGTGCAAGGAGCCTATGAACTTCATCCATCCTAGGACATTTGTGAGTAAGATGTCACCTTGACAAATTTTACAAGGGAACTTGATGTTTTGACGATGCTCACTAGTGCCCCATCCTTGATTCTTGGGAGTTGGTTGAGATTCCTGAGAAATTTTATTTTTCTATTTATTCTTCTTATTAGTCTTTTTACCACCAGATTGTTGGTTGTTCTTAGGTGTTGTAGACTTCACCATAAGAACGTCGGTGGACTACTTAGAAGAAGGTGCTTTAGAAGAGCTAGACGCACTTATTGGGTCTTGTGATGTAACAATCAATTGCCCAAGTTGGGTAGAAAGTTGGTTCATGGAATCGGAAATGGACCCAATCACACCATCAATGTGTGGGCTAGGAGTAGGTTTTGGTGGGTCAATAGAAGGCCTAGGGGCATTACGTAGTACTTCATAAAGTGTGCCCTATTGTGAATAAATCAATGATTATTGACTATTGAAATTCGTCTAATATTGTATTCCAATGTTGATATAATAGCTCATATAGAATTAGGTAGTAGTGAAATGGTTTAACCAATGACTTGGCATCTTTAAGTGATGACCCATGGCAGTGTGACAATGATGACATGGTTTCATATGTGGAAATCAGTGATGGGAAATGAGATGTGAAAGATACTCACTCCAAATGGAAGTAAAAGGGGTTGATTCCTTGAGTTAAGCCTCAATTTTCAAAAAAATAGTTAAATAAGAGTTTCAAGCATCTTGGGTCTGATAGTTGTAAACATAAAAGACTATTAATAAATCTGGAAAAATTAGACTTAGCAGTTAGCAAGAGAATAATGTTGGTTGTAAGGAAGAACTGTTAATGCGATTAAATGTGGGGTTGAGAATTAAAAGTAGGTATTGCAGTCAAGAAGCAGGTTCTCTGCAGTTTGATGAGAACAAGAAGAAAAGGACGTAACTAGTTCATAGAGGATGTCCATAGACATACACTGGAAAACAAACAAAGGTATAGAAGTTAGATTTCACAGTGTATAGAAGAAAATGAAGTTGTGATCAAGTCATAAAGTGGGGATGATATAAAAAATTGTAGATATGAAGCATGAAATTCATGTTGCAGAAAAGACTTAAGGGAGGATTTACCAAAAAATAGGCTTCTCAAGGAGAATTAATTGAATCAATGAATAGAAGAAATAACAGTTAGTTACAAAATAAAGGATCATAGATCTGAATATTTGAGAATCAAGTTGCAACAAAGAAACTTATTAAAGAACAGATCATAGATTTATATTTGTGAGGGGATTTAACTGAATCAGAGAATCAACGAAATAACATGTGGGTGCAAAGAAAATAGAAAAAAATGGTTCTTTGAAAATTTGTATTCTTAATATTTAACCAAAAAAACTACAAATATGAGTTTGAAAATTGGTGAAAGAGGGATCTGAAAGGTTGTGCAAGTGGATTGTTGCATAGTAAAGGGTTGGAGCCTCTTTCATGTTGGTGCCTGTAAATATCAAGAGGTTGACACCTCCTGTAGGTTGGTGCCTACAAACAATTGGAATTAGAGTTGTCAACAAGATAGTGCTTGTACAAATCAAGGGGGGTGTTGATGTTTTGGAATGAAAGTGTCACTTTGGCACTATGTGAACATGAACTTCTCATTCTTCTCATTGGCTAACGAGAAGTAATGAGAACGACATCCCACAGTTTATAGCCAATCGAGTTGGAGTTGAGTCCATGCCAATAATGGTGCAACTTAACCCTCTCACTTATCAAGGAGTTGTAGTTGGCGAGGAAGAGTCTTGCAGCGAACAACCCTGAGAGTCAAAATAAAAGAAAGAAAAAAATTAGCTACCCTAACCCTAAACACCAATTTATTTACAAAGCAATAAACTAATCAATTCTCTAAGGTTTTGTCCTTAGAGTACTATAGAGCTTTAGCTACATTTTAAGTTATAAAATAAAGAAAAGAAATTGACTACAATGCCCTTTTATGACAAGAACCATTGAATCAATTATACCTTTCCTTATTCATGTCAAGCATTAAACGCATACATGCATAAGTGACAAGTAAAGAAATATTCATATACTTATTGTTTCTTGTTTACATTAAAGATGCTTTAAATGGTGTTTGATATATTTATATCATGATATTAAAATCTCAATCAATAATATGGTACACATTACTAATTCATAATGAATAAGACTTCATTAAACAATAATTAAACTTTGTGAAAGAGCATTAATTGACCGCTTTAAACATTGAATAGATTATACATTTCCTTATTTATGTCAAGCATTAAATGCATATATGGATAAGTGGACAAGTAAAGGAATATTTATATACTTATTGTTTCTTGTTTTCATTAAAAATGCTTTAATTATTGTTTGATATATTTATATATATTGATGCATTATTAATTCATAATGAATAAGATTTCATTAAACATTGTGAAAAAAATGTTAATTGACCCCTTAAATATATAGTTTTAATTCAACAAAATGGCTATATTGGGGTTTGAAATTGCAACCTCTAAATTGCATGACAAGTGACTCTACTATGAGACCACATATACAACATATGTAATAACCCTTTTGTTTTATAGTTTATTTGTTGTATATATATTTATTTTATGACAAACAAAATTAAAAGAAGATAGCTAACTAAAGCAAATATCAATTAAACTAAAATTTAGGACATTAGTTAACACATCATTTACAAAGTTAAGGTTAGCATTAAAACATAGTAAAAAGTGAAGAATTTACAACATTAGTTAACACATCATTTACAAAGTTAAGATTAGCATTAAAACATAGTAAAAAGTGAAGAATTTACATAACATGAAACGAAAGCACACCTATTACAAAGATTTACAACAGTAAAAAAGAAATTAACATGTTAGTAAAGAGAAACATAAAAGTAAAATCGAAGAAGGGAAAGTAAAATTTAAACAATATTTGAAAACGTAAACCCAAATGCCAAAAACCATTGAAACTAGATTTTAGCAAGGAAAATCATTTTTTTATTGCATTTTCTCATTCAAGTAGCAAGGTGGGATATGCATGAAAATGGGAAGGTGATGCACAATGACTTTAAACTGGTCCACAATAGACAAAAAGATCGCATCATGCACAACAATCACTAGGTCAATACCAACTATAATGGCAAAACAATGAAATAAATGCAATGAAAAATCTTAACACTTTTCGTGATATAAATCAATGGAGTTTTGCAATCACTAGGTCAATATCAACTATAATAATAAAACAATGAAATAAATGCAATGAAATATCTTAACGTTTTCTCTGTTATAAATCAACGGAGTTCTACAATCACTTTCCACGAGACACTCAAAAGAGGTAACCTGCAAACTAGCAATGACATCACACAAGCAAAATTCAGTTGCATGAAAAAGGAAACTAGGAATCAAAAAAAAGGAAACCCTACTAATAGTCGCCCTCACTCACAAATGGGAAGAATATAGGTGTGCAAAAGAGGGAATCCCTTATTTTGAGTAGTGGTTTTGCCTTTTGTAGATCTCCTTCCTAATGAATGGTTTTGATCCTTGTTGAATGACCATCGGATGAATGTTGCGTGGTTACATCCATTAAAATGTTTGGCAACCACCTTATACTTAAAACAAACTTGTTTAAAACTTCATTATTTTATGCATAAGTATTATTCTTGTATGTTTACTTACGTGTATTCATCTTATTTATCACTTGAAATATGTAAATTTTCTTCCACAATCCTATCAAGAACACCTACATTGTGATGGCAAGCATTAACTATCGATGAACCACACTCTCTTAGAGCATTCTCAGCCATATGACCATGTCATATAATTGAATGGATGAGTATTGTTACATCTACTTGAAGAACACATGGGGTTACATGAAATAAGAATTTTTTTAATGACATCCTTGAATTTCTATATTATATTTTAGATATCAGTTGGCTTCCCTCATTGGTTGTAACGCCACATGCCTGACTTAATGCTAGTTTTAATGGTACAAACATATAAAGCACATTCTTATCCTCGACAAACAATGGAAAATGGAGAAGAATCTCAAGAGGCTCAGTGTCCATTGCCATAACAACAAATTTTGCAATTCCCTTATTCAGAGATTTGGTAGCTTCATTAGAACCCTTCAAATCTTTATAGTTTCTAGCTTACTACACTAAGTCCATTATAATAATAGAGAGATAGGAATCAACCAAGAATAGGCCTTGGAATTCACTACTTCGACCTTTTATAAGTACAGAGCAAATTCTATTTGGGAAATTAAGAATGAGGATGGCTTATCATTCATGTCACAGGAAAAGATATCTGAGGAAGCTGTTAAATATTTTCAGCAGGCTTACAGCAGGAACGGAGGTTGTGATATTGATGACATATTTTGGGGTATTGATCCGTATCCTACTATGTTTGATGAGAATCAGAACAATCTTCTCTATTCTGTGGTTTCTGAGGAGGAACTATTGGCTACCATGAAAACGTTTCAAAAAGATAAATGTCTTGGTCCGAATGGGTGGACTATAGATTTTTTCTTACATTTCTTTGATCTATTCAAGATCAATCTTCTGAAAATGGTTGAGGATTCCAGGATTCATGGATATATAAGTCAGAATATTTCCTCCACGTTTATAGCATTAATTCCTAAAAAGAAGGACTCTCTCACATTTATGGACTACAGGCCCATTTCCCTGTGTAACATTCTTTATAAGATCATCTCTAAAATTATCGTTGCTCGGTTAAGAAATATCTTGTCAATCCACTTGACCCCTGAACAACATGGATTCCTAAAGGATCGGAACATATTGGAGGCTATGGCTCTCACACAAGAATGTCTCCATTCCATGCATTCCAGGAAGATTGATGCTGCATTATTAAAAATAGATCTAAAAAAAGTATACGATTGTATAGATTGGGGTTTTATTAGATGCCTCCTTGCTAAGATTGGCCTTGATGGTAAATGTTCCAGTTGGATTATGGCATGCATTGTTGACGTTAATTACGCTGTTCTTATAAACGGTATACCGACCCCTTATTTCATGGCTGCTAGAGGTTTACGGCAGGGCTGTTCCTTGTCGCCACTTCTTTTTATTCTTGTCATGGACTGTTTGAGTCTTCACATTAAAAGGGTGGTCCATGAAAAGAGATGTCGTCCACTTCCTATCAGCCGGGACATTTCCATATCTCATAGTTTTTTTGTTGACGACATCCTTCTATCGGCGATGCTTTGTAAAGCATCATGGATATGTTTATATGAAATTTTGGCGAAGTTTCAAAAGGCCACTGGGATGTGTATTAATGAGGGAAAATCGTCTTTTCATCTAGAGAACATTCATGGGGATCTTATTTCCTTCCTCTCCCAACTTTTCAATATTGAAGTTTTTCCTATCAAGGATGGGTTGAAATACCTTGGTTATCAATTAAAACCTATTGGCTACTCCACCGCTGATTGGACATGGATTCCCAATCGATTCTATAAGAAAATTGCCGGATGGGAATTCAAATGTCTATCTATTGCTGGCCGAGCGATTTTGACCCAGGCTGTGCTGGTTCAAATTCTGGTTCATTGGGCACATCTCTTCTTCATTGCTACATCAATTATCAATAGCCTTAATCGACTGACTGCTAACTTCATCTGGGGAGGTCAAAAAGAGCAGAAAAAATTTCATTTAACAAAGCTCTCGATGTTGGCTCGTCCAAAAAAGATGGGAGGCTGGGTTATCTTGGACCTAAATCTATTCACAAAAGCTCTCCTCTGTAAATCCATGTGGATCGTTGTTTTGGGTGATTCACTTTGGAGTAAGGCCATCATGTCTAAGTATATGGAAAACAGAGACATCACTTTCTGGATTAGGCAAGGCTCCATTGGATCCACTCGGGGTTCAGCTATTTGGAGAAGTTTTCGGAAAATAGAGCACTTCTTTCTACAAAACCTGATATGGAAATTCCAATCCAGGAAAAAAATCATTATTGGTCTAGACGACATTGCAGGGGGGGAGGGGACTATTCCCATTTCTCATCAGCTACTTAGGGCATTGCACAATAGAGGGATTATTTTCTGGGACAAGGTCATCCGCAAATGGGAGGGTGCCATTCCTATATGGAAGACGACCAATGAGTTGGGCCTTATAGATGCACTGGAACCCCATTGGAACTTGGTCACATCGAACAGAAGACGATGACATTCTTATATGGAAGGGGCTTGGTGGAAGATCTTCTGTATTTGTTAGGCACATCTATCAACAACTCCTTCTTACAGAATCCGAACAGCTGACTCATATCTTCCCACTCTCCTTATGGAAAACCGGCTGCCCCCTTAAGATCATATTATTTGCTTGGTTAGTCTTCCACAACAAGAATCTTGCATGGGAAAATCTCCAAAAAAGGAATTGGAATGGACCCGCCATTTGTCCCCTATGTAGATCAAATATTGAGAACAACCTACATATTTTTCTTCTCCCCCCTATCACATATGATATGGCAGAAATTGGCTGCCCACTTCAGCATCAACAAAATCACTTTCCCCTCCATTTTGGAAGCATTTGTATGGTGGGGCGACATGAACACTAAATGGAGGCCCATTCCTTTGCTGTCCTTATGGGCCATATGGAAATGGCAGAGTGCGGCTATTTTTAACTCAAAAATGAATAATCATTCTACAATTTTTGAATCAATTCTCTATCAGTACAACCCTCTAAATCTCTCAAATCTTACTCGGGATAGAAGTAGGAGAAAGGTTTTGTCAATGGAACCCACAGGTGTCCCGCGGGCGTTTTACGATGGGGCAGCTCAACATGGATACTGTGCTTGTGGGGTTTATATCATTCCTATGGAGGGGCAGCAAATTGAAATATATTGGAATGGTGGTGTTGGATCCAATAACAAAGCTGAGGTTATGGCGCTCACTGGCGTTCTATCTTTCTGTGATTTTCTCGACATTCAAGGGCTCCAGATATTTGGGGATTCAAAGGTGATTATTGATCATGTTAGATCTAAACACGTCATAAAAAACATCAACTTATTGGGATGGCTGAACAAGATTGAGGCAATATGGAACTACAGAAAGGATTACTCTATAGGCCATATTGACAGAGAAAAAAACAAGGTGGCAGATGCTCTATTGAAGAAAGGACTTTCCTCTCAACATGAAGTCTGGATGATGAGTATTACAGTGGACAACAAATCTCACCAGATTCAGGAATTTATCATGCTGGGTACATAACTCTCTCTTCTCCTCGCCGTCAATCTGGTATGTATCTGGCTCCCACAATTTTGGACATCTCTACATCAGCTCTTATTTCCTATAATTAGACATGGTTATCTACAAACACCCCATATTTTGTCTTAATCTACATCTGAACATTCTGATGAAGGTCTGCTGTCTCGGGATTATTCGAATTCCCTCTAGTTTGGTATGATTTGCTTATTCAGCTATATCACGTGAATTATCGTCTTATGATGTACTATTTTTCTGCATTCGGAATTTAATAGAAATTTAGCTTTTTTCCATGCTGAAAATCCAGGCTCGTCTAAGACATGCTCAAATAACTCTAAGTCGCTTCGTGGAAGAGAAATTAAAATGCAGAGAATATAGAAATCGACATACGCTTGTCAAGAAGTATTTTCTCAGTGATAGCACCCCCAACAACAATTGCTTTGCTATGTGTATGACAACATCGCAAGTCTACGCATAATCTAAACAATATTAAGAATGTGTATGGAGTTTCAACTTTTCTTCGTTTTTAAATTTCAAACTCCCTCTTACTTTAGCATTGGCTTCTATCCCTTTTCACTTTATCTGTACGTGCTATCACTGTATCTGTATGTGAATAAGACAGTAACTTTATCTGTATGTTTTCAATTGAAAATACTTTTTGATCTTTTAATGAATTTGTATTGAAATCGATCACTTTTATCCAACATGGAGCGAGTTAGTTAACGGATTGTTCGTATACCATTATTGTTACCGGCCCCTTCTGAGAATCGAATCATTGGAATGGTCGCGGGACTTGAGTCAGATGGTGTATGACCCACATCAACAGTTGCACGGTGTATAATCGGCCTTTCATGTCAGAGTGAATGTGATAACAATTATATATAGTATTGTCACTGTTGTTATAGCTCGATGATATGGGGCCACTATTTGTAGTGGGCCTTGGGACTTGTGGCATGAATATCCTTTGGTTGTGAGTTGTTATAGCTCCATGATATGTCAGAGTGAATGTGATAACAATTATATATAGTATTGTCACTGTTGTTATAGCTCCATGATATGGGGCCACTATTTGTAGTGGGCATTGGGATTTGTGGCATGAATATCTTTTGGTTGTGAGTTGTTATAGCTCCATGATAGGGGGCCACTACACATAGTGGGCCATGGGGCCACTACACATAGTGGGCCTTGGGCCGTGTGGCATGAATATCCTTTAGTGGGCCTGGCCTTGGGCCTTGTGGTATGAATATCCTTTGGTTATGAGGGATAGTGATAGAGATACCTATTTTTTTAAACCTTTTAAAATAAACATATGGGGGGCAAGGAACAACAATATACAAAATGGACTTATGTATTAACATTGTGGATATGTGGCATGAATATCTTTTGGTTGTGAGGCTTTAGTGAGACAAACATATGGGGCGAGGAACAACAATATACAAAATGGACATATGTATTAACATTGTGGATACATGAAAGGCTCAAAATGTGTCAAGAGAGGCACCTTTTAATATTTTAATGACAACAAATGGTGAACATATCTTTATTTTTAATGAGAAGAGGCATAAAGAGGTTAGACAAAAAATTTGGGACCTTTTACCATGATAAGAAGGGGCCATAAACAATATAATTGGAAGATTGCAATGCAAGGACAAGTATACATTGGATCTAAAGGATAACATAGGGTGAAGGGCTTAATAGAGGCATCTCTTTTTACAACAAGCACTCATATACATATCCTTTTTTCTTTTTAATTTTTTAGACTTATGATGGACGCGACACTTATATAGATGGAATTGGGGATGAGAAGACCAACACCCGCAATGGCTTGTGGAACCTTTAAAATCATTGATGTAAAGGGAGTGAAAGTGATAAGACAAGGTATGAAATATCAGGTGTAAGAACATGAATTCATCAGTGCGGCAGAAGATGAATCTTCAGGGGGGCACACAGGGCAAACCCGTTCACTCGAAAAGAAAGGAGGAAGCAATGAAAATCTATTGTCGTGACGGAAATTTCCTTTGTGCGAGAGCCTTCACATGAGCAAGTCAAAGTCAATTCCTGCAAGAACTGTAAGGATAAGCGTATGGGGTTTTTAAATATTTGTTGTGTTCGTTATTTTCATCAAGACAATTGGTAAGTTATTGATAATTTGTGCACAAATATATCTTGCTTTTCACAATTGATTGATTCAAACTCAACACATGTTCACCTTCCTTTGTAACATTAGGGAATGTGGATGAGGGGAGAGAATGTTGATTAATGATTAGTGGCATAAGTAAAAAATAAAATCAAATAAGAAAAAAACTACACTAACAGAGCGAAATATGCAACGACAACATAACAAAACTAAATAGAAACAAGCTCAAAATTGTGAGTCAAAAGTGATCAACATAACATAGAAGTAAAGTAGAGCATGAAATGATGTCAAAAGAAAACAAAACAAGTAAAAGAAAGCAAGTATTTTTTTTGTGTCCTTATTTATGTACATATTTAAGACTTCAACGCTGACTAATAACCATACAGGATGAATTTGAGCAAATAAGAATGCATCTTGAATCTTACACCCAAGAATTGTAACTTGTTGGATGGAAATCAGGCAGGAATGGCTGCAATGCCAGCCAAGTAGTGTGTGTGACGGTGAGAATGGCTTAACAAGAATCCAGGAGTATTGTTGGCCACACCACATAATGTGTCGTCCAACAACTATGTGTTTACATGTGAAAACCATACTAAAAGAATAGTAAGACGCATGCACAATGAGCTCAAGGCTCATGTCAAGGGAAGTATCGATGTAGTCTTGGTCATACTTTTCCTCACAAATAGAAGGGAGCATGGATGAATGACAAACTTTTAATCAATCAAACTAAAGAAGTGTCTCCAAAGTCATGAATGAAATCTCCCTTCTCAATTTCATTAAAGAATATTTTTTCATCTATATCATGAGTAGGAAGCATTTTCAAGATTTAAAGAGGGGATTTCTCCTTCAAGTTCATTAAAGAACACTTCATCTTCCTCCATGTCATGACAAGGGCTTTCATCATCAAGACTCATCTCTTCACAAGAAAGGACTTCGTCAAGGAGGGGTTCATTAAAGGATGTATCATCTTTGATATCATGAAAACACCCCTGAGAATCAGAGTTCAACTCATCTTCATCACACTCATCATACATAACACTGCAACGGGGATAAACAATTTCAAAACTAACCTTAGGACCAAAGCCATCATTGTATATGGGAGATTAATTAAGGAATGTATCTTCATCCATATCATGAAAGAACTCTTTGTAACTAAGATTAGACCTATCTTCATCAGAATAGTCAAAAATAAGATTATCATTAGGATGAAGAGGGGTGAAATCAGATTTAAAGTCATGATTATCATCACATTTGCAAGGTTTATGATCGAGGTTATCATCTCTTATGTCATGTTCAAGATCTTCTTGAAAGAGAATGTCATTGAATGGATAGGCATGAAAAAGGGTTTCAGGTTCAATTAGGCAGGGATTAGGAACAACCTCCTCACATGGATTAGGAGTCACAATTTCAAAACATGTATACTCCCATCCATTGGAAGTGACTTGGTTTTCCTTCTCTAGCCTGTACTGCCTCTTAGCTTCAGAGAGTATTACACAAGTTGTTGGGTCATGGGTACTCTCATAAAAACTACACCAGTATTCAAAATGTGGAAAGAAAGGAAAATCACTAATGAATTTCTCAAAAATATTAGGGCCGACAGGACTAGGGTTCCAATCTTCTGCCTCTCTAAAGAGTGGGAGATGAAATAAACGAGAGGCGGTATGAAAGTCATAAACTCTTGCCAATTGATAAAAATCAAGGAATTTGTTGACATGGTCTTCAAAAGACATATAAGGAAGTTCAGCAAAGATGGGGAAAATATGCCAAGGCAAGCATTCAACGAAGACTTGGAAAGAGTTGTGCATGCTTTACAACAGGAAAACCAAGGCGAGCAAACCTAATCATTCCCCAATGGAGTTGTCAGAAATATGTTGATGTTTTGGAATGAAAGTGTCTCTTTGGCACTACATCAACATAAACATCTCAGACTTCTCGGTGGTTGACGAGAAGTAACGAGAACTCTATCCCATAGTTTATAGCCACTCGAGTTGGACTTGAGTCCACACCAATAACAACCCTGACAATCAAAAGAAAAGAAAAGAAAAATTAGCTATCCTAACGATAAACACCAAGTTACCTAAAAGGTAGAAAACTAATCAGTTCTCTCAGGGTTTGGCCTTAGATTACTATAGAGCCTCATCTGCATTTTAATTTATAAAATAAAGAAAAGAAATTGACTACAATGCCCTTTTATGACAAGAACCAATGAATAGATTATAGCTTTCCTTATTATCTCTGTGACAGGAAGTAGATATTGCATTTGGTTTTTGGTCAAATCATATTAATTTGGGTTTGACCAAAAATCCAATGCAATATTTCTATTGTTTAACATTGGAAATTAAAATTGATTATTTTTTAAAATAATTTAATTTATTTATGTTCAATTAAATTGCCTATCAAATTGAACATGTTATGGCTAATTGCTTAGATATTGCATTTGGTTTTTGGTCAAATCATATTAGTTTGAGTTTGACCAAAAATTCAATACAATCTTTCTATCGTTTAACATTAGAAATTAAAATTGATTATTTTTTAAAAATAATTTAATTTATTTATGTTCAATTAAAATGCCTATCAAATTGAACATGTTATTGCTAATTACTTTAAAATCCGTGTTATGCATTTAATCCGGTTGGTTAGTACATTGGTATTGTGAGAGCATGACAACAACTTTATTGAAATACTGAATACTCCCAGCATCCACTGAAACGTACTGTCGAAAGTCGCTTCAAAATGTGAAGATACACTACTACTGAACCAATCCACTTGTAACATGTACTAATACCACCACAAATTTTTTTTATACAAACTAATTACCATTTTCACAATTAGATTTACCATTAACATTGACTTTTTACAAACTAATTAACATTGCATTTTTTAAAAAACTTTCACGGTTCCTTATCAAAGTTATAATTGTGTTATTTGTTACTAAACAAAGTGGCGGGGTTATGCACGAGAATATGTATTTTTATTTAAAAAAAAAAATAGATGCTCGTTATTACAGTGATATATTGCTTAAAATTTCAAGTCATTTTAATCAGAAATAAAGCATACATTATGCACTAGCTGAAAACAGTTTTGTGTATAAGTAAGATTTATTAGTATAGTAAGCATAAATAATATGAAAACAATTTTGTGCATAATTAGATTTATTAGTATAGTAAGTATAAATAATATTAAATTATTAATTAGAGATACATAAAGTGTAAGTTGCAATAATAATATGGGTAATATGAAATAAAAGTTATTATTAATTTTAATAATATTAATATTATTTTTTTTAGAATTAATTAGCATGGTTTTTCTTATTTCAAATGTATATATAAAAACGATAAATAAATACATAAATGTAAGTTGCAATATAGTAATAATAATTATGGAGTAATATGAAATAAAACTTATTATTAATTTTAATCTATGATCACTGTGTTCACAAATCTATAATTAATATAAATCTCATGTAATTAAAATTCGTAAAGTGAAGTTTTTCTCTGTAGATGAAATTTAGAAGAAATTCAATTTCTTCCATATTTTCATAGTCCTCAAACATGGTCTCATATCTTCCTCAATTCCTTATACTAGAGATGAGGGAAGCTCATTTTCTATTTCCTTATGAATACCTTTCTCTGTTTGAATCTTGAATATGGTAACCTTTTTTTTAAATGAAATGAAAGTCTCCCTCATTTGATCACATGGAGCCCATATGCTCTTTCAAAAACAAAAGGGGCTTTCTCTTACCCATGCTCAAGATGACACCAGATGACTAGACAACTTCCTAATAACTCACAATGCACAACAATGCTTTGCACCTAGGAAACTTTTAATTAGAATTTAATTTTTAAATAAAAATCTTTTACCTTTGGTTTGAGGTGTTTTCTAAGATGGTAGAATTGCATATTATAAAATATTTTATTACCAGCTACCAGAATGTGCAAGGCGATTTGATCTCACAAAACCTTAGGAAGCTACACATACAATCATATTAAGTGAAATACCCAAAGCTTCATATAAATATAGATTACATCATATTGTACCAAATTGTGTGTTACAAGTAATGTGATTATATGAGACCACAACCATTGATGATAAAGTCAACCAATTAATTTTACTAAAAATCCAACCAATCAAATTTACATTCTCTTGGAATAAGCATGAGTATGCTTAAGATAAAATTTTCAGTGAATTTCGTCTCCTAATTCTAAAATATTATATATTTTATAAAACTTGTCAATCATGTTTATATTTTATAGAGCATTTACACCTCTTATCAATTACATTAATATTTAGTAAACAACATGCTTACCTATTTTGGTTAGCTATTGATTATTTAAATTAATCACATATGAAACTATTTATTTGATAAATCACATAGGGATAATACCTCAGTTAGGTGAATATTTTTTGTGGTAAACATAGAAATTCATGTACTTACATGATGCTATGATTTATTAACCATTATATTACTCATTTCTCTCCAGTCATATTAAATTACAATTCATTGTTTTAAGTTGTTTTCTTTAACTATAATATTTTCATAATTATTTAATTTTATTTTTAAATTAAAAATACATTTTTCTAATAACTATATTTAAACTAAGCAGCAACTACTATTTAGCACTTGTTTACATCAAACATTAAATGCATATATAGATAAGTGAACAAGTAAAGGCATATTTATATACTTATTGTTTCTTGTTTACATTAAAGATGATTTAATTGTTTATATATATATATATATATATATATATTAAAATTTTAATCATTTATATTGTACACATTATTAATTCATAATGAATAAGACTTTATTAAATAATCTTTGAAAATAGTGAAAGAGAATTAATTGACCCCATTATTATATAATTTTAATTCAACAAAACTGTTTTATTGGGGTTTCAAATTATGACCTTCAAGTTGCATGACAAGTGACTTTATCATTAAACCACACGTACACCTTTGTGTAATTGGCCCTTTTATTGTAAAGTTTAATTGTTGCATATATATTTATTTTATTGTTTTGGGTGAAAGCACCCTAGGGCTTTGGGTTAGAACCCCAACAGAGCAGAAGAAAATTACAACAATAAATACTGATACAGCTCAGGCAAGATGCTTATATTATCAAACTACGTAAGAGTGACCGTGCCCAGATTTCCTTCGTTTGAGTAGGTCTCGTAGGGTTCAAACCCTCTGCAACTCTCGATGTTCTTCAAACCTGAAAATCATTCAATTCGAACATACATAGTAGTATAGAAGTAAAGCATATTCACGAAATTGACTTTATATCATATAAATAAATGATTGATCATACATCAAAACGACATATATATATGAATTAAAACATAATTTGATGCATAGACATAGTTAATTTCAGAAAAAAGACAACATTTCTTTTATTGCAGTAAGCTATAAATAACATGGAGAGAATTCACCTGAGTCTTTCTCTGGCTCCAAGCAGAACTGTCCTCTGGATTCGTCATATCCCATCCTTCAACAATCTTCTTCCATCACCAACACCATGCTATCTCAAGCAAAATGAAGGATATCTATAATCAAGGAAACAAGGGTTTCCTGAAGCTTGGGGAAGTGCATGAGGCACATGGATTCATCGGACTTAGTCAAGGATAATCTCAGTATAATAAATCTATCTCTTCTCCTCCCCTTCAAGGCCTTCTCATAAAGGTCTATTTATACCTCTGCCAATTAGTTTTTTAGTTGGGAAACAATTGGGAAACAGTTGGGCCATGGGAAATAGGAGGTAATCAACAGGTAAAACTTGTGAACTCCACCCAAGATTAAGGAATTTTAATTTTTTAAGTGTTTTAATACATATACGTGGGTTGGGTATTGACTGACCTAGGTGTACACGCTTTTAGCTCAGGGAAAAGTAGCGTACAATGAATAAAACACAGTTTTTTTTATATATTTGGACCAAGTTTGGAAGGAGGGGTTGCCCTAGGCCATAAACAAAGAATCATATATACCTAGAGTGGTAAATGGTGTTATAACAGATGCCCCCTAATATATGAGGTTGGAAGGGGTACATGATGGCTGAAATGTATTAAGTGTATGGAAAGAATCATACTGAGACTGAGAAGGACTTCACCATAATTCAGCCTGCCAAGCCATCAAAAGAGATTAGAAAGAAACTGTTGTCTGAGGTAGGCATACCCATGCTTAGAGAAAGTAAAGCATGTCTGCATATCAATTACAAGCGGATCCAATATGTATACTAGTATAAAGGAACTGAAAGTACATAATGGATCATTTGATCGTGATTGAAAAAGTACATGTCTGAATATCACATATAAGAAGACGATCAATGATGCTGAAGGATGAAGCTGATTATTGATGTCAAAAACTGATCCCAATAGTACCAAATGAACATGATGGAATAAAATGATACTACATTGTAACTCGGATGCCATCATATAAGATGTCGCTGTGAAGAATTGCAACATATAAGGTGGATGGTGTCAACTAGCAGCAATAGGAGCAACTGACAAGTGAACCAAAACATGTTGATGCAACCCATGGTCTTCACTAACCGCCGCGGTACATTTCTACACAATGGGAATGAATGATTTGATGTCGACCACGTGAGAAATCATTTGATTACCGGTCATTGATGTATACCGTTAACAAGCATGAGACTACTCAATGATAATGATAATGAGAGTCAAGGTACCCAGTACAATCTAACAAGTGCGAATGAATGAGCTAAAGTCGAACACTTGAAAGAATCTATCAATCAGGAGACAATGATGGTTTCCCACTATCGATAGTGAAGGAATCTGCCACTGATGATTGCAAACCCCAAGGCACTGCCAAATGGAATCTAGATATTTTTCCCAGAGAAAATGAGCAATAGTCAATAGGAAAATATCTACTAGAAGGAAGGCATTAAGGCATCCTTCATCAATCTAGCGCGAGTGTAACATGTAGGCCAGTAATGTGGAAGGAATCGGATGAAGAAGATGTAGCAACCCAATCGAAGCACATTTCTGGCGTACACAAGATGTAGCTAGTGCACGATAGAAACCCTCTGAACCAACCAATAATGAAAGTTGACACAGAGGTGAGGAATCCACCAATAGGGTCAAATTGAAAGCAAAGTACTACACGAATCCCAATGTGTGATAATGAAAGCTGATGTTGAACACAAGGGAAACTAATGCATTGCACGAATCCTAATGTGTGATAATGAAAGCTGATGTCGAACACAAGGGAAAGCACTCAGTCAAAGACCCATGATACTGATCGATGCTGAGCACAAGGTGACCTATCAATAATGAAAATAGGGCCAGGGTGTGGCTCTAGATCTACCCTTAAAGCAATTTTTCGTAGTCGATAAGGACAAGACCTGCTAGCAAGAAGTCAATGGAGACCTTCTCAAACTAGCATGAGAAAAGGACCAATATAACTGATGTGATGACAAACATGACACTGACAACTAGGGATGGCTGACTAAAAAATAGGTTAAGAGACATTGCAGAAAGGCTGACTCATGTTTACTTCCCTTGAATAAAAACACAACTCAATGATGACTATATGGCAGCATATGATAACTCTGTATAAGTTTGTCATGCAAGACGCATAAATAAACTCTCCATATGATTGGAAGAGGTAACCAATTGGAGGAGTACTTACTCAATAACAAGGTTAAGGCGCTCCTAAGTCAAACTAAATCCCACTCTAATGGAGGAGAGAATTTATTTTGAGTGCTTTGTTCAAGGGTGACACGCTGACTCTAATTGCCAGCAAAATATGGAAATGTCGTCCCGTTCGTGCTCTTTTTGGAATATATATTTTTTTTTGTCTTTTTCTTTAAGCTGGAAAAAGAATAAAAGAATGCTATAGTACAGTGGAAAGAATGAGTGTCAGATAAACAGATGATCTAGTCCCTGGGAGGGGAACCTTCCTATGCTTAATGCAGGGAGGCAAAACTGGTCAAGGACACTCAAAGGGATGCTCTTTCCATGGGTAAAAGGATGTGTCAAGTTGCAGAAGCTAAGTGATTACAAGGTTGACTTTGCAGAAGACATGGTCAAATAAGTGGCTTAAACACGAGTCCAAGTGAAGTCAGCCCAAGGCCAAAAGGTGCAAATAGTCAAAATGCAATGCAGCAGTACAACTCAACACAAAGGAGCCTCTAAGATATAAGGCCAGAAATTAGCGCGAAATAAAGGAGAACGTATCTTCAATGCATCAATCATAGCGAGACTAAAGAGGACTCCCTAGCCTACTTAGTATAGTAGCATGGGCAACTAATGTCAGTGAGGATCTAACTAAGATGCCCATGTAAAGGATGGCTCTACCATCACATCATGATTTAAAAAAAATCAACGAGTGAAAATGGTTTGTTGACCAAGATATGATGGGGTCGACCCTACGGCTAATGTATCACTGAATGGAGGCTAGTATGCAAGATGTAACAGAAAATGGTTTTCCCTAACCTAAATGCCAGTGAGAGAATGATACCTACCATGATGGGTCAACGGTCATGGGACCGAAACAACATCTCGAAGAAGTCTCCAAAATTTCCTGTAAAAAAAACCCACTCTCGACAATCCAAGCCCATAGGTAAAAAAATCCATGAGACAAAAATCAATTTTTGAAAAAATATTTTGCAATTTCAAAGTTATATAATGACTTTTGGACTCACAGTTTTTTCATTTCTGTTTGGAGCAAAGAGCTGTGGAGAAAAACTAAGCAAGCTTTCCTCTGAACAATTGGACCATTCGAATCACCCCAAAGTCTCCAGGTAATCCTCAAATCCTACTTGTAATGCTTTATGATAGTTTTTAAAATGTTTTTCAAAGTTTTAACCGTGGTAAACTATGCCTAAAAATTCAACTCTGCGTACATGCAGGTTGGATGTGATTAACTTGCGTATATGACGGCCCTACATGCGATTGTGTGTAAAGGGAACCCGCATGTAAAGGGAACCAAGATGACTATCACTTGGAGGGAAAGAGAGCATACCACCATAAATAATCAGGCAATGAATGATCAAAATGCATTGGATGCTCTGAGAGGCTATGGCTTACTCAAATTCTTCAAAATGCCAAATATGAAAGCCAATACGCGCTTGCTAGAACTTTTGATCCACTACCAGAGCGTAGAGGATGACACTTTCATGATCAACCAGATGCCTCTACGGATTGAGGCCAAATATATCTATTTCATTACCGGTCTCTCCCAAAGAGGGGAGGTCGTGCACTCGACAGGCAAGACGAGAGGTAGTCTTTCGGTGGAAGACTAGGTCCATATATATTTTCCTGGACATCAAGAGAAGATTGAGAGTCAAATTCCAATCAAACATGTGGAAAGTTTATCCTTGAGGATTTTGCTATTTACCATTGCACAGGTAAATGGGTCAGCTTCCCTGCATTAGGAATCACGAGTATCTATGAGCCTGGTAGTGGAATGTCTTACCATAGTATTTGACTAGTGCATGCCTCTTCTGACTAACATGAAGAGTCAATTAACCTCTATATAGAAGGGTCAAATGAAGAATTTTGGATATGGAACCATCTTGTGTTCATTCTTCTTCGAGAAGGTACCTGGGCTACGTCCCAAAGTATCAGTGTCCATCAGCAGCCCTAAAGATCCACGAATGGGTAGATGGGCAGACCTAATGAAGTGCCTTGGGGGTGGTGACGTGCCCAGATGATGAGTTTTTCACCTAGTGGGATCAACAAATCATCACGGTCAATGACTACCATATGCCGGCATGGATTTTCGAGGAGATCTAGACTTAGTGTTACCACCAAATGCGGCATGGGGAGACATAGGTAACAATTTTGAAGTTTTTGTGAATTTTTAAAAAAAAATTGGACTTTTTAATATGAAATAAACTTAAAAAAAAAACATTTTTGATGAGACAAAATACTAACAAAATATAATGACCATGTTCCAGATGTGGGTCTAGTGACACCTGATGGATTTCTGAGGCACAGGCGTCACGGAAGAGGGGCTGAAGAGACAACAACTGAGATAGAGAGAATCCTTTATGCTATTCAGAGAAACTTGGTGATACTAACTCACCAGATACCTATGATAGCTGTAGAGGATCTGCCTGAGGATATGCAGCACTGTGTGGTAGGGGTACCGTGGGACTGGGTCTAGATACTTCGCCGTGTAACCAATGCTATGGTTAACTTTTATGCTCATCTTGAGCCAGCTTGATAGATAGATATATGTATGACTGGACATGATTATGGGCATAAGCCTAAATTTTGAGGGCATCCTGTCCCAATTTTGTATATTATTTTTGAACACTCCATCTATATACAGGGGATTTTATGATATATATACAGATTTTATTTTTTTGATGTTATTTAATTTGATGAATGATTAATGTTTCAATCTAATGCTTGATTAACAATAGAGTTTGCTAATGAATTCTCAGATCGTGGAATGTGAACATATGTGATATAAATAAATGATTTTTGCAACACTCTCACTCTAAAAAATTGGCGATATAAATATGGATCGCGAACCCAATAAGTGTTATTTAACTGTGACACCACCAGTTATGAGTCTAGATAAACTACCAACGAATCAATCCCATAAGATATTGCTTCGGATAGTAAATTAATAACGACAATATATTTGGAAATGTTGTTCGAAGCATGGCCAATACATACTCCCCTCAACACCATCAACTGGCCATATGGATAATAAATCACCCAAGCCGCGGAAGCAAGATTCTGAGTGTGCCTACTTGCACCATCAGCAAATTCGAAATATATCAAATCATCCATCAATACCTACCAAATCAGATAAAAAAATATCGATATCACAAAAATCTAGACAAATATGTACAAAGATACAAGATATACAAACAAGAAATTGCTCGGCCAAAGCCTAAGCAAAATAATTCTTAAGGTAGAGCCCATTTCTAGGCTCTACCAGCTTTTTCCCTTCAAAGTCAGTTAATTCATAAGCTCGTTTTTTCAAAACACGCTTGACTATAAAGGGATTGTTGTAGCATTTTTTGGTTTTGATAGGATAGAATAAAATAGTCAAAAAATAAAAAATGATATTTGAAAAAATGTTAAGTTAGGATATGGACATAACAATATTGAATAAAAATGTTTTGAAAATATCTTGATGATGATGTCCATATCAAATAAAATGTTCGGTTAGATGTCCTAAAAAATCAAGGAAAAAAGAAAATGTTAGGTTGTTGGGCAGTAGATCCCCCCATAGCGGATTTTTGGGGCTTGTAGCCCGAATCAGAAGTAATGTAAGACCCTGCGAAATGCAGGCACAGAGCGCAAGAGTCTAGGGTTGTCTGCCCTAAAAGATTGTAATTTAATATAGAATGTGTTGGCCTACTGATGGTCTGCGGACCATGGGAATGTATAAATAGAGCGAGGCTCTAAGGGTAGAAGGAAGTTTTTGGTTGAGTCTTGACCTGAAGTGATATGGGTTTTTGAATGTAATATTTGCTTCGCATCTGTAAGTCCGAGTCTTGGGTTGTAGTAGTAGAGAGAGGCTCTGCAGCTATGTGCGTAGAGGCCTGGTAGAGTCTGCAGCTGTGTGAGTGGACCCCTGCAGCTGAGTGCGTAGGGTGGAGTGGGATTGTAATGGAACAGAAGTTAATAAAAGCTAAGTTGGTTCTAAAATATTGTGCATCTACTTATAGATCTGTGTGTTTATGCTTCTGTTGTATTCTTATGCATCTCTTTATTGTTTATGGTTGCGTGCACTTGTTGTGACTGTTGAATGATTGATAAGATTACTGGGCCCACAAAACTAAATCAGATCTATAATAATAACACAGTCTTCACGCTCTTTACAGGGCTACGTGAAGGTTAGACAACGGTGCGAAGTAGTGGGAGCATGCGGGATCAGTTCGCGAACTTCCCAGACTTCATCAAGACATCCCTAGGGTGTGGAAACCTAGTTCTAGCACCCTCCCATACTACCTCAGGTGAGACCTCAATCTGCGCACCGCAAACTGTTGCTGAAAGGGCTGGTAGTTTCGGGATTTGTTTGGCTAAAACACTTCTGAACTTGGGTCAGGCCCCAAGAAGCCAACAAATGGTTTCGTTACAGGGACTATAAACGAATTTGCTGGAGAGATACGTGGAAGGGAGGTTTCCCGTAGGGCCAGTATGTCACAGTGGTCACGGTCGAGCGTAAGAGGTTGCGCTACTGCATGGGTAGGCTGAGACATGACCATTGATGTCACTGTTCATGACAAGAGATCCTATTTAAGGCAGAAAGGAGCAGGCGGTGGGCCATTAAGACAGGAATTAAGAGCTAGATTTGGGATGATCTGCTATTAAGAAGGTATTAATGACTCAGAAGTGGAGGGAATGGTCGAATTCAAATTCAAACGTACTATAAAATCCCTTGGGGTAGCCTTGAAGCAACACCTGGTTGTTTGAGATTTGAGCCAGTACAAAGCATTGAGCACCAAGCTACCCTGCCACCCGTGAGTATGCGACTAAACAAATCCAGTGTAGAAACAATGACGGCTGCGAGAACCAGAGTGTGATTCGCGAAAGTAACCCCAGAGCCCCGTGTGACCCAGGAGGAGCCTGGAGAGGCAGCAGTTGCACCAGAGGTCTCTAAGTCCCCACACACACCACGATTGCAGAAAAGCAAGTAGCCAATGGGGCCAGTCCGGGTATCACCACAGAACCCACGAGTTAGTAAATTGTCAATGATGGAGAAGGGTAAAGCTGTCACCGTTGAAATAGAGGAGGAGAAAGATTTGAAAGCCTTGATCACCCAAATTGAGGCATAGGACGATGAGGCAGAGAATGTTTTCCAAGTTCCTTCGGTGATAAATTTACCCCCCTACATCCCCCCGTGGAAAGGGACAGCTAAGATACCAAAGGACCTAGAGGCTGCGAAGAGTGTGCTCCAGACCTTGCTTCTTCCAGACGAAATAATATTTGATGGTCCACAACTGGGATGGGTGCCTAATATAAAGTTCGAAGACTCGGACCTCGCGGACAACGAGAAGTTCCCACAGTTGGCCGCGGAGCAATTATTGCAGTAGAAATGGTTACGTGGTGTGGAGAAGGCTGGGTTACTACATCTGCAGTGGATGCCCCACTACCATCGCGCGCCCATCACAATTTTTGTCATCCGACAGCTACTGTGTCTAGTACATGATGGGTATCTTTGGCTGGAGGATCTTATTCCCATCACGGCTGACCTAATTCACTGGATTTCTTGGCTACCCATCAAAGGAAACAATCCTGCAACCATAGTAGGAAAAAGTGGCCACTTGGCCCTTGCAGAAGCGATGAAGGCCAAATATAAGCTAGAGAAGAGGAAGCGAGGGTATGTAATAGCAAGCATCAAGGATAAAGGGGTGTGCGTAGCCAACCAGCTGCTGATTGGCAAGCTAATGAGGAAATTCCATGCAAATGACGTGCCATCATCTGTAATTGTGTTGGCAGAGCAGTGCGCAGAGGGGGTCCAATTCAACTCGGCGCAGCTTCTCTGCGATGAATTTTTGATGAATTGTAGGGAAGCCCAAGAGCAGGGTAAGACCTTCCACTACGCATTGTTAATCTTATCCATCTTGTTGGTTACCAGAGAGCTACCAGTGGACAGCCAGTTTCCCACCATTGAGAGGAACCTACCCGAGGCTGTGAGGTACACCTTGCTCTAGGCAACGAAAGATGCGACGAGGATTCACAAGATAAAAGTGTTTTGGGCATTCGTAGAGGCAAGCTTACGAACATGGATCAACCATAGGCTGCACTTGTCCCTGATAGTATCTAACAGTTTACAAAGCGTGACAGAATTCAAGGCGAATATGCATAACTTGTATATCTGGGCGTGTAAGGATCTAGCCCGAGCATGGGTAAAGCTATCGTTCATTGCCACAGATGATGAAATCTTTGAAGTGATGGCATCATGGTCTCTGGAGTGGTGCACCCCGGACTTGGCAGAACTGGAAAAAATCATAGCATAATAGAGGAAGAGGGAGACCAAGCTGCACATCGCGAAGCTGGTGGAGAGAAAGCATCAGGAATAGGAAGTGGCCACGTAGCGAAAGGCGGCTGAGGTAGCAGCAATAGAGAAGACTGCACAAACCACAACCGCGCCCACTGAAGAGATCGAGGAAGGTCAGGAAATGTCCACGGAGCAGGACATATAGGGGGAGGTTGAGACACAGGAATGCCCGGACCTTACAACAAAATTGACCCAACTCAAGAGGCCGCACATCCAGGAGAAGCCAACCGCACGTAAAAAGACAAAGACAACAAAGACCATGGAGGGAGACCTTGTTGACAGTAGCAAACCAGTTCGTGATGTCACTAAGGATGCTTTGGAAGAGTTGATGATGGAGCAGACAAATATGTTGGGGGCGCTCAGAGCATAGTTGCAAGCATTACACGGGCGACCCCCAAAAGTGATGACACGACACCTTGCGGAAGGTGTAGCCGAAGTTGAGCAGATGTTGTGCACCTGCAGAGAAAAAACACTTTGCTGTTACTAGAAGGCGTCGTCTTAGCAGAAGCCGAAGGTGACATGAGGGGCTGGGAGTTGAATTTGGCCGTCCTTCGCAGAGAAACCCTATACCAGCTACAGGATGGGGTAATTGTTGAGCTTCACGCCAGGGAGGGCCGCCCTCTCCTAGTATTGAGCGAGCAGAAGGTAAATTAGAATAGCTCAGCCTGTAGTGTGACAACCTGGTCGTCCAAAACCAAGGATTAGAACATGCAGTGGAGGAGGCCTATAGTAGCATTTCGGAGTTGGTTGTGCCGACGGAACTCCCCACCGCGAAAAATATTCACCAACTGGCAGTTGGAGTTCGCATGACCCAGGAGGAGGCTGCGAAGGTTAAGTTGGAGTTGAAATTGCAGTTCGTGGAGCTGCGACTGAAGGCGTAGCCCTCTAAACCCCCGGAATTCAGAGAGCAGTGCCACCGCGCCATTCAATCGGGGTTGAAAGAGATAGAGCACGCTGTACAAGACTGCACAGGATTGTTGGACTAGTCCCTCTTCACGTTCACTTCACTGCAGGAGGACCCAACGCTACAGCGGTTAGAGAGAGAAGCACGAGAATTGCAGCAGGCCTATGACAATGTCCAAGGGCCATGCAAATGGTCGCCCTTACTCAGCGATTAGCTAAGATGAGGGAGGCCTAGGCTCTGAAAGAACAGGTGGGCGCCACATGCCAGAAAGAAGCAAGGCTTAAAGCATGCATCTAGCCTTGGCTCGAGGAAGCGTTCAAGGTCACCACCACGATCGAGGGGAAGCTGGCCCAAATGCAGGACACATATGCGTAAAGGCAAGAGGGTGCCTCTGACAATGATGACGCGCACAATTGATTCAATAGACAGCAGAGGAATGTGTGGCAGACGTCTGCGAAGCACAGAAGTTGTTGGATGGACTCCAAGTAAAGATCACCACACCAGCCGAGTGACTCGGGACGAGTCACGATGATTGTGTTGGGGGCCTGTTGGGCAACAGATCCCCCCATAGCAAATTTTTGGGGCTTGTAGCCCGAATTTTGGTCAAAATTAATGTAATACCCCACGAAATGCAGGCGCAGAGCACGAGATTATAGGATTGTCCGCCCTAAAAGATTGTAATTTAATATAGAATGTGTCGGCCTACCCATGGTATGTGGACCATGGGAATGTATAAATAGAGTGAGGCTCTAAGGGTAGAAGGAAGTTTTTGGTTGAGTCTTGATATGAAGTGATATGGGTTTTTGAATGCGATATTCGCTCTGAGTCTATAAGTCCGAGTCTTGGGTCGTAGTAGTAGAGAGAGGCTCTACAGCTTTGTGCACAGAGGCCTGGTAGAGTCCACAGCTGTGTGCGTGGACCCCTGCAGCTGAGTGTGTAGGGTGGAGTGGGATTGTAACGGAACAGAAGTTAATTAAAGCTAAGTTGGTTCTGAAATGTTGTGCATCTGCTTATAGATCTGTGTGTTTATGCTTCTATTGTATTCTTATGCATCTCTTTACTTTTTATGGTTGTGCACACTTGTTGTGACTATTAAATGATTGATAAGATTACTGGGCCCACAAAACTAAATTAGATCTATAATAATAACACAGTAAGGATGAAGGATCTAGACTGTGCCTCTTCACGCTCTTTACAGGGCTACGCGAAGGTCAGACAGTTGTGCGGAGCAGTGGGAGCGCGCGAGATCGGTTCGCAAACTTCCTAGACTTCATCAAGACATCGCTAGGGTGCGGAAACATGGTTCCAGCACCCTCCCATACTACCTCGGGTGAGACCTAAGTCCGCACACCATGGACTGTTGCTGAAAGGGCCGGTAGTTTCAGGATTTATTTGGCTAAAACACTTTTGAACCTAGGTCAGGCCCCAACAACCCAACATAGGTTAAGAAAGAAAAGAAAACAAATAAAATCTGAAAGTGAGCAACTCCAAATGCCACTACTATTATTTCTGCAAAATAATGGTTGTGTGCAGCTTGTCATAAATGCCACAACCCATGACAGTCAAATAGTTTAATCTTGACTGCTTCATGCTTTAAATTTGATGTTATAATTAGAAAATAAAGATCTAGCCAAACTATTTAATCTTGGCAGATCAGTAGTTAGGTAGAGAATAATAAGGTGCTCATCAGTTTAATCTGAGCCCTTGGAGGTTATAAGGTTAGAATTAGATAGTTTTATTTTTAAAATAAACAGAAAGGAAAAGGGCTTGCTAGCTTAAATGAACCCATTAAGTGAAGAAAAAATTATAGGATAAGCAAAGGGTAAGTAGAGAAAGGTTGCAGAAGCATGATGATTGATTGGACAAAATGTATATTTATCATGTTTTACTATATGTTTCTATGTCCATGAGGCAATTACACAAAGAAAATGAAGGTCTACAAGATAAATTAATTAACTTCCCTCATCGTCATTCATCCCCATATATACTAATTTCCCCTTCCCACCTTCATATAGTTCATATTCATTCATTTTCCATAAAAACCCCTTTTTCCTAAGGTTAAAATCCTTTTTGCCTAGGAAAAGTGAAAACCCTATGTTAAATCCCCTTTTACCCAAAAACCCACAAAAAGTTGTTTAGCCAAAAAATTGATATATATATATATATATATATATATATGTGTGTGTGTGAAAGCAAATAACTTATTAAAAAGCATCATACTTAGTGTATTTTCCCTTTCCGCTCATATTTCATATTAAAGCTAACTTATAGTATTAAGCCCCTAAAAAGTCCTTTCTCGTATATATTAACTCCCTTTATTAAAATACCATGAAACCATAAGTTTTATAATAAAATGATGTATTTCATAACATATCACATATTCGTAGATCGCGAACTTTTCAACGTGCATGCACTCTCCCCGCATTGCGATCTACGATTGCGATGGGAACTCGGACCCGACACAAATATATATCATAATCCATTGCCATTTCGCATCCGCCCCCATCGCAAGTCCCAGCTAAAGCATATACCCTCCGCCATTGCGATCTCCGATCGCGATGGGAACCCAGACCCGACGCAAATATATATGATAATCCATTGCCATTTCGCATCTGCCCCCATTGCAAGTCCTGGCTAAAGCATATACCCTCCACCATTGCAATCTCCGATTGCGATGGGAACCCGGACCCGACACAATATTATTCATGTTTTATTTTCCACATTGCGTTTACCCCCTATCGCATTCCTTTGCAATGGGCCTTCCTCTACTAAACTACGATTAAGATATGCGATGGGAGCCTGGACCCGACGTCATTTATCCTCCTGAGTGCATACTATTTCAAGTCTGCCATACCGTGTTTTGCAAAGTATTTCTTTGTTAAATCGTTTTTATGATTTAAACAAAGAACCAACCTAAAACCTTTGTTTAACCATAAAACCCCGCTAATCTTAATTTTTGACCCATAATTAAGCCATACCACCATAATTAATCATTGGGTCCCTTCGTTACTCTTTCCTCTACCTCCGCGCTGCTCTTTCGCTCCACGACCATCCGATCCAATACATTCAAATCAAATGACCCTCAGCGATTTCAGGTTGGCTCTCTTTCTGAGCATTACCCACCCGAAAAAGAGGTATTCCACTGACCTCCCCTTTCTATGTTTCAAGCTCAGATTGTATCATGTGACCCATCCCAAAACTGCCTACGCCTCATAAGCAGTGCGATGAAAACCAAAACCACCTCCCGCATAATGACAAAATGACCACTGTTCACTTTGCGCCATATTTCAAAAAGAAAGTTGTTTTTCCGTTTAAACACAAAAATCACCATTTTGGCTTTGTTTTTCCCGTTTACACAATGAAACCCCCATAGGCCTCTGCGACCTATAAAGCCATTGTTTTACCTTCCGATACGCTCTGGACTCCTTCCAATATCCTTTCGAGCTCAATAAAGCCATTGATGTCCTTCTCTGTCGCCTATGTTTTCTTAATAATTTTTGTGTTTTGTAGGTAAAAACCCTTGTTCCAGGCTTAACAAAGAAAAAGCTTGCATACAGTTTGAAGACAAATACAAAGACCTTACTATTGAAAAACACAGTAAAAACCTGAAATGCACAATAAAGGTAAAAAGGAACACAGTAAAGATTACTCAGCAAGGTAAAAGGATATTCACAGAGTTTAAAGAGTATCAGATGAAAGATCAAATGAAGGAATCAAACAGCGTAAAGGATACAAATAATCAAGCAGTTTAAAGGGAAAAATATCAAAAAACAAAGCCAGCACAACCTGAATAAAAGGGATAGCAAGAAGCAGTTCAACAGTTGTCCCTATCTTCTTGTATGAAGATCTTTCCTTTCCTAGAATAAATCTTAATCAGTTTTAGGATATTTTCTTAGTTTCATTATTGTATAAATAACTCTCTTCTCGAGTTGTTATAGGTTCAAGGTTCAATGTTCAATGTTCAATGTTCAATGTTCATTATTCATTGCTTGTAAAGTCTTGACTGTTCATTCTACTTTGAACCTAGTTGCACCTTTGAAGGAAGCTTTTGTAGACACTTGATGTACTCATCCTTTTTGGAACCTTAATACAAAGCAGAGGATTCTAAATTTGGTTTTACACAGTTTTTGTTATCCTGTAAGTTTTTCCAATTATCAAGCTTTATGTTTTTCTTCATATGCTTATGACTTATAGAGATATCTAGGTAGGAATAATTGTGTCTCAATTTATTCCTATACACTCCTAAAGTGATCATCTATTAAGAGAATGGATTAATGAATTGTTTGTTTAGCTAATCTCCTCTAATCAATAAATCATCAGCATCTTTTGTAAGATTAAGTATATTTCCTTGAATATTTGGAAAGTAGTTTAGAGGGTTTTCATACTTATGATTGTTTTGTTTTAAAGTCTAGAAACTGTGATAATCATATTATTTTCTGTCTTCTTCTCACCACTATTTGATCTATATCGCTATGTAAAGTTTTATAGAAACACTTTGTTGAGATATTAATATTATCCAAAGAATTAAGTATTTCAATTCTACATTTGTCTTCATTCATTGGTCTTCCAAACTAAAACAAAAAACCCCAAAACAATTATTTTATATGTTCTAGCATTGCTAGCTGACCTAGTACTATCTCAGAGGTACAACATCGGACTGGTGTCGTTGCTAGGGAATCGAACTTCTTTTAAGTTTCCCTTGGGAAAACGATATTCATTCATTCTTTTCCTTTAAAGGTGATTAAAGGATTTAGAAAGGTTAAAATCATTCACCTAGGCGACTCCACACTCCCAAGCTGGCACCTTTTAAACATACCAGATCTCATTCAGAAGCTGACATAGTTAGTCCTCTGTTAGATCCTGAAAGGTTTATGAGAAAAGCTAGTTCTAAAAGGGGACACCAACCATCTTCTCCTTCCTCTTCAGTACTACAGTTTGAAGAATTAGAGTCATTTGACCCCTATAGTAATATCCCATCTGATCTTGATTACTCCCATTTATCACCTAGGGTTGCTAAACTTCTAGATAAAGGAGTTTATTTTAAGTCAGCCTACCTTATTCATTGATTAGAATCTCATCGAATACCCACACTACCTCCAGGATCACCTAAAACTGTCTCTGATTTGGGTGTTAATCTACCAGAATATAAACCCACAGATTTCATATCCCCTACCACGTATCATTTTCCTTCCATTTTTGACCGACCTGAAGCTTCTTCTTCTGAACAAACTGAGGTAACCTTCTCTATATATTCTAATCCTCTCTTTGAAACAAAAGAAGGTATTCCTTTACAGGTCCCAAATTTAGTTCATAGGACTCCTTTGAAGTCTTTTAGGAGATCTCCTCCTCCTTTACCTCCAACTAGTTCATCAACCCCTGAAACACCATCTTCTTCCTCTACTTATTCTTCATCCTCTACATCCACACAAACACCACATACTCCACCTGGACAACCTCATACACCTCAAGCACCTCATACACCACCTATTATCATGGCTTTCCAACCTATTGTACAGGCTAGATATGCTGCCGTAGTCTTACCTAATAACCTTGATGCATTTCCAGTTGGATACTTAAAATACCTTCCCAAGTACAATGGAGAAAGTGGTCCCTCAGCTGAGGACCATCTTCAAGCTTTCCTAGACTTTGCAGACAACATGAATATTGAACAAGAAAATGTGTATATGAGATTGTTTGTACAGTCACTTGAAGGAAATGTGAGGATTTGGTTTAGGTAGTTACCAGCAGCTTCCATTAGAAATTGGGAAGAGCTTACAATCATATTTTAAAAATCAATGGGGTGTGAAAAATGATCCTCTTTACTTCCTCATGGAATTTGAAGAGCTTAAAAGGAACTTCCGTGAACCAGTATTAGATGTTATCAAAAGATTCAATAAACTCTATCACAAAATGCCTGCTGATTGTAAGCCCCCTGTAGCAGCAGCTAAGTCTAGATTTTCTAAAGCTTTTGGTGACGAATTTGTTGTTATGCTACGAGAGAGAAATTCAAGAAATCTTGAAGATATGAAAACAAACACTATAGAAGTAGAAGCAAATAGGGTAGCCTCAACTTCTTTAAAACTTAAGGAAGAAAAGGCCCAAAGAAAACTCAAATCTGTTCAAGAAGCCTCTAGTTCCTCTAAGACTAAATCAAAAGACTCAAAAATAGATGAAATAACATCTCTCCTTATAAGCCTATCAAATAGGATTTCAAAGATTGAGACCCAACCTAGGACAATACAACAAACAGTTACTAGACCCCAAAACCAAAATCAAGGCCAGTGTAAAAGAAATCCACCACTACAAATTCTTCAAAGACCTGGCAATGATCAATAGGTTCCTACTCCTCTAATGATAGATGATCAACAACCTGATGATAATACTATGACAATTACTGAAGATATTAATAGTATGGATTCTTCTTCCAATCAAACAGCCATCATTCCTCTCTCACAACAAAATCAGGTTCAAAAAGATCAGGAAGCTTCACAGGTCTCTAAATATCACGCTTTCTCTGAATTTTTAATTGCAAAATTAAACAAAAGGTATGATCTTAGGCCTAGGCCTGGTCCTCGGAGACCTCGAAAGGAAGCTCGAATAATTGAACCACATACCAAAACTGCTGAAGCTCAAACAACTCTTATTCAGCCCTTAGATCAGTCAATTGATACTACCCAAACTGGTAAAAACATTTTGACAACATTTAATGTTGAAAGAGAATTAGAGAGGGTTAAGATCCCAATTCCACTGTCAGAACTTTTCAAAAACCCTGGTTACAAAAGCCAAGTCACAAAATGGATACAAAATACCTCGGTTGATGCTGAAGGTGATGTCATAAGTCTGCAAGATGAAAAACCAGTAGTAGTTTTTGGCCCTAGTTCAGACATGATAGATGAGATAGTGCCTCCTTTCAATGCAACTCTTAAAACAAATGATTCCATGTTGTATAATTGTATGCTTGATTCAGGAGCATCACACAACCTTATGCCAAAATCTATCATGGACCATTTGAAACTCAAAATAGCTAAATCCTACCATGACCTGTACACCTTTGATTCTAAAAGGGTGCCCTATTTAGGATTGATCAAGGATCTAGTGGTTACCCTTGCCCAAATTCCAGTGAAAAGTGTAGTACTTGATATTGTTGTCACAGATATCCCTCCCAAGTTTGGAATGCTCCTTTCTATGTCTTCTTGTGCCAAAGTAGGGGAACTCTACAGATGGATATGTCATATGCTACTATTCCTGTTTATGGAGGAGAGAAATTAAGATTATATAGAGAGGTAATATCTGTACATACTGTTTGTAAGATTCACTAGCCAAGGAACCATCCAATTTATGCAATAGATAAAGACTTTGGTTGTTTTCAACTCACTTCAAACCAACATAAAACTCAAGTCAAAATTGAAGAGGTAGTTGAAAGTCCTAAACCAAACCAAATTGATATTTGGAAACTGTTCTTTGATGGCTCTTGCACGAAAAATGAAGCAGGAGCTGGAGTAGTTTTAATTTCACCTGAAAAAGAAAATATAACCCAATCATGTAAATTAGACTTCGAAGTTACAAATAATGTGGCTGAATATGAAGCTTTCCTTTTATGATTTCAATTAGCCAAAAGCTTAAAAGTTCAAAACATAAGTGTTTTTACTGATTCAGAACTTATTGTTAAGCAAGTAAGAAATGTTTGCCAGATCAAGCACCCTAGACTTAGGTCCTACCAAAATGAAGTATGGGATTCAGTTGAAAACTTCTTTGATGCTTTTAATTTGACTCATATTCCTAGAGATTAGAATATTCATGCATATGCCTTAGCTGTCTCTGCTAGGTCTTTTAAAATTTCTGATCATACTGATGTACTCTATCAGATACAAGTCAAATATAGGCCATCTATCCCAGATAATATGAAACATTGGCAAATATTCGAAGATGATGAACATTTGAAATCATTTCTACAGGTAATAGATGATTTTTCATTTCTACAAATTGATGAAGATGGAACTGAAATAAATGAAAATGCAGATGGAAATGATAATTCAGTTTTTAAATCCCAAATTTCTAATCATGACATTATTCAATTATCTGATAATTTTATTCCAAAAGGACTCATTCCTTTAGAAAAATTGTTTGATCAAAATGATGTCCTTCGAAACCCTCAGTCCATTTCTTCAGAAGATGACATAGAAGAGATTAACATTGGAACTAATGAAGATATCAAAAACATCAAAATATTTGCATCTCTAGACCTTGAGATCAAAGCTCAATATCTTAAGTTACTGCAAAATTATGAAGATTTTTTTTCTTGGACTTATGCTGATCTAAAGACCTATGATAGTTCATTAATACAACATAAGATTCCTTTGAAGCCATAAGCAAAACCATATCAATAGAATCTTAGAAGGATAAATTCATTTTCCATAAAAAACCCCTTTTCCTAAGGTTAAAATCCTTTTTGCCTAGGAAAAGTGAAAACCCCATGTTAAATACCCTTTTACCAAAAAACCCACAAAAAGTTGTTTAGCCAAAGTATATATATATATATGTGTGTGTGTGTGTGTGTGAAAGCAAATAACTTATTAAAAAGCATCATACTTAGTGTATTTCCCCTTTCCGCTCATATTTCATATTAATGCTAACTTATAGTATTAAACCCATAAAAAGTCCTTTCCTGTATATATTAACTCACTTTATTAAAATACCTCGAAACCATAAGTTTTATAATAAAACGATGTATTTCATAACATATCGCATATTTGCAGATCACAAACTTTTCAACGTGTATGCACTCTCCCCGCATTGCAATCTCCGATTGTGATGGGAACCCGGACCTGATGCAAATATATATCATAATCCATTGCCATTTTGAATCCGCCCCCATCGCAAGTCCCGGCTAAAGCATATACCCTCCACCATTGCGATCTCTGATCATGATGGGAACCCAGACCCGACGCAAATATATATCATAATCCATTGCCATTTTGCATCGGCTCCCATCACAAGTCCTACCTAAAGCATATACCCTCCACCATTGCGATCTCTGATTACGATGAGAACCTAGACCTGATGCAATATTATTCATGTTTTATTTTCCAGATCATGTCCAGCCCCTATTGCATTCCTTTGCGATGGGTCTTCCTCCACTAAACTGCGATTGCGATATGCGATGGGAACCCGTACCCTATGTCATTTATCCGCCCGAGTGCATACTATTTCAAGTCCGCCATACTGTGTTTTGCAAAGGATTTCTTTGTTAAATCGTTTTTATGGTTTGAATAAAGAACCAACCTAAAACCTTTTTTTAACCATAAAACCCCGCTAATCTCAGTTTTATCCCATAATAAAGCCATACCACCATAATTAATTGTTGGGTCCCTCCGTTACTCTTTCCTCTTACCTCTGCACTGCTCTTTCACTCCACCACTGTCCAATCCAATACATTCAAATCAAATGACCCTCAGCAATTTCAGGTTGGCTCTCTGTTCGATCATTACCCACCTGAAAAAATAATATTCCACTAACCTCCCCTTGCTATGTGTCAAGCTCATATTATATCGGGCGACCCATCCTAAAACCACCTGCACCTCATAAGTGGTGCGATGAAAACCAAAACCACCTCCCGCATAACGACAAAATGACCACTGTTCACTTTGTGCCATATTTAAAAAAGAAAGTTGTTTTTCTATTTAAATGCAAAAATCACCATTTTGGCTTTGTTTCACCCATTTACACAGTGAAACCCCCATAAGCCTCTGTAACCAATAAAGCCATTGTTTTACCTTCCGATACACTCTGGATTCCTTCCAATATCCTTTCGAGCTCAATAAAGCCATTGATGTCCTTCTCTGTTGCCTATGTTTTCTTAACAATTTATGTGTTTTGTAGGTAAAAACCCTTGTTCCAGGCTTAACAAAGAAAAATCCTGCATACATTTTGAAGACAAATACGAAGACCTTACTGTTGAAAAACATAGTAAAAACTTGAAATGCACAGTAAAGGTAAAAAGGAACACAGTAATGATTACTCAGCAGGATCAAAGGATATTCAAAGAGTTTAAAGAGTATCAGATGAAAGATCAAATGAAGGAATCAACCAGCGTAAAGGATACAAATAATCAAGTAGCTTAAAGGGAAAAATATCAAACAACAAACCCAACACAACCTGAATAAAAGGGACATTAAGAAGCCGTTCAATAGCTGCCCCTATTTTCTTGTATGAAGATCTTTCCTTTCCTAGAATAAATCTTAATCGGTTTTAGGATATTTTCTTAGTTTCATTATTGTATAAATAACTCTCTTCTCGAGTTGTTATAGGTTCAAGGTTCAATGTTCATTATTCATTGCTTGTAAAGTCTTGACTGTTCATTCTACTTTGAACCTGGTTGCACCTTTGAAGGAAGCTTTTGTAGACACTTGATGTACTCAGTCTTTCTGGAACCTTAATACAAAGTAGAGGATTCTGAATTTGGTTTTACACAATTTGTGTTATCCTGTAAGTTTTTCTAGTTATTAATCATTATTTTTTTTCTTCATATGCTTATGACTTATAAAGATATCTAGGTAGCAATAATTGTGTCTCAATTTATTCCTATAAGCTTCTGAAGCGATCATCTATTAAGAGTATGGATTAATGAACTGTTTGTTTAGCTAATCCCCTCTAATCAATAAACCATCAACATCTTTTGTAAGCTTAAGTATATTGCCTTGAATCTTTGGAACGTAGTTTAGAAGGTTTTCATACTTATGATTGTTCTGTTTTACAGTCTGGAAATTGTGATAATCATATTATTTTTTGTCTTCTTCTCACCACTATTTGATCTATATCACTATATAAAGTTTTATAGTAGCCCTTTGCTGAGATATTAATATTATCCAAAGGATTAAGTATTTCAATTCTACATATGTATTCAATCATTGGTCTTCCAAAACTAACACAAAAAACCCAAAAATAATTATTTTAGATTCTCTGGCATTGGTAGCTGACCTACTACTATCTTAGAGGTACAACAGGGACCATATCACATAGATTTGAACTTGCCTACCCCTATGGCATCTTTGTCTTGGTCATAGACTAAGACAAGGTCGCCTTTAGAAAAAACCCGAGGACAGACAAATTTATCATATTGAGTTTTAATCCTCTTCTTATGGGCTTTGTTTATTGTGGTTGCATCTCGATGCTGCTCATCAAGATGTTCCAAATGAATGAGGCGTTCTTCAAGACTAATGCTCCTGCTGGAAGCCCAACTTGAGAGCCAATTCGGTCATCAGTTGATTTTGGAAGTCACTGCCATGGTCAATGAGAATCTCTCTTGGGATACCAAATCATGAAATAACCTGGTTGAAGAGAAACAAGGATGTTGTCTCACTATCATTTTTCAAAGTAGGCATCACCTCAGCCCACTTTGTAAAATAGTTTATGGCCACAATGACGTACTTGCGATTCCATTCCGAAGGTGGATTACAAATAGTAAAATCAATGCCCCACTTTGTAAATGTACCGACAGTGATAACAAGAAAAATTGGAGCCAGATGCGTGCACATTTTACGAGTATGAACTTGACAAGTATGGCAACGTTAGACCACTTCAATATAGTCTTTGAAAATTGAAGGCCAAAAGTAGTCTGCTCACAAAATTGTCTGGGCTGTTGCAAGCCTTGATAGATGACTGCCACAAGCTCCACTATGGCAATCATTAAGGACTGACAGCTTCTTCCAAAGTTAAGCAATGCCTAAGGTTTGAGTCAACCCCTCTGCGATATAATGTATCACCAATAATAACATAGTTTTTGGCAAGGTGATGTAACTTTCGACGCTCATCTTTGGAGAAAGCAGGTGGAAAATGCGAAGTCTGGAGATATATAATGATATATCCATACCAGGGATCCTGTGAAGAAATGAGTGTTAACGGGAAAAGTGTCTACTCAGAACGACCCTATCCCACTAAGGTGTGACAGTGACCTTAGAAACAAACAGAGAAAACTACTTTTGTATTCTTCTTTATGAACTATAAACGAAGAGGAATAGGATGAACCAACTTGTGTCTTGCGCTAGTCCTTTGATCCAATCTCTCTCCTCTTTGACAGCTTCCAGCTACCTGCCCCCCTACTTGCCCAGCTTCACCAAGTTCCTGTAAGATCACAGAAGAAGAAAACTACACAAAGACATGGATTTATATTCATAAATAGCTTACGATCAGATTTAAGCTAAACATACAAATGTAACAAACATCAATGATACACAAGCATGTAGGAGAAACTCAAATAGTTTTATTGATATAACAAGAAGATCCAGGAGGAGTTACAACCGATGATTCCTGATCCAGCATCAACCTCCCAGCAAAGGAATCCCCTCTTCACCTCCAACAAAGCATAAATCACCCAATACTCTGATATCTATCTCAAAACCAACAGCAATTCTCTGCAATGTACAAAATTCCAACCTCCGGATCTCTGGGATGAGGGATCCATATATATATGTATGCAAAGAGGATGAGTCAGCTTATGATTTGACTAGTGGCCTCTCTCTGTCAGTTCTTGTTTCCACTTGGAGACTGAGAGCCTCTTACTCATCCTTGGTCGAACTCAGTGAGGCAAGTGTCATTGGGGAAGATTATGGAAGCTTCCATTGTCTGTCCACCTCGCGGAATGACACTTCCATTTGTCATTTCCCGCTCAACGCACCCTGGTAGTGCATTTAGGTGCGTTGCAACGCACCTAGCTAGTGTACTTGGGTGCTATGCAACGCAGCTAGCTAGTGGAGCAGCTGAAATGATCATGATTTGACTGATTCTGAGCAGTTTCTGGTGGAGAACTTCTGGGAGAAGCTGTAATTTGTTGACCTTGTTCCTTTAGGGGTCGGAACAACACTTTTAGGGACTTAGGATCCCTTGGTTTATGGACATTTCATGCTTAGAGCTGTAAGGCACAAAAATGTCTATAAAAGTTGCCCCCTAAAGTATGAGGCCGTTTATCGGGTGAAATGCTTTATTAGGAGGATCCGAAGTTCTTTCAACGCTGGGAGGAGACCTGTAATAAGATACAATACAATACATTATCTTCATACTATTTTCATGATCTAGCTGAGGCGGGCATTCCCATGCTTAGCTTTATAAATTCATTTTCATGTACATAGGACAGAGAATCGTCTGATGGTAGACTGATGATTCTGATAGAACCATCATCCTTTTGGTAGGATGATTATCTGTGCTACAGTGCTGTACATTTCAATGTCTTTATTTTCCCGAATATATATCGCAGCCTGGATGGATGAGACTAGATCCGGGGTCTTCAATCTCGTTCGATCTTCACTCGAAGTACAAGTCGATCCATGCGAGAAATGTTTTGAAGTCTAACATGGAAAGACATCGCTTGATTACCAGTCAATGATGTAAACTGTTAACAAGCGCGAGAGGAATCACCGATAATGATGATGACCCTCAAGGTACTGCAATACAATTCACGTGGTGTGAATAAAGGACTTGGCGTCGAACACCACGCAAAATCTTTCGGTCAAAGGTCATTGATGTATACCTATCGCCGGAAGTGAGAAACTTGCCATTGAGGCATGCAAGCTTCAAAGTACTGAAGGGGGTGTTCCTAGATCAACTTCTTGGATAATGAGCTGATGTCGACAAGAAGTGACCCGTCAAAGGAGGGCCTTAATGAATCCCACATCAATGACCCGGAACGGAGCAAATGATTTTGATGGAGGTGAAAATGATTTGATGATATACGGTTCAGGATGGCGGTCATGAAAGAATGAAGTATAATGTATGGTAGTGGATGGGACACAGGTGACTTCTCTGGATGACTTCTCTTGAACATGTTGGCGACACTTATGTGATGGATTGGTAGCATTTACCCCAAATGTGGATGGTATGGCGTGACCATGGTGATGTGACCGGTGAATGAAACAACCCAACCCGACTCAGGCACGGAATGGAAGTGTCATGTTCAAGAGCGACTTGCTACCAATAAAGATTCTTTGAGTTTTCTTCCCAATTTTTCCCCAGTCATTGCTGACCAGTACCTCTTTATTTTTGTTAAGCTTGAGGAGGATAACATATGCTTGTTCTATAATTTTCCCTTCGGGCAAACCTATCGCTATGTTTTAACGAGCCTAGTGATAGTGAAACTCATTCTCGTCTAAAGACAAGTTTGTCGCTATTAATCTTTTTAACGAGTTTAACGACAAAGATAACTCGGTCCTTTTCATTTTTAGAGAGTCTGAAAAGGTACGTAAAGGTAACTCCAAAATTCCTTTTTCGTCATCTAATCCCTTAAGTTCGAAAAAGTATAAAACAATACAGAAGGGATGAATTTTCGATAGTTTTAACGAGCCGAACAAAACAAGCGCTCGATCTTTTTGTGCAATAATCCCTTAGGTCCAAAAAGATTAAAATCTAGAGGAGGGATAGCACTTCTGGTCGCTTTAACGAGCTGGAAGGCCAAAACTCAGCAATTTTTTCATATTTTACGAGTCAGTTGAAAATAGCTTAAAGAAGACTCGTCTTTTGAGGAACGAGTGATAAAATGTGTAGCAGCTGATTCCAGGTAAGGTTTGGAATTTTCCAATCACGGCAGTGTCACAAGGATGGCTAGTGAAATCACTCTTCGCAGCTGTTCCTCAAAATGGGTAAACAATCAAATGGAGGTGAATGATCGGCCAATGAAAAGTGGAGGTGACGGTGCAAACACGACCAAGGCTTTAATGGCTGAAATGTTACATTCATGGTGGTTATTTACCGGGGAATAGTTCATTTTTTAACGAGCTTAAACGCGGGTGGAAACATTTGCTCATGTCTTATGTTTATTTTTTTAACGGGCTTGAACTATGCGCTAAAACTGCTCGATTAATCCAGTCATATGATAAGAATGTCTCATATAAATTTGGCAATTTTTAGAGTTTTGCCCCACATCCTTTCTTTATGCAAGTTAGGTGACGACTAATCCTACGAGTTTAAAGGGTTAGAGGTCCTAAAAATTTTAAAAAATAAATAGCCGCCCCTCGCTTGCACTCCAAAAGGTTTGCATGCCCCCTGGTATAAAATATGGTTTCAAAGTTACCCCTCAATTTGCAGACAAAACATTTGTTCTATTAGGAAAGGCCTACCTCTTACAGGTTACCCAAAGATTGTTCTATTCGCGGTGCAAACAAAACACTTCTTTGGCAATGTCTACCAAGATAAACAAAGGTGAGTGACGACGTCCGCCAACTCACATAACTTTGACAAGAGAATCTTATTCTAGAATAACCCCTCTTCCACCGACGGACGGGGTACAGACTAGTCATATTCTCCCACGGAAACCTACCCTATACCCGAAGTTTTCCTGCCGAAGCAGACCAGGACGCATGCCCCCTGGGTTTCAGTCATATCCCTCCGAATTACTCGCGCTCATCGGGAGGACGGACTGGGGATTGAGACATTTCTTGTGTGAAGAGACCATTTAGGGATGGTATATGACTATTTGCTATGCGTGATCCGGGAAATGAAAGCTGGTCCACGAGCTTGACCACTCTTCCTTCGTGCGGAAAACACATTACTCTAAAGAGTGAGGAGATGATGGCTCCCATGCAATAAATATAGTCTTGTCCAAGGAGTAGGTTATAATCCAAGGGTCCTTGAACTACCATGACGTTCATGCAAACTGTCTTCCCTCTCAATGTTATGGGCACATCGGGAAGGATCCCTAAAGGTCGACTTGTTCCTTTATCAAAGCCTGTCAGATTTCTCATCTCAGGCAACAGCGATGGCGAACCAAGCGCTTTCCAAGCAATAGAGGAAAGGATACTCACAGAAGTCCCCTCATCTATGATGGTACCAGCCATGACCATTCTATATATTTGAACGATAATTCGAAATGGTACACTTGCTGGTAAACGGGGTCTGCCTAGTTGATTCCAGTCGAAGGAGACAACTAGGTTGCTTGGAGGTGGGACCGAGTAGACGGCCGGGTATGGCTCTGACGAACTTCCCTCCTGTGGTAAGGGAATGGGTAGATTGCCCCCATGTTCGTCGGAGTCTGTGTTGATGAAGAGAATTTGGACGGTGTCATCCTTGTTCTCTTCAGTGACTGTATCATCCGAAGATAAAACCTCTGAAGGCAAGACCGGGTCAACTACCGCCTCGACCTTTTGACTTTCGTCTGGTATGGATTCAGATGGTTTATCTTCGATGATAGGCACTTCAGCCGACCACTTGAGCGGGCCAGCTGGATTCTCAACTAGCGACGGACTCGGCAAGAGTTTTTTATATCCAGGAGGAAGTCGTAACGGTGAAACCGGACGATCATCCAAAACTCTTTTCGCTTCGTCTAAGAAGGGACAACGGTGGACGGCATGATTGCCTTCGCATAGTTTACAAGGAAATCTAGCTTTCACTTTTTGTCCTTGGGCTTCACTTTCGCTAGTTGACGGTGTGCTTTCAACATGATCATCAGAGGTTGATGACACCGGATTGTGCAAACGAGGAGACCAGTCCCTTAGTATCCGAGGGATGTAAGGACAATCTCTGTGAAAGTGGTCTCCTTTGCAAATGACACATGGCGATTTAGGCCTGGTCGGTGCAGTGTGTGGATTTTCGTTAGACGACACTCGTTTTCCCCCATTCGCCTTTGGCTCCTTCTTCTTCTTCTCTTTCTTCTTCTTCTCCTTCTTCTCCTTAGGAACTTGACTTTTGGCTTTGCCAGCCCCATCAAGCGAAGAGGAAGGAGGAGAGGAAGAATTAGAGGAAGTAGAAGGTTGGTGGGCAACTCTGGACTCGTCTAATTGCTGATTCGATTGTTCAGGAATGGTGGTGTTCTGAACGACATTGGTTGAGAAGAGCCATACTGGCAAGCCAATTGTCAGTCCTAGAAGTGACAATGTGGCCATATGGGGTGCACCTACCTTAGCCGTTGTCGTACTGGTTTGACATCTGGATACATCTTAATTTCATGTTCAACGATACTCGAGTCGATGCCTGGCATTTCATTGTATGACCAAGCAAAGACATCTCTGAATTCACAAAAAAGAGCGTTATATATTTCCAGTTCTGAAGGAGAACAACATTTGCCAACATAAATATTCTCTACAACATCTGTTTTGGTCGAGATATTTATGGCTATAGTCTCCTCAATGTTGGATAAGTTTCATTCGGAATCCACCGTATTTACAGTATTTGAAAGAAAATCAAAGATTGAGGGATGATAAAGGTCATTTTGAGTCTCTTCTTCACAATCCTGAAGAAGGGAACGATGGTGGGAATCATTCCATGGTGCTCCTTCAATTACCATAGATTGGACAATTCCTTCGTCGGTGACATGCACTCGCGACCAAGGATCTAAAGGAGTACCATATTCTCTAGACCTATCTATCCAAACGCTTGATGAGCGTTGATTTGGGTTTGCCTCCCATGCTAGAAACATTGATTGCTATAATATTTCTATTGGGCTTGGGGGCAAAACCGCTGCATGATCCATGTTGATATCGTTTTCTGAGATCTTTGTGGAAGATATCATGTTGCAGGTTCCTATTGATGCTACTTCCGCCAGATTGATTGGAGGTGGAAGAGCGAAAGTTCCCATTAGTATAGGATCTTTTAGTAGGCCTACTCCGATATTCTGAAGCGAATGGGGGCTTCCATGGATCATGGGAATGCTTCCTGTAACTTGAGAACCATTGGGGAGGAAGTTTTGTTGATCGACGATTGTAATCCCTCCTTGAAAGGGAAATGCAATCTTTCTAAAATAGGTCGACACAACAGCTGCCATAGCATATATCCATGGTCTTCCTAGTAGGATGTTGTAATCAAGATTCCCATCGATGACTTCAACATCTATCTCTACTGTTTTCCCTCCTAGTTCGACTTTCAAGTTATTTAGGATACCATATGGGGTATATGTCCTTCCGTCGAATGCTTTTAATGTCGTTGCAGACCGCGACAAGGTTGGAGATCCTAAAGTTTTCCAGCAACTCATCGACATGATACATGTAGATGCCCCCTCATTAATAATTGTTCGATGAACAGTTTTGTTGAGGGCTTTCACTTGAACAAGGAAAGCTAGTTGAGCCGGTAACTGAGGATCGTATCCTTTGTGGTCGAAGGATACAAGATTGGAATCCTTTGGATCAATCCCACCAATGGCCGATAATAAAGCCTGCCTTTGGGATGGGCAATTTTGTAGTACTTCAAGAGTCGACATAGAGGATGGCGATTGGGCCAAATCTTCCACTATGTTATAATGCTGCGTCACACTAGTGCGGGGATTAAATGTCGACTTGTGTACTACTCCCTTCGGCGGTTTTATTGTCAATTCAGGAATGGTGGGTGGTACAACTTCTGTCGAAGTTGTTGTCGAACTACTTGGTTGATCTTTATCCTTGTTGTTCAACAGCTGCGGATTCCCGTAATCTTTGTTCCTTGTCGAAATCAAAGCATCATTCTGCTGTTTTGAAATCGACAACATCAACACTTGAGACGGGGAAGCATTTCCACTTTCAACCAGATTTGCTCCTGGATTCGGAAACGGATCAGTTAACACTGCTGAGGTTTTCGAACTCTTAAAGAATTTCTTAAGCTCAGCTTTGTACGGACATTCTGATGTCTAGTGATCCTCATCGCATATATGGCATGGAGTTTTTGGTTTCCTATTTCCAGGAGGATTTGAAGAAGATTTTTCAGGAGACGACTCATCCTGTTTCTTCTTCTTCCCTTTGCCTTTCTTCTTGCTTCCTGGTTGTTTGGTTTCTTTGCCCTTATCTGTCGATACGGCATTTACTTCCGAAGCAAGAAGTTCGTCTTTTGCATTTTGATCTGAAATCCTACGGGCCTTCTTGGATGTAGCCTTTGTCGATTTCGTGTCTGTTGTGCCAATCACGCCATCGCCGACGTGAGAGTCATTGTTCGATTTAGGAGGAGGAGGAATTGAGAATTCCGGTCTAGGGGCGTCAGGTATTTTGTCGTAGAGCGTGCCGGACTGATTATAGATCAAGTCCAGATATTGTGCATGAGCGATAACTTGCTCTTCCGTTACGACTCCCCCCTTTGCCACATCTTCCGTGATGGAAGGTAGTAATGACTTGATAAACCATTCAGCTAATAGTTGATCGGGGACGTACGTTTTTACCATCCTACGACGACGTCGCCACTCATGTATATGATCAGATATGTGAGTGGCCGTTGTCTGTTTGAAGTTGGTAAGGAGTTCTGTTCCTGTTTCGTACCTTATCGGTAATTGAAAATGGGTTAAAAAGGTTGTGGCTAAGGTACTGAAGTTGTCGAACGAAGCTCTAGGCAATTCAATGTACCATTTTGCCGTTGGACCCATTAACGTCCTCTGAAAGAGGCGAAGTCTTATCGAATCATCATTTAGGGTGTTTGATGAACACCATAGATGAAATGTCATCACGTGATTCGATGGATCTTCACCCGGATTTCCATTAAATTTAGGAATATCTGATGGTAGTTTATGTGGAATCGCTGGCCACCGATGGGCGTAAGCAATTGGATCATTTGTTAACCGATTTAAATAAGGTAACTCTAAAGTTGCCACGAATGGTAACTGCTGATTTAGATTAGGTGAAGCATACCCAGGGTAAGATGGGATTGCCTGAGCAGTTGGCCTTTGCATGCCAGCATAATGCATTTGATGCTAGTATGACTGATAAGGTTGGTGGACATGACCATTGTAAAATGGTTGATTTTGAGCATTTTGAATGTACGGCTATCCACTATTCGCAAATATTTGTTGCTCAGAACCTTGGTATACTTGTTGGAATTGTGGTTGTTGGTATTGCACCAGCCATGGTTGTGAAGCCATGTGCTGTTGTGGTATACTAACCGTTGGACCAAGGTGTGGGGTAATTGTACCTGTTTGGACCTGTGTCACCCCACTAGTTGGCGATTGTGGTTGAGTCGCAGGGTCAAGGGGCTGTTGCATTACAACCTGAGAAATCTGAGGTTGGCATACAACAGGCAGCGTTTGAACTTGTGACACCGTCACAATAGCTGGTGTAGTCGGGATATTCGACATAAGTACACATTGTTGCATCGAATACACAACCCTTGGTTGTTGAGGTAGTATAGGTACCCAACCACTTGAGGTAATTCCAGTATAACCTGAATATTGTTGTGAACTCCCGTATGGATATCCTCCCGGAGGGGATAATGAAAGGGCATACTGCCCCCCATACGGTGGTAATCCAAAACTCAAGGGAATTGTTTGCCCTTGGGGACCAGACTACCCAAATTGACCTCCAAATGGATCAATTTGTTGAGACTCAACACAAGAGTTTCCGAATATTATTCCGGATGAACAAACAGGAACGGACCAGACTGTCGAAATAGCCCCTGAGTGGGCTCCTTCTAGCGGTTGAGAGCTAGTCGGGACAGATGGTATGTCGGCGAACATTGTCGGAGTGATAGCAGGGAGTTCTGCTGTCGATGTGTCAGATGACATAGTCCTAGATGTTGACGGTTGTTCAGACATTTGTAGTCTATCCAAAAGATTACCTAGCGATTCTACAGGAACTTCCGCTGGTGGTAGACTAACTTCTGATGAAGAAGGATATAGAGTGATCCCGACTCCAAAGTGCATTGGAGTACTTGTTTGAGGATCTTCTACAATTTCTTCAATTGCAATCAGACCAGGTGGAAGGGGAAGACCGTCAGGTCCGTAAAATATTTCTGGTGCCGAAGAAGGTGTGGAATCGACAGCGATAGATGTTTGAAGAGTAAGACTCTCCGAACCGGTTGTAGATGGAACTGGTTTGGTAACACAAGTGTTTACTCTCAGACTAGGATCAGTATCACTATCCCTCTGTGGCTATTGAACTTCTTCTGTAGAGGAAGGGATTCCAGAAATGTTTGGAGTAACCGGAGTCTCTGATGTCGTTGGAACACTTGTTCTAACTTTAATAGGAGATTTTGAACCGGTTAAACGAGTTCGCTTTGTCCGTACTAGTTTCGATTCCGGAGACAAAGACGGTTGACTCGTAAGCCTCCGCGAACGACGGGGTTTCAATTGACTTTCTTCCACGATTGCGGATTACTCGATCAACTAAAATAAAAAGGGGAAGTATGTTTATGAATTAAATGAATTTTAGATGCTTTTGACACAACTTGTTTTTTCAGTTTTTAAGAGTCGAGAAAAAACAAAAGATGACTCTAGTCTCCTTCGATTTTTAATGAGCCTGAAGTGACAAGTGCTCAGATGGACCTTTTCCGTTAAGGAGTCTAAAAAGGAACGAAAGGGACTGCTCTAGAGATCTAGGTAGAGGGAGTACCAAACCAATCGCAAAACTGTAGAATACTTTTTACGGTACGGTAGTCAATCTTCCCGAATGCTGTGTTCGGTGCATTGCGATCAATAGGGCGGCCGACACGGCTTCCTATGGATAAAAGGTTTTAAGCCTATAGGGGTCTCCCAATATATACTCGACGGTACGTGGGAGCACAAGTCCGTACTGGCACTTATCGTCTCAAAGTGGAGGTATCACCCAACCATCAGTGAGGACAACAGTTACCAGGCTTTACGACGCCGGAATACGTCTCTAGCCTAGACCTCTAAATGTTGCGCATTAAGTTCCAAAGCATTGTTAGATTCATTCAATTTATTTTAAGTTGATCTTTCTTATGAAGTTTTCCTTTTGGGTTCACCACGAGATGTAGATGTAATCCCTAAAATGCAATCTAAAGATGATAAGCAAACTTTTATCTCTTTTCAGCAATGAAAATCCTAGCTACAAAGGGAAAAGAAAGACCCAATCTTTTCACAAAGAGCAAAGAGCACACTGTAAATGCACTTTCCTAAATCAAGCCAAACAGACTGTCAATATGAAAATGCACATGTGCATGTATTTGTTTTCACTTTCTTAATATTGATGCCTAAAAAGAAAGTTGATGTACAAATCTGAATTTGCTTTCAAGTGACAAACACAAACAAGCTTCTTTTCGAAATCAAAAGGTAGATATGATTACGACACTTTATGATTTTGAAATAAATACTCATTTCGACACTAGAAAGTCACAAATTCAAACCAAAGGCAAAAGTAAAAGTGTAATTGACTGTCAATAGCAAGTAAACTTTATCCTAAGATCAAAATCGACAGTTACGACAGATCTAAATCAAAGGACGACAGTGTGACTATTCTACTTTTTCAATGGAAAACTGTAAATGATGTAACAAACACACAAAAACATCTACAGTCTTTTTGTACAAAGTAGGCAGAATTAAGGCAAAGAAAAGGGGTTTTTAAACAGACACATAGACTAATCACAGGCTGCAAAAATCAGAGACAAAACTGAAAAAATGAAGCAAAGAACCTCAGCTGCACAAGGCTAGGCTGATCAGCGCACCTGTTACACAGAGAAACTGGATTGCAGCGCAGGTAGCCCTATCGGGAACTGCGTTGAAATGCAGAATCTCTTCACAGAGCCTGCACTGGGGCAGAAACGAGAATTCTATCCGGGTTCTGGGTCACGGTTTGCAGTTTAATATATGGTTTTTGGCCGAGTAAAAGCAACCAGTAATGCAAAATCAGAGGGTAGATTTAAAGGAGGTCTAAGAGCTATCACAAAGGGAAATCAGATCATTTGTGAATTAGCTGTTCAAATCATAAACATATCCAGTGAATGGATTGAAGTAGCAGATGTCTACTTTGCATTTGTTAATGGCAAATGCAGTTCGATTGCTACTTCTAAGTTTATGAAACAAACAACAAGAGAAACACAAACAAACTAGCTAGACACGTTCCCCAGCGGAGTCGCCATTTTGTTAACGGGAAAAGTGTCTACTCAGAACGACCCTATCCCACTAAGGTGTGACAGTGACCTTAGAAACAAATAGAGAAAACTACTTTCGTATTCTTCTTTATGAACTATAAACTAAGAGGAATAGGAAGAACCAACCTGTGTCTTGCGCTAGTCCTTTGATCCAATCTCTCTCCTCTTTGACAGATTCCAGCTACCTGCTCCCTTACTTGCCCAGCTTCACCAAGTTCCTGTAAGATCACAAAAGAAGAAAACTACACAAAGACATGGATTTATATTCATAAATAGCTTACGATCAGATTTAAGCTAAACATACAAATGTAACAAACATCAATGATACACAAGCATGTAGGAGAAACTCAAATAGTTTTATTGATATAACAAGAAGATCCAGGAGGAGTTACAACCGATGATTCCTGATCCAACATCAACCTCCCAGCAAAGGAATCCCCTCTTCACCTCCAACAAAGCATAAATCACCCAATACTCTGATATCTATCTCAAAACCAACAACAATTCTCTGCAATGTACAAAATTCCAGCCTCCGGATCTCTGGGATGAGGGATCCATATATAGATTTATGCAAAGAGGATGAGTCAGCTTATGATTTGACTAGTGGCCTCTCTCTGTTAATTCTTGTTACCACTTGGAGACTGAGAGCCTCTTACTCATCCTTGGTCGAACTTAGTGAGGCAAGTGTCATTGGGGAAGATTTTGGAAGCTTCCATTGTCTGTCCACCTCGCGGAATGACACTGCCATTTGTCATTTCCTGCTCAACGCACACTGGTAGTGCATTTAGGTGCGTTGCAACGCACCTAGATAGTGTACTTGGGTGCTATGCAACACAGCTAGCTAGTGGAGCAGCTGAAATGATCCTGATTTGACTGATTCTGAGCAGTTTCTGGTGGAGAACTTCTGGGAGAAGCTGTAATTTGTTGACCTTGTTCCTTTAGGGGTCGGAACAATACTTTTAGGGACTTAGGATCCCTTGGTTTATGGACATTTCATGCTTAGAGCTGTAAGGCACAAAAATGTCTATAACAATGAGGAATAAATGTTCGTTGGGAAAATTTTCCTCATAAAAAATAGCTTCCTCACAAGGTAGCTCTAAAATCAATTCCGCAAAAACTAATGACTTCTTAGATTTAGCTGACAAGAATTTGAGATCGAACTCTTGCAAAATAACAATCCATCGATTATACTTGCCCCCAATTACTCGCCTACTGAGGACAAATTGAAAAGGATTGATAGTTGCTAAGACGAACGTTTTGCGAAGCAGAATGTAATGACGAAGCTGCTGAACAACATGGACAGCCACCAAGGCCAATTTCTCGATGGGAGAATAGTGTAGCTCAGGTCCTACTAAGCCTTAACTCAAGTAGTAGATTACATGCTCATTGAGAGCATCATCCTCCTGAACCAGAACCATATTGATGGTTGATTCTGCCATAGCGAGATACAAAAGGAAATCTCTGCCATAATCTGGTGGACTCAATAATGGAGCAGAGGTTAATACTTTTTTCAAAGCGTCAAAAAATCGTTGCACAAACTTGTCCCATAAAAATGGAACTCCTTTCTTAAGCAAACGCATAAATAATTTGGTAACCTCAGCGTAATTTGCTATAAATCTCCTCAAGAAATTTGCCTTTCCTTGGATACTTTGAAGTTGAGGAATGGAAGACAGGGGAGGCAACTAAATTATTGCCTCAACCTTGAAAGGATCAACTCGAATCCCTTCAGTCGATATAATGAATCCTAACATCCGACTGGATGTGACCGTAAAATCACACTTATTCGGATTCAACCGGATTGTATAAAAATGACGTCTCTCAAAGACTAACCGAAGGTGCCTGGGATGATCAATTCTCTTGTGAGAATGAGTAGCTAAGTCATCCAAGTATGCTTCGATAACATGTTTGATGTTGTGGAAAGCATAAGACATGGCCCACTAAAAAGTAGCTCCAACATTTTTAAAGCCAAAAGGAATCTTCTTGTATGCAAACATGCCCTAAGGACAAACAAAGGTTATCTTGTGCTGATCCTCTGGACAGATAGTAATTTGATTGTAACCAGAGAATCCATCCATGAACAAAAAAATTTCATTACCCGCACATTCATCAACAATTTGATCAATAAAAGGTGTGGAGTAATTGTCTTTTGGACAAGCTTTATTTAAATCCCTAAAGTTGATACATACTCAGATCATTCCTTACTTCTTATCTACCGGGACTAGGTTGGAAACCCACTCAGTTAGAGGAACGGGGTATATGAAACCTGCCTTAAGCAGATTTTCAACTTCAGCTTTAATAGCTGCCACTTTCTGAGGATTGACCAGTCGAAGTTTTTGATGAATAGGTTTGGAATTTTTGTATGTCTTGATCTCATGCTGGACTATAGATGGATCAATTCCAGGCATTTCCTTATAAGACCAAGCGAACACATCTCAAAATTATTTGAAGAGATCAGTGTAGATTTGAATTTCTTTAGGGGAATAGTCAACTCCAATGAATACATTTTCGATTATGTTAGGATTCCTAGAGATGTTCATAGGTACAGTTCGTTAGATAACTGACATGTTACCTTCAGCAGAAAATTGTGCTAGAGCTAAAGGTTTTGAAACTGTATAAACATCACTAGTAGACAGATTGGACAAACTAGATTCAACTTCACGCAATGGAGGGAGAAAATATGAACGATGATTAAATGATCCCATGGTTGATCCACATCCATCGTTGCTTCCAAAATTTCTTCTTCAGATGATAAGACTGTATCCAAGCAGTCCATAGTTGAAGTAGAATCAAGGGTCCAAGCTGGACCCACATCGCCATCTAACTCCTCTAGTGAAAAAGGAGTGGGACGGTTGTCTGCAGAGTTGATGATAGATAGATTAGCGAGTTCCGTCGTAGACATGGGATATGTCATTCCACCTACCTTCCCTCCATCTAATTCGGTGGTAGATGAAGGTAAGGGCCAAGGGTCTGAAAAATAACGAGTTCGAAAGAATTCTTTCCGAGAAGGTCCCCTAGAGGATGAAATTGCATTAATTCTAGCTGTAGGAGAAGGGAGGTCGAATATACCCATTAACGAAGAGCACATCCCAACTCCTAAATTCTCAATAGGTTGACGAGGATTGTTCACCAATGGAACGGTAGAATCTGAAGTTGGGTGAGAGTCACCTGGAGAATAATCTAACTGATCAACTTTGAAAATCCTCCCTTCATGAGGAAAATAGAGGATGCAGAATAATGATGAAACTATGGCATCCATATTGTAAATCCAATTCCTACCTAAGAGGAGGTTATAATCTAGGTTCGCATTGATGATTTCTACCTCAATATTCACTACCTTTCCCCCAACATAGATAGGAAAGGCTGGGATAATCTCGTGCGGCCTATGAGAATGTCCATCAAATTCTGTCAAAAGAGTTTGTGAAGGAACAACTGAAGGTCATCCAATGGCCTTCCAACATGACATATACATCATGCATGTGGAAGCTCCAGCATCTATAATAGTCTGAAAATATTGGTCTTTCGGTATGTGGACTTTATCTAGAAAGCCATATGGTGAGGAAGTCTCTTTTTGACATTCAACATATCAAAAGTGAGCACTAAAGAATTATTTGGGTCTACTGCCGATTACCGAAAGCAAAGCACTTCTCCAAGAAGGGCACGAAGGGAGTACCTCCAATGCTGACATAGCACAAGGACTTTGAGCCAGATCTTCTACAATCGAGTAGTTCTAGGTTTCCCTAGCATTAGGGTTAATAGTCGAGTGCTTTACGGAGCCTTTCGGTATCCAAGGTATAGACTCAATAGAGGGCCACTCAATATGAAGTGGTTCTGTGGCTTCGGGAACATATTTAGTCTTAGATGTTTCTTATTCACCATAATCGCGTGCTCACGTAGTGACGTCGATATGAGAGCTCATCATATAAACATTTGATGAATTTTCCCCTTCCTGGTTGCCCCCGATGGAGGTACCAGCATTATAATTCGTGCCAGAAAGTAATTGCTACCCTTGGGGAAAAGGGTTAGTCAGAACAACTTGGGAGCTAGAGGACCCTTGCTGTACTAATAAGCACTGAGCGTCTTGCATCTTAGGGCAAAGGTGAGTCAGATGATCTCCATTGCATAACTTGCATGGAAATTTTACCTTTTTTTTAAACTCTTTCCTACCCTCTCCGACATCATTGTCGGGTTTGTTTGCATTGCATTTTCTTTCCCGGTTCTTCTTCTTACCTAGTCCCTTCCTCTTCCCAATAGATTGTTGATTTACTTTGGGGTTAGTGGTTTGGATGGCATTTATAGAGGTAGGTTGGGAAGGTGTAGGTATAGACAGTGTTGCCTGGGTAGAAGAAGAAGTTTGTAGAGACAACTGCTGTAATTGATTCAATAGGTTCACTGCGTTAACATCAATCAATTCGACTATACCATCAGCATGGGGACCTGGTTTCGATTTGGCTAAATCAACCTTAGATCTAGGAGCATCAGGTAGAATTTTCTAAAGAACCCCAGACTGAGAATATATCAGTTCCAATTGCTGGGCTTTAAAAATGGCCTGCTCTTCTATATAAACACCGGAGAGAGAGACAAATCCTTTGAGATCTCAGGTTGTAATGATTTGAGAAACCATTCGAGAAGGAACTTTGGTGGGATTTCAGCTTTGATAAGCCTTTTCCTCCTCCTCCATTCCTAGATGTGATCCTAAATGTGAGTTGCGGTGTCTTGTTGAAAGTTAGCCAGAAGTTCAATTCCGGCTTCATATTAGGCAGGCAATTGAAAATGGTTCAAAAAGACATTAGCCAAATCACAAAAAGAAGTATAGGTTCCCCCGACAACTCTATATACCATTTGGCCACATTTCTGGTTAGGGTGCGCTGAAATAACCTCAACTTGATCGAATCATCTATCAGGGAGTTGGATGAGCATCATAAGTGAAATGTGGTTACGTGGTCTCCCGAATCTTCACCACTCTTCCCTTCAAATTTTGGGATATTCGATGGAAGTTTAGTTGGGACCGGAGGCCAAGCCGGATTGTACCGAATTGGATCATTTGTCAATTTTGTTAAGCCTTGCAAGTTTAGTGTGGCCAGAAAAGGGAGTTGTGGCAGAGCTTGGGAATTCCATCCAGTGTGGTTGGGGTTCCCAAAGGTTTGAAAAGAATGAATTGGATTTTGAAAAACACCAAGTTGCCTGAAGTAACTCGTAAAGCCCACCGAACCAAAAGGTGCTCCTTGTGGTCTAGCAAAATTCGGAGAGCAAAGCAAGTAGATTTGAAATCCGAGCTTGACACTGAAACTGAAAAAAATCTCGTGTTCAAGAGGACTAGAACAACCAAGAACTTCAGGACAAAGTCTTGTGTGCCAAAACACAAATTACAAACTCGCTAAAGAAACAAACCTAGGGCAAATCTTTTCAATGAGGAAGAGACATCAAAATAGTAAGCTTGTAGAATAACTAAATTCTTCATACATCAATTGACCACACAGAGACTAAAAAGGCCAAGCAAAAAATCTATTTGGGCTGAAAGATTTGAAAAAACAATGCACAAATTTTCATACGCGACTGTGTGAAAACATAGAGGCTTGCACACACACTCCTGACATAGAAAACTCACATATATGCGAGTTCACTTTACAGAAACAAGTGTGTATACATGACTATAAACAAAATAAAGAGCATATACAAAGCTTTGCAAGAAAAAATAAAAAACAAAGTTTGATCCAAAATATCAGACTTCAAGCCTGGGACTCTAGTAGACCAAATAAGAATGTAACCACAAGCAAACCAAAGAATGAGTCCTGATTGAGAATGAACAACCCAAACCACGAATAACAAGATTGTTATCCCCAGTGGAGTCGCCAATTCCATTTCAGGTGAAAGCACCCTAGGGCTTTGCGTTAGAGCTCCAACAGAGCAGAAGCAAACTACAACAAGAAATACTCAAACATCTCAGGCAAGATTCTTATATTATCAAACTACGTAAGAGTGACCGTACTCGGATTTCCTTCATTCAAGTAGGTCTCGCAGGGTTCAGACCCTCTGCAACTCCCGATGCTCTTCAAACCTGAAAATCATTCAATTCAAACATACATAGTAGTATAGAAGTAAAGCATATTCACGAAATTGATTTTATATCATATAAACAAATGATTGATCATACATCAAAACGACATACATATATGAATTAAAACATAATTTGATGCATAGACATAGTTAATTTCAGAAACAAGACATCATTTATTTTATTGCGGTAAGTTATAAATAACATGGAGAGAATTCACTTGAGTCTTTCTCTGGCTCCAAGCGGAACTGACCTCCAGATTCATCCTATCCTAGCCTTCAACAATCTTCTTCCATCACCAACACCACGATATCTCAAGCAAAATGAAGGATATCTATAATCAAGGAAACAAGGGTTTTATGAAGCTTGGGAAAGTGCATAAGGCATAGGGATTCATCAGACTCATTCAGGGATAATATCAGTATAATAACTCTATCTCTTCTCCTCCCCTTTAAGGCCTTCCATAGAGGTCTATTTATACCTCTCCCAATTAGTTTTTTAGTTGGGAAACAGTTGGGCCACGGGCAATAGAAGGTAATCAACAGGTAAAACCATTGAACTCCACCCAAAATTAGGGAATTTTATTTTTTTAAGTGTTTAAATACATATACGTGGGTTGGGTATTGACTGGCCCATGTGTACATGCTTTTAGCTCAAAGCAAAGTAGCGTACAGGGAATAAAACACTGTTTTTTATATATTTGGACCAAGTTTGGAAGGAGGGGTTGCCCTAGGCCATATACAAAGCATCATATATACCAAGAGTGGTAAATGGTGCTATACCATTTATGAAAATGAAACCTTAGTTCATTATGTAAAATGTATGACTAGGTTATTAATGGATAAGATTTTCTTTTCACAATAATTAAATGTTAAGAGAACATGTAGCCAAAAAAGGAAGTTATTAAAATTAAATATAAATAAATATATATAGAAGTAAAACAAAATTAAAAGAAGATGGATAAATAAAGAAATATAAAATAAACTAAAATTTATGGAATTAGTTAACACATTATCTACAAAGCTAAGGTTAGTGTAAGAAATATTAAAACATAGTAAAAAGTGAACAATTTTCATAACATGAAAATAAAGCACACATATTACAAATATTTATGGTAGTAAAAGAAGAAATTAACACATTAGTAAAATCTGAGAGATAAAAGTGAAATTTAAACAATATTTGAAAACATAAACCCAAATGCCATAAACCATTGAAAGGAGATTTGACCAGCAAGGAAAATCCCTTTTTATTGCATTTTCTCATCCAAGTACATTTCTGCAGGGTGGGATATGCATGAAAATGGGAAGGTGATGCACAGTCATTTTAAATTGGTCAGCAGTAGACAAGAAGATTGTACCTTACACAACAGTTACTAGGTCAATACCAATGTTAATGCTAAAACAATGAAATAAATCCAATGAAAGATCTTAACACTTGCCTAGTTATAAACTAGTGGAGCTTTGTAATCACTTTCTAGGAGACACTTGCAAGAGGAAACTTGCAAACTGACAATGGCATCACACAAGCAAAAGTCAGTTGCAAGAAGAAGGAAACTAGGAGTAAAAGAAGGAAATCCCTACTATTGGTTGCCCTTACTCACAGATGGGCAGCATCTGGGTGTCAAATGAGGGAATCCCTTCTTTTGGGAAATTGCTTACCTTTTATATTGAGAAATTTCTTACCTTTTATAGATCTCCTTCTTCGTGATGAATGGTTTTGATCCTTTTTGAATGATTGTATGAATGCTTGGTGGTTGCATCCATTAAATTGTTTGGAAACTACCTAATAGTTAATCAAAAATTATTTAAAAAACCATTATTTGATGCATATGTATTATTCTTGTATGTTTATATATGTGTATTCATTATATTTATCACTTGAAATATGTAAATTTTCCTCTAAAATCCTATCAGGAACACCTCCATTGCAATGGCCAATATTCACCATCGATGAGCCACACTCTCTTAGAGCATTCTCAGTCATATGACCATATCATCTAACTGAATAGATGAGCATTGTTACATCTAGTTGAAGAACACATGGGGCTGCATGAAATAAGAAGTTTTTCAATGGCATCCTTGAATTGTTGTATTTGAGATATCAGTTGGCTTCCCTCATTGGTTGTAACACCACATGCATGACTTAATGCTTGTTTCAATGTTGCGAACATATAAATCATATTCTTATCCTTGTCCAACTATGGAAAATGGAGAAGAATCTCAAGAGGCTCGGTGTATGTTGTCGTGTTGCTTCCATAACAACAAATTTTGCAATTCCCATGTTCAAAGTTTTGGTAGCTTCATTAGCACCCTTAAACTCTTTGTAGTTGGTAGCTTACTGCACTAAGTCCATAATAATAATAGAGAGCTAGGAATAAGCCAAGGACATGCCTTGGAATTCATTATTTTTTCCTTTTATAAGTACATAGAAACAAGTTTCCCTAAAACCAAAATAAAACAGGATTGGAAGGATGTGAAAATATGCAAGAAGGAGTCATAATTCTACATTTTACCATACATTATATTTATAGGCAATGAACTTCCACAAATGGAGATCATCTTTTAGCTTGCTCAGAAATACTTAACTTACAACAAAAAGGATATAATCCAAGCTCCTATAACATGTGATCCAATCGCTCTAAGTCACTCCATGGAAGAGAAATTAAAATGCAGAGAATATAAAAACCAACACATTATTTTCAAGCAAGGTTTTCTCACTGACAACATTCCCAACAGTAACTTCTCTAGCCTCCCATTCGAGGAAACTTCCAAATTTAGGGACAAGTAAATCTTTTACTCTTGTTAACTCCTCTGTTAATGGCTTCAGTTGCACTTCCACTTTTTCAAGCAGTTCCTTCAACTTTTCACGCCAACGACGCCTACCCTTATCTTCTTTGTCACCATTTTCCTCTACCTCTAGCTTGTCACTTTCAACAACAAGTTCAACATTGCAATTGTTGGAAACATTTTAGCACTACTGGGGGGGGGGTGAATCAATAGTGTGACTTATTAATAATTTTCACCAATTTAAACTTCTTACTGAATCACATATATTAGCCAACAACACATTAGATTATCTCATGCATATAAACCATATAAGAAGCTAAAACAAGATAACCATGAGAGCAACAATAATCAACACATCAAAAACACATCAACATAAGGGACACAAGATATCTGGTGGAAAACCCTTCATCGGGAAAAAAACCACCCTTGTTGTTTTTACATTGCTCTAAATATTATATTAAGAAAATATAGACTTTTACATAGATTGCTGACTCTGATCAGGTAGGATACTCAACCTCATATATAATCAATTGACTCCCATTAGCCTTGAGACTCGATTCTACAAATTAGATCAGAATATTATGTTCTCACATGGATCTTCGAACTACCATCTGCTAAAATCCACCACAATCATCGATCCTCGCCCAGATCCGATTGGACTATCCAACTTCCATTGGATTGAGAAATTGTTCCTTTCACTAAAACTTCACAATCAATACTCCATATCCATGAAGTGACTACTCCTCTACTCTATGTGGACATCATTTCATAAATTTTCAAACTGGATCCAATAACTTTTGTTCAACTCGATTAAGCTCTGCAATACAATCTCTACCAACAAGATATCATCATTAAATCAATCAAAAACAGCACAAATATATTCTCTCCACTCTATAAAAATAGCGGCCATAATGTATGCATCAAATCTGAATACTGGTATCATCGGCAGCTGAAATAAAACTCAACTCAGCTATAACACAAACACTCACACCAGAATATAATTATTGCATACTACAATTAGCAACATATAACACAATGGCTATGTGCCAAATGCACTAGTATCACATGATAAAAAATGTGAGAATCTCAAATACGGAGCTATACCAAGCTCTCCATCTCTATCATAAACTTTGCTCCAACTCTCTACATCTCTTATATGAAATCTGAAGATCTAAATCAATATTATGCTTCATAAAATAGATTTGTTCATTATGCTACCATTAGAGATCATACACTAAAGAAATCAAGCTCACTAATGGCTTTGAAGCATACTAACTCTATGCAACCTTCTCTTACACACATACACACCATTATAGAAATTACGATGTAGATTTGCAGCTACTCATGAAATTTTAACCAAGATCACAAGACAAAAACCTACTCTACTACTCACATGCAACAAGAATTTTTCACGGAGAAATAAAACTACTAAAAACCCCAATGCCTACTTTCATTAAATCAAAATAATTGATATGTATTACAATTTCTTTGTTCAACTGAGCACACCCTACAAGTGTATAACCTATCTCTCTGCTCACTAAAAGGCTCTGACCCAAACTTAGCCAATTTTTTCCTCTGCTTGAGCTCTTATTTCCTGGAATTTTCCCTTAAGGAATTAGACCCATATTGTTTAGGAAATTCCTCAAATTTATTACACAACTCCTTTAGGTTGATCCTTTGACTGAATGAAACACCCGTACACTCAAGACTTGTCTACAACTGATGTTATACTGCCTTGTAATCTCCACAACTAGGTAACTCGAATTCTCTACATGCACTAGATATTTTGGGCTAATTGATCAATTAAGTAGATGATCATTGAGTTTGACTAAAGTCCCACTGCTTAACTAAGATTCGACTAGTTCCTCCAAAAGTTGGAACTAGTTTAACTGAAAACAACCTAAGATAACTGACCTTTATTGCTACAAATTAGCATCACATATGTAGAAATGAACTCTAACTCCTCCAACTCGAATTTACTAAGTAAACTAGGTGACACAAGCCATGTCACACAAGTTAACATCATCCAAGTTGTCCGTTGATGTGGAGAACTGAATTTTCTCAATTTAATCAAGGAAAAATCAAATTGAGAAATTCTTGTTGCATTTTTCAACACTCCCTCTTAGCAAGAAAGGGATTATCAACCACCCTTATCCTACACCTGTGGAACTCGTACTTCCATCTTAACATGGCCTTTGTCAAAATGTCAGCATCTTGTTCCTATTTCAGAGTGTATTGCAACAACATTATCTGCCTTTGCACACAATCCTGTAAATGGTGATACTGGATATTTATATGCTTGGATCGATTGTGAAAAATAGGATTCTCATAGATCTTGATGCAACTCTGATTACCACAGTAGATCAAATTTGTATCCATCATCTGAAAAAATAGTCAAACAAATATCTTTCTCATCCAAATCACCTCACATGTTTCTTGACTTGTAGTCATGTATTCCACTTCTACCGAGTTGAGCGCCATAGGTATTTTCTTCTTGTTGTACCAAGAAACAACCACATACCCAACACTAAAAATTCCTCCTAATGTACTATTTCAATCTGATGGAATTCTTGCTGTCACGCGGAATAAGTCGATCTTGCGGACAAGATAGACCTTCCTAGAATCTAAAGAAGACCTAATGACAAGCAAACCAACCAGACACTATCTTTCTCTAAATATGCTTTAATAAACAATAGCAAACAAGTGCTTTTAGGGCCTACCTTAGGTCCAATGCTAGCTTGTGGATGCCTTCGCTCCTTCGATCCAAATGAGCTCCTTTCCACGAATATGCAAACACAAACAAGGCAAACAAATTAAATAGCACCTGAAAAGCCAATTGCATAAAACATATTTAACATGAAAGTCAAGGAGTCCATGAAACAAATAGCATGAGATACTTGTTGAGAAAAATGAGTTTGATTGTATTAATTCAAAAGAAGAAGAACTTTACAACCTTTGCCTTGACGCTGTACAAGCTTCTCCCAGGGTCCAACAAGAAGTCTCCTCTACTTTGACAAGTTTCACTCACTCCCCAATGAAGCCAAAAAGATGTGTGATCTCTCCTCTTAAGCTCAACTAGGAAGTCTTGATTTCACCAGCATTTACCCTCAAAAATTTTCAGCTTCTAACCTCCTTAGCAACCAGCCCAATGCCTGTATTTATAGTGCAATGGAGGGAGGTTACTAGGTCCTCCTTCAAAGGGATAAAGCCCTCCTTCAAAGGGATAGCTCCTCTCATCAAGGGATTAGCTCCTTCTCTTTTGGGATGCATGAACCACCTCAGAGCGAACAATCCACGTCAAAATTCCTTCTAGAAACCTCTAGAATTAACCCAAAGTGAGTTTTTTAAGATAAAACTTGCACCTTTTGACTTTCACAGGGGTCCGCACCTACACCGTTAGGGATAGAGCGGGCAGGTCCGCAGCTTTTGTACACAGAAGGTGCGGGACCGCAGGTGACCATGAGAGAAAGTGCAGAACCAGAGTTACATTGATTTTTAATGTCTTTCTCTCATTTCCAAAGCATGATTTGAAGAGCTGAGGTCTGAGACTTGCTTAGGAGGACAGTACAAGTGGTGATAGACCCATACTGACTGCAAATAATCATGGTGACGATATTTTTGTGTAACAGATTGCCCCCTAAAGTGCGAATTCTGTAGTAGATGAGGATTTCTTATCATTTAGGAAGAGTGAAGTACTTTATCATTTAGAGGATCATCTTGTGGAGAACCCGGTTGGAACCTATAAAAACATTCAATGAAAAATATATATGAGATCATATTATCGCTGAGGTAGGCATTCCCATACTCAGATAAAAACTAACTAGAAACTAACTACTGCTCTGATACAGGAATGATCTTGTAAAACATCACAAGTATAGACTCATGTGGACACAATATGGACGCAACCATCTGTTTATGAATAGTCCATTATATAATGAATACAAAATTCCTCGCAGCCTGGATTGTGGAAACTAGATCCAGGGTCTTCATTTCTACTTCCCAAAACAGTACGATTATGTCCATGCGAATGAATGTGTTGATGTCGAACATGGTAGAAACCACTTGATTACCAGTCAATGATGCAAACTGTTAACAAGTGTGAGAGAAACCACCAGTGATGTGAATGGCTCTCAAAGTACCCAGTACAATCCATGAGATGTGAATAAATGTGTTGATGTCGAACATGTCACGGAATCCTTTGATCGAAAGTCAATGATGTGAACTGTCGTCAAAGGCGAGAAACCTGCCATTGAGGCATGCAGATCTCAAGGTACTGACGATTTCTGGATCATCTTTCTAGATAATGAGCTGATGTCGATAGAAAGTGATCCGTCGTAGGCAAGCCCACAACACGAAATCATAGATCAAGTTGAAGAAATTTAGTTGCAAGGACTGACTCAGGGATGGTCAAGATGGATGACAGATATTTTGCAAATGAATGGCTTATTGGCAGTGACCTCTTGAACACATAACGACACGACAGATGGCTTGGTGACAATTGACCCAAAGTTAATACCCAGAAACCGGCTGAAGACTTTCAATGTGGTTCGATCAACTGTTGGGCAAAGGATTTCCCAACCCAGGTGAATGAAAGTGTCGTGTTCAAGAGTGGTTACAAAGTATGACAAACAGGCTCATTTTTCTCTCTTTTCCCCCACCATTTCTGGCAAGTACCTCTTTATTTTTTACAAGCTTGAGGAGGATAACATTTGCTTGATTATAAGCTCATCCTTCGGATGAGTCCAACTTAGTTTAAATTCGAACCCTAAGAAGGAGTGGTTCGTTCCCGTTTGTAATTGAACAGGTCCTTTACTGTGAAATTTTAACGAGTCCAGTATAGGAGAAACTCGGCGTTTTTCAATTTTAGAGAGTCTGAAAAAACTTAAGAAGACTCCAGGGTTGACCTTTTTCGTAAATTTGTGTCTCCCAAGCCCGAAAAAGTATAAAATAATACTTGAGAGAACCGCTTGATCTTTTACGACCAAGGAGTACTTTTCGTCATTGGTGCCTTTGACCCGAAAAGGTAAAAAAGCGATCAACGACACGTCGTTTTATAACCAATATCGAATTTGAAACGACAAAAATCTGACAATCTTTTCATGTTTTTACAGTCAGAAAAGAGCTGTAAGTGGACCGTCTTCTAATTCCATTTTAACGAGTCTAAAAGAAACACTCGGCAATCTTTTCATGTTTTAGGAGTCAAAAAAGAGCTTAAAGATGACTCTACATGTTTTTTCGTCGAAAATGATAGATTTCGCCTGAATAATCCTTTATTCTGCACAAAAACACAAACATTACTCATACCTATTTGAAATGGACAAAAACGTCGCAAAATACCTTTTCAAAGTGAAACATAAACAAATTTGCAATTTATTTACTGAAAAAACTTATAAAAAGGGCCTTTGTCAATTCATTTTTACCGTTTGAGTTTGGGTGAGAAAATAGTGCTTTTGCTCAGAAAACTTCCCGTGAAGATTGCGGAAAATCCAACCGTCGGAATCGAATGCCGCCTTCTCCAAGTAATCCACATCATCCCACTCTTCATTTTTAACCGTTTAATTTTTTGTTTTACTCCTTTTTTTTCATTTTTGGGAGGGTTTTTAGGCGCAAAACCCGCGCGCGGGGGCCCGCAGGTTTACCATTGAGGGCCTGCGGACCCCGACTTTTTCTCCATTGGGAAAAAGCTCGGGGTCCGCACCTTCCGTGTAGACAAAGTGCGGTCCCACGCACTGTGTCTAAGCTGGAGGGTGCGTACCCCGCCGCAAGGGTTTTGAACCCAAAAATTTCCAAAAATGGACCACACAAAATATTTTCTAGCATTTTAATTTGTCTTTATACTTGATGTAGAGAGTACATCATGCTAGATTGGTGTGAACGAGAGCATGAGGACGTGGATGCTGCCGCATGGAATCATCAGCCTTCACTTGATGCTTTGAGGGCGTGCGGATTGTACAAATTCTGGGCCATTCCTGGCATGAGAGCTCAGGTGGATTTCTTACAGTGGCTGGTTGACAGATGGAGCATACAAGACCAGTGCTTCTTCATTGGCGGCCACCAGCTCGAAATCGAGCCGGCGGACATATATTTCTTGACTGGTTTGCCTGAGAGAGGCGAAGACTTGACTCTGCACGGGACTAGGCCAAGTGGCTAGTCTGTCGATAGCCTCCGGCTAGAGTACTGCAATAGCCAGGCTAGAGACAAAGTGATAGACATAAAGACGATATCCCGTCCTGAGCTCATGGTGATTGCATTCACTGTCACCAGACTTTGCGAAGCTGCCGCATTACATATTGCCACCGGATCCCAGATGCGTATGGCAGTTGATTGCTTTCGAGGCACCATCTTCAACTGGTGCGATGCCGTGTTGGCCAATGTGAAAGGTCAACTAACCAGGGCCAAGAACGGACGACTAAAGACCTTTGGTTATGGGGCTTTAGTCGTGAGATTTGGCCTGGAGAGGGTTCCTATGCTGATCCCACAACACCTTACTGTTGGAGCTGGGCTTCCTCGAGAGCCCAAACTGATGCGATGGGTCGCAGTCATGGCCCGTCACCCGGACGAGAGGACAGAGGTTGCTTGGTTCAAACCTGAGTATTTCCAATGGTTGGAAAACTAGGTCTTTTCCATTCAGGACTTCCCTTACGCTGGGATAGATTTTCGTGGTGACCCAGACAAGGTTCTTCCACCAGGAGAGCAGTGGGACGAGTCAGGTAAAATCATTTTCAACATTCTTTCTATTTAAATATTTTTTTTTTCTTTTTTTGTTTTTCCATCGTCTCAAAATTGATAGTAAAAATTTTGAAATGTAGATGTGGGTCCATAGCGACCAGCCGCTCTCCGGCCTTTCGAGAGGAAACAACCAGTTGCACCCGCGCCAGCCCCACAGGACGAATTAGCAGAGGTTTTGGCTGAGTTGGAGGGTCATCTCGAGCGCTTGACAGGAGATATTCCTGAGACCACTATAGACGACATTCCTCGTCGACTTCAACGCTATGTGATTGGAGTCCCGGGACCTTTTAGGAGGTTCCTTTGCAAGGTGGCCCGCGCAGTGGTTTCTTATAGAGATCATCACCAGTGATAGGATGATCGCCTATTGTGGGCACATGTGACATTTTTGTTTTTTGTACTTATCATTTTTGCTGATCATAAGGTGTTTTTCAACCTATGATCGAAGACGATGTATTTTTTGACACACTCCTAGATATATATATATATATATATATATATATATATATATATATATATATATCACTATTACCGGCTTATCTTGTAAATCATGTTATGGAATGGTTTTAAATTTACATGTATGATTATTGCAAATGTCTATTTAACATTCGAGAAGCAATTGCATCTGCGAATGTACTTAAAGATCTCGGAATATGCTGATATTCAATGTAATCAAATTCACGTTCCAAGAGACGCACTCTAAAAAATAATCTTAATAACACTAGATTTCTAATGACATACACTCTATTAAGTTGTAATAAAACGAGTTCAGAATCTAACCTCACTATCAAACTCCGAATCCCAAATGAAATAGATTCAGACAATAATTCAATCACTGCACTGTACTCGGCAATGTTGTTTGTTGTTTGACCGAGGCTTACCCCATGCATAGATACTAACTCGTCAGAGGGCGAATAGATAACCCAAGCTGCAGAAGAGATGTTCCGTGTATTACGACAAGCACCATCAGTGAAACCAATGTATGTTTGGAGAGGCATTGACATCTGCAATATCAAGAGTAAAACCAAGATAAGCAGGAATAATGACGAAAAAACACTCTCTAAGCTAAGCACACTGTTTAAACTAAAACACACCAGCTAGAAAGAAAAAACTATCCTAACTAAATCTCCATACCCATCCTTTTAAGCATAATACCTCTTCAAGTAAAGACCATTTCTGGGTTTACCCAAAGAGTCCCCATCAAAGTCTACCAATTCATAAGCCCCTTTGGCTAGCTTTCGCTTAACAACATAGGGACCATGCCACATAGGAACGAATTTTCCAACGCCTAATTTATCATTAGCTTGATCATAAACTAAGACTAGATCTCCTTCCGAAAAATTTCGAGGGGTCACATTTTGATCATACTAAGCTTTCATTCATTTTGCGTGAGTCTCGATCGCCAATGCAGCATTACGTCGATTCTCATCTAATTGAGCCAAGTATAACAAACGCATTTCCTCCTCGCACGTGGCTGGAAGTAACTCGATGGCCATTTGCAGTGACGGGATTTCGCATTCAATGGGTAACACAGCTTCCAAACCATAGACTAGTTGGAAAGAAGTGAACCCTGTTGATGTTTTTACTGAAGTTCGGTATGCCCAAAGAGCTGAAAATAGCATGTTGTGCCAATTCGACCGATGAATCCCAATGATTCGTCAGATCAAGATAACTAAAACTTTGTTGATGGATTCAACCAAACCATTCGCTTGTGGATAATAAGGGGTTGAACTATCGTGACGTAAACCAAGCTGGCCTGTAAGTTCGGTCATCATAACGTTTCGAAAATGATGCCCATGATCAGTGATTATTGCTTGTGGGACACCAAACCTAGCAATTATATGATTGAACACGAAAATTGCAGTTGTCTTGCCGTCTGCCTCGAATGTAGGCATCGCCTCGACCCACTTAGTTAAATAATCTACCGCAAGAATGATATACGCATGCCCCCCGGCCGAGTGAGGGTTACATGTAATAAAATCGATGCCCCATTTGGCAAAAAGACCAACGACAATTATAAGGTGGAGAGGAGTAGGTGGAGCGCGCATCTTACGATCAAAAATCTGGCAGTTGTGGCATTTTCGGACCGCCGTAATACAATCTTTAAATAAAGACGGCCACAAGTAGCCAACGCGCAATATCTTTTGGGCTGTGGCAAACCCAGACATATGACCACCACATGCTCTAGAGTGACAGTCATTTAGAACCCTTTCAGCTTCCTCGTGAGTTAAGCAACGTCGAAAAACAGAGTCCGTCCCACGGCGATAAAGAGTATCTCCAATAATTCTGAATTGTTGGGACTGGAATCGAATTTTCCAACGTTCTGACCTTGAAATTTCTGGCCGAAAGGATTGGGTCTGGAGATAAACAATGATATCCCCATACCACGGATCTAAAGTGCTGATTAGAAATAAGGATTCGTCCGCAATGGGCTCCTCCGCCACAGTTTCCGTGTCAGCACGCGGGAAGTCACACATTAACTCCGCAAAAACTAAAGATTTCTTAGACTTAGATTTCTCAAATTCCAAGTCGAACTCTTGCAGTATAACGATCCATTTAGAGTACTTACCCCCTAGCAATTGCTTGGTCAAAATGTAGATCATAGGGTTGTAATCCGATTACCGTAGTTTTACGTAGTAGAATGTAGAGACGAAAACGTTGGACAGCTTGAACGGCTGCCAATGCCAATTTCTCCACATGTGAGTATTTTAGCTCAGTGGGATTTAAGGTTTGACTGAGGTAATATATCACATGTTCCGTTCTGAATTCATCTTCTTGAACTAAGACCATTCCAATGGTGGAATGAGAGGCAGCGAGATACAAGAAGTAATCCTGGTTGTAATTGGGAGGATGCAACAATGATGCATGGGTCAACGCGTGCTTTAGTGCATCAAAAGATTTATGAGCTATCTCATCCCAATAGAATGGAGTGTTCTGCTTCAACAACCGGGTAAAACCCTTTGTAACCTCGGCGTAGTTAGGAATGAATCGTCGTAAAAAGTTTTCTTTCCCCTGCAAACTTTGGAGTTGGCGAAGACTCGAAGGAGGAGGCAATTTGATGATAGCTTCGACCTTTGAGGGATCAATGCGAATGTTGGCCTTCGAAACTACAAACCCTAGCAATTGACCCGTTTCTATACAGAAGACACATTTGTGTGGGTTCAACTGAATACGATAATGCCTACACCTCATAAATATTGCTCGTAAATGGACGAGGTGATCAGCTCGATGTAAGGAATGAGCAGGCAAATCATCGAGATACGGTTGCACAATGTGCTTGATGTCATGAAACGCATAAGACATCGCCCTTTGAAAAGTTGCTCCTCCATTCTTAAGCCCAAAAGGTAATTTTCAATAAGCAAATGTCCCCCATGGACAAATGAAAGCCATTTTTGGTTGATCGGCAGGTAGAATGTTGATTTGATTGTATCCGGAAAAACCATCCATAAAGGAAAATATTTCGCTGTCGGCACAATCATCAATGATTTGATCGATATAGGGAGTTGGATAATTGTCCTTTGGACAGGCTCGATTAATGTCCCTAAAGTCGATGCATATTCTTATTGTTCCCTGCTTTTTGTTAACTGGAACAATATTCGATACCCAATCCGTTAACGGGATCAGATAAATGAAACCTGCTTTCAACAATTTTTCAACTTCTGCTTTAATTGCAGCAGCTTTTCGTGGGTGAATCTGACGCAAACGTTGCCGGACGGGTTTAGCGTCCAGGTATGTCTTGATCTCATGAACAACAATCACGGGATCAATTCCTGGCATTTCCTCATAGGACGAGACAAACACGTCGCGAAATTCTTGAAATAGGGCCTTATATAATTGAATTTCGTCATCTGTACATGAGGCACCTATATGAATGTTCTCAACAATTCCGGGCTTAACCGAAATGTCAATGGGAATAGTTCAAGAGATGTTTCCCAAATTTAACTCTGAATCGGGATGTTTCATTGGATTCTGAGGTTCCTTGACATTCAATTGTAAAAATTGATGAGAAATAATTTTCAAAATGATCATCCTCAGGTAAAAACGAAGATCTGTGATGGAGATTGTTGTAGCTCTAACCCAAAGACATTATGATAATAGAAAAAATTTCCACTTTTGTGCCCAAAAAAGTGCTCCGATACCACTTGTTATAGCTCTAATACCACTTGTTGTAGCTTTGATACCACTTGTTATAGATATAACCCAGAAATATATGATAATAGAAATAACCCAAGAATAACAAGATAGAAATAGATAGAAATTCTTCTTTATTATCAAACCCTTAAAGTAGGGCAACACCATACATTCACTCCTTAAGGAAGGAGAACATTCCACAAGCCATATGCCTGTTCATACAATAATCCTTCACTATATCTCCATGTGGAGTCTCTAGCCTCTATATAGGCCTCATACATACAATACTATGGGTCATTACCATGGTTCCCTCATACCATCAAACTAATACCATGGGCCCATTACATTATTACTAACTACTTGTGGTCCCTTACATGATATGGGTAAAACACCTTATTTATTACTATGGTCCATCCCATTATTACATTATTACCTTGGGTACCTCCCTTGGTACCCCATATTATCCCCCCTAGGTATATAACATTCCACCCCCCTAAGCATGTTTCGTCCCCGAAACATGGGAAGAACACAAATAATAAGATCTACTCAAAAGAGTAGTCCACTGATACGATGCACGTGCATCTAGCCATCCAAGAGAAAGGTGAACCCTCGATCTCGCTGATGCCTCGCTCGCTTGAGATGGAAGTTGACCGTGGCAGCTCTTCTGTGTTGATGTGTAGTAGGTGGATCTTCTCTCCTCGCTATCTATCATACGGGGGTTGTTGTCCTTGTGACTACTTGGTTTCCATCTTGATGGTTGTCTTGCGGGGTGATGTGGGTGATGATATGTTGAAGTTTTAACCCACGATGGCTTTTTCTTTAATTCACCCTGTTGTGGTGCCTGTTGTGGTGTCTTCTTTTCCAATATGACTTCAACCACTGAGCTCTCATCTGATGTACCTGTAACCTTTTCTTCTTCAGCCTCTGTTTGTGTTTGATTGTCGATCATCAAAGGCTCATCATCTGATATGTCAGTCCCTGGAACATCTTCTGCTTCCGCCTCCATGTACTCTACCTGTTTATTGATGGAAATATCATGTAATGTAATTTTCTTCTTTTTATACCAAAGCTTCAGGAATTTCTTCTGCACATTAATATTGATAGTACCCACAGATTCCATCCAATGATATCCCAAAACAACACTCATATTATCCATCTCTGAAGTATAAAAATCACCATGCAACACATACTTATCCATAGAAAGCTTCAAATCTTTATAAAATTGAACATCCTCATTATCAACCTATATGTTTTCAATGTGTTTTGTTGGAACTTGCAATTTTTTTGCCAATTTAACATTGATAAATTATGCTTACAACTAGGATTTATAGACACAACGATCTTCTCCTTTTGAATGAATCCATGAACCTGCAATAAGGAGACACCTGTAGCAATTAACCCCTTATGTGTCTTATTCTCCTTTTTTCTAGCCCGAGACCATTTGTCCAAAAAGACTTTTTCAAATTCTGCATCTGAAATTTTGGTCAACTGCTTGTGGTCAAGTGATAACCACCAATTTTCAGCCTCATCTCTCATATTAAGCTTCATTTAAATCTTCCAATATGTCCCATGTATGGACTTGTGTCTCTGTATGAATTCTTCAATAGTAGGACCATCATCTTTCCCTATAAAATATAGCATCTCCATGAAGAGGGTTTGAGAAAAATTCACTTACTTGGCGAAAATTTGAAATTGTCACAGTTTCGTCAATATTGCTCAGAATCCCTATTATGACCTATTTTCAGAAATGGAACAATCATTCTGCATCTACCCATGTGATAGAAATCTTGATCCCGACACTTAAAATTTCAGATCTGCGCTGCAACTCTCCCGCCGTCACCAAAATTTCTGCAAAAAAGAGCTGATTTTAAATCAGCGATATCTCCCTCATCCGGACTCCGATTCGACTGATTTTTTTTTTGAAATTAGGTATTTTTTCACAAAGATTCCAGATCTACAAGTAGATTTTGCAGATCGTGCACCAGGACGTCCAGATCTGCGCCACAAATTCGCTACCTTGAAAAATTGTCTGCAACCCCACTGATTTTTAGATCAGCGATATCTCCTTCATCCGGACTCCGATTCAACTGATTTTTTTTTTTGAAATGGGCTATTTTTTCACAAAAAATATAGATCTACAATTAGATTTTGCAGATCTTTCACCAGGAAGTCCAGATTTGCGCCGCAAACTCACTGCCCCGAAAAATTGTCTACAACAACACTGATTTTTGGATCAGCGATATCTCCTTCATCCGGACTCCGATTCAACCGATTTATTTTTTGAAATCGGCTATTTTTCCACAAAGAATACAGATCTACAATTATATTTTGTGGATCTTTCACCAAAACATACATATCTGATCTGCAAACTCGCCACCCAAAAATCCCTGCAAAAAATAAAAAAAAATTCCACTTTTGTGCCCAAGAAAGTGCTCCGATACCACTTGTTGTAGCTGTGATACCACTTGTTATAGCTTTGATACCACTTGTTATAGATCTAACCCAGAAATATATGATAATAGAAATAACCCAAGAATAACAAGATATAAATAGATAGAAATTCTTCTTTATTAATATCAAGACCCATAAGGTAGGGCAACACCATACATTCACTCCTTAAGGAAGGAGAACACTCCACAAGCCATATGCCTATTCATACAATATTCCTTCACTATCCTTCCATGTGGAGTCTCTAGCCTCTATATAGGCCTCATACATACAATACCATGGGTCATTACCATGGTTCCCTCATACCATCAACTAATACCATGGGCCCATTACATTATTATAAACTACTTGTGGTCCCTTACATGACATGGGTTAACCACCTTATTTATTATTATGGCCCATCCCATTATTACATTATTACCTTGGGTACCTCCCTTGGTACCCCATATTATCCCCCCTAGGTATATAACAGAGATCTTCCCATGGTAAATCGTCTACACATAGGATTTCGCGAATTTGCTCATCAGAGTGAACAAGTTCAGAAAATGTAGTTAAATCCGAGGTTGATTGGAAAAGTGATTCCTCACGGACCACATTCATTAAGTCATTTTCGGTTGAACATAGGTCGGCAAAAGATTGCACGACTTCATAGACAATTTCATATGGACTCAAAGGCATGAAATTACTAAATGAGTCTATCTCAGATTTAGAAGGAATGATCCAAGGATCATCATAAATAATGGTGTCTAATGTAATCATATGAATGGTTGCAAATGAAGATGATGCGTTGATTGGAGGAAAAGGAAACGTTCCTAGTAAACCGGCATCTTTAACTAATCCTACTCCAACATCCTTATATGGGATAGTCGTTTTACCAACATGTTGAATACTCTCCGAAGAGGCTGGGTCGGATGAAAAGTAAGCCAGCTGGTCTATTGTTACGATCTTTCCATTGTGTGGAAACTTAATTGCTCGAAAGACCGATGAAACGACCGCTGTCATAGCGTAAGACCAACTTCGACCCAAGAGAAGGTTGTAATCTAGAGGGGCATCAACCACCTCCACATCTAGACTAACGGTTTTTCCTTCAATCCCTATAGGCAAATCCTGTAGAATGCCAAAAGGATGAAACCCACGACCATCAAAGGCCTTTAGAATCATCGTGGATTGATTTAGCGAAGGAGAACCAAGCAATCTCCAACACTGTATCGACATAATACACGTTGAGGCTCCCTCATCAATTACAGTCCGATGAATAGGGCTGTTTTTGACTATCACTGGAATCTGGAAAGCCATTTGATGAGGAAAACGTGGTGTACTATTCTCTAGATCGAAAATTACTAGGTTCGGGTCCTGAACATCAACAGCTCCTATAGCCGACAAAAGTAATTTACGTTGTGCTGGGCATGATTGCAGCACTTCCAAAGCCGACATTGCTGAGGGTGAAACAGCTAAATCCTCAACAATGTTATAATTCTGAGCTGCTCTCGCATGTGGATTGAAAGCTGACTTTCAAAGTATTCCCTCAGCGGGCGGTTTGATTACCAAGTCTGGATTAGGTTTCTCGATCTGTAGTGGATCGAAACCGGGAGCTGAGGTTGATGGATTAGAATGAGAAGATTCTACTTCTTTACCATCAACAGGACTCTTACTACCATAATCTTGCGATCGAGTCGCAATCCTAACATGGGACATCATTAATATGAGTTCTTCATTGGCACTCGAGGATGAACCTATCATCTCGCTGTCTTGAGCCGGAAAAGGATCCTTCAAAACAGCAGGAGTTTGGGAACCCTTGACAATTTTCGCAACCTCTGCACAAGGATAACGAGGTTTGCACTTTTCATCATTGGATTCCGCCTTTTCAGGTTTCTCCTTTGAACTTTTGTCCGTTTTATTCTTCTTCTTTCCTTTCTTCTTCCCATTGGATTTTGATTTGGCTGTAGATGACTCTACAACGTGAATATCGGTGGAAATCTCTGCAGAAGAATCTCCTGTCGGGGAGTCAGGCAAGGTTATGATAGGGGAAGAATTCTTGGAAGACTTCTTCTTACTTTTAGTGTTAACCGTGCCAATCATACCATCAGTGGCATGAGATCCCGAAGGAGCTGCAACGATTTGATTTTTCTTGGGAAGATCTGGGATTTTTTCGTGTAACGTACCTGACTGAGTATAGACCAAGTCAAGATACTATGCTTGAGCAATCACTTTCTCCTCAGTAACAACGCCGGCTTTAGCAACACCTTCAGTGATCTTTGGCAACAAAGATTTTACAAACCACTCAGCCAAGATTTGATCCGGAATAAATACCTTCACTAAACGACGTCGACGTCTCCACTCATGAATATGATCTGAAATGTAAGTGGATGTCGATTGTTTCAGCGAAGTTAACAATTCTGTGCCATTGTCATATCGGACTGGCAACTGAAAATGAGTTAAAAACGAGGTAGATAACTGACTAAAATTATAAAAAGTGCCTCGCGGTAACTCAATGTACCACTTGACCGTGAGACCAATTAGAGTGCACTGGAAAAGTCTAAGACGGATTGAATCATCTGTGATGGAGTTAGACGCACACCAGAGGTGGTAAGTCATCACATGGTTTGACGGGTCCTCTCCTGATTTACCTTCGAACTTGGGAATGTCACTGGGCAACTTATTCGGCATTGGCGGCCAAAACGTAAGATAATTAATGGGATCGTTCATTAGGCGTGACAAGTCAGGTAAGTCCAAAGTTGCGATAAACGGTAACTGCCAATTAGGATCCCTAAAACTCTGGGTCATGAGACCAGCCCCAGGAGGAGGATATCCAGGATAACTAGGAATAGGAATCGCGTTCGGGATATTGTATCCTCCCAGAAAACTAGGATTAACCGGACCGTACTGGGGTTGTTGAGGTTGTTGATAAGTGTACCCAGGATACAGTTGATACTGATAAACTGGCTTCTGGACAGCAGGACCGAATTGGTACTGTCCCTGGTACGGTTGATAGGTGAATTTTGGTTGACTTGTGACAACCGTACTTAAACCAGGTTGTCCTACAGGCATTTGAACTGAAGTTTGAATTGTAGATCCAGACGGTGGTAAAGATGTCTGAGGAGTAGATACAGGAACAGTAGAAAACGGAGCTATCGATACTCCAGAAGTAGGTGGGGTAGATTGAACAGATGTTGCGACAGTTGTAGTAGTTGTTTGAGGCGGAGTACGAGGTGTACTGGGCCCAGGCTGAGAAACTACTGAAGGTACAGAAGTTTGAATGTTAGACTGGACTGGTTGCTGGGGTGTACCAGAAACTAAGGGTTGTCCAGTTTGAGATGACAATTGTACATTTGGCTGCAACACCTATTGGGTTTGCGATGGATCCCACACTATATTCATTCCGGGGTATTGACCCATAACTGGTTGAGAATATTGAGGACCATAACTGGGTTGAGGGTAGGATTGATAATTGAAAGGTACATTTCCCATTCCTTGAACATACGTTTGACCTTGGGGTGGTTGGAAACCTTGGTTCGAGTATTGACCTTGGGGTTGATATCCTTGAGGCACATACTGATACTGGGGTTGACCTTGAGGTATAAATTGATACTGGGGTTGACCTTGGGGTACATATTGAGTCTGGGGTTGACCTTGAGGAACGTACTGTCCCGTAGGTATGTACTGTCCTTGAGGTTGCCCCCCAGATGCAAATTGTGTACCTTGAGGTTGCCCCCCAGATGCAAATTGTGTACCTTGAGGTTGCCCCCCAGGCGTTAATTGAGGCTGCCCCCTAGACGGTAACTGGCCACCTTGAGGCTGAGGATTGGGAATAGAACCTGACATCATAAGGATGTCTTCTACGCTCAACGGCTTTGTACCATTGCTTCCAGTTAATAACCCTTGCTCAATGGGTTGAGGAGATGCTCCCAAAAAAGTACTAGAAAGAGACTGATACCCAGAGGGAACAGATGGACCGCCGTACAAAAAGGATTCGGGCAATTGAGTAAACATGGACGACTGTCGTGACATATTTACGGGAGTATAAAAACCTCTAGGTGTTGAGTGATAAGGAGCACGAGGTGGTGAAAAACTTAACCCTGAGTTTTCTAAATAATTAGTCAAAGAAAGATACCAAGAATTGCTCCTAGGTGGACTGTAAAAAATTGATTCACGCTCCCTTAGTTCAATAACAGGTTGATTTTCAGGGATAGGGATGCCTACTTCTTCTTCCGGAGCAAGTTCTTCAATAGCAATAAGTCCAGAAGGAAGATCTTGAGTGATTACTCTTTCTACCTTAGGTGAACCAGGACCACTAAAAGTTGGAGAAACAAACCCCGATGTCGGAGTAGCAGCAAATTCACTTTCAGGCTCGGATATTTCGGGCTCTTCACCTATATCACTAGTAGATGAAAAGCTACCAGTGATTTCGGAGAGAGACACTGACTGCGGATTATACTCTGCTACTGGCGTTTGAAAATCAGGATGTACTATCAAAGAAGATTCTCCTTCCTCAGGTGACCCAACTCTACTGTCTCTAGGAGTTACGAGGACTTTCAAGCCTTCAAGCTGGCTTGGTACTTCCTCAGGAGGTTGGCCCCGAAGTCTACGGGACTTCCTCTATAACTCAGCCACGTTTACAATCTCAGGAGACTGGCCCCAAAGTCTACGGGACTGTCTTGGTAATTCAGCCACAGTTAAAGACTTTTAACTACTTCACACGCAAACAAAGTAAAATCTCAATAAAAAGCACCTAAGGTCTCTAAAGAACCAAACAAATTTGAATCACACGCCTAAAGAATCTAGGAGATCAAACACACACAAACAGTAACTTTCTGGACCGAAAACACTAGTTGGTGATGAAATCCAACGTCGTAGAGTTCAGTACAGAAATGGCAGTTGGAACAGTTACCCCGGCAACCTGCTTAATGAATAGACTGGCACAAGTTCCTCCACTTAACCGTCTCGAGTGAAGTGAACCCCCCAGAAAATCCAAGTGAGTCTAGCCGACGTCTGCTCCAGGTACAGTGGGATCTTCCCACCATTGTCACCTCAGGAAGAGTCCTAAAGATTATGGCCACTAAGGTTACCAACTGAGACAAATACACCTGGGGGAACAGTCTACAATCCGATATGCACACAAGGGCAGAGTAGCAAGCTCAATCCCCTTGAAGGCTCCTTGACATAATCCAAGGTTTACCAACAAGTGACCCCAGGCTCCTCGACAATGGTTAATCCGAGGTTTACCGTTTTTAATACGTGAATATCTGGCGTCATTCCCAATGAGGAAGGATTTATTCCCACACTGGTTCGGACACGATCTCGTGCTTCTCCTTTAAGAGGAGCTTTCTCAGAGCATAAATGCAACAATTGGATTTCTTCCCTACCACAAGATACAGCTACTTGTTTGTTTTTACTGTCTTGGAGAGTTAATTACTCTCCTACTCCAAGACACTAGCCTAAGCTAAGTTGGTGTATCAGAGCCCTAGAAATAAAAAAGTTACTAGGTGAATTTTGCTTTAAGCGTTAATTTTAGTGGTTTTTGTTTAAGTCCAAAGGTGCGGAGATGAAACTCGCGGTATGAAGACTCGACTCAAAATCACTAAAAATGCACCTAAGATGATCTAAACAATCTTTTTCTCTTCGATTAACTTCTAAACTAAGAAAGAATTTGAGAATGCAAATACTTTGTAAACACAAATCTTTCTCAATTAAACAAATTAAAAGAAGAGCTTTTCCTTTCCAAAGCACTCAAACGAGACAACTAGTTATTTCACAAAAATTTCCCTTTTCGTTTCAAAGCACTCAAACACTACAAAAAACAAAGTTTTTTCAAAAGAGATTTTTTATTTATTTATTTTGTAATAAAACACTCAAAACTAATGAAAATGGCTAACTTTGAGATCTACAAATTATGAAAACCTATTTGAAGTCAAAGCCTACTAAAAGTCTTTTTAAGGATGTTTTACTCAGCTAGATGCAAGCTAAGGACTAATTTATGCAGAATCACAAATCAGTCAAGAACAACCAATTTTGTTTTCTTTTTGAAAATGAAAATCCAAACTTTCAAATACAAGTTTTTCGAAGTTTTGTAAAGAGAAAACTCAAAGCGGATTCCTCAAACAAGGGGAGATTTCATCAATGGTCAAACTCATAAGAAGGCTGGTAGACACTAAGGTGATCTGAAGTTCCTACAGCTTCTAAGCTCAAAGCCACTACACAACCAAAATGAAAAACAAACCCAACAAGCAAAACTCCTAGGAATTTCACCTAAAACCCTAACACTAACGAAATCAATCCAAGGAAAGCTTCTGACAAGTTATATGCAGGTCTGGGCAGTGGATAACAATTTCTAAACACAAACTAAGCTGACTAACAGAGGAAATTTTAGGGTTTTCAAAATTTTGACAGGGTCCGCAGGCCCACAGTTGGCACAGGTGCGGTCCCGCTCTGTGCTAAAAGCCAAGCTGTGGGTAAGTACGCACTGTGTCAAACGGCTAGGGTGCGGTCCTCTCCCAAAGCTATGAAAAACGAAAAATAACCCTGGATCTACAAACTCTACCCAATTTTACACACAACAAGCCAAAAACAGAAACAAAAATAGAGTTTCTCAGGTCAAAGTAAAAACAAGGAAAACAATCAAGTCCCCAGTGGAGTCGCCATTTTGTCATGCGGAATAAGTCGATCTTGTGGACAAGATAGACCTTCCTAGAATCTAAAGAAGACCTAATGACAAGCAAACCAACCAGACACTATCTTTCTCTAAATATGCTTTAATAAACAATAGCAAACAAGTGCTTTTATGGCCTACCTTAGGTCCAACGCTAGCTTGTGGATGCCTTCGCTCCTTCGATCCAAATGAGCTCCTTTTCGTGAATATGCAAACAAAAACAAGGCAAACAAATTAAATAGCACCTAAAAAGCCAATTGCATAAAACATATTTAACATGAAAGTCAAGGAGTCCATGAAACAAATAGCATGAGATACTTGTTGAGAAAAATGAGTTTGATTGTATTAATTCAAAAGAAGAAGAACTTTACAACCTTTGCCTTGACGCTGTAAAAGCTTCTCCCAGGGTCCAGCAAGAAGTCTCCTCTACTTTGACAAGTTTCACTCACTCCCCAATGAATCCAAAAAGATGTGTGATCTCTCCTCTTAAGCTCAACTAGGAAGTCTTGATTTCACCAGCATTTACCCTCAAAAATGTTCAGCTTCCAACCTCCTTAGCAACCAGCCCAATGCCTGTATTTATAGTGCAATGGAGGGAGGTTACTAGGTCCTCCTTCAAAGGGATAGCTCCTCTCATCAAGGGATTAGCTCCTTCTCTTTTGGGATGCATGAACCACCTCAGAGCGAACAATCCACGTCAAAATTCCTTCTAGAAACCTCTAGAATTAACACAAAGTGAGTTTTTTAAGATAAAACTTGCGCCTTTTGACTTTCACAGGGGTCCGCACCTACACCGTTAGGGACAGAGCGGGCAGGTCCGCAGCTTTTGTACACAGAAGGTGCGGGACCGCAGGTGACCATGAGAGAAAGTGCGAAACCAGAGTTACATTGATTTTTAATGTCTTTCTCTCATTTGCAAAGCATGATTTGAAGAGCTGAGGTCTGAGACTTGCTTAGGAGGACAGTACAAGTGGTGATAGACCCATACTGACTGCAAATAATCATGGTGACGATATTTTTGTGTAACACTTGCCCAATTTGCATCTGTGAAGCCACACAACTTCACTCCCACTGTTTGTTTGTACCATAGTCCAAACTAGGTAGTGCCTCTAAGGTACCTTAGAACATGCTTAACTTCCTTCCAAAATAATTTGGTTGGCCTAACCATAGCTTGGCTCATCTAGTTGATTGCATAGTACATATATGGTCATGTGTTCACAAGGTACATCCGTGAACCCGCTTATTTCTAATAAATGGTAGCATCTACTATCTCACCTGAAGTGGCATCCTCCTTCCTCCATTTGATTGTTAGAGGTGTCTCCATGGGTTTGCAACTCTCCATGTGGAATCTCTGTAGTATCTCATTTGCATACTTTCCTTGAGAGACAAATAGTTCCCCATCGCATTTCCATACTTCAAATTCGAGGAAGTAGTACATGAGACCCATGTCCTTCATTTCATATTCTCTTGCAAGGTCCTCCTTGCAAGATATGATTAGTTTTTCATCACCATTAAAATCAATTCAACAACATATCAGAAAATAATCAACAATTTACCTTCTACCAAAATATGATAGAGGTTTGTGTCTGCTTTGCTTTTGGTTAAGCCCAGGCCAGTGAGATAACTATAAATCTTGGTGTACCATGCATGAGTTGCTTGCTTGAGACCGTACAATGCTTGCTTGAGTCTACACACATGAAACTCTCGATAAAAAATCTCAAAGCCTTATAGTTGCTTGATGTACACCTCCTCCTCAATAACTCCATTGAGGAATGTTGTTTTTACATTTATCTAGTGGAACATCCACCCCATCTGTGCAAACAGAGGAGAAATTGATTTGATGGATGAGTATCTTGCTATAGGATAAAAGGTCTCATCATAGTCAATCCCCTCAACTTGAGAGTATCGCTTGGCTACAAATATGGCCTTGTACTTTTCTATTCTTCTGTCTGCTACCTATTTTACCTTGAAGATGCATCACGAACCCACAAATGATTTATCTATTGGTCTTGGGACCACTTCCTAACCATTGTTCTTTACAATTGATTCATATTCATCCACCATTGCAGCAACCCATACAGATTTATCTATTGCTTCCTCAAAAGAGGATGGATCAGTCTCTACAAGCTTAGTGATTAGAGCCATGTAGAAATTGTACTGATCTAGAGACCTTCTCTGCCTACACTAATTTGAAGGAGAACCCACATTCTACTTCGTATCCTGCACAAGTCTCTCAACTTCCTGGGTCCTTTTTCCTCCCTCTTTGGATGGTTCTGCTTGAGTGGTTTTATCCAATCTCTACTCCTCAATTTGTGGCTACTCTAAAGCTTCTTGAGGTTCCTCCTTTGGAGCTAAAATCTCCTCTTCTAGTGGGATCTAAAGTTCCCTCTCAATAGAGCACCACATCGCTTTCTCCTCATCAAATTTTGCATCCCTTAGCACAACTGTCATTTTGAGGGATGGAAAGTACACATAGTAGTCGTGGGGAGTTTCTGTGGAACCCACAAATACCCCCAATTTTGTTGTTGGCTCTTGATCCAAAATATATCCTAAAAAAAAACCTCTAAGTCTTCAAAATAAAAAAACTATCACAAAAGGATGAACTTATAAAAATGGCGGATTACACTATCGGGCCTGAAAAACATGAAGAAACAGTGAAAAACAAAGTTATCGGAGGTCAAAGGAGCGATGCATAGGAGCCGTCGGATCTGGCCGATCAACGGTCCAGATCTGAATAGCATATCGCAATCGGTGATGACAGGCAGAGGCTATCGGAGGCTACCATGCGAAAATTGTGAGAGCAATCAGTGCAAGTCAATGAGGACCGTCGATCAAGCGCTAGATCGATGACCCAGGTTAACTCGCAATATCGCATCGGCAAAATACAATGGAGCACATATACAAAGGCCCAGGGACTATGCGATATGCGATTGCGATAATATCACATCACAATATCACATCAGAGCAATATAAAGGGGTGATGTCGATAAGGCCAGCGACCATGCGATGCGCCGATAGCCGATAAGGCCGATCAACGCAATTGGCTATTGGAAGCCAATCCAATATGCGATATGCGATATAGCTAGACCCGATGGGTTTTATAAAGGAAAATACATATATTTTGAGTTCCATAAAAAGGCGTTTTTAAATGTAAATTCGTGTTTTCGTTAAATAAACGAAAACCAAAGGAAATGTGAATTGGGCGATATAAAAGACCCGAAAGGGTTTTTAGACGCAATGATATATGTTTTGAGTTCCGAAACGAGTGGGATTTCAGGTGGGCCGTAGGCGGTAAGAGGTATTGGTCAGGCTCCACCCGAGCCCATACATTGGCCGCCACGTGGCTTGGTGCCGGAGAGAGAAAACCACCCTTTTCGGGTAGGTAATTTTTGGGTGCATAAGCCACCTAAAATCAATAATAACTGTTGGATCAATGATCACTCGTGATAGTGCCCGAAGACGGATCCGAAATGATTATAAGGTGGAATTAATAATATTTCAGGTCTGAGAAAAGGCATTTGGGTGGATTTTTACAGTGTTTCTTGTGTATTCTCTGTGTAAATAAAGAAGTACTGTTTTAGTGATTTCCAAAGCACCGATGGTCCCTTCTGTTGCAGAACGGGTGGCCACCTTCCCTGAAGGTGTTAACAAATGATTACTTAACACTCAGAGGGGGATTCAAGCAAACAGAGGCCGGGAGCCAGAGATCCGAGAAGTGGAATTGAACACACAACACCAATTGGCTTAAAAGCCATAGAATTATATAGACAGAGGCAAGCAGTGCTAAGACAGAGAGAAAATAGAGACAAAGAGTCAGTGAGGAGAGTCTGTGTACTTAGAAAGACTTGGGGGATCCAAGTAAAGCCTTGTTGTTTTGTATCTTTTGTGTGAGACTCAAATTGAGCTCACTTTTGTAAAACTCTACTCTTGAAAGACATAATAGAGAGGTCACCACTAAAGGCTGGACCAGGAGATGTAGCCAAGGAGTGTTGGGTGAACTCCTTGATTATCTTGTTGTGTTATGTGTGTGTGTGTCTGTTATGTATCTTTAACTACTTCATTGTCTATATTATTCGTAATCTTATCGATCCGTTGCACTAAGTAATATAGGAAAATCCATGCACATGAGTCTGTAATACCTTAATATTAGTCTAAGATCTCATTTTTAGATCAAGTGGTATCAAAGCTTTAGGTTTGCTAAGGTTAGACAAGCTTGTGCTAGATTGTTGAATGCTAACTAGGTCAAAGCTCAAACTAGGAGAAGGAGAACTTGTTGAGGCTAATCTAGAAATTGGAAGAGTCTATCCTAGGAGGAGAATGGCAGAACAAACCCCATTGGAATCAGAATCTCAGTTCATGGATAGTTTCATGACCATGAGAGCCATGGTGGAAGAGATGTATCAAGAATTTAAGAAAGGTCGAGGTGAAAGTACTTCAACCTCCAAACAAGACAAAGGAGCAGAGGAACCTTCTCTAGATGCCCCAGAGGGAAAAGGGAAAGGGGAAAAGCTTCCTCCATCATCTCCTCCACCATCACCTCCATCATCCTCATCTCCTAGCCCTGAAAAGAAAAAGAAGAAAACATTTGTGATTAAATTAGATGTGAAATTTGATTTTCCAATCTATGATGGAGAATTAAATGTAGAAAAGCTAGATAACTGGATTAGACAGATTGATGTATATTGTAGGGTGCAGAACATTGATTCAGAGAGGAGAAAGATTCAGCTAGCTAGCCTTCGCCTTGGAGGAATTGCCTTAGTGTGGTGGAAAGGTAGGACATAAGATGATTTGAAGAAGCATGGTAAAATTCTTTCTACCTGGAATGAGTTTATTTCTGCCATTAAAAACAAATTCTATCCACTAGCTTATATGTAGCAAGTAATGATGAGTTGGCAAACTCTTTTCCAATTAAAGGGGCAAAGTGTACAAAGCTATACCCAGGAATTTAGAAAAAGAGCTTTAACTCTAGGCATTTCTCTAGACTCACCTAAAACTTTGTTGAAGTATATAGGTGGTCTGCATAGCTATTTGAGGCACACCATTCTCATGTTTAATCCCACTAGCCTAGATGATGTATCAGTTCAGGCTACACATCTAGAGGCTAGAGGCAAGAATGTGAACACAGAGTTTGGGGGATCATCAAAAACCTCTGCAAGCAAGAACAAGAAAAAGAAGAAGCAGAAATGGAAAGAGAGGAAGGCAAATGCTATACAGAAAGATAAACATTCATGCACTCATTGCAAGAAGGATGGGCACGATGATGAACATTGCTGGTCTTTACATCCAGAGCTGAAACCTAAGAAGTTCGGTGGTAAGTAGAAGAAGACTGTTGTTGCTATTCAGAAAGATTTGGGGTCAGACTCAGGTGATGAAACAACAGTCACAGCCACCGGTATAAAAGGTTATCTGATTTAGAGAATACAGAGATCAAGAAGTAGGTATAGGAGCTGCTTGATAAAGGGTTCATAATACCAAGCACATCACCATGTGTATCTCCAATTATGTTGTTGAGAAATAAAGATGGTTCGTGGAGGATGTGCATTGATTACATAGCACTGAATAAAATAATTATCAAGAATCATTATCCTCTTCCTCGCATAAATGATCTATTAGATCAGTTGAAAGAAGCAGTTTACTTTTCCAAGTTGGACTTGCATAGTGGCTATCATCAGGTCAGAGTAGCAGAACAAGATGCATGGAAGACTTCTTTCAAAACAAAGCAAGGGCTGTATGAATGGCTGGTTATGCCTCTTGGCTTAACTAATGCTTCTGCCAATTTCATGAGAGTTATGAATGATGTACTCAGGCTTTTTATTGATGATTTTGTAATTGTATATTTAGATGACATTCTTGTTTTCAGTAAAACACGGGAAGAACATTTGAAGCATGTAAAGCAATCTCTAGATGTTTTGAAAAGAGAAAATATCTATGTGAAATGATCAAAATGTGAATTTGGCAAAACATCTTTAAATTATTTGGATCATATTGTAGGGGGTGGTGAATTGAAGATAGATCCCTCTAAGGTTGAAGTCATTGTGAACTAGCCTAAACCCAAATCCGCTACAGAAGTTAGGAGTTTCCCAGGAGCAGCAAAATATTGGAGAAATTTTATTGCTAACTTTTCCTTGATTGCAGCTCCTTTACATGCTTTAATAGGATTGAACAAGGTGTTTTAGTGGGGAGGAAAATAGCAGAAAGCCTGTGACACCTTGAAAGAAAAATTAGTACAATACCAGTACTAGCACTGCCAGATCTTCAACGACCATTTGAGATTGAAACAGATGCTAGTGACTATGCCATGGGAGCAGTGTTGATGCAACATGGTAAACCCATATGCTATCATTCTGAGACATTTAATTCTGCAGTAGTTAATTATCCCACATATGATAAAGAATTGTATGCATTAGTGCAGAGTGTGAAAAGTGGAAACATTACCTATTGGGCAAAGAAACAATTATACATACAGATCATCAACCATTTCAATATTTGCACTCACAAAATAAATTGCAACAATCAAGACACTATAGGTGGATGGGTTTCCTACAACAGTTTCATCTTGTCATCAGATATAAGAAAGGCATACACAATAAGGTTGTAGATATGCTATCAAGACCAATCATAAATGCATCTACTAAACTTAAGCATAACTCAATATTGCATGAAAGCTACATTGAACAATAGCTCAAGATGTAGATTTTAAAGATGTGTATGCAACTTTAAGTCAGGGCAAACAAGTTGAAGAATTGGATTATTATGTTAAGGACCAACTCTTGTATCATTTGGGAAAGTTATGCATTCCACAAACTGAAAGAGTTAACATAATCTGAGAAGCACATGCTTCTCTTATATCCAGTCATTTTGGGGTAAGTAAAACAATTGCACAGCTGCAAAGGTTTTGTTATTGGCCAAGAATGCATGAAACAGTTTCTAGATATATTAAAGGGTGTACCATGTGTGCTAAAAGCAAGCCTAGCAATAGAAAACTAGGCTTGTACACTCCACTTCTAGTTCCTTCTCGTCCTTGGGAAAGTGTTTCCATGGACTGTGTTGGGGGATTGCCAAAATCTAGAAAGGATCATGATTATTTATATGTTATTGTGGACAGGTTCAACAAAATGAGTATTTTAATACCTTGTAACAAGCAGATTACAGTTGAACAAACAAAGAAGTTGTTCTTTCAGCATGTATGGGTTCATTTTGGGTTACCCACTTCTATTATATTTGACCGAGATTCCTGATTTGTTGGGAATTTTTGGTCAAGTCTATGGGAGTTGATGGACACCAGATTGAAGAAGAGCATAGCATTTCATCCACAAACAGATGGCCAAATAGAATTGGTCAACAGGACAGTGATCCAGTTGATCAGGGGCCATTGCAACAAGCATCCCAAGCTTTGGGATGAACATTTGTGTTATGTGCAACATGCTTACAACCGTGTCAAGCACTCTTCTACACAGAGATCTCCTTTTGAGACTTGCTTTGGTTTTACACCAAAGTCTCCCTTGGATTTTGTCTTTAGTAAAGACATAGCAGTTGATGGACAAAGTGATGTGGACAAAGCAACCAAGTTCATTGAACAGATCCAAGAAATTCACCAGGCAGTGTAGGAACAGTTGGGGAGAAGCCAAGCCAAGTACAAGGCAAGGCATGATAAGCATTGAATTGAGCATAGCTTCCAAGTTGGTGATCAAGTCTAGCTGTACATAAGCAAAGAAAAAATGCAAGGTGAAGGTAAGAAACTGAAGCCAATAAGGTATGGACCTTTCAAGATACTTGAGAAAATTGGTGAAAACACTTTTTTCCTTGATTTGCCAGCTTATATGCATATCTATTCAGTCATTAATGCAGAGAACTTGAGACTAAATGAACCTTCATTGATTGAAGATCCCGAAGAGCAAAGTCAGTTGCCTTCTATTGATGATATATAGCCTAAATATCTCAATGAGTTGCAGGAAGACATAGTTCTGGACAGGAAGTTGAGAACTACGCACAGAGGGAATGTTGAGTACCTCAGAATTAGACTCAAAGGTTCGAAACCAAGCAATGCAAGATGGATAGAGATTGGACAAGTGAGGAAGCTGTATCCTCACTTGATTGATGCTTAAAAACCAACTTTTGGTGGTCCAAAATCTTTTTCAGTGGGAAGGCATGATCCAAAATGGATCCTAAAAAAAACCTCTAAGTCTTCAAAATAAAAAAACTATCGCAAAAGGATGAACTTATAAAAATGGAGGATTACACTATCGGGCTTGAAAAACATGAAGAAACAATGAAAAACAAAGTTATTAGAGGTCAAAGGAGCGATGCACAGGAGCCGTTGGATCTGGCCGATCAACGATCTAGATCCGATCAGCATATCGCAATTGGTGTTGACAGGCAGAGGCTATCGGAGGCTACCATGCGAATGTTGCGATACCGATCAACGCTAGTCAATGAGGACCGTCGATCAAGTGCGCAGATCGACAGCCCAGGTTAACCCACAATATCACATCAGAAAAATACAGTGGAGCACTTATACAAAGGCTCGGGGACTATGCGATATGCGATTGTGATAATATCGCATCGGCACAATATAAATGGGTGATGCAGATAAGGCCAGCGACCATGCAATGCGCCGATAGCCAATAAGGCTGATCAGCGCAATCGGCGATCGGAAGCCAATCCAATATGCGATATAGCCGCACCCGATGGGGTTTATAAAGGAAAATACATATATTTTGAGTTCCGTAGAAAGACGTTTTTTAATGTAAATTCCCATTTTTGTTAAATAAATGAAAACCAAAGGAAATGAAAATTGGGCGATATAACGGACCCAAAAGGGTTTTTAGACACAACGATATATGTTTTGAGTTCTGAAACGAGCAAGATTTCAGGTGGGTCTTAGGTGGTAAGTAGTATTGGCTGGGCTCCGCCCTAGCCCATACACTGGCTGCCACGTGGCTAGGTGCCGGAGAGAGAAAACCACCCTTTTCGAGCAGGTAATATCTGGGCGCATAAGCCACCCAAAATCAATAATAACTGTTGGATTGACGATCACTCGCGATAGAGCTTGAATATGGATCCAAAAGGATTATAAGGCAGAATTAATAATATTTTAGGCCCGAGAAAAGGCGTTTGGGTGGATTTTTACAGTGTTTTTTGTGTATTCTCTGTGTAAATAGAGAACAACTGTTTTAGTGATTTCCGAAGCGCTGATGGTCCCTTTCGTTGCAGAACTGGTGGCCACCTTCCCTGAATGTGTTAACAAATGATTACTTAACTCTCAGAGGGGGATTCGAGTGGAGAGAGGCCGGGAGCCAGAGAGCCTAGAAGAGGAAACAAATAGACAGTGCCGATTGACTTAAAAACCATAGAATTACAGAGACAGAGGCAAGCAATGCTGAGATGGAGAGAAAACAGAGACAAGCATTCAATGAGGAGAGTCTGCGTACTCAGAAAGACTTGGGGGATACAAGTAAAGCCTTGTTGTTTGAGACTCAAATTGAGCTCACTTTTGTAAAACTCTGCTCTTGAAAGACATAATAGAGAGGTCACCACTAAAGGCTAGACTAGGAGACCTAGCCCAGGAGTGTTGGGTGAATTCCTTGATTATCTTGCTGTGTTATGTGTGTGTGTTTGTTATGTATCTTTAACTGCTTCATTGTCTATACGATTCACAATCTTATCGATCTGTTGCACTAAGTAATATACGAAAATCCATGCACATGAGTTTGTAATACCTTAATATTAGTCTAAGATCTCATTTTCAGATCAGCTCTAGATTTTCCCTTGATTCTTTGGAGACATGGCGGTAAATGAAGGCTCCAGAAATCCTAAATTGTGACACATTCATCTTTCTCCCTGAGAAAGCCTCCTCTGGTGTAATCATTCCCAAAATCCGATGAGGACTCTGGTTTTGCAAATAAACTGTTGTGTTGCATGCCTCAGCCCACAAGTACGAAGGTAGGTCTTTGTCATGCAACACGCCCTCGCTGCTCCCAAAATTCTATGGTTCTTTGTCCCAGCCACCCTATTTTTTTGTGGGTTGTGGTGTGTTGTCAACTCTCGTTGAATGCCTTCTTTTGCACATAAATTTTTAAATTCATTCGACACGTACTCACCTCCATTATTGCTCCTAAGAGCCTTCAACTTCTTCTCAGTTTCTTTCTCAACCACTGCTTTGAATTATATGAACTTGGAGAATGTCTCATCTTTCTTCCGAATGGAGAAGATCCAACACTTTTGTGAGAAGTCATCAATAAAAATGATAAAGTATTTGTGCCTGGCAGTGGAGGTCATCGAGAAAGCTCCACAGACATCAGAGTGGATCCTTTCAAGGACTATATGCGCCTTTTTTTCATGATTATGGAATGTGGATTTTGTTTACTTCCTCAAAGTACATCCTTTGCATACATCATGTTGCTCAAGTGCTCCTTTGGGGAGACATGTGGTTATCTATTGCATGATCTTAATGGTGGCATGACGTAAATGGCTAGGTCTTATATGCCAAATTTCACTGACATTGCGACTCTTCATCTTCTTCGCCTTTGTGCTTAATGCAGAACAATCTCCCACATCTAACTTATACAGGTTCTTCACATGAACCCTGATCTGCTTCACCTATCTTGTGGCTATGTGTCTCAGGAATTCCTTTCATTTTCTTAAGATCACATCATAACCACAGTCTTCCAAAGTTGCAATAGAAACAAGATTTTTCTTTAGGCCCAGAACAAACATAAAATCCTTGAGCCTGAGGGGGGAGCCCATCTACCTCTGAAAGGAACCTATGCTAATAATGGTCACGATATAACTTACAACATCCCCCATATCGATGTGCATTTGCAAGTCTTTCTTCTCCAGGTCACTAAAAAATTATCTATTCCCCGTCATGTGGAACGATGCACCTTAGTCCAAGTACCACATGATCCCCATCACCGTGCATGCCATGCATGAAATGAGGGTAAATTCAATCTCAAATTGTGAATCCAAGGCTTCACCTACTACTCCTCCCGAGGTATTCTTGATTTCCTTCTTATGTGGACACTTCGTGGCATAGTGCCTGAAATCATGACAATGGAAGCATTTAATTTTGGACAAATCTTTCTTCTTGCCCCCTTGACTAGATTCTGGTTTGGATTGGAATTTCTTCCATTTTCCCTTATTTTCCTTTCCATCCAATGAAAATTTTTCTTCATCCTTGCCCTTGGATGAAGTCCCATCTCTGGTATTCTACCTTATTTCCTCCTGTACCAAATCAGACCATAAGCGCTCCCAATTCGGCAGTTTCTCCCTCTCGTTCACTAAATCTTGATAGCTATGCTAGCTCTTGGGAAGGCCCAAAAAAGCTAGGCTTACCAAGTCTTCTTCAGGGACAGTAACACCAACCTCTCCAACTTCATCATGACACTATGTAAACTTGCTCAGATACCGTGGAATTGTGTCATTCTTATGCATCTTGATGCTTCAAAGTTTATCCTTGAGCGCCAACTTCCTGTGGTCACTATTATTCTCGAACAATTATGTTAGTGCTTTCCACATCATCAATAAAGTTTCTTTCCCATGGATATTTGGGACAATGTGATATCATACTCCCTCCAAGATTATTCGCCTTGGATACATCTTTCTTCGACTAAGTGAGAGATTGGGCCTCAGATGCTTGAGGTTTTGAAACATATGTCTTGATGTATTCTAGCAATCCATTGTCATCCAATATTTCCTCCATGAAATCCTTCCATGAAACAAAATTAGAGGTGCCTTCCAAGGCATACTCTAGCCTTAGTCCATTGAAGGCCATCTACTTAGCTCTAAAGAAATATTGTTGCACTGAGCTCCAAAATCGAACTTCTTGAGAATAACTTCAAATTCATGCTCTAGTGTGAATCTTGCTATGATACCATATAGAAATTATGATATAGATTTGAATATGATCATGAAAATTTTAACCAAGATCACAAGACACAAACCTACTCTACTACTATGCAGAAAGTAAATCATAATCTAGAACAAAAATTCTATACATGCACTAAGAAATGATACACATGCAATAAGTATTTTTTCTGAGGAAATAACCATAATGCTTGCTTGCATTAAATAAGAATAATAAAGATGTATTACAATTGATTTTCTCAACTGAGCACACCCTGCAAGTGCATAACCTATCTCTCTACTCACTAAAAGGCTTTGACCCAGAGTTAGCCAAATTTTGTCTCTACTTGAGCTCCTATTTCCTTGTGTTGTTCCTTGAGGAATTAGGCATCTATTATTTAGGAAATTCCCCAAATTGATTGCAAAATTCCTTTAGGCTGGTCCTCTGACTTCATGCAACACTTGTATACTCAATATTAGTCTACAATTGATGTTACATTGCCTTGGAATTTCCACCTCAACTAGGTAACTCGAATTATCTACATGCACTAGATTTTTTGGGTTGATTGATCAATTAATTGGACAATCACTTAGTTTGACTAAAGTCCCTTTTCTTAACTAACTTTCCACCAGTTCCTCCAAAAGTTGGAATTAGTTTAACTGAAAACAACCTGAGATAACTGACCTTGATTGCTACAAATTAGAAATTACACATGCAGAATTGAACTCTAACTCCTCCAACTTAAATTTACTAAGTAAATTGGGTGACACGAGCCATGTCACACAAGTTAAAATCATCCAAGTTGTTTGTTGATGTGGAAATTCGAATTTTCTCAATTTAATCAAGGAAAAATCAAATTGAGAATTTCTTGCTACATTTTTCAATAACCATCAACCATCACTCAGCACCAAAGTGAAGTATATAAAACATGGAGGGTGAAATTGACCTTTGGGTTGGGTTCAAAGGTGCACAAATTAGACCAAATCAATCCACTAACATCACTACTTGTGCACTAAAGGTGTTCACATAATTGGAGGACCTTTTCAAACCATTCCTGACCATTACAACTTATTTTAGAAGCCTATGGGAATTTCCATGCCAATTTTCATCCGATTTTCGCAAGGAATGTGGAGGTTTTTTTGTGAAAAAACTCGATGGCATGCACAATACTAGCTAAAATCAACTAGAAACCTTCAGGTGCATGCACAAACTTGTCTCCCAGCCACTGGTGCCTTCCAGTCACATGAATAATCCTATCTCCATGTGATTGGGGCAAAGCATAAGGAGAAAACACAGTCGTCAGCTCAGAACCTCTACCACCTATTGGATCTATTTTTTAGCATCTGAACTCACCTCCAAACATCTACTAAGCCTATTAATACCTCTGCATTTGGATTAAAGAAATATCCCAAGTGTCACTACTAGGTTGACCAATAATGTCAACAAACAAAGTTGGCAAGAGTGCTAACCAGTCCTCCACTCTCCAAAAAAAGCCTCCACAAGATGCAACTCCTTTGAACTAACTTGTAACATACTGTAGCACATCTCCATCACCATCATAAGGCCATCACACCACAATAAGTCATCTCCATGAGCATAAGAATGAAGACCTAGTATGCCAATTCATGAAAAGTGCCATCATCTCCATCACATGAAGATTTAAATCATCCACCTATAGCAGCATAACAAGGCATGCCATCAGAAGATAAATCTTCATGAACACCATGCTACCATCATCTATCCATCATGAGTGTGAAATCACAAGTTCGACATCAATGCCAACACAATCATCCCAATGTCAACACAACCAATTGCAACCATGCTACAATGAATGTAATCCAAACATAAGCTAGGCTACATAGGGTTGACACCAATGCCAACATTAGCTAGCTTCCATCATGAACCAATGCCGACATCAACTAGCTAGAATGATGCACACCATAATGGAAACATCAACTAGCTGGAACCATGCACACCATAATGCCAACAATCTCCCCCTTTGGCATTGATGGAAACCACACAAACTCTCCAGACCATCATCCTCTATCACTCCCCCTTTGACATCAATGGAAAAGGGTCAACTCCATATAATAAGGTAGCAGAAAATGAAGCACAAAAATAGAGGCAACGGATTTCTACATGGTTTAAAAATGATGCACATCAATAAGCATCCATGCCTCTCACATCAGTGGCAGTAAGCAACACATATAACCAACCAACACTCAGAGCATCATATCCAATCAAACACCCCTAGTAGCAACAAAAATTTTCCAACATGAGGCAACCATACAAGCATCAATGAGCATCATCATATAATATGTAGTGACATGCACATCAAGCCAAACCAACATTCCCCATAGAAACCACATAGAAGCAACAACAATCAACTTTATTACTCAAAACATGAGGTCAAGAACCCCACAATAATAACACAACATGAGGAACACCATAAACACCTCCAAGTGGATTATAATTCCAACAATGGATGGCTAAAGTAAACAAGAGAAAATAAATGCTCCCCTTGAACACATGCCATCTCCAACATCACTTGAAAGTTGTAGTGAACCGCTTCTGCTGCAAGCAATGCTTCCTTTTGACAAATAGAAGCACCATATTGACCGAGACTCCACATGACCATGACTCAAGTGACATATACATTGATAAATACATGGATTTAGTAGCAACATAAGACCTCATACATGCTCTCATATGACCATAACATGACCTTATGACTTATGACTAAATGACCCAAACATAACACAATACAAGTACATAGCGTCATGAGAATTTTACATGGATTTTACAATGAAATGCATTGATGCTATCATCATATCCTATGGAACAATCACTCAAAAACATGATACATCATCACTATTATATCATCATTAGCCCATGCATGTGGTTGTAATAAGATTCCATGGCACTCCTCCAAAACATGCCTATCAACATAATGACTCAACTAGTTATTGGTTGGACTCTCAACCAAAATAAAATGATGATACAATAGCAATTACATGCTTGTAATAATCATCATAACACATCTCATACATGGTTGGTCCATGTCTCAAGTCACTTGAATACATCTTGTGCCAATGAACTCCTTCTATGCATGGTTGTACCATCTTTTTAACCAACTTGTAAGTGAAACCAAAAACATATATATGGCAAAAAAATGTATTAATTTCACTTAGAAAACATATGTAAATTAGCTACAAATAAATAAGTGAAAATAATGAATAATATGCCAAATATCACATGTAAATCTCAAACCATGCATAGCTCCCCATGAGCTCAATATACCTCCAAAAGACAGGTTGATCATGTGGACCTGAAAGTGCATGAGGGTCAAATGAACTCATCATATGTTGCTGCAATAAATTGTACTCATCAAGCTACAAAATTCTCCCCCTGAGGTTGTGCGCCTCTCATGAACTTTGCAATCATCTATAAATATGCAGGAAATAATCATGGACTGTAGTAGGGGATTCTCTTCACTACTTGAAGAGATGTTGCTCCTTCTCTCTCCACATGGTCTTTGGCTGCTTGTTTTCTTCCTTCACCTTCTTCTTTTCTTCATTCACCATTTTTTTGGTAGGTCCTCTTTTTTTTTTTTGCTTCTTTTGATGGTTTTGGCTTGAGTAACAGGGCAGCAAATAGCCTCTTGCCAGATGGCCAAAATTAAGGCATGAAAAGCACTCCACATGGCCAAGATACGAAACAAGAGGATCAAATCTCTTGCTTCTTATAGCGAATCTATACCTTGCATGTAATTTTCTCCACCTCCATTGGTTAGATCTACAATTAGATTCCTTATGGCCAAACAAGTGACATGAGCAACAATAACCATAAAAAAACATGATTATACATGTTGACCAATCTCATTAGCTACTCAAATTGTTGCAATCTTTGATGATTGAATATGTGCATTATGTTCCTATAGTTAGATGCAACATGTCCATACTTGTGATAGTTGTAGCATTGTACCTCTTGCATCAAAGGAACAAAAGGACTTTCTTTCCTTTGAAATCTAATAGATTTGCCACAATCCTATCTTGGAGTAAATGATTTTTTGAATGTAGGAGCTCCTTGAAATTTTCTTCTTTATTGTTGTTGGTTTTGTTGTTTGATCTATTGTTGGTTCTGCGTCTTGTTTCTTTGGTTATCACTCTTACCACTGGTTTTTTTTGCTACAGGTTTCTCACTCTTGTTGCTAGTATTGTTTGCTACAAATTCCTCACTCTTGTTGATGGTATTGTTTTCTACAGGTTTCTACAGGTTTCTCACTAGACTCACCCTTTTGAAATCCAAGATCGGATTTATCTAATGGTGATATCTCGATCTCAAGAAAAATATCCAAGGCTATAGTGTTCTTCTCCATATCCACTTCTTTGTCAAGGACACTGCTTCAGCTTCTAATTTCTGACACTCATTTTCCTTCTCTTGGTACTGCTTCCTCATACCTTCCTCAATTTTTTTTTCTTCTGCCAATTTAAATTTCAAACTCACAATCTCTTCCTTAATCTTGACCTCCTTATCATCACAAATTTGCAATAACTTTTATTGACCCTTGCATGGAACTATTAGTCTAGAAGTCTCATCTCTAAGACCCTTAATAAAATTATAATCTTCACTATGTGCATCAGCATGATCAAATTCTAAATCATCAAAATTATAACTCAATAGAAAATAGTTAATATTTATACCTTTGGGTTCAATATTTTCTTGTCTCTTCACATCATCAATTGAACCATGTGCACTAGAGGAATGAGACTCTTGTGGTTGAGATTCTTGTCTTTTAAGGCCCTTCTTCTTGTTCTTCTTTTTGTTTCTCTTTTTCTCATTCTCAATATTGTTGTTGGTACCATCTCCAAATATGGTCTCTAGCTTGTCCCACATATCTTTGACATATTTCAAACCTACTAGCCTCTTCAACTCATCATCATGAAGATTCTTGTAGATTATGCATCTAGCTTGTGCATCATGTTGCAAAACTTTATTTGTAATTGGATCCTTGCCGGAACCTTCACATACTAATCTCCAAATGTTAGATCCACAAGACAAAAATTGAGATTTAACATTTTTTCTCCATACCTTGTAACTTGCAGCAGTAAGGACAACCATTCTTTGAGAATTGATTTTGAAAAGAAAAAAATCAATTTTTTTCTCCAACAAACCCCAAGTCTACTCTCCAGTGATCAAGCTGCAACTGAGACCCCCACTTTGATACTAATTGTCGGAAAACTTTTAGTACTACTAAGGAGGGGGTGAATCAGTAGTGTGACTTATTATCAATTTTCACTAATTTAAACTTCTTATTGAATCACATATATTAGCTAACAACACATTAGACTAGCTCATGCATATAAACCATATAAGAAACTAAAATAAGATAACCATGAGAGCAACAATAATCAACACACCCACACAAGAGACACAAGATATTTGGTAGAAAACCCTTCATGGGGAAAAAAAACCCTTGTTGTTGTTGTGCTACCTTGAATCTTCTATTAAGAAAATATAGTCTTTTACAAATATTGTTGACGTTGACCAGCTAGGAGACTTTACCTCATATATAATTAGTTGAATCCCATTAGCCTAGAGACTTGATTCTATTGATCATGTCAGAAGACTATGTTCACACACAAACCTATGGACTACCATCCGTTGAAATCTGCCACGAACAATCGATCATCACCCAACTCTGATTAGACTATCCAACTACCATTAGATTGATAAATTGTTCCTTTTGCGAAAACTTTGCTATCACTAGTCCACATCCATGAAGTCACTTCTCCTCTACTCTATATGGACCTCATTTCATAAATATTCAGACTAGATCGAAGAATTTATGCTCAACTCGATTCAGTTCTACAATATTACCTATAGCAATAAGATATCATCATCAAATCAATAAAAAACACCACAAATATATGCTCTCCGCTCTAGAAAAATAGTGGGCACAATATATGCCTCAAATCTCAATACTACTATCAGCAATAGCTAAAATAAAACTCAACTCAAGCATAACACAAACCCTCACACCAAAATATAATTGTTGCATACAACAATTAGCAACATACAACGCAATGGATACCTACCAAGTGCACTAGCAACACATGCAAAAACAAATGTGAGAATCTCAAATATGGAGTTATACCAAGCTCTCCATATCTATCATAAACTTTTCTCAAACTCTCTAAATATTTGATATTAAATTAAAAGATCTAAATCAATACTATGCTTCAGCAAATATATCTACTCATTCTACTGCCGCTAGAGTTCATACACTAAAGCAATCAATCTCACAAATGGCTCTGAATCAGACTGATCCGGATTTAGACAGGAACGCAATAGATTACAGAGATAACCATAAATACAGAGATGCAATAACCATAAACACATATATGCAGCGGAAATAATGATTCATTTCATTAATGGAAAATACTGAATACAACCAGAAATGGAAATAAACCAGCTAGGGCGATGGTAGCTATCTCTGAGAAGAGATGTGCGGCTACATGCCTCTGAACTGTTCCGAACTGTATTACAATGAGGCTCGAAGGCCTATTTATTGTTGAGAAACAATGGAAAACCCTTCACATACCGAAACCTAACCCTAGAAGATGAAACGCCAAATTGTGGGCCCCGTTTGGGTAAATTGGTACATCAATTTCCCGGGGTCGTAACTTTGGCATACGATCTCCGTTTGACGCGTACGATAGCTCGTTAGAAAGATCTATCCGAGTACTACCACTTTGGGAGGCAACATAGGGCTTGGTCGCCCCAGAATTCCAAAAAAAACGTCGTTTAGGGCCTCAAAACGGCTCCGGAAGTTCAGGACCCGAAAAACTGCTAAAAATAGTAAACTGTGCTACAATTAAGGAAACTGAAAATGCTGAGAAAGACAATGGTGGGGGTCCAGGTGGACCTGGCAGGTGGCCACCAATATCCACCTGGATCACAGACTCACCCTATGCAACCTTCTCTTAGACACATACACAAACCATCAACCATCTCTCAGCTCCAAAGTGAAGTATATAAAACATGGAGGGTGAAATTGACCTTTCGCTTGGGATAAAAGGTGCACAAATTAGACCAAATCAATCCACTAACATCACTACATATGCACTAAAGGTGTTCACATAATTGGAGGACCTTTTCAAACCATTCTCGATAATTACAACTTATTCTAGAAGCCACTGGTAATTTCCGTCCCAATTTTCATCGATTTGTGTGAGGAATGCTGAGGATTTTTCATGAAAAAGATCAGTCACATGAACAACACTAGCTAAAATTGACTGGAGACCTTCAATCAAATGCACATGCCTATCTCCCAGTAGCTGGAGCCTTTTAGTTGCATGCATAAACCTATCTACATGTGATTGGGGCAGATCATAAGGAAAAACCACCAACCCTTAGCTCAGAACCTTTGCCACCTATTGGATCCTCTTTTCTAGCATCTAAACTCACCTCCAAACCTATTCTAATCTCAGTAACTCCTCTTCAAGTGGATCAACCAATTCTCCCAAGTGTCACTTCTATGTTGACCAAGAAGGCCAACAAACAAGGTTGGCAAGAGTGCCAACCAATCCTCCACTCTCCAACAAACATGTCCACAAGCTGGAACTCCTCTAAATTGGCTTATAATATACTATATCACATCATCATCACCATCATAAGGCAATCACACCACAACAAGTCATCTCCATTGTTATAGGCATATTTGGGCACTGCAAACCCAATCACATATGTCCATAAACCAAGGGCTTCTAAGTCCCTAAAAGTGTTGTTTCATACCCTACAGGAGCAAGGTCAGTTGATTACATCATCTCCCAGAAGTTCTCCTTGAAAAAGTACTCAGAACTGGTCAAAACTGGATTATATAGACTGCTCAGTGTTAACGGTGTGATGCATCTCACCTGCCACATGAAAAAAGTGCGATGCATACTGGAAAGCCCTTCTGTAGGGTGCGAAGAGTGAGAGCAGACAAATGGCAGAAGCAGCTTTCTAGGTAGAGACCATGAGAATCTTCTAGAAGCTGCTCATTTGACACTTTGCTCTCTGAATTTTCCCAGGGATGAGTAAGAGATCATGAAATCTCCAAGTGGAACCAAGAACTATCAGAGAGATGACACTAATCAAAATCCCAGAAGCTAACTCACCCCCCTGCAAACATCTATATATGGATCCCTCATCCTAGAGATCCAGAGGCTGGAATCTTGTATTTTGTAAGGAAGTGCTATTGGTTTCTCTATGCAACATTGTATTATTGGGTGATCTAAGCTTTTCATGAGGTAAAGAGGGCTTTCATGCTGGGAGGATGGCACTAGGTTAGACCAATGGGTTGTAATCCTCTCTTCTACTACTTCTATCAATAAAGCTATTTGATTTTTCCTCCATATTCTTGTATATCTCTGAATCTTGTATTGATATATGAATTTGTATGGTTAATATACATATGATCCTATATTGTTTACGGTTATAGATCTCTATACTTTGATCGTATTATGCTGCCTTGACTCTACAGGTGCTCTTTGAAGCGAGATAAATGAGGAAGGAGTCGCAAAGTTTTGTCAAAGGGGAAAGGAAACAAGCAAGGAGCCAAGCAAAAGACTGAGGTTGGTACTCTTTGCTTCTTTCTCATCTATCTCTCATAAAGGAAAACACAAGTGACTTTAGTTTGTTTGTTTCTAAGATAGCTACCCGTCTTAGTGGGACTAGCAGCTCTGAATGGACACTAGTTTTCTCGATAACAAAATGGCGACTCCACTGGGGAGTGAATAGTTTGATTGCTTGTTTATATTTGTTTGCTTTATAAACTACAGATGGAACCTGAAGTTAAGCCAGCTAGCCTTCGAACTGCATTTGCTATGCAAGTGCAAAGTAGATCAAAACTGCTTCAGTCAATCTTTGGGTTTGTTTATGAACTGAACAACTGACTTGGAAACATCCCGATTGCCCTGGTGGTAGCTCAAGTAACCTCATTAGATCAGCCCCTATACTTTGTCTTACTGCCTATCATTAGCTTAGCCTAAATCCTTGAACTAAGCTGCAAAATGTGACCAAAGACCAAGTGAAAGTCTCGTCCCTGGATCATTGCACTGTTTCCTTTTGACATTCTGGATGCATCACACCTCCCGTGTGTAGTAGATGGGATGCATCTCTATTTCCCTGTGTTACAGGTGCGATGATCAGATAAGACTGTTTCTGCCTCCATATTTTGGTTTTTTCTTCATTGTCTTCAGCTTTATTCAGGAGTTTTGTTGTCTGTGATCAGTATACCACTGTTGAAACTCCCTTCCTTTGCATTATTAGGCCTCCATTGTACGAAGAATTGTGAATGTTTTTATGTATTTTTTGCCATTTACAGTTCTCCTTTACAAAAAAAGTAGTTTAATCGAATTGTCATCTTTTGATTTGAAAGTGTAGCAAGTGTCGTTTTCAGTAAAATAAAAGAATTCTACTCTTTTTGATGGTCGATTACACTGTTACTCTTGTATTTGATTTGAATTAATAGTATTTCAAGTGTCGAAAGCAGTTTTCAAATTGAATTTGAAAGTGTCACTCTTAGCCTCCCTTTCATTTTTTAAATTCGAAATCACAAAGATTTGTCTTAGCCTTCCTTTCGTTTTTTGAATTCGAAATCGCAAAGTAGTCTTTGTTTCGTTTTTTGAATTTGAAATCGCAAAGTGTCTTAGTCTTCCTTTCATTTTTTGAATTTGAAATCGCAAAGTGTCGTCTTGTCTTCCTTTCGTCTTTTGAAGAGAAAATTGTTAGTATTGTCGCTTTGAGAGAAAAGATAATTCAGATTTATACTTAGCATTCTTTTTGTCACTCACACATTAAGAAAGCGGAAAACAAATACAACATGTGCATTTTCATTTAGACTAATTTTTGATTTTGATTTAGGACAGTGCATCTAGTCTGTGCTCTCTGCTCTATGTTGAAATAATTTCGCTTCTCTTTCCTTAGTAGCTAGGATTTTCATTTCAAAAAGAAGAGTAAACGACTGTTTATCATCTTAGATTGCATATTTAGGAGCTGTATATCTACATCACGCGGTGAACCTTAAAGGAAAACTTCTTAAGAAAGATCAACTGTAAAATAAATTCAATGAACATATAAACGCTTTGGAACCTAATGCACAACATTTAGAAGTCTAGGCTAGAGACATATTCCGGCGTCGTAAAACCTGGTAACTATCGCTTTCATCGTAGGTTGGGTGATTCCTCCTCTTTGAGACAACAAGTGCCAGTAAGGACTTGTGCTCCCATGTACCATTGAGTATATATTGGGAGATGACAATAGGCTATATCCTTTATCCTTAGGAAGCCGTTTCTGTCGCCCTATCGATCGCAATGCACTAAACATAGCATTCGGGAAGATTGAATACCATACTGTAAAAAGTATTCTGTAGTTTTGTGGTTGGTTTGGTAATCCCTCTGTCTAGATTTCGAGAGTAGTCTCTTTCATTCCTTTTTAGACTCCTTAAAAGAAAAGTTCCATCTGAGCACTTGTCACTTCAGGCTCATTCAAAATCGAAGGCGACTAGAGTCATCTTTAGCTTTTTCTTGACTCTTAAAAATTGGAAAAGCAAGTTGTGTCAAAGCATCATAAACTTTATTTTAATCGGAATAACATCACTATTCCCTCATTGATCTTAGGTTGAGAAAATGGAGTCCACCAATCAAGGATTTCCCCTTGGGGGAAATCCTATTCCTTTCTCCTCTTGGGGAGATGTTGGTTCACCTCATATGGCCACATTGTCCCTTCCAGGACTGACAGTTGGCCTGCCAATATGGCTCTTCTCGACCTCTATCATTCAAAGCACCGTGATTCCTGAGCAATCAAATCAGCAACCAGATGATACTAAAGTTACCCCCCAACCTTCTACTTCATTTGTTTCTCCCTCTCCTTCTTCCTCTTCACTTGGTGAAGCTAGTAAAACTAAAAACCAAGTAACTGAGAAGAAGAAGAAAGGGAAGGAGAAGAAGAATAAGGAGCCAATGGCAAAAAGGGGCAACCATACATCGTATAGCGAAAATACACACACTGCACCGTCCAAACCCAAATCTCCATGTGTCATCTGCAAAGGGGACCACTATCATCGAGATTGTCCTTGCATCCCACGGATCTTAAGGGACTGGTCTCTTCGTTTTCACAATCCGGTGTCGTCAACCTCTGACGATCATGTTGAGAGTACACCGTCAACTAGTGAAAACAAAGTCAATGGATATAAAGGAAGATATAAATTTCCTTGTAGACTGTGTGAAGGCGATCATGCCATCCATCATTGTCCCTTCCTCGACGAAGCTAAAAGTGTCTTGGATAACCATTCTACTTCACCGCTACGGCTTCCTCCTAGATATAAGAAACTCTTGCTGAGTCCATCACTAGTTGAAAATCTGACTGACACACCTTTGTTGTCAGTCGAAGCACCTATCATTGAAGATAAACCCTCTGAGTCCACATCAGACCAAAGTCAATAGGTCGAGATGGCAGTCGACCCCATCTTGTCTTTAGAGGATCCACCTTCAGATGATACTGTCACCAAAGAGAATGAGAACGAGACCGTTCAAATTATTTTCGTAAACACGGACTCTGATGAACATGGGGGCAATCTACCTGTTCATTTACCATAGGAAGGAAGTTCGTTAGAGATTTATCCGGCCGTTTATTCGGTCCGACCTCCAAGCAACCTAGTCGTTTCCTTTGATTGGAATCTACTAGGCACACCCTGTCTACCATTTAATGTACCATTCTGAATCATAGTACAAGCTTACAGAATTATCATGGTTGGTATTATCATAGATGAAGGGGCTTTTGTGAGTATCCTTTCCTCAACTGCTTGGAAAGCACTTGGTTCACCATCGCTTCTGCCTGAGATTCGAAATTTGACAGGCTTCAACAAAGGAACCAGTTGACCATTAGGGATCCTTCCAAATTTGCCTATAACTTTGAGAAGGAAAACCGTTCATCTAAACGTGATGGTAGTCCAAGGACCTTTAGATTACAATCTAATCCTTGGGTGTGACTACATTTATAGCATGGGAGCTATTGTTTCCTCACTCTTTCGAGTGATGTGTTTTCCACATGAAAGCAAAGTGGTCCAGCTCGTAGACTAGCTTTCATTCCCTGGTTCACACATAGCTAATAGTCAAGTTCCATCCCTAACCAGTCTTTTTGTGCAAGGAATGTCTCATCAATCTCCAGTCAATACACCTGATGAACACGAGTGATTCGGTGAATGTGACTAAACACAGGGGTCATGCACCCTGGTCTGCTTCGGCAGAAAAACTTTGGGTATATGGTAGGTTTTCGCGGAGGATATATGATTATTCTGACACACCCGTCCGTTTAGAAAAATGGGATTAGACTAGAATAAGATTCCCTCGTCAAGGTCAGGTGATTGGAGCTAGAATCACCTTCATCCGTTTCGATGGACTAAGCCGAGGAAGTGTTTTTGTCTGCTGCGCGGATGGAACCAACTTGTGGATGCAAGAACTTCTATGTGGTAGCCTGGAAACTCTACTTCGCTATACTTGGGGGCATGCAAGCCTTTTTGCATGTGAGTGAAAAGTGACCATTTATTTTCTTAGTTTGTAGGTTCTTAACCCTTTAAACTCATAGGATTGGTCGTTCCTAGCTTACATAATGAAAGGATCTGGAGCAAAGTTTCAAATGGGGAAAGCTCCCTAAAAAATGAACCTATCGAGGAGACATCCTTATTATATGACTGGCATGAGCAGTTTTACGAAAAGTTCAAGCTTGTTAAAAAATAAACCTAGCAATGAGCATATGTTCCACCAGAGTTTAATCTCATTAAAAAATGAACCCACCTTCGGTAGATAACCATTGTGATCATATTATTATCAGCTTTTGAGCCTTGGTCGTGTTCTTACCATCACCTCCACTCTTTTTAGCTGATCATACGCCTCCATTTGATTGTTTACCCCTTTTGAGGAACTGTTGCGACGAGTGATCCTATTAGCCTCTTTCTCTACATTGCCGTGATTGAAAAAGTTCCAAACCTTATCTGGAACTAGCTGCTATCCGAAAAACATCACTCGTTCCTCAAAAAGCGAGTCTCCTTTAAGCTCTTTTCATCTGACTCGTAAAATATGAAAAAGATTTCTAAGCAATTGGCCTCTCCAGCTCGTTAAAACGATTGGAAGTGCCATCCCTCCTCTAGATTTTAATCTTTTTGGACCTAAGGGATTATTACACAAAAAGATCGAGCGTTTGTCTTGTTCGGCTTGTTAAAACTATCGAAAAGTCATCCCTTTTGCATTGTTTTATACTTTTTCGGACTTAAGGGATTATATTATGAAAAAGGAATATTGGAGTTTCCTTTCCGTCTCTTTTCAGAATCTCTAAAATTGAAAAGAACTGAGTTATCCTTGTCGTTAAACTCATTAAAACAATAGCAACAAACTTGTCTGTGTAGACAAGAGCGAGTCTCTCTGTCGCTAGGCTCGTTAAAACATAGCAACGGGTTTGCCTGAAGGGAAAATTACAGAACAAGCATATGTTATCCTCCTCAAGCTTAACAAAAATAAAGAGGTACTAGTTAGAAATGACTGGGGAAAATTGGGAAGAAAACTTGAAGAAACTTTATTGGTAGTGGGTCGTTCTTGAACATGACACTTTCGCTCCATCACCATGATTGAGTCGGGTTGGGTTATTCCATTCACCAGTCATATCACCATTGGTCCACCATGCCACCCATTTTTTGGGGTTAACGCTACCAATCCATTTCAGTGCCATCGATATGTTCAAGAGAAGTCGCTCAGAGAATTCACCAACCTAGCTTGTGTCTCATCCGCTGCAATACCTTCACGCTTCATTCTTTCATGACTGCCACCCTGAACCTTGTATCATCAGATTGTTTTCACCTCCACAAAATCATTTGCTCCATTCCGTGTCGTAGATGTGGGATTCATTAATGCCCTCCTACGACGGGTCACTTCTTGTTGACATCAGCTCATTATCCAAGAAGTCGACCTAGGAACAACCCTTTCAGTACTTTGAAGCTTGCATGCCTCAATGGCAAGTTTCTCACTTCCGGTGATAGGTTTACATTAATGGCCTTTGACCAAAAGATTTTTCGTGGTGTTCGACATTGACTCATGTATTCACACCATGTGAATTGTACTGCAGTACCTTGAGGGTCATTATCATTATCGGTGATTCCTCTCGCGTCTGTTAACAGCTTACATCATTGGCTGGTAATCAGGTGATGTCTTTCCATGTTCGACGCCAGAACATCTTTTCACATGGATCGGCTTGTACTTCAGGCGAAGATTGAACGAGTTTTGAAGACCCCAGATCTAGTTTCATCCATCCGGGTTGCGATATATTTAGGAAAATAAAAACATCAAATGTACATCATTGTTGCACAGATAATCATCCAAACCAAAAGATGATGGCTCTACTAGAATCATCAGTCTGCTACACAAACGGTTGTCTGTCCTATGTACATGAGAATGAATTTATAAAGCTGAGCATGGGAATGCTTGCCTCAGCTAGATCATGAAAATATTATGAAGATAATGTATTGTATTGTATCTTATTACAGGTCACCTTCTAGTTTGAAAAACCTCGGATCCTCATGATAAAGCGTTTCACCCGACATCAAAAAGATTTATGACCTCATGCTTCAGGGGGCAACTGTTATAGACATATTTGGGCACTGCAACCCAAATCACATATGTCCATAAACCAAGGGCTTATAAGTCCCTAAAAGTGTTGTTTCATACCCTAAAGGATCAAGGTCAGCTGATTACATCATCTCCCAGAAGTTCTCCCTGAAAAACTACTCAGAACTAGTCAAAACTGGACCATACAGACTGCTCAGTGCTAAGGGTGTGATGCATCTCACTTGCCACATGAAAAAAGTGCGATGCATACTGGAAATCCCTTTTGTAGGGTGCGATGAGCGAGAGCAGACAAATGGCAGAAGCAATTTTCTAGGTGGAGACCCTGAGAATCTTCTAGAAGCTGCTCATTTGACACTTGCCTCTTTGAATTCGCCCAGGGATGAGTAAGAGATCATGAAATCTCCAAGTGGAACCAAGAACTATCAGAGAGATGACACTAATCAAAATCCCAAAAGCTGACTCACCCCCCTGCAAACATCTATATATGGATCCCTCATCCTAGAGATCCAGAGGCTGGAATCTTGTATTTTGTAAGGAAGTGTTGTTGGTTTCTCTGTCCAACATTGTATTTTTGGGTGATCTAAGCTTTTCATGAGGTGAAGAGGGCTTTCATGCTAGGAGGATGGTGCTAGGTCAGACCAATGGGTTGTAATCCTCTCTTCTACTACTTGTATCAATAAAGCTATTTGAGTTTTCCTCCATATTCTTGTATATCTCTGAATCTTGTATTGATATATGCATTTGTATGGTTAATATACATCTGATCCTATATTGTTTATGGTTATAGATCTCTATGCTTTGATGGTATTATGCTGCTTTGACTCTACAGGTGCTCTTTGAAGCGAGACAAGTGAGGAAGGAGTGGTGAAGTTCTGTCAAAGGGGAAAGGAAACATGCAAGGAGCCAAGCGAAAGACTGAGGTTGGTACTCTTTGCTTCTTTCTCATCTATCTCTCACAAAGGAAAACACAAGTGACTTTAGTTTGTTTGTTTCTAAGATAGCTACCCGTCTTAGTGGGACTAGTAGCTCTGAATGGACACTAGTTTTCTCGATAACATCCATGAGCATAAGCATGAAGACCTAGTATGCTAACTCATCAAGTGCGTCAACATCTCCATCACATGAAGATATGCATCATCCACCTATAGAAACATAACAAGGCATGCCATCACAAGAAAAATATCCATGAACACCATGCTACCATCATATGACCATCATGAGTGTGACATCACAAGGTTCAAAATCAATGTAAACACAATCATCCCAATGTCAACGCAACTAGCTACAACCATGATACAATGGCACCCAAACATAAGCCAAGCTACATAGGGTTGATAGCAATGCCAAAATAAGATAACTTCCATCATGAACCAATGACAGCATCATCTAGCTAGAACCATGCACAAAAAAATTCCAACAATTTGCATAGCCAAAACTATCCTTAGTAAAGTTGATCAATTGCAATGCATCCAAGGTTGAATACCTATGACTACAATAAGGGAAGATATATTCCTGAAGTGTATTCTTGTCCTCTAGTTCATTTTTCATTATTTTCTTCATTCGATGGATTATGTATCTGACAAAATCATAAGTCTATGCATAATCTAAACAACAATAAGAATGTGTCTGGAGTTTCAGCTTGTTATCAAACTATTTTCATCCCTAGGGTTAGTACTTGAGAGCTCTTTTACTGTTGACCATTTGTATTGGCTTTGACTACTCTTTTGATCAAGTTCTTTCCATAGTTGCAAGAACCTAGTGCTTGATAGTGTGGCTATAAGCCTACATTCATAGGAAGCACCATTCTTCCTAGTGGTTGTAGTTGAGATTTCTCAATTTGTCCTCGTGACCATGACTTAAGTTCTAGAGACTTATGTTTCCTAGGAAATCAATTCAAAGCCTAATATTACCCTATCTCTTCAAGTTGGCTTGCACGCATTATTGGGGAAGCTTCCTAACTTCTCTTCACCGTAAGCATTTACATTCATCCTACTTGGAGACTATTTGTTTCTTTATATATTGGTTTATCCTTGCGGGTTAAGCTAGAGTGAGAGTGAGAATTATAGAGTCATGTTGTTATTCTAATTCAGAGATTGTGATTCACTTTGTCTTGAGGTCATATATCCTAGAGAGGGGGAGACTTTGTCAGTATTTGGAGAGGAGGTTCCATGCATGAAGGTATAAAAGTTGTATTATTTCATTTAATGATCAATCATAAGTGAATGTTCCCTTCCTGTAAATTTGAATTTTTGATCAATTGTTCATGTTTATGTTTATTTGTTTAAGTTGAGGATCCTATGCGAAAGAATATTTGTGCTCCTTATTTAGTGATTCTTGTGTGTAGGTTATAGATCTATTGTGGAGGATGAGATCTCCTACTTGGATCAAGGACTCTTTGCGTCAAACCTAGTATTTGTCACTAATCTATGAGGATTCTAGGTTTCAATTCAAATCCTAATCAAGGGATTGCATGCATGAATGATTTTTTGGATCATATGATTTGAGATCTATTTACTTGATTGATTTTGTTCATATGATTCTTGATATGGTGGTCTTATCAGGTCCATAAGACTACATATCAATACCTCCTTGTGGTTGTGTATAAATTACCATAACAGAACTGGTGAATCCACTGGGGAGTTTTCCCTAGTTGTCTTAATATCTCTTCTCCTTTGTTATGTATCTGGTTTCTAGTGTCCTCCCTAATTTTTTTGTGCAATTGTGATTCATTTTGAGTTATATATCTCATGTTTCGACATTGATTTCATTTTCTTGCTCGCACATCTCCGAAAAAATGTTTTTTTTCCTCAGCCACACCCACAAAATGGGTTACAATGTAGTTGTGCCTTCAGAGATGTTCATTTTCCCTTTGTATCCTTGCATCTAGAGCTGCACTATTGATGGATTTATCCCTGTGACTGTGCTTTAAATCATAAATCTCCTCAGAGTGCCTACGAGAATCTACTTTTTCCTTGATCTTCATCCTCTTTTGTATACTCAGATTTGACAGAGATTTGAGTCACTTGTGCTTGTTTGGGTTGGATTTGTCTTGTTTGGACTTCATTCTTGGTTGATTTGGTTTTGATATAAACTCTTTTCTCTCTGAGCTACTTCAAACATGATTGGATATTTTTTATACTAGCATTATCATTTGTCAAACACTTAAGATATAAATCCACACTACTTGGTTTATATTAGATGATTCTTGTCCTATCTCTCTATGGTTTTCCTTGGAGATTTGAAGTATTTTTAGTTGAGTTTATTGTCCTTGAATTTGGATCCAATTTTTCATATTTACTTAGCTAGCTCAGTCGAAAATACAATATGTTCTTTGTTTTGATATCATAATAATATTTGTATTGTTTTCCCTTTTTTCACTTTTGCTTGAGTGATTTATTTTGATCTTGCGTTCTTGTTTTGTTCACAAGAGGTTGTTGAAAAGAATGTAGGAAGAAAGGCTCAATTTGACTTTAGCCTTATTCAAATTGAGTAAATTGAATTTCCACATCAGCAAGACAACTTGGAGGCATTTAACTTAGTTAGCTCAGTAAATTTGAGTTACAAGACTTGGAGTGTAGTTATGCATGTGCGATACTAAATTTTAGTAATCCAATTCAATTATTTTTGGTTGTATTCAGTTAACTGGCCTCTAATTATTGATATGGTCAGCTAAAGGTCAATTATGTAGTGGGACAACAGTCTAACTTAGAGATATGTCAGTTAACTGATCAATCATCCCAAAATAGCTAGTGAATGAAAGGAATTCGAGTTCCTCAACTAAACTGGAGATGACAAGGCAGTGTAACATTACTGTAGACTAGATTTGAGTGTATAGGTATTGCACGAGTCAAAAGATCAATCCTTGGGAATTGCAAAATCAATTTGGGGGGAATTCATATCTTTTAGGGGCTAATTTCCTCAGGATTTTCATAAGGAAATAAGAGGCTTGGTGAGAAAATAATTGCCTAAGTGTTGGCTAGAGTTTCTCATTTAGCAGAGAGAACAATATTATTTTGTAGGTTGAGCTTAGAGATGGAGCTAGAAATTGTAATAGTTTCTCTATTCAACTGATTAATGCAAAGAGGCTTGAGGGATTTTTCCTAGTTGGGTTCCCCTAGAAATCACTGTGTATTTGTGTCTTTTCTTATTGCATGTCTATGGATGTTGTTCTAACAACTTGAGTTAGCAGGGTAACTAATGGATAAATATCTAGATATTTGTGAGCGGATTCATTGGCTTTACCCTAGTTGGGTTCCCCTAGAAATCACTGTGTATTTGTGTCTTTTCTTATTGCATGTCTATGGATGTTGTTCTAACAACTTGAGTTAGCAGGGTGACTAATGCTCCTCTATGCTTGGTAACAAGCTTTATAAAGTAGGTTAGTAGTGAAAAACCAGCGTTAGTGTGGATTCAAGGCCTGCAATTGTGGTCTTTGCTTCAGCCATGTTGTCTTTCACCTCTGAGTTGATGAGGAGGTCAATTTGTACTATAACAAGGCCACTATGGTACCTTCATCCCATGGGGGCACACAAATCTTGGGCTTATGGGTAGTCAAATATCGGCATGGGATTCCCTGCCATAATTTTGGTATCCTCGAGGAGAACCACTCACACCATGACCTATTCCTAACCCCCTCTTATACAAGTTTCTGATGCGCTCCATTTTTTACCATGGGATTATGGAGGATTTTTCACTCTCTACCACAGACTACTAAGTTTTTTTTAAGGTCTTGGAGCAGTTTACTCACACACCTAGATCCAAAACCATAGCCTACGCTAATTTTGGTGTACCAATAGAAAAAAAAGATGAGTCTAGTAATTTTTATTAGAGCATTTAGTTTAGTGGTTGTTTTTTATTTAAGCGAGTAGCGACGTGAAACAAGATGGTGTGAAATAATCTTTTTAGTAACACCCTAATGCAACTAAATACAAAATTCACTTTTCAGTTTGATGAATGCTAAGTACAGTAGGGTAAGAGTCTTTTCATTTTTTTAAAAAGTACCAATTTCCTACCAAATACACCTCTCAATGGTCACTCAATGCAATCCCCAAATTTATAAAAATTTAGACCCAACAAAAAAACCAAGAATCCAATGAGAGGCGAAGAGATTCCCCAAGCTATAATGGCAAAGTACTAAAAAAAAAAAAAACTTGGAAGCAAACCCAAACAAACACTCTAAACCAATCAACAAGAAAGTAAAAAGTTGGAAAGAAGAAGGCAATGCAAGTAAGCTAGGATTGTAGCACAATGCTTCAATTAGAGGCAATGTTCTACCCACTCAAAACCAAACAGTGGGAACAGGAAGAACTAAAAAAGATCAAATGGGAGTGAAAAAATGAATCTGAAATGAAAAATAGATAAATATCACCCAAATAAACTTCTCAAGTGACAAGTTGCACAACCATAAACAAAAGTACCACCTCTATAGAAATTTGATATAAATCACAACTACTCAAGATTTCAAACTTAAAAACAAGAGACATAATTCTACTCTACTGATCTACAGAATGGAAACCAAAATTTAGAAATCCAATGAATCCGCTCACAAATATCTAGATATTTATCCCTACATTTGCTCAAGAAAAGCAGGGAAAGTCCCAAAAATCGAACTATTTGGAGAAATTCCAATATGAGAATGAAGGAAAATGGGAAAATGCTTGAAAATAGGGTAGGTTCATGGCTTTTTCCCTAATAAAATCTAGGAGGAGCTTGGCATCCCTAATTCGATTGTTACATAAGCAGCGAGAGGGCCATTATGAAAGGGGTCAGAGCATTTGAAAGGATAGCCCACTAAGCTGTTGTGAACTGTCATACACTTGAAGAAGTGAGCTGAAAGAGAGAGAGAGAGAGGAAGAAGGGGCAAGGGAAGGCTGATACAACAAATGGTTGTAATCACTCTTCCATTATAAATACAAAACTGCAGTTGTGTTCCCTACTCCATAGTGTCAGTAACATTGTTCATTGAGTTATTCATTTTGATACTTGTTGAGTTGAGTATTTTAAGTTGTATACAAGTATATGTTCATTGTGCATTCTTATATTAGTTTTCAATATTGTATGTTGTGATTGTGTTTGCCTTTCCTTTGTGCAGGAATTGTCTTGGAGCCAGCTTTGAAGGAGTTCTTCTTGGTTGCATAACGATCTCCAAACAAATCTAGAAGGAGACTTGAGGTAATCCTCTTTCCATACTTTGTCAACTTATGTTTAATAGATGAACATGTGTATAACTTGGTAGCTTCTGAAGATAATATTATAGTCTGTCGAAGGTCTTGGGAAGATCTTTGAGCATAGTTTTCATTATCCATACACCGTGCATTTTACCCCATAGCAGAATTGGCGACTCCGCTGGGGACTATACATCTAGTTCTCTGTTTACCCAGAATCTTCTCTGTTCTCTCTTCTTTCTAAGAGTTCCCTACTTCTTCAAATCCTTTTCTGATCCACCAACTATCTTGTTACATCCTACTAGATTGCATTCTCCTTAGAAACTAATCCTAAAGGCCCTCTATTTAAGCAATTTCCCTCACTAACGCAGGTTACCAGGCTAAACAGAGCTTTATAAAGCACTGTTCATGTGTACAGGGAGCGTTAATGGACCAACTAATTCTCTTTTTACACTAAAACAGAGCATTAGTCTCCCATTTCCATGATTTCCAGTAGTGTCTGTGTACCAAAAGGTGGGGGGAGGGGATTTCTCATGGGCTGAAGTAAGATCTGCAACTATATTGTGTTAGCAAATTTGGTGTCCTGAAAATTTATTTTTAGGAAAATGTTTTAGTTTTTCTCTCTTAAAATACATTTTTTTTTGAAAGAAAGACTGATAAATTGTATTCATCCTTCTGTCGAAATAGTTGTAAGCTGTTTCATTTTGGTTTTCAATAGTTGTTAGGGAATATTGGAAAAAGAATCTTTTGGTTATGCAAGTGTTGAAAGGCTATAGATGCACAGATGAATCTATGAATATGTAGAATAAGACTTGTTTGCATAAAAAATTGAAAAAAAAATTCAGAGCATTGTTCTGCATGATTTATTGAGTCAAGTGTCTCACCATATTCATACGTCAACACCCCTACTAAAGACAAATAATCAAGTACACTTAAAATTTACATTAAAATCAATCAGTTACTCTTTTGATAAAACCAAAATTAGCTAGGATAGGATCTTGGGATAAGCATGTGAGTGAAATGACCAAGGTTGAAAACCAAAACTAGTGTCGTTAACAAGCGAAAAATTCCTTCTGCACTCATATTACTGGGACCACTCCACTAACAACAGAGCAAAATATGAGACAACATCGGACTGTAACTGAAGGTAGCCTGCCTTCTCTTACAAATCCTTTGGGCATTCTATGTACTAGGGGTCCCTTCGGGGATTTTGGAACTGAGTCGGGGACTTAGGTATACTGCACACATAGCGTGCTGTCTACGACTATGTCCCCCTCGATGATGTTTGTGATCTGAGGTATCTCTAGTGGCCAAACTTATAGGGACTTACACAAGGTGACTGGGACAGGCTGTCCTGGTACCTAACATGGATAGATCTACTCTGTCTTCAGTTTTTGGGAGGGTGCTCGTCTTCACAAGAGTACTTGGCCCCTCAATCTGAGGTTCGGGTGAAGCTCTAGAGTAACCGTAATCATACATTTGGCCATCCTTCTCTATTATTCATTGAGATATTGGGTTTCATATCTAGTGATCGGTGCTTATCAAACGAGGTACTTTCCCTCTATTTGCTAATTGATATATTTAGTGTATTTTTTATTTTTAGGTACCTGAGTGCTATCATTTTGGAGACTTTAAAGAATATCACATTAAAATTTATTTGATAAAACTGAGTTCAGTCACTATGGCTACATCCGACCCTCATCGTCACTCCAGATGATTGTTAGGACTTCCTCCACTCATTGTGGAAGATCCGCCGAGTTCCACTGACTTGGATTCCTCATCTTCAAGGAATCAGTCTCCTAAATCTCACATGGGATCTGTGTGGACGACCGACGATTCAAGTTTTCCGGAGGATTTCTTCACAGAAGGATTTCTTCCTCACTTTAACACTCCACTCACAAATCTGTCGGACCCTATCGTGGTTCCCGTGGTACCTATACTTCCTTCTTCAATAGGTGGAACTTTCCCATCTACCCATTCGATGACTCACGGGTTGTGGAATTTTAGAGACACTGTTGGTCCTCTACCACTTCCCCAGTCGACAGTCATCACAACACCGGTAATGTGGAATCCCGCTATCCCGTTTGTCCCAAGTACGACAATTCACATAACATCCTCTATAAGTGGAACCCAGAAAATGCCAGGTTCCACTCCTATGGTGCCACAATGCATACCTTCAACAAGTGCCACATATAGTGCTCCTTATAACACTCAATGCGACACTATGGGTGTGGTTCCCGTTTACCAACAATATGGTCAATTGCCAATGTACAGTTCAAACCCCCAGACTCATATACCTGGGGGGGTTCCCAATATGCACATGCCGGTAGGGAACGTAACAGTTCCCCCTCTGTTCTCAGGCATGCATGGTTAGTCGCTAATTGACATGAGCGTTCCCTCTGTCAATCAAGGCCAAATGGTCAGTTTTGTGTCAGGCGAGAATCCACAAGGGGTTCCCAACCAATCCATGGGGGCACCCTACTCACATACTCAAATGAGTCAAGGGGGCACCGCTTATACTGGGGGAAATTTCATACCCTAGTATCAAAATCCTCATGGAAATCCACTCTACAACACCATACTGCAAAGCAATTGCTACACCATGCAACCCATGTACACTATGGGGAACCAAACGATGGGAGGAGCATAAAGCTCCTCGAGTCATCCACCATCACCATGGTCCGAGTTGGGGGCACCTAACTCTCTACCTTTCTTGGCAACATTGGATATACCCGAAATATACAAGTTAACAAATGACCCCATCTATCACAACTTACAATGGCCGCCGATCCCACATAAAATACCAACGGACATCCTAAAGTTCGATGGAAAACAAGGGGAGGATCCGGGCACGCATATCACCACCTACCATCTCTGGTGTGTTTCAAACTATATGGAGGATGATAGTGTTTGGTTACGTCTTTTTCCCCACATCCTCACTGGTAACGCAACGAAATGGTGTATTGAGTTACCACGCGTGTCTGTAAACACCTTTGACAATTTAGCGATGGAATTCCTAAAGCACTTCCAGTTACCTATCCGCTATGAGACTGGGATAGAGCTCCTCACTTCATTTCGTCAGGATACCACCACCCACATCTCCAATCATATACATGAATGGAGACGTAGGTAGAGGTTAGTCAAAGCTCCCCTCCCATACTTTCTCTTAATGGACTGGTTCTGTAGGTCCTTACTTCCTCAAATCGCTAGAGATGTCGCTCTAGGTGGTGCGGTCACAAAAGACCAATCCATACGTCGTGCCCAACACTTAGATTTGATATATTCAAAGTCTAGCACTCTTTACGACATAATCCCCAATGCTCCTAGTAACCCCAATTCTTCTGCCACTCAGCGCCCCAGAGTGTACGTCGACGGGATTGTCGACGCAACCTCTGGGGCCATTGTAAAGCAACTTAGTGGTTCCATTGCCAAGATGGTAGTGGACCCCTCTACCAATATGACTGCGCTTCCTGCCACTGCGATAAACTCTACGCAATCTACACAAAATCCCAGTGGTAAGAAAAAGAAGAATAAGAAAAAGACCGTTCCTTCTGAGGAGCAGTCAACAAAGCAACCCAACCCAAAAATAAGGTCGTTGTGCCTACTGCTGATGAAAAGGATACACATGCTAGATTTCCTTGCAAACTCTGTGCTGAAGACCATGCAACCTGGCGTTGTCTGTGGCCTTAGGAATGCACAGATTACTTTGCCAAAAGGGATACTGGTAAGATCCCTGCTATCCTTAGGAATCCTTTTCCCACTCAGTAGCAGCAAAATCTTATTGCAAACCAACAGCAACCCATGCCAGGAGGCAATGATGGTTCGCAACATCCTTCAGCTGGTGAAGGATATTCTACCATTTTCACATTTAAAAAGGTAGAACTCACCACAAGAGCCAAATCTTATGGATCTCCTATCGCTCCTGCAGCAGAACCATCCTCAGGTCAAAACCCACTGTCGCCCAATGATTTGCATATCGAAAGGCCAGTTGAGGACCTTGTAATTCGACCCCCAAAAGGGGCACTTCGACGCACAATGCACAATACATCTGCACGTGACGCCCAACACTACAACATTGTAGAGGATTTGGCGCAAGCACCATTAGCTATGTTGGCGCTCAAAGTATTACAAACATGCCCAACGCAATGAAAAGCTTTGCTTTTGGCTATTAGAGGTATTGACCCAATGGATTCCATGCTTGATATTTTCGACATGGACAAGTGTAAACCTCCCCTTTCTCACTAGCTTGCATTCCAGGTGCATATAACTTCAAAAGGTAAAGGTATACACAGAATTGTCATCGATGAAGGTGCTTTGACCTGTGTCATGTCGACTTCATGTTGGCTCGCCCTGGGTTCTCCAACCCTAACCCCGCCGTTGAACTCCCTGAAAGCTTTCGATAGCCACACCTTTATCCCAAAAGGATACCTATCCAGTTTTCCCATCACTTTGGTTGGGAAAACCATACTGGTGGATGTAGAAGTTGTAGACAGAAAACTCGACTATAATCTCTTGCTGGGTCGCAGTTGGACATATGCCATCATGGTCATCGTACCTAATATATTTCGCATCATCCAATTTCCATTGGATGGAAATGTTATTACAGTAGATCAATTGTCTTTCTATACCCTTGATTATTCACCATTACCAAGTGGCTCCGTACCCCTAGTAGGAGGTGGAATTGACAGTTATGTCAGTTTAGGTACCAGTCTACTGAAGGCTTCTTCCCTCATGGGTTGTTTCACTCTTCAGCTACTGAAGGTTTCACAGATGTTCAATATGCTTTCATTTATTCCTCATGAACAGACCGATCCATGGATCTTATCAGCTCCTTCAGATATTGACACTTACGGAGAACAAATGCCGCTGTCACCAGTTGAATTGTGAAGCCTTTCAAATTGCATTCGAATCTCTGGTCACTTTGGTTTTGGCCAACGATACCACTGCCCCTCCCATAACTGCTCCTTCTTTCAATCCACTCAATCAAGTCCTACCTAAGGACGAAGCTATTAGAGAGATCAAAAGTTTAGAAGAGCAACCTTGGGAGGACTCGCACCATCATGTTTCGATATCTGATTTAGACATGATGCCTCTTCAAATCCTGTCACCTGACACACATGAAATTGTTTCCTCACCATATACAACTATCCAACCTGTGGATTTGGAAGGAAACATGGGCAATATTTCAAAAACATTTCTCATCAATATTTCTGTCATGACAGGCATCGTGGAAAACATACAGATTAGAGCCAATCATAATCCTGAGGAAATTGTGAGCTTCACCTACCCTGTTAAGGATTTCCGTGATGTTTCCCTTGGTCTTATGAGGAAATGCATGGCATAGACCCTTCTATTGTCAAGCATGAGATCAAGAAGGATCGAGAATTCTTTTTATGGTATTTTTCTTGCTCGTTAATCTGAAAAATCCTCAAGTCTCCTTCTTCAGGCTCGTTAAACTACCATGAAGAAGATCAAGCATTCTTTTTATGGTATTTTTCTTTCTCGTTAATCCGAAAAACATCGAGTCTCCTTCTTTGGGCTCATTAAACTACTACAATGAAGAATAGAATAGAGCACTTTTTGAGATATTTTATTGCTCTTTAAAAAATATAAACATCTCCGAGTTTTTATCATTGAGCTCGTTAAATCTATGCAACGATAGTTAGAGCACTTTTTGTGATATTTTATTGCTCTTTAAAAAATAGAAACATCTCTGAGTTTTCATTGTTGCACTCGTTAAATTCATACAACGATGCTTTGAGCAACTCTTTTTTGATCTTTTTCCAGCTCATAAACTGAAAAAGACCAAAGGAGCATTCTTTTTAGGTGCTTTTTTCTCGCTCTTTAAACTGAAAAAATCCCGAGCTTAGTCTTTTTGCTCGTTAAACTTGATGAAGATGACCCGAGCATTCTTTTAGGTACTTTTCTCGCTCGTTAAACCGAAAAATCCCGAGTTTTTGTTACTGGGCTCGTTAAAAATATACAGCAGCAGCAAGAGCACTTTCTTTTTTGGGACTGTTTCTCACTCTTAAATCGAAAAATCCCCGAGTTTTTCCTCTCCTTCAAGCTCATAAAACTATGAAGAAGGGATGAGCCATTCTTTTCCCTCTTTTTCTTGCTCACTAAACTGAAAAATATACCCTGAGTTTTCTTCATTTGACTCATTAAAAATTTTGATGAAGGTATTGAGTTTGTCATCGCGTGACTCATTAAAAATTCACGACGAAAAATGAGTTTAGTCCATCGCCTCATACTCATAACAAAATGAGGTTGACATCTATTGAAAATAGGTTTCTCTTTATCTGCGTTCAATAGAGTAACTTATGGAAAAGTAACCGATCTGGGTATACTATTAACCTTTTGTCGCACCCTATTAACAACTATGACAAAGGGACCACCATGGAGTCTCTCTTTACGATCTTTTGAGACTCTCTAAATATGAAAATACCACCGAGTTTTCTAGTCTAGACTCTTTAAATTACGCAGACAAGATATAGAGTCGTTCTTTTTAAGATACTTTTCAGACTCTTAAAACATGAAAAAATCGACGAGTTTTCCTTTCTAGACTCATTAAACTAATCAGATAGGGCAAAGAGTCATTCTTTTTTGCGATCCTTTTCAGACTCTTTAAACATGAAAAGATAGATGAATTTACCCATCCGGACTCATTAAATTAATCAGAAGGGGAAAGTGGATAATACAACTGTATTTCGTATTAGAAAGAGTGGTTTGGTAGTAGTCGTTCCCTTGAACATGGCACTCCCTGAGATAAACCTTTCTTTTGATGGCCTCTCAATATGAACCCTACCAACCTATGATTTTTTAACCTATATACCGTGATGTAATTGCATCTCCGTATCCTAACACTCTGTAGTGTTCATGAGTCTAGTGTTGTCTAGTTAAAACCATTGTCGTGCCTTCTATTGTTCAAGGGTTCCCATTTGTTTCCTCTATCAACTAATCATACATATCCTTTCATCATGCCCTCCATTGTTTAGACCCAAATGCTCAAAATATTCCTCAAAAAACAAAATCATTCTTGTTTGGTTTCGTGTCAACTGATGTAGGACACGTCATTGCCTACCTTTCGACAGGTTTCTTCCTATTGACTTCAACACTCTATCTACTAAGATAACCCAGAAACACATTCAGTGCCTTGGTACTTGCAGACATTAGTGGCAGGTTACCTTGTGTTTGATCAGGGGTTTCATTATTAGCTCCTGGTTAAGCGATTCTACGAGTGTTCAACGACAAAGAAATCTTTCACACTTGCTAGTTTGCACTGTGCATCTTGGAGACCATCACCATTATTGGTGGCCTTCCTCACATCTGTTAACGGTCTCCATTATTGACTGGTAATTATATGATTTTTGTGCATGTTTGATGTCAACACATCTTATCACATGTACCGATCTATGCTATTCGGTGAAGTGAAAATCAAGAGCTTGGGTAGAGGCTTGCATCATTCAGCCTTGTTTCCTCTCCCAAGATGCAGATATTGTTCTTTGGAGACAACTATTTCAGGATGATCTATTATGACACTGGATCCTCTTTGTGCTTATCAGTAGCCAGCATTGTTATATCTCAGAAGAGAAAATTACTTTGACCTAGCTACTGAGCATGGGAATGCCCGGCTCAGGACATGATTTTAGCAGTTTATATATATGTATGTTGTTGTATTAGGTTTTCCCTTTCCGCCCAAAGCTTCTCTCTCTAAACAAAATTTTGATAGAAAATTATAGTTTTAGTAAAGTATTTCAGCCATCATCTCTACCTTTGATCTCACACTTTAGGAGGCATCTGTTATAGGAAAAAATGACCTCCTCATCAACTCAGATGTGAAGGACAACATGACTGAAGCAAAGGCCACAATTGCAGGCCTTGAATCCATAGTAACGCTAATTTTGCACTGCTAACCTACTTTATAAAGCTTGTTACCAAGCATAGAGGAGCATTAGTCACCCTGCTAACTCAAGTTGTTAGACCAGGGGGAGCATTAGTGAAACTAAGAGATAATCAATGGGTCAAGCCAATGAATCTACTCACAAATATCTAGATATTTATCACTACATTTTCTCAAGAAAAATAGGGAAATTCCCAAAAATCGAACTATTTGGAGAAATTCCAATCTAAGAATGAAGGCAAATGGGAAAAAGCTTGAAAATAGGGCAGGTTCATGGTTTTTTCCCTAATGAACTCTAGGAGGATCTTGGCAGCCCTAATTCAATTGTTACATAAGCAGCGAGAGGGCCATTGTGAAAGGGATCAGATCATTTGAAAGGATAGCCCACTAAGCTGTTGTGAACTGTCATATACTTGAAGAAGTGAGCTGAAAGAGAGAGAGAGAGAGAGAGAGAGAGAGAGAGAGAGAGAGAGAGAGAGAGAGAGAGAGAGAGAGAGAGAGAGAGAGGAAGAAGGGGCAAGGGAAGGCTGATACAACAGATGGTTGTAATCACTCTTCCATTATAAATACAAAACTGCAGTTGTGTTCCCTACTCCATAGTGTCGGTAACATTGTTCATTGAGTTATTCATTTTGATACTTGCTGAGTTGAGTATTTTAAGTTGTATACAAGTATATGTTCATTGTGCATTCTTATATTAGTTTTCAATATTGTATGTTGTGATTGTCTTTGCCTTTCCTTTGTGTAGGAATTGTCTTAGAGCCGGCTTTGAAGGATTTCTTCTTGGCTGCATAGCGATCTCCAAACAAATCTAGAAGGAGACTTGAGGTAATCCTCTTTCCATACTTTGTCAACTCATATTTGAAGTAAGAAGTTGTTTGGAAGGCCATCTGAAACATAGTACTAGGATTGGTTTGTATGTGACTACCTTTTAGGGCTTTTCTAGTGGGTATTGTTTGGTCTGAGTCAGTAGTTTGGCCTTAGGGGTGTTTTACTAATTTTATTTGGTTAATATATATTTATTCACCTTGGATGAGCCTAATCGCTGACTGTCATGTCAAATTTGGGGTCTACTTCCTGAGCGAGGTTAATTGTTGACTCATGATCGTAGAGTTCCTGTTGATCCTCAAGACCTGGACCAACCTCTAGTTGTGGAATATATTCATTGTCCTCCTAGTAGTGACTATTGATATCAATCAATACACTTGGAAATGATTATGTCTCTCTTGTCAATACACCTTTGACTGATCCATTAGGAGTAGAGTTACTATGGTTGAATCCAAACAGTTTTAATCCTACCTACAGATATGTTCCTTTGCTTTTTCTACCAATGGAGGAGGTTAGTTCTTCTCTTCCCTTTGCATATGTAGTTTTTGTTTCTACGACACCATTGCCACCACTAAGTGTGGTAGGACCTACACATCCTTCTACACCTCTCACATCTTCTTGGAGAATACCACCAGCCTCTTATATGACTCCCAAAATTTCCCCATTATTTTTGTGCCCATTCCTTCATCTATTTTAGCCATGGGGTCAAACCTTAGCCAACCTATAGGATATGGAACCTTCACTCCTATTTTTTCTCAACCTATTGATCATGTTCCTCATATGGGTATGGTCACCTCAAGGAATATGTGGGGAGGATCATCTATTTCTACTAGCCATCCTAAGGGAAAACTTGATTTTAGTATTTCTCAAGCCTGGTACAATTCATTGTTTAGAGGGATGTTGTCCTCTAGTAATTTTCTTGGAGGGGCTAGTTTACCTGGGGGCAACCCTTCCATTAGCACTCGATTATTGTCAGTTATCCTCCTTATGTTGGTGCTACTATGTAAGTTGTCCCTTCTTTTATTATCGGGTACAACCCTATTAGTAGTCATGCTCTTGGGGACCCTTTGCTCTCTAGGGACACTTGTACTGGGGGGAACTCCTTACACCTGCCATGTTGAATTTCATCCTCTATATGCTAGGATGATTTATCCATAATGTCCACAAAATGTTATGTGGAACCAAGGTATGGGGGGGCCTCACAGTTGGTTATGGGGCTCTTCCTCCTATGCTTATTCATTCAACTACATAATCCTTTCCTATCCTCTCTTGATCTTCTATATTTGGCTAAGCTAGAAAAACAACCCCATTTGTTATGACCCTTGGTGGCCATCCATGCTCGCAAAGTTTCCATCTGGTATCCCCAAGTTTGAATGGAAACCTAGAGAAAATCCATCCACACATATCACCACCTACCATTTGTGGTGTTCATCAAACTTTTTGGTGGATAATTCAATCAAATTATGTTTGTTCTAACATACCCTAACTAGAGATGTTGCTAAATGGTATATTGAACTAGGTATGGCATCTTATAGTGACTTTCCTTCCTTGGCCCAGAACTTCTTGACTCATTTTTAGTTACCTACGAGATACAACATCAATTTTGACCTCTTTTCCAACTTTAAACAAGATAATCCCACTCTCATTTCTAATCATATTCATGAATGGAAATGATGTAAGAGGTTAGTTTGAACCAAGCTTCCTAATGAGATTCTTTGGAAATGGTACATTCAATTGTTGTTACTTCCTATAGACAAGGATGTGTCTATTGTTCAGGGTTGTTACCAAGGAACATGTTATATTAGCTACCCAATAACTAGATTTGATTTATTCTTTATCAAGCATGATTTATGAAGTAATGCCTAATGCTCCTTGCCCTTTTATCAACCCACCCAAACTTACCATGGAACCACACTTTGATGGTGTGATTGGTTCCATATTTAACTCTATGAGCCAACTTTCTTCCCAACTTGGGAAATTGATCATTACATCGCAAGCACCAATGAGTGTGTTCGGTTCTTGAAAAACACCCACCTCTAAGAAAATCGTCGATGTTCTCACAGTGAAGTCCACAGCACTAAAGAACACTCAACAACCTGGCAGTAAAAAGAACAAACAAAAGAATCAACCTACTTAGGAGACTCAACCAAACCCATTCAATCAAGAAGGGGGTACCATTAAATGATGTCACAATATTAAGTTCCCTTGTAAGATTTGTTAAGGTGATCATTTGACTTAATAGTGCCCTCGAATGGATGAAGTACACTAGCTTCTTGCACCACCACCTGCTACTCAACAACCATCTATCTTGACTCATCCATTCCCTGCATAAACTCAACAACAAATGGTTTCTCAAGCTCCTCAACCTCTACAAGGGGGAAATGAGGGGCCCTATTTCCATCCTGCCAATAATGCATATGTCCTTATGTGCCAAGAGAAAGTCACTGTGACTACATGAGCCAAATATTATGATACTCTTGAATCAAGTTCTTTTTCTAAGGACTCAACCACCCCAGATGCTTCCATTGGACCTTTCATGCTAGATAATTCGGTGGAGCTAGCCTATCGCCCACCTAAGGGTGTTATTCACAAGTCAACACACAATATGTCTAGAAGCGCTGCCCAACACTACAACATTGTCGAGTACTTAGCCCAGGATCCTTGTGTCATGTCTTCCTTAGATACTTTGTAGAACTTCCCTCAGCAACGCAAAGCCTTTCTAACTATGATAAAGGGGTGGGTGGATCACTCGGGGTCTTCTCTCATTATCTCTAGTGTTAATTCTACTCACTATAAACTTTCTCACCTTATCACTTCTCAGATTAATGTGTGAATCTTCCATGAGAATATTCATCGCACTAGTGGATGAAGGATATTCTACCTGTGTCATATCAAAATCATGTTGGAAATATCTTGGTTCTTCATCACTTTCCAAGTCTACTACCACTCTATAAGAATTTGATGGACATCATTTTTTACCTCAGGGGTCCTTCCCAAGTTTTCCATCGAGATATGGGGCAATATTTCCTACGTTGATGTTGAAGTTGTTGATGCTCCCTTGGAATATAACCTACTCTTTGGTTGTAGTTAGTTTTATGCAATGTGTGTTGTCATGTCTTCAGTATTTCATGTTCTTTTCTTTTGCCATGAAGGCAAGATAGTCATGATTGATCAACTAGACTATTGTGTGGCGTCGAACCAACTTAACACTATGGGTAATTATGTCCCCCTTATTGAGATAACCATGTGACTTATGAGAGTGTTGGTGCAGGTTTGTTGAAAAGCTCATCCCTTATTGGTGTCTTTCCTTTACCCCTACCTGAAATTACTTCTTCCTCTATGATTTCTCCCATGCATATGATCTATATTGTCACCTATGGACCCCATATGCCACTTGACCCTTGGGAGGTACCTTCCTTTCTGATTTTGATCAACATGTTGAGCATACGTCGCCTTTAGTGGAAGAGATTGTCTCCTTAGTAGTCTCGTCAATACCTCACTGGTTGGAAACTCCATTCCAATATGGAATATGACTAGGATCATTTCCCCATAAGGGTTATCACTTTTCATCTTCCATGTGACTCCCTTGATGATGAGTCTCCTTTTGGACAAATCATCTTGGAGGTCGTGGATTCACCTATTGAAAATCTTAGGGAGATCATGCCTCTTGATGCATCTAGTCTTCCCAAATTGGAAAAGGTATACATTGGTAACCAAAATCTTGAATCGACCTAGTGGGCATTTCCTTGGTCCTCCTTAGAAGTGCTACCCATGGATGGAGTCAAGTCTTGTATTTCTAATGTTGAACTTGCTAATGAATTTTCCAGCTCATCCCCACGTGTTGACAAGTGTCTTGTACCCTCTCTATGTATTGATATTCCTTGTCAAGGAGCTACACTTGCTCACAAGGCCATTCACATTGATTTTCCTTGGGCCTTTCCTGATAACGCTATGGTTCCAAGTTTTCCTTGGAATCATCAACCTTTAAGAATTGGGTAATTCAACTCTTTATGGCATGGCCCCATATGGTACCTCCACTCCTCCATGAGTTCATATATGAGAATCCTTGGCCTATGCCTGGAAGTGGAAACACCTTGATGTGACCTATTAAACTGAGTTACTCTTGTACATATTATACATAGGAGTGTATGTGATATTTTTCTCTCTTTTTTGGTTTGGTGTGTGATGTGAGTTCTTTTCCTCATACATCATATATTCTAAAAAATACAAAAAAATTATAAAACCCAAAAAATAAAAAATATATGGTCCTATTTTTACCAAATCCATGTTTATTTCTTTCATTATGTGATTTAGCCATGGGTCTACTCTTTCTAGATGGTTTTTATAGGATAGAGTAGTGTTTTTATTGTGACATCATTTAGACCTTTCATGTGTTTCTCTTGAACATGGCATGTCAGATAGGTCACATATCACCATATCAGTTGCATTGTCAACTTTCATTGCCATATTAATTGTGCCTTAGTTCTAACCCCATCAAGTTGCGACATTATCCCTCTCTTCTTTATCCGCGTCATAGCTTGGCAGTAGATCTGGCCTAATCATGCATGTTCTAGCTTAGCACCTCTTTGTCGTAATGGTATCCATGCGGTCATTTTTATTACGTTTTAGAATCCATCCTTTTGACCCACAATGAATTAGAATTTGTGCCTCTTGTCCTCTTCTTTGTCTTATTTCTGGCCATACCTGAGGAGGATTCCACCACTTTATCCCTCATGATTTCCTCATTTTATTAGTCTATTTTTGCATGATGAGATTTGGTTTCCTCATTCCATTATTAGTGTTTTCTTGGCCTATCATCTGCTTTCACTTGGTTTTTTACCCTTTCTTGGAGGAACCGCTATGATGAGTAGTTTTATTAGTCAGCTTCTTGACCTTTCCATGTTTCATGCAGTTCCACCATGACTAGAACCAGTTGCTACACTTTATACTACTTGTTCCTCCAAGAGGAGTTTCTTTTAAGCTCTTTTCAGACTCGTTAACTTAGAAAATATTGTCGAGCTGACTTGTCTCCTTAATTCTCGTAAAATTATTTGAAGGGATGTTTATTCAGTATAAGTTTAACCCTTTTTTGGAATAAGTAGACTAGTTATGAGAAAGGAATACTCTAGTCCTTTCTAGCTAGAGGATTCTCCCTTGTATTGTTTTATCTCTTTTTTAGGCTTGGGGGATTTAATTTACGAAAAAGGAACCTATTGAGAATACTTTTATACTCTTTTTCACTCATTAAACCATGAAGGAGACTAAAAAGAGGAAATGGGAAGGGAACACCCATTTTTGTTAGTCATCAAAATGGAAGCATCAATCATGTCGCCCTTGAACATGGCACATGTCTGCATTGTTATCTTAGAATTGGGGTTTAGCTTGCCTAGGAGTCATACCATGCATATGAGTCTATCTACTCCTTCGGATGGTTACTCTTCCAGTCATATGGAGTGTGCCTCAATGACTCCTATTTTGTTGCATGATATCACATGGTGCTCATTAGTCATGCTGCCTAGTCACTTTTATGTTGTTCCATTACATGTTCAAGGGAAGTCTCAGCCTGTGTCGGTGATCTTAAGTTTCCTATTGACCTTGTTGAGTTAGCCATCCTCATGTTACTTGTACTTCATGTTGGAACCAAGGTCACTACTGGGGGGGTCAAAAACCACCCTTGTTGTTGTTGCGCTGCTCAATATATTTTATTATCTGTCAAGAAAATCATAACATAGAAAACAAAAAATGGTAGCTATTTGAAAGGAACTCTGATATCCATATCACGACTCTACAGACCACCATTTACTAAAAGCCTCCATGACCAACCATCTCATGACTCTATGTACCACCATCCACTAGAAGCCTCCATGACCAACGAGCCTTGCCAAACTCCTATTGGACTTATGAAGAAATATTTTCTCAATACTTGTTTTTCCACATCCCCCACTCCACTTCTCTATGTGGTTCACCTTTCATGCATTTTCATACTAGAACCCTTGAGATGCTCAAGATGAACATCACAATAGTAATATCTTCACAACAAATAATAAAAAACTCTCAAGATAACATTTTCTACTAAAAAACATCAAACACTGGACCATCAACAACTCTACAAATGAATTAGCTACAAATCAACTTAATACATAACTATATCTCACATCCACACACCATCCTCAACTCACATTTCCACAGCACATTCACTGCAAATAATCTAAATACAAAAACTCAATCATGCAATCTAAAATAGCCATATAAAACATGAAATACTGCTACAACCATGTATATCAATTCTTTGCTAATGCAAACATAAATAAATCAAACATATAGCCAAAAAATTATGTTCTCCTCATCTTATCGGCCATCAAACTCAAAAACTCTGCAATAGTAACATGCTCAGAACTTTTCTCAGCTATCAATCACTAATCAAAACATTCTGGTTCAGATTTATCTTTGCTACAACTGCTAGAAATTTTATCATTACCAACAAATCAAACTATGCTATTCAATCACCAATGCCAGCCTCTCCATGCATCTTCATATCCTCTGAATATTACCATTTGTCTCTGAATATTTTCCTACTATATAATTTTGACCTCTTGGCTCTAAATAAACATTAGCTCTCCAATCTGTGCACTGTGTAACCAAAAAATTATAGAGTTTCTCATTTATTTAAACAATTTCTCCATATGAATACCACAGGAAAATACCATGGTTATCCCAATACCACAGACACACGTACTGTTGGGACAAGGTACCCTAGGGTCAATTTTGGGGCTAAAAGCCCAAGTTTTGGGGTAGAAAGCCCAAGTTTTTGTATGTAAAGTGTAAATTCTCTGCAATTTGTGGTCGCAGGGTGTGTATATGTAATCTGTCATAAAGGGTTTCTGCCCTTGTTTTATGTAAGTTGTGTCAGCTTTATAAGATCTACCCATGGTCCACGGACCATGGGATTGTATAAAAAAGGAGAATCTTAGAAGAGTCTAAGGCAGAAGTAGTAGTATTGATGATGATGAATGTAATGGGTCAGTAAGAGCTAAGAGAGAAGACTCTTAGAGTAGAAGAAACGATCTGCAGCTGTGTGCACAGAGGCCTAGGGTAAAAGTCTGCAGCTGAGTGCACAAACCCCTGTAGCTGAGTGCGCAGGGCAGTTAGAGTTTGTAAGAAGATCTGAAGTATTAATAAAGAATATTACTCTGGAAATATATGTTTTTGATCTATTTACTTCTATTATGAATAAATGAGGTTATATTATGTTGAATAATGGGTTTATGATTTGATGCTATATTGATGCGCGAATCTATATGTTTTACATTGTTATCTGTATGCAAGTAATAATATCTGTTTATGCGAAGAACATATTAATGCATGTTGAAGGTATCAGATACTTAAGCTGATATGGGTGAATACGGAAGTAAGAGTAATTACAAAAGCATGTAAGTGGTTGATTCACCTGTTTAGGGTCCGCGAATGATTGTCATAGACCTTCGTGAAGGTCTAGACACCGATTAAGAGAAGTATATTGACAAGCCCTAAAAGGCTTATCGATCTGCATGAGAGAAGAATTAAGGCATAAAAAGACATCACTACCATCCATGGGTGTGGAAACTTGGTTCCAACATCCCCCCATACTACTTCGGGTGAGACTTCAATCTATATTCCGTGGATTGATGCCGAAAGGGCTAGTACTGTAGGAATTATATTGGCTAACTTAACGTTGAACCTGGGTTAGGGTCCACTAAGCCAACACATACCATGGTAATATCCAAGTCAATACCATGGGTAAACACCATGGTTACGCCAATACCACAGACACTTATACCATGGTAATCTCTAAGTGAATACCATGGGTAAATACCATGGTTATGCCAATACCAAAGAAAGTTGTACCATGGTAATCTCCAAGTCAATACCATGGGTAAATACCATGGTTATGCCAATACTACTGACACTTGTACCATGGTAATATCCAAGTCAATACCATGCGTAAATACCATGGTTATTCCAATACCATAGACCATGTACCATGGTAATATCCAAGCCAATACCATAGGTTGATACCATGGTAATACCAATTCTTGTAATGCCAATAACAAGTGTCGACCTATACCACACATAAACATATAGAAATAAACCTCGAACGAATACCAATTACCAAATATTAGGGTAATTTCAGTATCAATACTCATGAATAATCCCATAACTACACCATCAACACATGCTGCCATCAGGCAACCAGGAAATAATACTACATCCAAAAACTACATGATCAATGCCAACACTTCATCACTTCATGGCTTCATCCATTACATAATCTCTTCATTAGCTTTGTGTCTGTTAGAGGCCTAAATCTACCTCAGGCTGAGAAAGGCAGGTCTAGGGTAACATCAAACCACACTTAACCTGGTAGCTAGCCCTACTAGGTCGGGAGATGGCTCTCTCCTTGTCAATCTCAATGAAAATTTATCAAGGAAGGTTCGAGATGAATAATATAAAAACTAATTTTAGGCTAGGTATGATCGCTCAAAATAATTTGATTGATTTTAATGGTTGGTTGCTAGATCAAATGGGGAAGGCAGCTTTGGGTCCGGGAAATGAACACAGATTTGTAGAGGTTTCTGTGGGGCGAGGTAGGCAAGTGTTTTAGCACTTTGAAATGAATGTAATGGTGAGTTTAAAGATTGGTGAGGAGCTGGAGAGGGCATGCAAGTGTCATGAGTCCTCTTCAAATAATAGAAAACATGTAAAACTAAACAAACCCCAAGGTAGAGCACTGAAACACCAATGAATTCCACCTTTCAAACTTGATTCATTTAGCTATCCAGAAAGAGAGAGATAATGGCACACATAAACATAATATCAACTGAATTACAGAGAAGAAAACAATTCTAATTCACATTGCCACAAGAATCCCAAAAAATACTGCAAAACCCTGGTTTATTTCCTTGCCAAACTACAGAAGTGATGTACAAAGTAGCTCAATGAATCCACGAGAGTCCAACCCTGAAAAATGACTAAGAAAGTACAATATATAGGCATAAAACCACCCATTGTAGCCATCAGGGATCGAATCCATGAGTCTAGGAGCTGTTTCAACAAGATGTAAACTAAAACTGAAAAGGCAGTGGAACAACTTGCCTCTAAAACTATGGAAACTGATTCATTCGGTTCAAAACCACCTAAAACTAATATATCTAACTCTTTAAGTCAATTTTCATAAATTTTACATCAAATTACATCACGTTACATCATGAATTTGACCATGAGAGAGAAAAAGTCAAATTGGTAGAAAACTAGGCGAAAATTTGAGTTTTTGAGAAAAATTGTGCCTGATGCGCAGTGCCTTTTCCAAGCTGAGTTTGAAGGCCTTCCCCTTCACCAAATTTTCTCCAAGATGGCTTGTTGGAAATTTCTCTGTATCTACTTTCTAGGCCAAGTATAATTTTTGAATTTTGTGTCCATTTTCCCCTCCAAAAGTCAGTTCTCCCAAGACTGCTTCCTATGGGTCCAAAAAGTGGCAAAGAGGGCAATTTTGAGGTGTTTTTTGCCCTTTAGGTGACACAAAAACCCTCCAAAATTCATGTAAATTTTATGATTTTCATATTTTTTCATGAGGAATCCAAAAATGTAAGCCATTCCTCAAAATTCCTTACCAGTTCTTATCAGAGGCAATTTCCTGTGTTTTGCAATTAAAAATTAAGAAATGACAAAAAGTTCTCCAAAATTCTTCAAAATTGGCAACAAGCAAGCTTATCAATTGCTTTGTTGGGCCAAGGAAGATTTAGCCAAGTTTGTAAGTTTATCTTGCTCCTTTTTGGCCTTTAAGGTTCTCTCTAGCTTGGCTTTTAGGCTTCTTATTCTTGTCTTGCAGATTTTGTTCTGGGCCAAATAGTGATAGGCCATGTGGTGCAACATGTTCTTCTCCTTATTAGCCTTGTCCAGTAGCTTCTCAAGGTGGATATTCACTCTTTCCAACCATGATTCTCGGTCAGCCTTTATTTCTTGCTCTAGTGAAGTCAGCTTGATTTTCCTTCTTTTTTCCAATTTCCGATTTTCCCTTATGGTTTGTAGCTCCATGATTGTTTGTTTGTTCTTCAACTGCTTGTTTTGTTGCTCAAGGTAGTTAATGACCCATTTAGCCTTCTCAAGGTCAAGAGATAAGGCTTGGATCTGAGCTTCTTTCTCCTTGATAATCACATCCTTGAGCTTTGAGCTTTGGGAGCCCAAATCAGTGTTCGCTTCCTCAACCAAAATGAAATCCCTGCCTTGGCCTTCAGAAGGCCCTTCATCATGCAATGGTTGCTTTCCTCTGTCATGTACCTGTTCTACTGTAGAAGAAGGAAAAGCCCCTTTCACCCCAGGTGAAGATAATATTTTCCTATTGTCCGATGAAGAGAACGAGACCCCTTCCACCCATGGTGGATATAATACTTGTTTGGCAGCTGCAAAAAGTCTTCTTGTCCCATTTTGATAAGTTATAAACCAGGAATGTGCACCTCTTCAGTTTTTCTTTCATGCTCTCTTTGTTGCCCAGAAGCTCCAACTTCCTCTTGAGGTTCTGCAAACATTTGAGGCCCCTTGAAAATCTCATGGGCAATGAAGGTTTCCCATGGCACTCCCAACTGAGTGAGCTGATGTACAACAACAATCTCGATGACAAAAAAGTGATAAATGCTATTAAGTTGCTGTTGGTATGGTTTCCTCTTTGCAAGCACAATCATCCTCCCTATGTTTTTGCAAATGAAGTATGGTATTCTCATCATTCTAACCTTGGTAAAATGCATAAGCAATTTGATATGATAGGAATAAAGTCTGGAGAACCTTCCCTCACATGTGAAGTATTTAATGATGAGTTTCATTAATGGCACATACCGGTCTTCCAAAAACTTAAAAGGAAACACCCTGCCCAATTGACTATGGTATTTGGCTTTAATGTAGGTTTCATAGTTCAGTTTGCTAATTTTTTGTCTTTTGTTCCATCTTTCACCCACATCTGGCATCCTAGTTGCTTCTGCAATAATGGTTGGTGAAAGAGTGAAATTTATGCCAGCAAGCTGTACCATATTGTCCTCCATGTTGATGACAAATTGCCTAGCCAATTCATGATGATACTTAACCCTCTCAACTAGCTCACAAAACTCAAAGAAAGATTGGTATCTAAAACAAGTGGTGGCAAGAGGGCAAGCAAGAAGTTCAACAATGCTAATAGGCTCCTCTTTGATTATCTTCCCACCCTTTTAAGGTCTCCTAGGCTGTACATTTCTATCTCCTGAACTGTCACTTTGTGTTTCTTCCTCATAGCTTCAGTCACTGTTTCTTTCCATAGTGCTTGTCTTAGGAAAATGATGAGATGAAGGTATGATGAAAAATGGTGATGAAAGAGGACAATGGTGATGAGTATGAAGAGATTTTACTCTTGGGAAATGAAGTTGGGGAGTGAAGGGAATGGTTTTGGGAAATTAGGGTTTAGTGAGGGATTTAGGGTTTGATGAGGGAAATAGTTGCTTTAGGGGAGTGGGATATGGGAAAATGGGATAAATGGAGTGTATTAGGGTAATAAAAGAGTGAAAAGGGGTTTGATGATGTTTTTGTGAAGATGGGATGAAAATTGCACAATAGAATGGCAAACAATGAAGAAAAACTAGGGTTTCATTTTCCACATGCAAGATTTATGAAAAACACCAATGTGACCTCAAATTCAACCTTAGGAGGATGATTACTTACTTGTAGAAGGAAAATATAGCAAATTTGAGGGTTATGGCACGATTTGGGATGATTTAGAACAAATTGGACTGATGCGCAGCGCACTAGGCCCAATGTGCAACGCCCTCCTGATGCGCAGTGCCAGTTCAAAATTACACTACAGTTCTACCTATGATGCGCAATGCCTGCCTGATATGTAGCGCACTGCCTCTGATGTGCAGTGCCTGCCTGATGCGTAGTGCACTGCCTCTGATGCGGAGCGCCAGGCCAAGTTGCCTTGAAAAACAAGGTTTTTGTCTCCTTGGCTCCCAAATCATGATTTTTGCTCTCCAAGTGTAAATTTGCACAATGAAGTGATAAAGAGGACCTCTTTCACTTTAAATATGAATGACTTTAATCTTTTACTCATCTCAAACCCACTTTTCTAATGTCAAAGTCACTTTTGGTTTTGAACTCTGTTTTTCCATTGAAATTGACTTTTCTTAATCATTTGATAAACTGATGCATTGATGCTTGTGTTTTTGCTTGCAGTGGCTGGAGTTGGCAAGGTGACCAAGGGCAACAGCTCTAAACTTATTACATATAGAAAAATTAAAATTACATAAAAATTTTATACATAGAAAATAAAAACTTTGTTTTACCTCAAAACAGGGTTTTGAGGAAAAAATCACTTATTGAGTATATCATCATTGAAATTTTGATTTTGTGAACTTATTAGACATCCTCATGCCCCCGCTGATCCTTTATTGAGTTTTCCATGCCTATGGCGTCAAACCCTAGACCTAATGAGACCTAAAGCCCTAAAAATGGCTTTTGCAAATGTGATGACAAAAAATGACTGTAAATGACCTGAACTTGTGAAAATAGGCCAACACGTAAAGACCATGAGGGAAATTTGATAATGAACCACTACCATCAGTTGATCCATGACCTAATGGAATGCAGCTGATCGGATGGGACACCTAAAATGAATGCAAAAAGAGAATTTGATCACTGATGGAGGGATTAAGATATCGACACTAACATTGGCTCCAATGGGGATGGTAGCTCCTAGTAGGTGCCAAGAACTATAGATCTCTGGAAAGTCGACAGTGCCTCTTCCATTAGGCAAAATGGAGTCAATAACTTAAGCAAACATAAAACCAATATCTTGACTCAAAACTGACTCAATGACAAGACTGAAAACTGACTGCAAATTGATTCAAACAACCCACACTAAATAACCAAAAACTAAAATAAGATCTTTAGTTTTATAGCCTTCACTTCGGGCCCCAAACTGAATGAATGAAAACAATACACACTTTGCAATGAAGGAAATAAAATGGTATGTACAATGACAAATTATGACAACAGAAAACATCTCAAAGATAATACCGTTTCAGTAACCGACCATTGAATGGCCCTCCTAGACAATCTTCCCCATTCATTTCTTTGAGAAAAGCATTTTGACCTCGATATGTAGCAATTCTATATGGTCCCTTCCACAGATTCTCGAACTTTTTGTGCTTGCCTTTGTCCTCGTTTCTAGCATCCCACTTTAGCACTATGTCTTCAATCTGAAACTTATCTACCTTTGCATTTCGATCATAAAATTTCTTGATTCTCTCTTGCAGCCTGAAGGTATTCTGAAAAACCTCCTCTCTCATCTGCTGTAAATGGATCATTTGGTTTATTCTTCGTTGAAAATGATCCTCCTCGCTGCGAGCTTCCTGCAGAAGTTTTACAACTGGAAATGTGAGAGATGTCAGGAACACCGTGTCAATACCATATACTATTTCGAATGAAGACATGCCAATTAACTTCTTCTGACTTACTCTATCCGCCCATAGTGCATTAACCAATTTCTTGTGCGAGCTCTTTTTTTTGTTTCCAACAGCTTTTTGATGATGTTGACTAATGATTTGTTTGAATATTCAGCCAATCCGTTACCTTGCGGATAGTATGCAGTAGAATGCCCCAAGGTAATTTGATATTTGTTACAAAAATCAATCATCTTTTTGGATTTGAAAGTTGCTGCATTATCTGTAATCAGCTTGTTAGGACAACCAAAACGTGACAAAATATTATTTTCAAGAAACTAAATTATTACCGCATCTGTGGCCTGTCGAGTGGGGATTTCCTCAATCCATTTTGTAAAATAATACATCGTTGTTAAGATCCACTTGTGCTGAGCTAAAGATGTGGGATGAAAATCTAGGCCCCATTGCTGAAACGGAGCACTTACTTCAACTGGCTTGAGAGGTAGAGGCTATAATTTTCTCCTTCCCTGAAAAATTTGGCATTTGTGATAGCTCATAACAGTTTTATAAACATTAGCAAAGAGGGTAAACCAATAGTACCCTGCTCTCAAAATTTTATTAGCCGTCATTTTCCAAAAAAGATGACCTCCACAGTCTCCCTTGTGAAAATCATCCATGACCTGTTTTGCTTCCTCCTCAACCAAACAATTCAGCAACATACCTTCGGATCTTTCCAATAGAATGCATTATTCATAATATAAAATTTTGAAGCCCTTAATTTTAGAGTTCTACTTTTATTTCTAGCCATCCCCGATGGCGGTGAAAGGTGTTGGAGCACATATACAATATCTGAATACCAAGGAGAATGGAGAAAAATTTTAGATACCTGAACAAGTGAGCTGTCTTCATCTTCTTTATACATAGCAACAATAAAGTTTATGTCCAAGGCATGCAAATTAGACTCCACCATCAGTTTTGCTAGACCTTGCCCCTTGATGAGCTTTGTTGGCTTTATCTCCAAGTCATATTCTAACAAAGTTGTGATCCATTTGCCTCACCTCCCTTCCGGATCTGTTTGTACCAAAACATCTTTGATGGCTGCATTAGGGACATAAGCAAGAATATGAGAGTGCATAATGTATACCCAGAAATCTTTCAAAGCTTTCACCAAGGCAAGAGCTTTCTTCTCAATAATGTTATATTTTAAGGCTGCATCTCTTATTGTCCTGCTGAAAAAGGCAATTGGTTTCTCAATCTGGTCTCTTTTCTGCATTAGGACTGCTACCATAGTATGCTCAAAGGCGAATGAAAATAAAATGAAATCTTGGGAATAATCTGGTCTAATTAAAATCAGAGTTGAAGAAAGAACCAACTTTACCAAATTGAAAGACTTTATAGCTTCTTCGGTCCACTTTACCACACTATCTTTCTTCAACATGTTTGTAATTTCCCTCAAATGTTTAGCTAGATTTGGCACACAATGACGTAGTAAGTTCATCTTACCATTGAATGCTTGGATATCCTTTTTACTACAAGGAGATGCCCTCCTTGGATATTATGTGATCAAGAAGCTTCCCTTCATCCATGGCAAACAAGCTCTTTTTTGGATTAAGAGATATGCCACACTTTCTGCACCACTGAAAAACAATCTTCAGATGGTAAAGATGCTCCTCATCTGAATTGGAAAAAACTGTCAAATCATCAAGATACACTACTAAAAATACAACTTTCTCATTTGCAAAGGCGATATCCATAGCCCGTTGAAAAGTTGCACCAGCATTCTTTAAACCGAATGGCATCTTGGCATAATGGAATGTCCCCCACAGAGTGGTGAATGCTGTTTTTTCCCTGTCATCCTCATGGACCAAAATTTGATTGTAGCCAGAATACCCATCGAGTAGCGACATACAAGATGCTCCAACTACTCTTTGGAGTATGTGGTCCATTTTTGGCAACGGATAATTATGTTTAAAAGAAACCTTATTTAGATTTCTGAAATCAATGCATAATCTAATCTCACTTGTCTTCTTCTGCACAGGCACCAAATTGGATTTCCATTCTGAAAATCTTATTGGAACGATGATACCATCCTTGTATAATCAGTTTATCTCCTTCTTTATTGATGGCAGCAACTTCGGATTAATTCTTCTTAACGTCTGGCGAAATGGCTTCTCGTTTGGCTTGATTGGAATGATGTGTTGAATTATACTTTTATTGTAATCCTTCAAATATCTATAGTCCCATGAAAATACATCAGTAAATGAAGACAATAAACTAATGTATTTTTCCTTTACCTAAGGAGGTAATGCCTTTAACAACTTCACCATATTTGGATTTTTTGCTATTCCGATATTCACATCTTCAACTACCTTTTCGGTCGGCATCAAACTTGGCTTCCGGGCTACATCATCTTGGTCAAATAATTCTTCTAAAGGTATAAGGCCTTTAGGGATGACATTTTCCTTCAGCTGCAAAACTTCCATCTGATTTACTTCTAAGTCTAGTTCACTATTATCTTGCTCACCATCTATAGAAGTGCCTTGATATTTGCCTTCATTTAGCAGAAATTCTTCAATCTCTTTGTCATCCTGAAACACCTGCAAATATATTAGATTATCAGGGACAACTGGTTGATGCTTCACATGAATTTCAAACTTATTGTTTGAATTCATCAGAATCTTTAAGTTACTTGCAGCTGTAGCAAGGGAATCTGTGATAACATTTTGGACATGAGGGACACATGTCAAAGTATAATATGGAAACAACCTCAAAATATCTAAAACCGCATTACGGTAAGCCCTCATTCGAGGATGGTTTTCTTGGTATTCACCCTGGACTTGTTTGATTACTAATTCGGAGTCGCCATAAACTAAAATTCTCTTTGCATTCAACTTCTTAAGGATTTTCAAGCTTGCAATTAGTGCCTCATATTCGGCTTCATTATTGGAACAATCAAAAGCCAACTTATATGAACAAACTCTTACATTACTTAGGACTTTATTTGGTAATAAAACAGGGTTGCATATCCAAATACCACTTCCAGCACCTTCCTTACCTACTGCTCCATCAAAGTCCATACTCTACAAACCGGCTTCTTCCTCCAAGTGCTGGAATTCTGCCTGCTCTTCTACCTTTGGCTGTTGTCCATCAATTTCTTGCTGCTGACGGAATGTTGACCGTTCAACGGTACTTTCAAGCCTTTGTCTCTCTTGATCAAGTACAACTCTGAAATTTTCTGTTATCTCTGGTATATCTTCAACTTCAACTAATTGACTATTTACATCATTGAAACCACTATTAGAATAAAGAACAAAAGATTCTAAATCTGTATGTACATAATTAATTAGATGATTCAAAGGTTTTTCCTTGCTTGTGATCATATACTTCATCTTTTTCTCCATATATAACTTCCTCAATTGACCAAAAATGGGAATAGTGGCATAGGATAAATCTAACTGCAGTGTCCCTTTGAGTTTTTCACCCCATGACCTAGATAAAAGCATGCCAAATCTAGGGGGAATGTTGGCCACAACTACATCCATAAGAACATTCTTTGCTGGAATCTGATCTAAAGTCACAACCAAATCTTTAATGAGACCAATACATCTGACCCTACCCGAATCAAAGGAATAAAGATCATGATACTTGTGAGTAATGTCCAAACCCAATTTGTCCATAATTGCTTTTGGCATCAAGTTGTGAGATGCTCTTGAATCAAACATGGCGTTGTGCAAAACATAATCATGCAATCTAAGGCTGATGTAAAAAGGGGCTACATCACTATCCTCAGATTGGCCTTTTAATGCCGGACCAAAGATTAGCTCAGGTTGGTCATCTTCCACATTAACCATATCAGACAAGGGGTCTATATTCAAAATCTTTGCCACTTGACCTTTATAACTATTATTCTTCATTAATTTAGTCAAAGGTATTGACACTTTTAACTTAGCAATTTCATTTTCTAAGCTAAAGGCTATAGTTTTCTCTACCTCTTTGACTGGAGCATCCTTCTTTTCAGTCTTCTCCTTTGTTGCACTTGGCTGATTTGACTTTTCATTTGCTGATTGCACTTTGCTGGAAGTAGGATCTACTGGCTCCTTTCCCTTTTTTTGCACATTTGGAGAATCATTCTTTGGTGGTGTTGCTTCCTTTTGCTTCTGAATTGGATTGATCGGTACATCTCTACTCCTGAGTGAGTACTATCTTTGCTATGTTTTCAATGCATTTATGTATCCCCTCTGATATTCATCTGATTCCTCTTCTAGGAATGTTTCATTTTCCAATATAAAATCTTCATCTTTTTGGACAGTTGGACTTTCTGAATACTCTTCATCTTCAGTGATAAATTGGCAAATCATCTAGTGTAAAAAAGTGATTCTCTTCTCCTATTGGAGTCTCATCATCCTCTGATTCAGTGCCATGGACATAGTTCTACTGTAATGGTGTTTTGACTTGCTATTGAGCTGATGGATCTTGAGCTCTTTGCTCCCGTTGCACTATTCTGAACTGTGGTTGCTGCTGACCACGAAAATTTGGATTTTTGACCTGTGTCTTGGGCTTATCTACAATGGTTAATCTATCGAACATCTTCTCAAGCTTACGAAGAAAATGATTTGAGGAAGAAGCTTCTTCCTTTATAGTCACCTTCTCCTCGATCTTTGTCCTAGCTCTCTTAGCTAGCAGATTTGCCTCCACACTCATTGCGATTTTCTGCATGTCCTCCAATGTAGTCGGGTCTATTTCTCTCAATTGATATGCCATGTCAGGATCAAAACCATTGGGAAATTTTATCAAAGCCAGCCTCATTGGTGGCTTGATATCAGCTGGAATGGCATTATAAATAGTACTGAATCTAACACACTTTCACCAACATTCCTCTTTATCTTTTCATACTCGGAAAGGATTTGGAGTGGATTTTTCTTTACCTCCCAATGATCTAGAAATTTTCTTTGAAGAACCGCCAATGTATTGATAGTTCCAGTAGGCAATGCTCTGAACCACTTTCGCACTTCACCTCCAAAAGTTTGCACAAATAATCTCATAGTCACATTCTCTTCATCTATCTCATGGAGATCAAAGAAATCACTCATCCTGTCAACATGCTGTTGTGCTGTGATACCTTGGGAAGCATCAAACAATGGGATTTTACTTTGGTAATCAACAGGCATAGCATCCAAGTTCTGTGGCAAAATGAGAGGTGCATATATGGCAGCCATTTCTCGAGGTGGATTTAAAACTGGCCTTGGGGATGTAGGAGGAGTGGGAACAATGATAGCAGTTGATGTGATGGATGTATGAGGTGTCGAAGGGGATGAAGAAATATTTGATGTTTGAGGTGTTGAAGGGGTTGATGGGGGAGAAGAGACTGCATATATCTGATCAGATATGGTGGGCTGCACAAGAATGGTGGGAATAAAAGGAGGCTCAGTAGGAATTTCTAACTAGACACAACAACAAATGAACCAAGAGTGGCACATGCAGATTCTAAGAACTCGGGAATATTGATAACCACAATTGAATTTTGAAGATTTAGAATG